>OY856413.1:1130733484-1131460150 GCA_963693085.1 Alisma plantago-aquatica | reverse complement strand
TCTTTGCTTTGACAAGATAGTCAAAGAGTTTAGCTTTTATCAAAATGAAGATGAACCTTGTGTATACAAGAAGGTTAGTGGGAGCATAATTGTAGTCCACATATTATATGTAGATGACATATTATTTATGAGGAATGACATTCCTCCTTTACAGATGGTAAAGAACTGGTTGGGAAGTACCTTCTCTGTGAAGGATTTAGACTAAGCATCCTATATGTTAGGAATCAATATCTATAGAGATAGATCTAGAAGACTTCTTTTACTTATCCATAGTACATACGTTGACAAAGTGTGAAGAGGTTCAACATGCAGGACTCAAAGAGAGGGAATTTTCCCATGTCTCATGCAATTATCCTCTCTAAATCCCAATGTCTCAATTCTTGTGTAGAACGGGAATGCATGAGTAAGATTCCATATGCATCTGCAATTGGATCTATCATGTATGCAATGTTATGTACTCACCCCAATGTCTTGTATGCATTGAGCATAATGGACATATATCAGTCAGATCCCAGTGAGAGTCATTTGAGTGTAGTAAAGAACATCCTTAAGTACTTGAGAAGGACTAAGGATCAGTTTTTGCTTATGGCAGTGAGGAAGAGTTGGGTGTAAGGGGTTACATTGATGCAAGATTCCAAACTAACAAAGATGATCATCAACCACAATTAGGATTTGTGTTTTGCCTCAACAATGGAGTTTTAAGCTGGAAGAGTTCCAAGTAAGAGATAGTTGTTGATTCTACAACAAAGATCGAGTATATTGATGCATCTAATGCAGCAACAGAAGTTGTCTGGATCAAAAAGTTCCTTAGTGAACTTGGGGTGGTTCCAAGCATTAGCGACACAATAGAGTTGTATTGTGAATACAATGGAGCTATTGCACTAGCTAAGGAACCCATATCACATCAGCATTCCAAACACATGCTATAGTGGTTCCATCTCATATAAGAGATCGTACATCGAGGAGATGTGAAGATTTATAGAATATTGACTGAAGGCAATGTTCCTGACCCACTTACAAAAGTAGTTTCACAATAGAAGCATGATGAACATGTTAGATCACTTGGAATAAGATTCATGAGTGTTTGTCTCTAAGTGCAAATAGGAGTCTGTTGGTATGTATGCCCAGAGAGAGAATCATGTGATGATTGTAATGATGCATTATGTAATTGATTTGACAATAATAATAAAAGGAAATTCCATTTATTCTATTTTATTCCGTTATGAGATAATGATGTAACATAATAAATGTCTAAAGAATGAAGTTATTCAATGACATATATTTTTGGGATGAGGACCTGAATAATGAGATCATGTGTATGAAAAGAGTACATATATTCTTGTTATGTACCTAGTCAGATATTACTATGGAAGCAAAATATACAACAGTGATACACAAGACTAGAGTGTGTGTAGATTGATGATAGAATATCATCAGTCATGATATGTGATATCACACCAAACACATAGGTACTTGTTAGAGGATAGTGTATCGGATAGACCCGCCTTGAGAGTGATACATGGAGACCATGGAATGGTAGTCATAATCAGCTCTCATAGTGATAGTGGTGATTGTGATTCTTAGACCTAAAGTCACTACACTCATCACATGTTGTTCAATGTACTTTGACACCATCAAACATGACCTTGAGTAAGGGTTTTGTAAAGGTGGTGCTCAGGTACATTGTAACACGTGGGGATGACTGTGAGTGATGTAGATGGGACTTGTCCCTCCTACCAGAGGTTATATCATGGCCACTTGATAAGCAAGACTGAGAAATGCATGGCCATGCTCATGTGAGTCAATATGTGATATTGAGCTCACGTGTATCTAAAAAATATATTCTAGTTCAAGAAACATGGATTGAATATCAAAGAGGATGATGATTCCATGCATCGATTTCAATATGGATATCAGAGACAAAGGAACTATACAATCACTATAACACTAATCACAGATTGTAGGTTGAAGTTGTTCTCCAAATTTCCAATTACTTGGGTACTAATGATGTGTTTCTAGATACCACTCATTGCTTGTGATGTCATAAATCGGTTATGGACATTCACTACCAATGTAAATTGGGAACTAGGATGCGCCTGGAAAAGGAGTTTACTCATGAATATGGTTTAACTTGATTACTAAAGTGTTTAGGTATTCAAGTTAAACAAAATTGGTTGTACATTGGCTGAATTGAGATTTGAATCACCCATTTTAGAAATGAGCCACCCATTTTAGAATATGAATTGCTCAGTTTAGAAGTGAATTGACATGTTCAAATTGTAAACTGACCATTTCAGATGTGAACTACCAATTGAGCGATAAGTATGAATGGATCAAGATTGATGTTGACATCATGTTGTGTATTAACCATCACATTGAAAGACAATATGTTTGCAAATAAGAAATATAATGAACCGACCAATTGAAATGTTAAATCAACTAATTCACATGTAAATCGATTGGTTCAAGTGTTGAACTAAGCATTTCTCATATGAATTGACCAATTTAGATGTGAACTAACTGATTCATGATTTGCAGCAACCAAAATTTCATGAAAATTTGTCTCTTTAACTCCCAATTGATCTAGAAACCCTAACCCTAGCCCTCCTATGAATAGAAGGGTAGTCAAGGCTTTAGGAGATACAACAATAGGATTTGAAAGTTAGTGTCCTCTCAGAGTTCTGGTAACATGAGAGCTCAATCAAGTCTTATTTATAAAAAGGAGAGACAACAAGGGAGATACAACAAGGGAGAGAAAGTCAACTCTAACATATTGACATTTGAAGGGAAAACTCATTCCCGTTGTCTTTGGTAGCACAACATGGAGTTCTTGATGGTCTGCATGGACTACATAGAGGTATGGAGGCCATTTCTACCGCACTAGGAGGATAACACCTTCGTCTATAGTGATGCACTAGGAGGCCATCATCACCAGTTGTATGTGTGTCTTGCAAAGAGTGCACATCACCAAGCAAGAGTAGTCATTGGACTTGCTCCAGGACCAGGTATAACTCTTTTTACCCTCTTTCCTAGATACATTATTGTTGACGTGATCTTCTGGTAAAGGAATAGGGACAACATTTATTTTCATTGCCTTCTCTGCCATCGTTATTTCCCAACACCACCTTCTTTTGAGTTTTGATATTGATCTTGATAGTGTGATACCAAGAGTTCCACTCACAACACCAAGGGTTCCTATTGTTATAGTCCAAAGTCCAACTAGTCATTCAAGTGAAGAAGGGGGAAGTTAGCACCCATTCATGGATGCTTTAGAAGGGGCCTCCCTCAAAAGGAGGCATAAGCATAATGCATACATTCTTGAGATCTTTAGACAAGTGAAGGTCAAAATCCTATTGCTTGACACCATCAATAAAATCCATCCTATGCCAAATTCTTAAAGGATGCTTGTAATTTCAAGAGAAGGACTATGGGAAGGTTTTTGAAGAGAATCAAGTTGATGGAGAAAGTGAGATTCATACTAGAACATCGTCCCCCCCCCAAAAAAAATACCATGCAGTCCCTGTTATTCCTTACCACATAAGTGGCCACCTTATTGACTACTCATTGCTTGATCTGGGATCTAGTGTCAACCTCATGCCTTAAAATGTGTATGTTGAATATTTAGGCAAGATGAAGCCGGTAATTGCATTCGAAAAATGGTCGACATATCCATCAAGGTGTCAAGGGACAAGGTGAATAACATATTAATTATGCTTGACAAGCAGAGGTGACAGACGTTCCTAGTGGACTTTATCATGTTAGACATGCATCTAGAGGATGTGAGGATTCCTATTATCTTAGTAAGGCCATTCTTGTCTATATCCAACACCAAGATTAGGGTGTGTATAGGTCCTTGATGTATCCCTTTTTAGTAATATGATAAAGATCAACATTTTCACCATAAAAAAACAACCATACTTGGAAGATGAAGAGTGTTGTTGAGAGATCCAATTACAATCGCATAAATGAGGGGGGCTTTGAAGGAAAACATTTTGAGGTTTCACAAAACCCTTGGGATGAGAACCATGATCTTGAAGGCATTTAAAAGAACCATCTATTATGAGAGAGGAAATGCTAAGTTTAAGAATAATCTATGATTAAAGAAACCTAGCCAAAATGAAGGCATTAAATCTAGATCTTATGGTAGACAACCCACCTCAGTTTGAGATTTTTATTAGTCAAGTCACATTTTGGTTAAAGTTTTGTTTTACTTTTCAAGAAACACACACATTCCATTTTGATAGTCTTGTTGGTTGTGATTCATTTTAGGATAGTATAATATGTGAGGAGGTTTCCTACAATATGCACAAGTAAAGAATAAATTTGATGAAGGAAAGTCTGGAAAATCTAGGGAATAAGCAAAACTTGTAATGACTGAAATTCTCTGATATCGCCATGCTACTTTGTCCAATATGCCCAGTTCCATGTGATTGCAAGAGAAAAGAAATCAAAAAAGTCATGCTACTCTAGAATAGTCATTTCATACCCCACTTCATCACATTGATTAAAAGAATATCTTTGATCTTCATTAAACATCTTTCTACCATTCCAAGCCTAGATCCGTGATGAGATAACATGATCCCCAATCTTGGGGTGTTAGAGTGGTAATCTTTGTTATATTATCCCTTTATCCTAAATTTTTAGACAATCAAATAGTTTGACTAACCATAATACTTTTCCATATACATCTTCTTGTTACGCCTTGCACACTTGCATTGCATGTCATTTAGCTTACTTCCTTGTACTTTTTCGTGTAATTTCTCAACTATTTTTCAACTTTTTGCCATGTGACTCAACCTCTGTGCATTGCATTGGGGTGTTTACAATCTCTTTTATGTGATTAGTTAGACTTTTCTTTCATGTTTTTTCTTGATTTATAGCTTAAATCTTATTTAGAACAAGGGCACTTGGCACCATTTTGACAACTTTATCCAAACTTGAAGCCAAAAGCTTGTTCTAACTTAATATCTACCTTTCTTGATTAATAAACTTGAATTTAATGACCTATGATAATGTCACTCTCTGTAGCACTTTATTGTAACTGGATGATATTTGAATACATACATGTTTTTAAATTCTTTTGTAAATTGTTGGAATGTTTGGTTGACATGCAATTCAGGAAAGCCATAGACATTTAGGGTTATTTAAGTCTTGTAAAAAGAATGTTGTAAACCACAATGTCTCATTCATCATAGTTTTTTTGATATTCATGTGAAATATGATTGGAATAGATAGCATGAAGAAAACCTTATGTAATGATCCACATCATGTGACCCCTCTCTTGATAGACCTTCTTTCATCTTATCAACCTATGTCTCATAAAAATATTATGAAAAACACAAAAAGAGTAAGCCTTGGACACCATCCAATATCTTGGGATGTTCAACACTTCCTCCCCCTACTTCACTCGTACCACCATATGCACTAGCTCCATGAATGGTAAAATTAAAAGAAAACATAAAAAGGAAAAGCAAAGATGCTCCTATGTAATAGCATCTCAATAGAGAAAAGAAGAAGCATGGTCCCATGACTTTACCAACCATGGGAGCCTAAAGTGAGCCCTAAAACTATCCAACCTACCCTTGGGTGGTGAAAGAACAAATTTAAGCTACAAGAATCAAGATGGACATTTAGAAGATCAAAGTGCACTCCATGCCCCCAAAAAATGATCAAGCTACAACAACAATAACAAGACAAGAGGAAAGTAGCACCAATAACCCTCAAACATCCCACCAAGTCCTATCTATACCACACCTAGGTCATGGGATGTCTGTTGTATCCCTAGAAAGGTCATGCTAAGACGGGAAAAATTTATATTCCATTATCATCCCACCATAAATCCTATAATATATCTACTAAAAGCCTAATTTCATAATTTAGGCCCTGTAACAGCCATTATGGTCAAAAAGTAGATGTCCTAGATTGGCCATTTGTGCCATTTTTCTGACTACTCAATCCATTTCCACAAATAATTCATCACTCACCCTGAACACTCATTCTAACTAGAACAGTCATGCCACTTTACATCTAGAACGACTGATATACATAGTACTTCCATTCCATATCCATGACATTGTTTGCTTCATTATGGAACAGTTGTTCCACCTATATAATCCATCCACTCCCCTGGGCCAGCATGGTTCTTCTGCACCAAGAATGTTTGTTCCACCCAAAAACCCTAATTCTTTCTATTGTCTTTTTTCTAAGCTACCCCAACTCAACCATATCCACTCTAGCTTCTTGTACATACTATCGTGGTGGCTAAGAGGTAAAGATTACCTTTACTCACCAGCTCCTAGACCTCCTAGCCACCACCTACCCTCTCCCTACTCAATTTCACTTCCATCCACTTCAAAACCCTAATTTTTTAGGTTTTTGGCCATTTCCTTTCCATTTCAAATGCTTTTAAACCTCAAAGGAGGCTGGTACTTATCTATCTATAATTGGAGGTGAAGAAGGAGAAGTCTTCACATAGCTCTGTGGCATTTGACTTCTCTTCTCCTTCTTATTTTGTTACTTCTTTGAGTATGAGTAGCTAAGTTCCCTTGTGGTTGTTTGGATATAATAAGTAACTATGATACGGTGTTGGGAAATATTTGTTTAGCAAACTCTAATATTGTTGTCTGATGTTTTTTGCCTATTCGTTCTCCTTCCCTACCTCTTTCTATGGTTGTTTGAACTACAAAACCACCTAAGGAGTATGCAAAATTAGGGCTTTTGGGATTTTTGGTGAAGAAACTCCTAAGTTTCCTAGTAGAAGCTCAGCTACTGTCTCCTCCTTGACCTTTTTCTATCTGTTTGAGAGATCTAAGTGACTAGGTGTGCTCTTCCCTATAGACTTGGCTTTATGGAGCTAGTGGGAGGTGAAACACCCTATATCTATACTCCACACCACTCCTTTCCCTTGGATGTATTAGAATAAGTCTATCTAGAAACCTAGACTTGGATATTTTAGATATATGTCTACCTACTCCTTAGTCAATAGAGCCTCATAAGAGTAGATAGTAGGTAATAGTGACTATTTTCCCCTTTACACTATCGTTCCATCCATGGCCAACTAATACAATAGGATGCATGCCCAACATTATTCCTTGTTGATTGGTTCAGTAGAACTATTTGATTTTTATGCATGAAAAAGACCCTCTACATGGTTGATTGTTACATATCCCCCTAGAAATCCTACTTCTCAATCTACTCTCTCAAACCTTTGTTTGTCTTCTTTCTAGTTAATTGCCTTTGTTTAGTTAGCTTACTTGCATTTTTCATGTTAATTAGTCTTTGTTGTAGTAAGTGGTGATTGTTTTGTTGTTTGTGTTCGAATATTTATTGGAGTTATTTTTTGCTTCCATAGTGTAATTTCTAGTTAAGCTAATTACTATTGCTCTCTGTTACTGGTGATTAGTTTAACTGCTCTTCTAATTTGTTTATTTAGTATTGGTCACATAGTGTTGACTTAAGTTTGATTCTTGGCTTCCTTCCTTGTTTGCTGGTTATTCATAGTTGTAATGGCCCTTTTTCAAATTAACCATCTAATTAGGATTTGAGAATTGAAAACCCTAATCGGCCAAAATTAGGGTTTTGGTAGCATATGAATATATTATTTGATCAGTATAGTGGTGCACTAAATAACTTTTATTTTTTTATATACAACTCTAATTTAGTTGAAATTTGTATATGGTCTGAATAACTCAAATGTAAGAATTATTCCGGACATCTTTTCTTCAGTCATCTTTTCTTCATGTGTTCTTTCTCCAGATATGTCTGGACTCGCTGGTCCTTGAAATGTGGATGGGGTGGGTTTCCGCCTCTTTCTTTTGATGAAAGGATTCCTTGGATCATGTCCTCAACTACCAAGAACAAGAACATGTTGGCGTTCGGGGGAACGGGAATGGCCTCCATCATCTATCTCATTTGGCAGGAAAGGAATAGAAGACTTCATGGAGGTGATGAGGTCGATAGAGTGGCCTCTTTTAACGTTCTCTTTGAGAGGTTAGCCATGGCTTGTAAGGTCAGACCCGAGATTTATAAGGGTCTTGACCATGTTGTCAGAGTACAATGGGGTTTTTTTTGTAGTTATTCTCCCTGGGTTCGTAACTTGTTGTTTGGCCACAGTGGGGTTTTGTTGTTAACCTCCCTCTGTACATTATAGGCTCACCTATACTTTTCTGTGATTAGTAATATTTTACCTTATCCAAATGTAAGAATTATTGAAAAATATCATAATTTTTGAATAATTTTATGACCTATTTGTAGGCCGAGTTTCTCCAAGACAAACTCAGTCAACCATGTATTCAGATTAAAATATAGAAGTATGGTATTTGAATTTTATCTTTTTATTAGTACATTCAATTAATCTGAAATTTTAACTATTGTCTGGAAAATCCATTATAGATATTCTATTAAATTTTTCTAATTTATATGATTTTTTATCTCTACAAATAGGGGTGTCAGTCAAGTTTCCCCAAGATGAACTCGGCCGATCATGCATTCTGGATGAAAAAATAACAGTCTAGTGTTTGATTTTTATTTATTTATTGGTAACTCAGATTGATATGAATTTTCACTTGAACTCTAAAATGTGGTTTCAGACAACATGCTATTTTTCATAATTTTTAGAGGTATGTGATCTATTCAGTAGACAATTTTCAGTAACATTTTTTATGATAGAAAAATCTATTAAAATAAAAGAAAGTGTAAAGTTGGGTCAATATGCAATTGACCCAAGCACCTTAATTGATCTATATGGGTAACCTAGAAACCAAGGAGATCTCATATTTTCTGATTCATTCCAATGAAATGAAATCCTATAGAGAGAGGAGAGATAGAGTTTTGAGAAGAGAAAGTGGTGGAGATGTTGACCTAGGGTTTCACCATCCAAGATATGATGAGAACAAGTAAGTTTAGCTTCTTTGCATAAGCTTTCATGGCGAATATTGTCTCAATGTCAAAATTCCATCCCTCCTCTGATTTGATTTGAAATAATATCAAGTCTCCCTCTTTTCTCACTCTTTCTCTCCTAATCTTCATTTCTAGGGTTTCTGAGTTGAGATGAGTAAGAAATGGATTCAGTTGCAAGAATTTGATTGGATTTCTAGAAATTCAGAGTTTGATCTATGTTTTTAAGGTTCTTATCACCTTAGTTAAGTGTTTATCTCCCTCTTAAGCTCTGTATTCAGGTTGAAAGCCTAATTCTATCTGGCTAAAATAATCAAAAATCCTGCTTTTATCTGTATGTGATTTGGTATTGATTTGGAAAGATATTACGGAATCAAATTCTACTTATTTTAATTATTTCTCATGGAATGGAACTTGCTAAGTTCATGATACATTGATTGATGTTCCATGGAAAGTTCTATGGATAGATGATTATGCTATTTCATGTGAATGTTGCCTAATAATCAGCCCAATGTGTGATATGCTTGGGAATTGAATTGACATGTCTAGAATCATACTTGAATTTTATTATAATGAATTAGATAAGTGTATTGTTGAATCTTACTAAAATTGAATATGATATATACATATAGATCAGTATGAGGTGGTGATATTATCTTTTTAGGGTTTGTGTTGAGGGATTGAATCAAATGTGTCAAATAATCAATGTATACTTATGATTGATGGATGAAATATGTAGAAATGGAAACTAGGGTTTCCATGTGTGTGAATAGTCCTAATGAACCCTTGCGTGCCATGATGAGATTACTGAATGATATGATTATTATGAAGTGTTGAATTGTACTTCGTGTAAACACTAGAAGTTTACCATTATGATGAGTATGAGTAATAAAGCTAGAACTTGTATATAATGTTGTAAATGTGATGAAATGATGGAGTTTAGGTATCAATACTTCAATTGAAGATGATGAGTCTTACTGATATGATCTAATCCCAATTCATCTATTTTATTATAATTTATGGAGTAAGAGTAGCCCTCTCATGAATGTGGGTCCTTTTATACAAGCTACATAAGAATGAATTGTAAAGAATGATTAGAGATTATAGTGTAAGAAGATGTAACTCTAATTCATTCTTTTTACCTAAATTGGGTAGTATAATAAGGAATGATCATTTTTGATAAGTCAATGACATGATACACTTATTTAAATGCAAGGAATGATATGAACAAAAATGTACTGAATGGTGATGGCAAGTTAAAGGTGAAACTAATGAAGTTATTATGATGAAGTCTTTAATCTTATATTTTAAATACATGTGGCTAAACCCAAATTGAATCAAATACACTAAAGATTGGAGTTTTATGGATGTTATTGAGAAGAGAAGCATTATATATCAAGTGAATTAAGAATGATTGGTTATGATAATGTAGTGAACATGAAATGAAAGAAGTTGAGACTAATGAATACAAAATGAAGGGAAAAGATGGTAATTATTATATGAATCTAAGAACCTAACTCTAACCCTAAAATTATGAGTTAGACGATGCTAATGAATAACGATTTCAAATGAAGGATTAAGGAATGCACATAATTGTAGTTGATTTCAATTAAAAGATGAGGTCCAAGCATTTGAACTGATTTAAAAGAATGTGTTCTTGGATTGTAATTGTTTGATAGAACACTTGTACTCTGAGGATGGACTAATAGTGCAGACTTCAAATGATATTCAACATGTGTTGATTAGTAACCCTAACTGAATAATGTGAAATAAAAGAAGAAGAGAACTAAGTTTTTCCTGCATGTTTATGAATGTAGTTTATTTGCATCCATCGGAATTGGATGTAATAAGTATATGGAATATGATAAATCTATTTTGTGTATGATGTATTATACAAGATATCTATATGATTTCATTGTTTCTAGTTCTTACATCTCTATGGATATTTGTTGAGAACTATGTTATAGAATGAATTGAGTTTGAATTTAACATGCATTGATTACATTTGAGAAAACCTTGATGAGGGTAAATGTTGCACAATGAGATTATGTCTCGAGCTAAAGGCCCACTGATGATGATAAAACCTTAATGGGGTAATTGTTGGACAATGAGATAATGCATTGGTCTGAAGGCCCACTGATGATGACTGCTATGAGATGATGTGGAAATGTAAAGAATTGTATGTGTTGCAATTACGGATTGTTGTGCTTCTTATTTTGGTCATTGTCTTTGTTGATAAGCCTAATATGTTCATGTTATTCTAGTTACACAAGAATACACACATATGATATATGATAATCTAGATTCAATAAGATGTGTAAAAAAGGATTAATAACAAGTGAAATCACGACACATCTAGTTAGGTTGCTTGAACACCATGAGTTTCCCTCGAGGTCTGCACTAGGGAAACAAAAAAAATATCCTTGTAGTAATTGATGAATTATGAGAAGGATTTCTAGAGTGTGGATTAAGATCTTAAATGTTAGACCACCAGGATTTAGGAGTGAGTCATCAGGAGTGGCACTGGCCCTATATCCTTGTTGTGAAAGTTTATGTCCATGAGGAATAGACTCTAGGTAAAATAAATATGTGAAATATGAAAATCTGAGAAATGATGTGATATGTGATATATTGTTTTGTTGGTTATTATCTCGTGTACCGGAGATGAGAATGTGAGCCTCTTTATGCAACCTTGAGGTGGACAGGGCCTATTTTTGATATCTTAGGGTGGTCGGCTAAACCCTAAGGTAGTGATGGTGAGTCATTGACATGAGAATCAGGTGTGGCCACTTCTACTTGGTGAGGTACAAGCCAAGTATTTTCAGGGCAAATGAATAAAACATGACAAGCTGTATAGAATATGATTTGAATGTTTGTTACATTCCATATACTGCTAGATAATAACTTTCCATTGTTGATTATGTTTCTTATTGTGGAAAATAATCATTCTATTATAGAGATTATATGTTTCGTATTCCGATTTGTCTTGTTGACAAGTAGTGAATGTTGGGAGTTATATCCACTCTGAAGATGATTTGTATTGCTTGTCATTTGATAGTATTGTTTGGTAACCATGTCTTATGTGTACTTCAGCTTCAGGACTACAAGGTGTTTTCCTAGTCCAGCTAGTGGGGTGTCACAAAGATGATGTTAATGTTATGTACTAATTCAAAATATTTAGATCTTGACTTGTTACTAATACTAAATGATTATTAATCTAAACTAAGATATATCTACTGATTTGTTCATATACATGCTCTAAAAGATGTTTTAAAGTTGGATTTGGTTTAACTGATTACCTTATCTATTTGATTAGTCGACCATTGTAATTTGGATTTGACTAGATGCTATAACTATCTACTAGACTTTTTATTATCTGCAAGTCTCTTTTAAGTTCATTGTACTTAATCTGATGTTGATGCATGTACTTAGCTTGAGTGGAAGATATCAACTAACTAGGGCTTCATACAAGTCTCATGAGGTTGTTTCAAATGTTTTTCGGTATAATGTTATCCCATAGAGAAGTCATGACCAAGAAGATATAAATAGAAAAATCTACATAGGTTAGATTGTCTCTATCAACTCTCTTTCTCAGGATGGGTAGTATTGAGTTTTTCTTTCATGTACTTGTATAGGATGTAAACTGGACTACATGTGAGTAGTAATATTTGCTTCTAGATTTAATGGAGTTGAATAAGAATTGTGGTATCTTAATGTGATGCCTTTGATGTGACACTAGTTTATGGAAATTGTAAGGAGAGTGAAATCACCCCTTTACTAAAAATTTGAAGAATTGACATCCATTCCAAACACTCTCAGAGGTATGATGGAATGGGCATAAATTTTCCAAAATTATTAAACATTGGTATATAAAAGACCATTATAAAGCAGTGGAATAAAAAATAACATATTGTATTCAATTTCATAAAAGGTTTACAAAATACATCAAATTCTCCCGTTAGGGTTTACATCAAGACACACAATCAGGATATAGATAGAGGGAAGTCTAGACTACTACAATCTTGTCTCCAAGAAACATCTCCATCAAGTGAGTCCAAGACAAAAGCTATATACTCCTTGTCTTGTTCATCACCTTGCTCATCACATAGGCGGTTGGGAAAGCACCCAGCAAAAGGGAGAGGAAAACAAGGTATGTGTCAAATAATGAATAATTACAAGAGAAAAGGAAATCATATGAAACATGAATATATTGAATCATCATAAGATGAGAGGGCCAAGAGAATGAGGCACATAAAAAAATAGATTCTTACCATTATAAAACATATAAGAAGTAGCATGCATGATATTAATTGGACTACATCAACTAATTAGGGTCGAGGCACCTACCGAACCTCAACCTATAGGTGAGGGGAGAATTCATACATTCCCAATCACCTATCAAATTTTATAGGGGAGGAATAACACATAACCCAGGGGGAGAATAAGACGTTCCCCAGGGCGATTATTTACATACCCTCTGTGGGTGGTTGTAGATAAGTACCACTACTATAGTTAAATAGCCAAATAAACCATCATGCTCAAGAAATAGTAAAGTGGCAAGATAAATCATCATATAATTACAACTTGGTGGTGGGGTTCCAAGACCCAAGAATAATGTTCTGAAACTGATTTATGAGGCAAGTATAGCAAAAGATTCAAGAGTATATGAAATAGGGTTTAATAAAGACTCATTATAGAAAAATAGGTTAAGGCACAATTATTCCCAACTTAAGGTATAAATGCACATATATAAATAGAGATTGCATATACATAGCACATACATAAATAGAGATTTCACATACATAAGGAAGGATTACACATACATAAATAGGTAATTTCACATACCTTTCTTATTGATATCAATTACTAACTTTCACCATTTTAATTGAGTCTGAGTTCTACTTTGCCTATTTTCAATGTATTAACATGTATTAGAGTACATAGTGCACATTAATGTATAGAAACCCTAATTTTAGACCTTTTTAGAAAAACCTAGATTTAGACTCTTAAAACATCACCAATAAACTTAATAAGTTCTTCTGATCAAGAAAACATATTTTTATATTAATTTTGGAGTTATGATGATTAAGATGTAATTTTTATGGATTTTATGCATTAAATTCGTTTTACAAAAATCACCCTTCGTCAAACCACGAAATCAGACCTTTAAAATATTTTTATTAGATATAGATTAATTTTCCAATTTCAAAACATATTTATTTGTCAAATTTGGATAAGTGGTTTAGAAGATATGAATTTTTCAGTACTAACCAATAGGAAATTGCCACATCATCAAATCGATCAAGATATTTGAAGAGAGAGGGAGAGGGAGAAAACACCATTTGACCCAATATCAGGTTTGAAGTTGCATAGGTAACCAAACTAGATATTCTAGAGAAGATAAAACAGTGAGAAACTAAAACCTTAGAAGAACATGGTAAAAAGAGATGGAAATCATCGATTTTAAACATAGATGCATGAATTTTAAGCATGTAGCAAACAATATATGAGAAGTGGGTTATGAAACTCGCCTCTATGAAAGATAAAAAGGTCCAAACAGCAAGGATCCGAGCTTATAAGGTATGGTTGCTCCAAGCCTAGCTCCTTTCTTGGACAAAGATCACCTTCTCAACTTAGAGGTGATAAACCCTAGCAAAAGAGCATAGAGATGAGGTGTTTTAGGGTTCTAGGTGGGGTTTCACCATGGAAGTCCATGTTTAAGACCTTTAATAGGGTCTAAGGAAGACTAATAGTATGAAAATAGGGAAGGAAGGGAGGAAACTTACTAGTTTTGGTCGAAATTACCAAGGAGGAGCTTTAGAAACCCTAATAGAGCAATTTGGAAGCCCTAGGAGCCTTCTTCACCAAGGTAGGCTCCCTCTATTACCTTTGGATAGAAACTTCATGGCCAAATACATAAGGAACTATTATCTAAGCTAGAGGAAAGAAAAGTAGAGCAAGAGTTTTCAAATTGTGAGTTGGGAAGGGGTATACATGGCTATATAAAGAGAGAGGTGAAGCATGAGGTGTCTTAAGGGACTTTCCATGTGTCTTTAGCCTAGAGATTGATGGCCATGCAAGAGGACATCTCATAGAGGCTTCATGCATATCAAAAGTTGGTCCTAAGAGCCCATAGATCCTTCTAGGCCATCCCCACCGTTTTTCAAGAAAGAAATAACCTCATTGGTTGATAACTTATAAAGATATACCATCAAACCAAGGTGAAACTAGGTTCTCCAATGGTTTAAAATCTCTTTAATGGTAAGGGAATATCTAAGGATTAAAATTCAGGTGATAATTTGCAAAGAAAACCTCCCAATTGGGTAAATTGCATAAAAGTCCAGAATGTACCTAAAATTGCATAACTTGCACAAACAACATCCAAATTAAACCAAATTTGAAACTTAGGATCATTTTATGTTTTCAAATCATATAAAAAAGTTATATTAAGGTTTAGAGCATTTAATTATGGTAATTAAGCCTTCACTGGGGTATTTGTGCATAAACCCTTATATTGGTACAATTAGTGAATAAATGTTCACTAAACCACTATAAATTCCACTAATTAAATAGAAAGGCCAATAAGGATAGAAATGAAAGGAAAAGATGGGAAAGAGAGACAAAAGACAAAATTTCAAAATTCAGCATGTTACAGAAATAGTGAAGAAGGAGAAAGGGAAAAAATCATCTATGATTTTAAAATATTGTTCTAATCGCCTTGTTGAGAATTTGTTGTTTTGTATCATATTCGGGAATCAGGTTTTGGTTTTCTCTCTAATGGTTGGCATTATTATTGGTCACAAGAGAGGTCCTGGCCACATGGTATTAGAGCCTAGACTAAATCAATCTGTGGGAACAATAGGATCTAGGGCTAAATGATAATTTTGATGTTGAACTAAACCTGAATGATATGCACACTAACTGAACTCAATATCCAGATATGTTGGTCAAGTTTTTTAGTATTGAGATAAGCTAGTATGGAACTGCCTATTGTACTTCTTTTGGATGCCCTGACCAAGCATTCAGATGAAGACATGTTGGAAGTATAAGAATATACATGATTGTAATAAAAGGATAATGGAGAAAGAGAAAGTATTATACAATTGAATGTGGAACCTAAGATAAGTTGGAAATTTATATGATAAGGATGAATGAATTTAATGGATTATGAATATGAACTCCAGTGAAACTAAACATGAATATGTATCCTAAGTTGTAATATAAAGATGATAACTGAGAATGATGGCCACTAAATGATCTTCTTTGTGAAGAAAATTGATAAATGTGGATAATACGAATGAATTGTAATCTTGATTCATGCGGTACATAATCAATTTTTATAAGAATATGAAGGTGATGTTTTAATAATTGATTTATTACTAAGATTCATGAATGTAATACTCAAATAGAGATATGATGGTGAAACTGGAATAAATATCCATCTAATGCTTGTAAATTTAGAAATTCAATGTAAGAGATTCAAGAGGCAAGAAAATGATGTCATATAAATGAAAGATAAAATGGAAATCATTCTAATTTGATGTCGAGAGAGATGAACTATTAGGTGATATGATATTATTCTTGATCTTTTTTTGGACTTCAGGATGAAATCCTAGACCCATTTTTAGATTAACCATATAAATAGAATTTCATAATTAAAAACCCTAATTGGACAAAATTAGGGTTTTGGTAGCATATGAATACATAATTTGATAAGTATAGTGATGCACTAAATAATTTTTAGTTTTTTATATACAACTATGATTTAGTTGAAATTTGGATATGTTTTGGATAACTCAAATGTAAGCATTCTTGAAAATAGAAGATGTGAAATTTTAATGGTGGTTTGGAAACTCCATTATATATATTTTAATAAATTTTCATAATTCTTTAATGATGTTTGATCTCTATAGAGAGGGGTGTTGGTCGAGCTTCCCTAGGATAAACTCGGCCGACCATGCATTTTGAATGAAAAAATAGTAGTCTAGTATTTTTATTTTTATTTTTATTTATATATTAGTAACATGGATTGATCTAAAAAATTTACTGGAGCGATGAATGTTGTTTCAAAGAACAATCTAATTTTGCATATTTTTTTTAGGATATTTGACTTATTCAAAAGACATTTTTTAGTAGAAAAATTTGTTGAAATAAAAGAAAGTGTGAATTTAGGTCTAGTTGCAATTGACCCAAGCGCCTTAATTGATGTATATGAGTAACCTAGCACCCAAGGAGCTCTAATATTTTGTGATTCATTCCATAGAAACGAAATCTTGGAGAGAGAGGAGAGCTAGGGCTTTGAGAAGAGAAAGTGGTGGAGATGTTGACCTAGGGTTTTACCATCTAAGATATGATGAGAATGAGGTCAAGTTTAGCTTCTTTGCATAACCTTTCATGGTGAATCTTCTCTCACATGTCAAGATTCGGTTCCTCCTCTGATTTGATTTGAAATGATATCAAATCTCCCTCTTTTCTCACTATTTCTCTCATAATCTCCATTTCTAGGGTTTCTGAGTTGAGAGGGGGAAGAAATGGATTCAGTTGCTAGAATTTGATTGGATTTCTAGAAATCCAGAGTTTGGCCTACGATTTTAAGGTTATTGTCACCTTAGGTGGGTGTTCATCTTCCTCTTAAGCTCTCTATTCAAGTTGAAAGCCTAATTATATGTGGCTAAAATAAACAGAAATCTTGCTTTTATTTGTATGTGACTGGGTATTGATTTAGAAAGATATTAGGGAATCAAATTCTTACTGATTTTGATTATTCCTCATTGAATAGAACTTGCTAAGTTCCTGATACATTGATTTTTGTTCCATGGAAAATTCTATAGATAGATGAGTATTCTATTTCATGTAAATATTGCCTAAAAATATGTCTAATGTGTGATATGCTTGGGAATTGAATTGACATGTCTAGCTAGAATCAGATTTGGATTGTATTAGAATGAATTATATAAGTGTATTTCTAAATCTTACTACAATTGAATATTATATATACATATGGATCATTATGAGGTGGTGATATGCCTTATTTAGGGCTTTTCTTGAAGGATTGAATCAAATGGGTCAATTAATCAATGTATACTTATGATTGATGGATGAAATATATGGAGATGGAAACTAGGGTTCCCATGTGTGTGAATAGACCTAATGAACCCTTGTACAACATGATGAAATTGCTAAATGATATGATTCTTATGATGTGATGAACTATGGATGACTTCTTGAAAACCCTAGAAGTTTAGTATTAAGACGAGTGTGAGTAATAATGCTAGAACATGTATATAATGTTGTAAATGTGATGAAATGATGAGGTTTAGGGGTTAATACTTTAATTGAAGAGGATGATTCTTAGTAATATGATCTAATCCTAATGCATCTATTTTAGTATCATTTATGGATTAATGAGTAGCCCTCACATGAATGTGGGTCCTTTTATACAAGCTACATAAGAATGAATTGTGAAGGTGATTAGAGATTATGGTGTAAGAAGATGTAATAAGGAATGATCATTTTTTATTACAGAAATTTCATTAGAAGTCAATGACATGGTACACTTGTTTAAATTTAATTCGAGTAAAAAATCAACTGACTGGACTGCCAGCCAATCGGCTCAAGTGTTGAGATGGCCAGTTGGAGTGTCGGGCTGATTAGAAATTGAACTGACTAAGTTCTGCCCAAATTAAGGAGTGAACCGACCAGCTCGACTCACCAACCGATCGCTTGGGTGGGTGAGATGATCAACTTGTGTGAGCGAGATCACTCAGTTTGTGGAGAAATTCAATTGCATCAAGGATTAGTGTTGATGTCATGTTGTACATTAATTGGTCAATACCAGATGACCAGTCAAGAGGTGAGACGACTGGTTCAAGGGTTGAACCGATCAACCTGGATTGGCAAGCACAGATCAACATGGATTGGTTTTGGTGGTGCACCTCCGTGTGGCCTCCAAGATTCCTTATTTTGGCTTCTCGACCATACTAAGAACAACCATAGCTTGAGGAGATTCTGTGGGATAATTTTCTCCACGATCATTTATCACTTATGGGGCGAGAGGAATGCTAGGACTCATGGGAAAGGGGAGTGTGACCCCCTTCAAAATTTTGATCTTATTGTAAATAGAGTCAATTGGGTTATTAGATCTAAACCCAAGTGGATCCGTGGTGTGGCTCCACTAGTCCTCCTCATGTGGAGTGACTGAGATTGGTTGTACAGTATATGGACTCTTGTCCCTATACTCCTTTCTTTAGTTTCATCAATGAGAATATTTTACCAGATCCAAAAAAATGAGTTCATGCATGTGATGTGATGATAACCTAGGTGGTAGTAATTCCTTGTGGCTCCAAGGAATTACAGTAGCATGCCCATAGCCATAGCTTTTTATTTTATATATTGCATGTTTATGTTGTGGGATATAGCATGTATATGATACATTCAATATATATGTGGTGATTGGATAAAATATATGTATATACATAAACTCCCTCAAATATTATATTAAGTCTAAGATGTTTTTCATTAGCGAACACATGAAAATCTTGGTCGGTCGTAGGATATACCCTTGAATGGTTTGTCATCTATCTCGTGGAAGTATGATGTTAGATATGTAGGTTCTACCCTCCCAGGGTGCATATCTATGGTGTTGGCTATTGGGTCAGGCTTAACTGCTAATTCTTAGAGTGTCTAAGCCCAAAGACATGCAAATGATTATGGCAAAGAGTTGTGCATATCTAAATAAAAATTGCATATGATGCAATTGAAAAATGTTGTTTACCTTAATGATTGAGTATGGATGTTGGCGTATTGGTTGGGTGATAGTTGAATTATTTTAGATCTTTGCTTACTAGAAGGTTGTATGTTGCAATATTTCGAATTGATATGTGACAATTATCAATTTGAATAAAATAGTGAGAGTGGTTATTAATTAAAGACCTAATAAACATCCTCAAATTTTATAATCAAATCAAATCAAATAAAAAATGAGTTTGTAATAAAATTGTAAATTCTTTTGTAGAATCAAATGGTAACACACAACAACACATTTCCTTTGTGATCAGTCCTTGAGAATGACAAATTAAATGGGAACAACTTCCATGATTGGTACAGGACGCTAAGAATTGTTCTCACATAGGATCATAAGCTCTGTGCCTTGGAGACGCCAGTGCCAGAGGAGCCTCTTCTTAATGCTTCCAGGGCCGACAAGGATGCTTACAAGAAGCATATTGAATATGTGGATGGAAAATGCCTAATGTTGTTCTCAATGAACTATGAGTTGCAAAGATGGCATGAGAACATGGAAGTTATGGAGATGGCCACACATGTCAAGAACATGTTCTAGGACCAGGCAAGCCAGGGGAGATATGATATCTCAAAAGCATTATTCAAATGTAACATGGTAGAAGGAGATCCAGTAGGTCCTCATGTACTCTAGATCATTGGGTATGTGAAGAACTTGTCTAGAGTGAGATTCCCCTTGGGTCAAGACTTGGGCACTGATGTGATTCTACAGTCTCTGACAGAGTCATACAGTTAGTTTGTCATAAACTACAACATGAATGACTTTGACAAGTCATTAACAGAGCTATTGGGCATGTTGAGAATAGTTGAGGCATAAATGAAGAAATACAAGCCTAAGTTTGTGATTATGATTAGAAAGACAAAGGGAAAGTCTAAAGGAAAAGGCAAAGCTAAGAATAGTTCTATAGCTAGCCAGAAGCCCAAGTCTTCAGACTTCAAGGCAAAAGGAAGAATAAAGAAGGGAGGCAAATGTCAGCATTGTCACCAGGCTGGACACTGGAAGAGGAATTTCCCCTCTGGTTGGAGGAACTAAAGAAGAAAAAGGAAGAGGTAGAGGCCTCTACTTCAGGTATAAAAGTTATAAGATAATTCTAAATTCACTTCTTCATCTTGGTATGTGATACCAGATGTAGGTCTGACATACGTTGATGTGCGAGATTTGATAAGAAGTAAATCCTTCATGAAAGGACAAAGATGGAATGTGATAAGAAAGAGTTGCTAAAAACTTTAGACCACATTTAGAATTTATCTTAGCCCAAAGGACATGTAATAGAGTTAGTAGAACTGCCATTTCATTATGCCAATAAATAGAAACATTTTATTTCTTGCATCTTATAGTGACAAGGATGATTATGAATAAAATATTGAGTGTTCTACTTTAAAGATGTCATCATGTATGGAAAATGCCATGAGTATCCTATGATCATGGATAAATGTCTAACAACATAAATACTAAAAGGATTATAATTGATAACTCAAACAATTAACAATCTATAGCATTATCATATGGAGCACACATATGATAAATGCATATCTAGATGTTTATTTAGACTCTTTTTGGTTATTGAACCAATGATAGACATGCAAGCCTTACTTGTATGCAATGTGATAAAGCATCCTTCATACATGTTGATGTATGAAGATCTTATAGAATAAATTCTATAGATAATTACTTAGACTTCATAGTATTTGATGATTATATAAGGATATGCACTCGGAAAAATACAAACATAAATATCTTGAAATGTTCAAAGAAAATTATAAATGAAGTATAACTTTGATAAAAGTATTAAGAAACTTTGATATGATCAGATGTTGAAATACTTTGCGTCAAAAGTTTAAGATCCTTCTAGAATATAGTGATAGCATATCACAATCAATTATATGTGAACATAATGATGTGTCAGAAAGAAGGAATCACATCATGATGAGCCATGATATGATTATCATTTAATCCAATCTTCTAAATTTTCTTAGAAGAAATATGCTAAACAATAAAACAATGTACCATCTAAAATGGTTCAAAGGGCACCATATGAGATATGGAATATGGGAATGTCCTGATGTGTCTTAAGGATTGTAAGCTATGTAAAGAAAGTAGTTTCTTAAAAGGTTAATCCACAAACCATAATTGTTGAATACTGTGTTAAATCCCAATCCAATAAAAAAAAGTGTTTCTTACCAGGAAAAATGAGTTCCTAAAGAATTAGTGGGAGTAAAACTAGAACTTGAAAGGTTCGAGGAGAACAAAGAGGTACAATGAGAACTAGTGAGAATCACAAATTGTTGTGGAATCTCAAGTTTGTCATGTAATGCAGAACCTCATAATTTTAGTATAATGAATTTGAGACTGAAATATTGTGAATCCAACAACTCAGATAGGTTGCTCATAAGATGATGAGCCAACATATCAACTAGAAAATAGTGAGAATCATGGGAAATGGCTTATGTCCATTATGGAGTCCATGTAAACTAACAAGGTATGACCTTGATAGTACTACTTGAAGGGATAAAACCCAAAATGTGAAGATGGGTTTTTCATTGAAAAGACATACATGGATAACATAAAAAAACAAATTGGTTATAAAGGTCTTTGAAGTCATTTCAAACTGTTGAACATGAAGAAACTCCTTAACCAATTGTCATGCTCATTGTTACAACTAGAATAGACTATGAGATTTGGCAAATGAAGCTTAAAACTGGATTCCCTAAAAGGAATATTAGAAGGAATGTGTATGTGACACAGCCTAAAGGTTTATAACTTCATTAAAGAAAATAAAGTCTATAAGCTACAAAGTTTCAATGTAAAGATTGAAATGAGCATCTCAGATATGGGACCTTCTATCTTGACAAGATAGTTAAAGGTTTTGACTTGAATCAAGATGAAAGATGAAATCTGTGATTACAAAAGATTTAGTGGGAGCATATATGAATATTCCACATACTTATAGGGAATGACACCTCAATATATGAATATTCCACATATTTCATATTCTTGTATGTATTGGACATGACAGGATGATTTTAGTTTCCAATAAGTGTTATTGGAATGTCATTTAAATATGTCCATTAGTACTTGAGAAGCACTAATGGATAAGTTGCTAAGTCCATGGAAAAAAGGAAGAGTTGAATGTAAATTATTACACTGATGCAAGCTTCTGTAATGACAAAAGATTATCGCAATATTAAAGTTGTGTGTTTAATCTTAACAGAAGAGTTATTACTTGGAAATAGAATTGAAGCCAAGTATCCTAGTGTTATGTACACATGAGTGGATACTATATGGATCTAGAAGTTCATATGGATGAAATTAAAGATGTTCCAAACCATTGATGATGCAGTAATGATAATGTGACAACAATGGAGCTACTTGTTAGGAAATAAATATTAGATAGCATATTACGGCAGTTCCATCTCATGCGAGAGATCATACAGTGAAGAGTCAAGGAATATAAAATATATGAACTTAAATCAACGTGTTGCTAACCCTCTAGATTAGCACTTACACAACAGAAACATGGTGGACATGTTTAGATCACTAAGGATCATATCTGTGGGTGATTGACTCTAAGTGCAAGTGGGAGTCTGTTGGTAAGTATGCCTAGAGATCCAATCATATTATGATTGTGAAGGCATATTACATAAAGAACTTGATTAATAATAACAAAGGAAAGCTTCCAATTCATTTTGATTCACTCAGTTATGAGATAATGAGGAAACATAATGAATGTATAAAGAATGAGAATTACTCAATGATGTATGTATTCAAGTGCGTGACTTGAACAACGAGATCATACAGATGTTAAGAGTATGTACATTCTTGTTATGCCCCTAGTCAAATGTTATTGTGGAAGTAAGATGTGAGTTGGTTGATGATAGAATCTCATTAGTCATGACATGGTATACCAAAACAAGCACACAGATACATGTTGCAGAATAGTGTATCAGACAGACCCACCTTGAGAGTGACACATGGAAACCATACATGGTAAGTCATAGTCATCTCTCCTAATGAAGGTGGTGATTGTGATTCTTAGACCTGAAGTCACTACACTCATCACATGTTGTTCGGTGTTCTTTGACATCATCCAACGTAACCCTAAAACATGGATTGCCATAAAGGTCATGATTGGATAGTTGTGACACATGGGGATAGACTGTAAAAGATGTAGAAGGGATTTGTCCCTCCTACTGGAGTTTGATATCCATGGCCACTTGATTCGCGAGACTAAGAAACACATGTTAATACACCTATGAATTGATACATGATATTGAGGTCACATATATCTCATACAGTCTGCTCTAGGTTTAAGGAACATGTATTGAACATTGAGAGGATGATGATTCTATGCCTTGAGTTCATTCTGGATATCAGAGATAAAGGAATTATACAATTACTGCAACCCCTTACATAGACTATAGGTTGAAGTTGTTCTTCAACTTTCCATTCACTTGGGTAGCATTGATGTGTGTTTAGGCACCGCTCTTTGCTTGTCATGTCATAAGCTAGTTATGGACATTCACTGCCAATGTGGTATGGGACCTATAGGGTCATACACATAGGAACTCACCTAGAAGAGGAGTTTATCATGAATGATAATTGAATTTATCACTAAAGCATTTAGATAGTCAATTCGAGCAACAAATCAGCTGATTGGACAGCCATCTGATCAACTCAAGTGTTGAGACAGTCGATTGGAGTGTTAAGCTGATTAGAAATTGAATTGGCTGAGTTCTGCCTAAACTGGGGAGCGAACTGACTGGTTCACTCAGTGAACCGACTAGCTTGGCTCACCAACTGACCGGTTGGGTGAGTGAGATGACTGACTCATGGGAGTGAGATCACTCAGTTTGTGGAGAAATTCGATTACATCAAGGATTAGTGTTGACATTAGGTTGTGCATTAATTGGATCTGAATTGCCAAATCATATGCAGTTGGGAAACATAGTGAAATGATCGATTCATTGTGCAAATTGACCGTATCGCATGCAAACTGACTGGTTCGGTTTCCAATTGACCAGATCGTCACTCGCAGGTTGTTAAAATTCATGATGTCATGGTCTCTTCCACCCCCGCATTGTTTGGGAACCTTGACCAAATCATGCTAATTTATTATCTATAATTCAGAATTATGGCATTTTTTCCTTATTTTAGGCAATTTGGCCACTTTTTCGGAGCTCAGTGCCATTGACCCATCCTTTGATGGTACCAACAAAATATGAATCTAAGATAGGGAAATAGGTAAATCTTGGTGCTATCGGGAGCAAACTCGGTGCTACTGAGAGTAGCATCGATGCTATTGAAGTCACTAGTCAGTGTTGAATCAATCTAGGGAGAATCAAAACTGGACAATAATTATCTCAATGCCACTGACTGGCATGTTGGTGGTACTGACTTCAGCATCCAAGGTGCGTAATAACTCGGGGAGCAATTTGGTGTTGTCGACACATAATGTCGGTTGTACCAACACAGTTTAAATTCAAGTCAGTCGACTATTATGTGAAACTAACAGCCCATAAGTGGTAATGACACTGTGTGATTAGTTCAGATCTGAAATCACATCAGACCTAATGGTCGTGACTTAATGATGGCCAAATCCTCACTTATGACATAAAGGGAGTGTGGCCGAAAAAAAGAGATCACGGTTATCACATTCTTATAGAGTGTAGAGATAGGAGAGGAGCAGATCAAGGAGACAGCCATGGAACAAAGGCTCCAAGCACTTATGGAGGATATATTTGCAACCAGAACGATGCAGATTAGGTTGTTCATTAGAGGGGGTCACTGAGACAACTTCTCCAGGGATTCTTACATTGATTTTCTAATGTTTAGCATGTTTTCTTCTACTTCCTCTCTTAGTATGATGATATCAATCATGTGTGGCTAAATCCCTTATTCCTTAAGACCTAGGAGTAGCATGAAATTGCATTGTAGTTGAATTCTATGTGTAATAATTTGTTTCCTTCATTCTAGAAGTGATTCTATGATCTCTTAATAAGATTGTTTATGCCTGATCACCATAATCAAAGTAATAGACCACTTATTTTTTCAAGAGAGGAATTATAAGTTGGACATATCATAGATCAATACAGCCTATATCGCACTTTGGGAGAAAGCTTATAGATATGAAAGAATAACCTAGATATTTTGATAATACACCTAACTAATCCCTAAACTTCTAAGATAATGGGGTTTGTTCAAGTCTAGGTAGTGCATTACATTGTGCGAGTGGGTTACACTTGTTACATGTCTTTATTCTAGAGTAAAGGGTGAATAGTTATTAATGGGATGGAATTTTATTATAGTGTATGTCGTAGTAAAATGACTAGTTCTAAGGAATCCATCCATTCTTTATCACAACCATCTTAGTTTAGGTTTAATTATTTACTCTTATTTACTAAACAATCAACCAACTCTTTGCTAGGTCTAGCTAATTTGGTCTGAATAAGTAGTAGTCTTTGGTGAACGTTTCCATGAGTTCAACACTTGGGCCTCATAAGCTTATATCACATGACGTGTGTACTTGCATGTTACATGCACAGTTAAGCGTGTTAAATTTGTGACGTATTTGTCGAGGAAACAGAAACACTACCACTATGAATGTTGTGATAGGCTACTCTAGGACATTTTTATTTTTTTATTTGAATCAGAGCATAATTGATAAAACCTTCTTTTGACATTTCATTAGTATTATGTGTCTCACATTACCAAGTTCATTTTCAGGTACTAATGCATGGTTCACAATTGAACCATGAACATTGAAGAGTTCACTCCACTGGAAGTAAATCAAGAAGAGATCTTGCATAAGGCGTGAGAGTTTGGGGCTTCATTTGAGAAGCTCATTCAAACTCCATCACCACATATAGAGCAAGACCAGATAATAGTAATGGATCCAAATGGTAAGGATCACATGGAGGAGGCGTCTGAACAACAGACGGTCTGGGAAAGATAAAGGCATCTTCAGCTATAGCTCAGCTTGGACCAATAAAATGTCAGGCAGTGAATGTTGGAAGTTATAAAATCAACTCAGGATTGGTGGCATTAATTAAGTATCAATCATTTCATGGGCACATCTTAGAGGATCCATTGCCACATATAAACAACTTTTTGGGAAGTTGTGACATGTTGAAGCTCGATAGGGTTCTAGCCACATTGATTTATCTGAAGATCTTTTCATATTCATCATAAGATAAAGCTAAGGTTTGGTTCCTTAGCCTACCACCAGAGTCAATTGAAACTTGGGATGATATGATGGATGCCTTCTTCGGGAGATAGTTCCACCATATAAGACAAATGAATTGGTGGGAAAATCTACAATTTCAAGAAACATGTTGAAGAGTCATATTCAAAAGCTTGGGAGATATTTTAGAAAATTCTCAGGAAAGTCCCTCATAATGGGATTGATTTGTATCGTCAAGAAAAGAGATTTTATTACAGCTTGCACAAAGTGGAGAGGACTACTCTTGATAGTGCAGGGGAAGGCTTCTTTCTGAATAACAAGGTTGCAAGTTGTCATGAGATCCTGAAGAACATGGCCAAGAACCAATCATGGGAGGAAGAGAAAGAAGCACCAACAACAATCAAAAGTTTTGTGGAATCAAGGAAGATCATAGATCTAAAATCTCAAATGAACAGACTCGCAAGGAAGCTTGATCATAAATGTGGCACCTCATCTAGAGGATATGAGGAGGAGTGCATGTACTTGCAGCAACAAAATAATAGGGGTAACAATGAATATTAATGGAGTGAAGATCCTAAATTTTCTTAGGCGTATCCCAACAATTTTTAGAAGGATCTGTCACAAGCATAACAACCCAAATAGCAACAAGGAAACACTTCACAACAATATCATCAGAATAGGGGTCCTAGCAAGATGGACAATATAGAAGACGTCTGGTAAACTCATGAGTCAGAACAAGGCCTATGTAGGCCAACTAAAATGAG
Source organism: Alisma plantago-aquatica (assembly GCA_963693085.1). Lineage (NCBI taxonomy): Eukaryota > Viridiplantae > Streptophyta > Magnoliopsida > Alismatales > Alismataceae > Alisma > Alisma plantago-aquatica. The sequence goes on along the minus strand of OY856413.1, from coordinate 1,131,432,513 downwards.
AGAAGTAGAATCAAGGGGCTCAAATTTGTAACATTGAGAATTGATTTCACAATTAGAAATGGAGGTGGAATCCATAAAGAAGCCAAACAAGCAAGGATTTCCAGGACACACAAATATTCTCCCTGAATAACCAACAAGTATAGGCAGTGCTTCTTCACAATGGTAAAGTGTTGGTGAATGAGTAGAATGAGATTCCAGAGTAGAGTACAATGCCACCTGACACTGGGGAGGTGAAAAAAGATATTCCCCTAGAGCATCCACAAAACCCTACACCTCAGGAGGATGTAGGGAAATATGGCTACAGAATAAGAAGTGGAAATAAAAAAATTATCTATCATATTCCCCATAAACCAACAGATCTCGTCAATAACTATAAGATGGAAAGGATAATTTCAAGAATATACCTAGTCTTGGAGCAAGTCCAGTGACATCTCCTCATCCTTTTAGATGTGCAATTGTTGACTAGTTTCTCTTGGACGGTGTTTGTGCAGCTCCTGGTCTTCACCATGGATAATAGACTTGAACAATATCTACAGCGGATCCTGCAATCTTGACACGGACTATGAGTTGATGTTGTCCTCCTAATAGTAGACAAAGGATTCCTTCCTCTAGAGTAGTCCACATGGACCACCTAGAACTCTTGTTGTCCTGCTAGAACAGATAGGAAGGAGTTGTCCCTCTCGTTGGCATACTAGTCACCAACTTGTTATCCCACAACAATGATCCTCCGTTGTTCTCTCCCTCGCTATCCCTCCCTTCTATGGGTAGGACTTTCTTGGGATCTCGATTGGTTACCACAACCAGAGAGGATAATAATTGTCAAAGCAACTGATTGTCAATTGCTTGTGTTGTTCTCTGGGAAGCCCCCAGTACCCCTCTATTTATAGGCGGGGTTTGGGTCAGGGTTCCCAGTCCATGCGGGAGTGGAAGGACCAAAAGATCTTAAATTTCTACAACTTGTGAACACCCAAACGATCTTCTAGTGACCCAGATGTTCATCTAGCATGTGGGATGGCCATCTCACACGGTGATACAGTTGTTTCACATGTTTCCCAATCACATACAAAATTGACAATTCCAATCCAATTAATGCATGACATGATGTCAGCACTAATTCCTTGAGGCAATCAAATTTCCCACTAATTGGGTGATCTCACCCATGTAAGATGGTCGTCTCACTCACCCAGACGGTCATATGGTGAGCTATGTTGGGCCAGTCAGTTCAATAGAATGAATCATATGGTAGGGTTGTAAATGGGTAGGGTATGGTGTGGGCATGGTCACATCCATAACCATAACCATTTAGTTAAGTGGGTATTGGTACGGTTATATACCCACTTGTCAAAAGTTGTACCTACATGATTCAACCCTATTTTAGGGCTTCATCTTATTTCATATTGCATTTCAATCACATCTATACATGTTAGATTACATGTTATTTCCCATAATATGTATATTTGTAAAAAATGCACTTATGGACATTATTTGCATGTTTTTTCAGGCACTTGGACCATGCTTGATGGAAGAGAGAGAGAAGGAGTGATCCTAAGGTTTCTCTGTCCTTTAAGAGGCCTAAATTGAAGTTCGAGGCTCCCTCAACCTACCCCTAGTGGCCAAATCTCCATTGAAGCAAAGATGTCCAAGAATGAACAAAGAACCAAGTCAAAGTGATGCAATAGTGACCACCACAGTCGTGGTACCTTAGAACAGTCATGTTGGCTCATCCAAAGTCAACAGAGTCACATTGAAGCAAAGCAAGAATCACCACGGTCATGCCACTCAGAATGGCCTTGGTGAACTGACCCAAAATGACTGTGCCACCTAGCATGACCGTGTGACAGCTGAAGCAGAATGGTCATGGAGCCAAGCACAGGCTAAGCAATTCAATCCACCATGACCGTGGTGACCACCACGGCCTTGCTACCCTTGCCCCACCACTACCGTGGTGACCACCATGGTCGTTCTACCTCATGTACAATTTTGGCCAAGTCCCTATGATTTTTCCCCATTTCTCACCACAGTCGTTCCACACCACCACGACCATTCTCACCCATCCCCACTACAGTTGTGGTGACCACCACAATCATGCTACTCACAAAAACCTAGCTACATTTGCACTGCATTTCCCACTTGACCTATTGCTTCCCCCACACCTATATATACCTAGGTGGCAGCTCTAGAACGAGGTTAGCGACCTTCTACCACCTCTTAGCTCCCCATTTTTACCCCTTAGCCATCCCACTCCATTTCCACCTCCGTTCCACCCCATTTTACCATTTCCACCACCAAAACCCTAATTTCCTAGTATTTTGACCCTATTCCAACATCATCCCATGCCATTACACCTTGGAGGAGAGAGGAGGACGTCTTGCAGCAGCTGAAGTGGAGGATTTTCTCCATCTACACTGAGCTCCATGGCTTCTTCTACCTCTTTCTCCTTTCTTTTTGTATTTTGCATTGCTATGAGTAGCTAGGCCCCTTGGGTGGCCTGTTTGGGGTCAAAAATGTTACTTTGATACCATGTTGGGAGAAAATGATATCTAAACATTGTAATTTCATTTTCTAATGATTATGTTATATTTCTATCTCACTCTTCATGACTTGATTGTTGGTTTGTGCTTGAAATCACCTAGGAATTTAGGGAAATTGCTTATACGTGTGAATTTTGGGATTTGCTCTTAGGTCTAATTCTTAGATCCCTAGCTAGCTACCAATATTCTTACATTCTAATCAATTCCCCTAACCCTAGTTGAGAGATATAAGTAGCTAGTTTAGATGAATTTGGTGTTCTTAGCATGGAGCTTTTTCAAGGTTAGAATGTGGGTGATGGGAGGCCTAAAACCTCACTTTCACTCCCATTACTAACCTTAGCCCCTAATTATCCTAAAACGATCTAACCTAGAAACCTAGGCTTGTTTAGACTCTAATTTAATTACACCTAAACCTTAACCAATTGAGCCTCACAAGGGTAGTAGGGGTGTTAGGGACTAGTTCTGCTATACACAACCTAGCATATCCATGGTCAGTTAGTAGTTTAGGATAATTCATTACACTCTAGCTTGTTGATTGGTTTGGTAATCTAAATGAAAGCATAATGTTCATATGTCACCCCCAACCTAATTGATAAGTGCATCCCCTAAATATCCCACGCCACTCTATATTGTTTTAAAGCCCTAATTGCCATCTTGCTTATCTAGTGTTAGCTTAGTTAGTTCTTTGCTTGCTTAGCTAGCTTCTTGCCTTGTTCTTGCTTTATTCTTGCTAGTTTAAGTCTTTACTTACTCTTTTGCCATGTTTGCTAGCTTAGTGTAGTGTAGAACTTTCCTTGCTTGCCTTAGTGTAGATTGTTCTTTTCTTTACTTTCCTTGTTTTTTCCTGCTTAGTAGAATTAACTGTCTAGGGTTAATTTATGTTTTGTTCTTGTTTGCTTTCCTTCAATTGCTTGCTTGTTCATCTTTAGTGTAATCAATGCAATCAACCTTTAAACCCTTCAACCCTAGACTCCGCAGTAGGAACTTAGCCCAAAAACTAACCTAGATCTAGTGCCCCCTTTTCTCCCTACGGATTCACCCTATACTTGTCGCCCTCCTATACTACAACATGACCTTGTGCACTTGCGGGTGTAGTGTTTTAGTAGAAGTAGGTGTGTACATTTAGGTCCTTATAAATTTTGAAAGTTATCCACTGTGTGTGTCTGTTTGTGGGGTTGCATCTATTCAATTCCAATTGGGTAGTGTGTAACACCATTGGTAGAAATACACCACTACACCATAACCATCAGATATATGGATGGGTAATTGGGTATATGGTTATGTTTAACTTTCTAGAATAATACACCATAAACTTTAGGATACAAAAAACTACCACACTTAAATGGATAGTTTATGGAGATATATCATTCAAGGTAGAGAAGAGAGAGGAGTGGAATGAGAGAATGACTTTCTAGCCTTTTAATTTAGTGAAATGTGTTTGTGCCACTATGAAGGTGTATTAATGGATTATTTATTATACTACTACAAGGTACTTATATTTACTAGATGTAAGCACTATAATGTGGAGCATTACATTTTAATATAAATATTTACAATTGTAATGTACTTATACTTGCTATATGTGAGTCTTATAATATGTATTTAAATATAAATTATTTATATAAAAAATAATAATATGACTATATGGGTATATACATAACCATAACCTTACATTGTGAGAGGAGAATACACGGGTACAAGGGTAAGCAGTTATATGTTTATAAAAATTTATACCCATGATGGATGTAGAGGGTATGGGTTTGAGGGTATGCAGATATACCCATATCCATTTACAACCCTACCGGACGGTTCACACGTCAGTTTGAGCATAACTTAGCCAATTTAGTTCTTGATCAGCCAAACACACCAAATGGCCATCTCAACTCTTGAGCTGATTGTATGGCACTCCAAACGGTCATCTCACTTGAGTGAGCTGATCGTTTGGTAGTGTATCTAGCTAATTTTGTTGTGTGAATTGAATACCTAAATACTTCAGTTTTTAATTCAATCACCATTTAAGATTAAACTCCTTGTCTAGGTCAAAACCTATGTGTGAGACCCTAAAGGTCCCATATCAAATGCCCATAACTAACTTATGACATCACAAGTAAAGAGTGGTGCCTAGTAGCACTTCAGTTCTACCCAAGTGAATGGAAAGTCGGGTTCAACCTACAATTTGTGCTTGGTGTTATAGTGTTTGTGTAATTCCTTTGTCGCGGATATCCAGACTTAACATGAGGCATGGAGTAGTCACCCTTTTCAACATTCAATCTTGTTTCTTGAACCATAGCAGACTGTTTGAGATATATGTAAGCCCAATATCACATATTAACTCACATGTGCATGGCCACACTTATCTCAATCTTGCTAATCAACAGCCCTTGGATATCATACCCCCTTAGGAGGGACAAATCCCATCTCAATCACTCACAGTCAATCCCCATGTGTGACTGTCACCCAATCATCACCGTTATAACAACTCGTGTTTTAGGATTGTGATTGATGATGTCAAAGCATACTAAATGACATGTGATGAGTGTAGTGATTTCAAGTCTAAGAATGAAAAACACCACCATCACTATGAGAGCTGACTATGACTATCAAGGTAATGGTTTTCATGTGTCAGACTCATGGTGGGTCTGTCAGATACATTTTTGTCCAACATGTATCTATGTGCTTGGTTTGATATAGCCATATATTGACTAATGAGATTTTATCATCAACTGACTCACACTCTGAGCATATGTGTCATTTTTGTCTATCAACCTTCAACAATAACAACTGATCAGGTATATAATAAAAATATATATGTACTCTTAACATTTGTATGATCTCATTTCCCCAAGTCACATACTTGAAGACATAAGTCAACAATTAATATAATTATCTAGACATTTGTAATGTCATGTCATTATCTGATAACTTAATTAGACAGAATAAATTCAAAGCTTTCATTTATTTATTAATCAAATCCATTACAATTTATGCCATTACAATAATCATACGATTGGCTCTCTAGGCATACATATCAACAGACTCCCACTTACACTTAGAGCCAATCACCCATGAATCTTATCCCAAGTGATATAACATGACCATCATGCTTCTTCTGTGAAAGTGCCTTTGTCGAGGGGTCATCAACATTGTTCTCAGTTGGTACTCTATAAATCTTTACATCTCTTCATTGTATAAACTCTCATATGAGATGGAATCGCCTTTGTATGTGCTTTGAGTGCTAATGTGATCTGGGTTCCTTAGCTTGTGCAGTAGCTCCATGGTTGTCACAATATAGCAAAATTGTGTCATTGATGCTTGGAACAACCCCAAGTTCAGAGGTGAACTTCTTGATCCATATAACCTCCTTTGCTACATTCAATGCAGCAATATACTCAGCCTCTATTGTAGAATCGACAACTATCTCTTGCTTGGAACTCTTCCATGTTACAACTCCATTGTTTAGGAAAAACATGAATCTTGATTGTGAATGTAATCATCTTGATCAGTCTGGAAGCTTGCATCGGTGTAGTCCTTTAACACCAACTCTTCCTCTCTATCGTAGACCAAGAACTGATCCTTAGTTCATCTCAATAATATCCAGTGAGCATCATCTGGGTCTAACTGATGTCTACTCATCATGCTCAAGGCATACGAGACATCTGGACGGGTACGTAACATTACATACATGATCGATCCAATTGTTGAGGCATATGGAATCAAACTCATGTGTTCCCTTTCTTCAGAAGAACTGGGACATTGAGCTCTAGAGATGGGGACACCATGACGCATGGGCAAGTTTTCCCTCTTTGAGTTATCCATGTTGAATCGCTTCAACACTTTGTCAATGTATGTGCTTTGACTTAGTCCAAGAAGCCTTTTGGATCTATCTCTATATATCTTTATACCTAAGATGTAGGATGCTTCTCCCAAGTCTTTCATAGAAAACGTATTTCCAAGTCATGTCTTTACCTTTTGTAAAGTAGGGATGTCATTCCTCAACAATAATATGTTATCTACATATAATATGAGGAATGTCACTATGCTCCCACTAGCCTTCTTGTACACACAAGGTTCATCTTCATTTTGAATAAAGTCAATCTCTTTGACAGTCTCATCAAAATGAAGATTCCAGCTCTAAGATGCTTATTTCAATCCATAGATTGACCTTTGTAACTTACAAACTTTATTTGCAAACTTTGGATTTATAAAACCCTCAGGTTGTGTCATGTACACATCCTCAAGAAGATTCTCATTAAGGAATGTGGTTTTAATATCCACCTGCCAAATCTCATAGTCATGATAGGTTGTAATAGCAAGCATGATCCTGATGGACTTAACCATGGCCACTGGAGGAAAGGTTTCGTCATAGTCAACACCTTAGACTTGTCTAAAACCCTTTGCAACCAATCTGCCCTTATATTTTTAAAAAAATTCATCCATGTCAATCTTCTTCTTGAAGACCCACTTGCACCCTATGAGTTTTACATCTTTAGGTGGATCCACCAAAGTCCATACTTTGTTGGTATACATGGATTCCATGTCAGATCTCATGGCCTCAAGCCACTTCTTAGACTTTGATCCCTCTATAGCATCTTGATAGTTATTATCTCATCATCTATGACCAATTCACTGCCATCCTAAGTCACAAGATATCCAAATCTTTTAGGCTCAAGGCATGTTGTATTAGATGTATGAGGTTCTTGTTTTACTTGAGGAATTTGAGATTCCACAACACCTTGTGATTCTCTTGGTTCCTCTAGTTAATCTATTGGTTCTATGTTCTCTTGTTGGTCTCGAACCTCTTTGAGTTCTACTTTCCTTCCATTGATTCCTTTGGAAATAAAATCCATCTCAAGGAATTCATGTGTCTCCATTACTAGATAACCATCCTTATAGAGTCTAGATACGTGTTTCTCATTTATGTGCCCTAGATGACAATGCCAAAGGTGTGTTTTGCTTGAGTTGTTGAGTTTCAGTCTTTTGTTATTTATGTTATAAACATCTATATTTAGATCTAACAAATAAAGACCATAAGGCATTGGGGAACTACCATAAAAGATCCCATCTTTTGAAATAGAACATGGGCCATTTTTAATTTGGAATTCAAATGCATCCTTGTCCATAAAAGATATAGAAATGATATTTCTATTTATAGTAGGTACACAATAATAGTTCTTTAAGTCTATTACAAGCCTTGTGGGCAGAGATATATTATAGGTTCCAACTACACTGGCAGCAACTCTTGTGCCATTAGCAACTCACAGTTCCACCTCACCCTTTCCCAAAGGCCTACTTCCTTTTAGATCATACATATGAGAACATATGTGAGATCCACATCTAGTATCTAGTACCCATGATGAAGAAGTATAAATATTTATCTCAATAACATATATACCTGAAGTGAAGTCACCATCCCCATCTTCTTCTTCCTAAAAGCCTTCAAGTACAAAGGATGAGTTCCTCTTGTACTTTTCTTTCTCCTTATCTTAAGTGTTGAAGATTTAGACTTAGGATCAACCTCAAAACTCTTCTTGGCCTTGGTTTGATCCTTGGACTCAGCTCCGCTAATCATCATCATGGGCTTGTCCTTCTTCAATTTTGCTTCAGCATGAATCAACATGGCAAGAAAGTCTAACATGTGGCCAACCACATTATTCACATGATGACATGCAATAAAGTAGCTATATGATTCTAGCATTGACTTTATAATCATATATGTGGCCAACTCTTAGCTCTAGGTGAATCCCAATTCTTCAAGATGATACACATATCCAATCATATTGAGCACATGTTCTTCTACTGAGGTTCCCTCTATCAGCTTAGACCCAAGTATCACCTTTATGATATTGTTCCTTTCTTGCTTTATAGGACCAAGTGTCACTTTCTTAAGATGTGTTACCATCTCAAGGACACTCATGTCTTTGCATTTCTCTTGAAACTCATAGCTCATGGAGCTAAGCATAAGGTACTTTATCTCTAAGGCATCATTGGCATGCTTCGAGTAAGCATCCACTTGTGCCCTAGACGCATCAGCAGTAGGTATTTCTGGCACTAGTTCATCAAGGATGTAGATCTTTCACTCTTCATTGAGAACCCTTCTCAAATTCCAAAACCAATAGTTGAAATTTGACCCATCAAGTTTGTCCTTTATAAGGAGCAATCACAATACATATTTGTTCATCATTTGATTCTACAAGAGACAATTTGCATTTGTCAAAAACTTTTGATTTGATTTGAAAATTTTGACAACATTTAGGTCTTTAATTTTTATTTCTCCAACTATTTTAATTCAAATTTAAATCCCTCACATATCAATTTGGAATATTGCAATGTATAATATCCTAGTGGTCCAGATCCAAGATAATTCAACTGTGGCTCGATCAACACTGCAAAACACAGTCAATTGCCAAGGTAAGCAACTTTTGCTAATTTCATCATATGCAATTCTAAATGAAAGATATGTGCAACTCCTTTCCATACTCATATGCGCCAACACGATAGATATGCACCCTACGAAGACAGAACCTACATATCTACCAACACACTTCCATGAGATAGACGGCGCACCACGTGAAGGAGTAACCTATGTTTGGTCGATCAAGCTTTTCATGTGGATTGTTGTTGGAAAGCATATAAGACTTAAGATAATTTTATTTGAGGGAGTATGTATTAATAAATACATATACTTTATCTAGTCACCACATATATAGTACATATCATATACATGTTGTATCCCACAACAAAAACATGCAATAAATAAAAGTGATGGTTATGGACATCCTAATGTAATTCCTTAGAGCCATAAGAAATTAACATATCCTAGGTTCACATCACATGAAGAAACCTATTGTTGATGAAGATTCTTTCTTGCCAATCTGGGTTGATCGCTTAAACATGTGAATCGATTGACTTGCATCCTGTCCAGTCATTTTGTTGTCTCACTGATCATCTGGTTCTTCTGTCCACCATCTGCTAGCTCCTCTAGCTGATTAGTTGGGTCCACCAACTGATCAGTTTGTCTCGTCCACCTAGTCCTCCTTGGTCCTCCATGTTGTTGGCTCGTCTTTGGGACGTCATCATCTTCATCATAACAAGAAAGAAAACAATCCTACTTTACATAATTATAGAGAAACCTCAAGTTACATTTGAGGGGAGCAAGGGTAGGAAAGAATTAAATTTACATTGGGAAGATAAGATATAGGCTCGGTACGCAGACCAAGATAAAAGGATAAACCAACCACACAACCATGCACAAAAATAGGGGTTATTGGCCATAACCATGCTACACATCCATCATCAAAATAGCTTTTAGGGTGATGCGTTAAATTTCATACTATATATATGTATGTGTGTGTATTAGTTTGGTATTATCATGGTATTTGATTTGATAGAAAATTATTCACATTGAATGCAATAATAGAATGACAAAACCAAAATTGGATCATATCGATTATCCCATAATATAGTAAATTGGCGTTGGCTCTGATACCACTATAGAGAAATATGGCTACAAAATAGGCAACGAAAAGAAAATTAGCTACCTATATAAACCAGCAGATCTCATCAATAACTATAAGATGGGAAGGATGGTTTCGAGGATATACCTAGTCCTATAGCAAGTTTAGGGGCATCTCCTCATCATTGTAGATGTGAAATTGTTGACTAATCTCTCTTGGATAGTGTCTATGCAGCTCTTGGTCTTCACCATAGACAACAAACTGGAACAATGTCTATCGTGGCTCCTGTAGTTTCACCACAAACTACATGTTGGCATTGTCCTCCGAGAAGCAACCAAAGGACTCCTACCTATAGGGTAGTCTGCATGGACTACCTAGAACTCTTATTGTCCTGCTAGAATTGACAGGACGGGGTTGTCCCACCCATTGGTGTACTAGTCACCAACTTGCTCTCCCATAACAATGATCCTTAGTTGTTCTCTCCCTCGCTATCCCTCCCTTTGACGGGTAGGACTTGCTTGAGTGCTATTAGTTATCACAACCAGAGAATACAACAATTGTCAGAGAAATTGATTCTCAATTATATGTGTTGTACTCTAGGAAGCCCCCAGTACCCCTCTATTTATAGGTGGGGTTTGGGTCAGGGTTCCCAGTCAATGTGGGAGTGGAAGGGACTGGAAGATCTTGAAGTTTCACAACCTATGAACACCCAAATGATCATATGATGACCCAGATGATCATCTAGCATGCAGGGTGGTTGTCTCGCACTATGGGACGATCGTCTCACATTATGGGATGATCGTCTCGCACTGTGAGACTATCATTTTTCATGTTTTCGAATTGCACTTACTAAATTGGCAGTTTAATCCAATTAATGCACGACATGACGTCAGCACTAATTCCTTGATGCAATTAAATTTCCCACAAATTGAGCGATATTTCCCATGCGAGACAGTCGCCTCACTCACCGAGACGATCATTTGATGAGTCGAGCTAAGCAGATCGGTTCAACGGAATGAACCGGTCAGTTCACACCTCAGTTTGAGCATAACTTAGCCAATTTAGTTTTGGATCAGCCCAACACACCAAATGACTGTATCAACTCTTGATCCGACCGTATGGCACCCCAAATGGTCTTCTCACTTGAGTGAGTCAATCATCTGGCAGTGTATCTAGCTAATTTTGTTGTGTGAATTGAATACCTAAACACTTTAGTAATCAATTCAATCACCATTCAAGATTAAACTCCTCTTTTAGGTCAAGACCAATGTGTGTGACCATATATGTCCCATATCACATTGGCAATGAATGTCCATAACTAACGTATGACATCACAAGCAAAGAGTGGTGCCTAGTCGCACACCAATGCTACTCAAGTGAATGGAAAGTTGGGGAACAATTTCAAACTACATTTTTTGATCGGTGTTACATTGTTTGTATAATTCCTTTGTCACTGATATCTAGATTGAACTTGAGGCATGGAGTAGTAACCCTTTTCAACATTCAATCTTATTTCTTGAACTAGAGCAGACTATGTGAGATATATGCAAGCTCAATATCACATATTGACTCACATGTGCACAATAATGCATTTCTCAGTCTTGCTAATCAAGAGGCCTTAGATATCATACTCCCTTAGGAGGGACAAATCCCATCTCTATCACTCACAGTCAGTCCCCATGTGTCACAATCACCCAATCATCACCGTTATAACAACCCATGTTTCATAATGCGTTTGATGATCTCAGATCATACTGAATGACATGTGATGAGTGTAGTGATTTCATGTCTAAGAATCACAAACACCACCATCACTATGAGAGCTGACTATGACTACCATGGTAATGGTTTCCATGTATCAGTCTTATGGTGGGTATGTTTGATACACTGTTCTCAAACATGTATCTGTGTACTTGGTTTGATATAGCCATTTCATGACTAATGATATTCTGTCTAACTGATATTTGTTCATCATGCTCAAGGCATACGAGACATCTGGACGGGTACATAACATTGCATACATGATCGATCCAACTGTTGAGGCATATGGAATCAAACTCATGTGTTACCTTTCTTCAGAAGAAGTCGGACATTGAGCTCTAGAGATGGGGACACCATGACGCATGGGAAAGTTTCCCCTCTTTGAGTTATCCATGTTGAACTGCTTCAACACTTTGTTGATGTATATCCTTTGACTTAGTCCAAGAAGCCTTTTGGATCTATCTCTATATATCTTTATCCCTAAGATGTAGGATGCTTCTCCCAAGTCTTTCATAGAAAACGTATTTCCAAGTCATGTCTTTACCTTTTGTAAAGTAGGGATGTCATTCCTCATCAATAATATGTTATCTACATATAATATGAGGAATGTCACTATGCTCCCACTAGCCTTCTTGTACACACAAGGTTCATCTTCATTTTGAATAAAGTCAAACTCTTTGAAAATCTCATCAAAATGAAGATTCCATCTCTAAGATGCTTATTTCAATCCAAAGATTGACCTTTGTAACTTACAAACTTTATTTGAAAACTTTAGATTTATAAAACCCTCAGGTTGTGTCATGTACACATCCTCAAGAAGATTCCCGTTAAGGAATGTGGTTTTAATATCCATCCACCAAATCTCATAGTCATGATAAGTTGTAATAGTAAGCATGATCCTGATGGACTTAACCATGGCCACTGGAGAAAAGGTTTCATCATAGTCAACACCTTGGACTTGTCTAAAACCCTTTGCAACCAATCTTCCCTTATAGTTTTAAATTTTTTCATCCATGTCAATCTTCTTCTTAAAGACCCACTTGCACCCTATGAGTTTTACACCTTTAGGTGGATCCACCAAAGTCCATACTTTGTTGGTATACATGGATTCCATCTCAGATCTCATGGCCTCAAGCCACTTCTTAGACTTTGATCCCTCTATAGCATCTTGATAGTTATTATCTCATCATATATGACCAATTCACTGCCTTCCTGAGTCACAAGATATCCAAATATTTCAGGCTCAAGGCATGTCCTATTAGATGTACGAGGTTCCTGTGTTACTTGAGGAATTTGAGATTCCATGACACCTTGTGATTCTCTTGATTCCTCTAGTTAATCTATTGGTTCTATGTTCTCTTATTGGTCTCAAGCCTCTTCGAGTTCTACTTTCCTCCCATTGATTCCTTTGGAAATAAAATCCATCTCAAGGAATGCAACAACCCTGAAAACAAACACTTTGTTGTTAGATTGGGAATAAATTAATATCCTCTTGTTTCTATAGGATATCCAACAAAATAATATTTATCAGATTTAAGACCAAGGTTATCAGAAAACATTCTCTTAACATAAGCTTCACATACCCAAATCCTCGTAAAAGACACTTTGGGAAGTTTCCCATGCCATATCTCGTATGGTGTCTTTTGAACTGGTTTAGATGGTACTCAATTTAGTGTAAATGTGGAAGTTTCTAGAGCATACCCCCAGAAGGTAGTCGGAAGATCAGCTAAACTCATCATTGATTGCACCATATCTAGCAATGTGAGATTCCTTCTTTCTGACATACCATTATGTTGTGGTGTTTCAGGTGGATTCCACTGGGATACAATCCCATGGGCTTTAAGAAGGTTCTCAAACTCTTAGTTTAAGTATTCTCCACCTTGATTGGGACAAAGTTCCTTAATACTTTTACCAAGTTATTTCTGTACTTCAATCATAAACTCCTTTAACTTTTCAAGAGTTTCTGACTTATGTTTCATCAAATAAACATAGCCATACCTACTGAAGTCATCAGTGAAGGTAATGAAGTATTGATACCCACCTCTAGTGTTTGTTCTAAAAGGTCCACAAACATCAGTATGTATGAGTCCCAATAAATCACTAGACCTCTCATTATTTCCGTGAAAGGGGTTTTATCCATCTTGCCCAACAAACAAGATTCACATGTCTCCATTGATTCTAGATAAAAAGAGTCTAGATAACCATCCTTATGGAGTCTAGATACGTGTTTCTGATTTATGTGCCCTAGATGACAATGCCAAAGGTGTGTTTTGCTTGAGTTGTTGAATTTTAGTCTTTTGGTATTTATGTTATAAACATCTATATTTAGATCTAACAAATAAATACCATAAGGCATTGGGGCACTACCATAAAAGATCCCATCTTTTGAAATAGAACATGGGCCATTTTTAATTTGGAATTCAAATGCATCCTTGTCCATACAAGATACAGAAATGATATTTCTATTTATAGAAGGTACATAATATAGTTATTTAAGTCTATTACAATCCCTATGGGTAGAGATATACAATAGGTTCCAACTACGTTGGCAGCAATTCTTGTGCCATTAGCAACTCGCAATTCCACCTCACCCTTTCCCAAAGGCCTACTTCCTTTTAGATCATACATATAAGAACATATGTGAGATCCACATCCAGTATCCAGTACCCATGATGAAGAAGTATATAGATTTATCTCAATAACGTATATACATGAAGTGAAGATCACCATCCCCATCTTCTTCTTCCTGAAAGCCTTCAAGTATAAAGGATGAGTTCCTCTTGTACTTTTCTTTCTCCTTATCTTAAGTGTTGAAGATTTGGACTTAGGATCAACCTCAAAACTCTTCTAGGCCTTGGTTTGATCCTTGGACTTAGCTCCACTAATCACCATCATGGGCTTGTCCTTCTTCAATTTTGCTTCGGCATGAATCAACATGGCAAGAAAGTCTAACATGTGGCCAACCACATTATTCACATGATGACATGCAATAAAGTAGCTATATGATTCTAGCATTGACTTTAGAATCATATATGTGGCCAACTCTTGGGTCTAGCTGAATCCTAATTCTTCAAGTTGATACACATATCCAATGATCCTTAGTTGTTCTCTCCCTCGCTATCCCTCCCTTTGACGGGTAGGTCTTGCTTGAGTGCTATTGGTTATCACAACCATTGTCAGAGCAACTGATTCTCAATTATCTGTGTTGTACTCTATGAAGCCCCCAGTACCCCTCTATTTATAGGTGGGGTTTGGTTCAGGGTTCCCAGTCCATGCGGGAGTGGAAGGGACCGGAAGATCTTGAAGTTCCACAACCTATGAACACCCAAGTGATCATCTGGTGACTTAGATGATCATCTAGCATGCGGGGTGGTTATCTCACACTGTGGGACGATTGTCTCACACTGTGGGGTGATCGTCTCACACTGTGAGACTATCATTTTGCTTGTTTTCAAATCACACTTGTTAAATTAGTAGTTTGAATCCAATTAATGCACGACGTGACGTCAGCACTAATTCCTTGATGCAATTGAATTTCCCACAAACTGAGCGATCTTGCCCATGTGAGACAGTTGCCTCATTCACCCCATATGATTGTCTGGTGATTTGAGCTAGGCAGATTGGTTCAACAGAATGAACTGGTTGGTTCACACCTCAGTTTGAGCATAACTTAGCCAATTTAGTTCTGGATCAGCCCAACGCACCAAATGACTGTCTCAACTCTTGATCTGACTATATGGCACCCCAATGGTCATCTCACTTGAGTGAGTCAATCATCTGGCAGTGTAGCCAGCTAATTTTGTTGTGTGAATTGAACACCTAAACACTTTAGTAATCAATTCAATCACCATTCAAGATTAAACTCCTCTTTTAGGTCAAGACAAATGTGTGTGACCCTATATGTCTCATATCACGTTGGCAGTGAATGTCCATATCTAACTTATGACATCACAAACAAAGAGTGGTTCCTAGTCACACATCAATGCTTCCCAAGTGAATGGAAAGTTGGGGAACAATTTCAAACTAGAATTGTGATTGGTGTTACATTGTTTGTATAATTCCTTTATCATTGATATCTAGATTGAACTTGAGGCATGGAGTAGTCACCCTTTTCAACATTCAATCTTATTTCTTGAACTAGAGCAGACTATGTGAGATATATGCAAGCTCAATATCACATATTGACTCACATGTGCACAACCATGCATTTCTCAGTCTTGCTAATCAAGAGGCCTTAGATATCATACTCCCTTAGGAGGGACAAATCTCATCTCTACCACTCATAGTCAGTCCCCATGTGTCACAATCACCCAATCATCACTGTTATAACAACCCATGTTTTAAGATTGCATGTGATGATATCAGATCATACTAAATGACATGTGATGAGTGTAGTAATTTCATGTCTAAGAATCACAAACACCACCATCACTATGAGAGATGAATATGACTACCATGGTAATCGTTTCCATGTGTCAGTCTCATGGTGGGTTTGTCTGATACACTATTCTCCAACATGTATCTGTGTGCTTGGTTTGATATATCCATATCATGACTAATGATATTCTATCTAACTGTAGCACCTTCATGCATCAACCATCTACCTCACCATCTCCTACGAGAAAGAGCATGAGAAGAGAAGGAAGAAGGATATAGAATATCATCCTCGTACATCTTGGTGTTCTTCCCTTCGTCGTCCAGATCTGCCATGCCATCGTGTAGAAGACTATTTCTCCACCGACATGTGATCATCTTCTTTACCATGACCATGGTGGATCTTCCCTCTCTCTTGTTTTTTTGTTTCTATCATGAGGAGCGAGTATTCCATTTCACTGGGGTGCGGGGACTAGCCCCGCTACCCGTGCTTACATGTTCATCTTATAACATTCCATGGCTTGTATATAACTTTTAATTTTGTTGTTAATCGTTTAATGCATGCTTTGTGGATTGATCACCTGCCTTGCTTGATCTATTATATTCCTTTGTTGTGAGAACTTTAATACTTAGGATTTGAATATCGATTAACATGGTTGATGCTCGGATGAGAACTTCCAAAGGGATATCTCTGGAGTAGTAAGTGTGTGACCTGTGGGTAACGAGACATCGAGCCCATGGAGATGCTTACGCAAACTCTATTTCCTAACAAATGGTTTGCTACTCCATTTGGATAGGTGTATCTTGTATGGATGTGTTTTGGATGTGTTTGCATGTGTAGTGGTGGTGAAACCCGGTTCCACCCCAGTGATTCTCATCATTAATCTAAACTTAGTTTTAATCCTGCTCCTTTACTTTCTGTGCAATTAGTTTAACTAAACCCAAATCAACTCTTGTTCAAAATATTAGTCTTAGTTGATCCAGATTTGACTAGTAAGATTCTTAAAAAAAATTGTCCCTTGGGATTTGATCCTTAACTATATTGCGATAAGACTCGTCCGCTTGTGGGTGGTACTATTGCACAAGGTTTTGGTAAAAACTTAGGGATTTCAGCCCTAGGTGGATTTGTTAGTGTAGTAAAAACCACGCCATCTTCACCAAGCTCTTTTCTTCATCTCTCTCTTCTATTCTTTAATGAGATGGAAGCCCATTGGCAAGCCCCATACACAAATTCATCTAATTATTTGGTGCCTAAGCCATCAAGGATTGCTTTCCCAGATGAGGGGCAAAAGAAGTGTTATACTACATTGCTGAAGAGAGACATCACACCAACAAGATGTGGGGACCAGGCTTTCCTAGCTGAAGTAGGCTTCACTGACAACCTCCAAGCATCTATACAAGGTAGGAAATGGTGGTTGATCACCCATTCCTTGGTGATTGGTCCACTTACCAACAAATCATCTATGAGTTTCTTGCCATGTTGGAGGTCTATTGCATACCCGATCACGGGGAAGGATGGAAAGATGACTGGGTCAAGTTCAGGCTATACAACATTGAGCATCATCTCACCTTAGAGTAGTTCAACTCCATCTTTGGTTGATCCATGGGTGAGATGTTATTCACAGCAATGTCTTTGACTTCATTCTAGCATGGAGACAAATGACAACACTACCTCAAGGATTCATCATCAACTGGAATTAGTCTTTCTTGATGGACATCGAGCATCCCTTTACTCACATTCTTCACTAATACCTAATAAACACCATTTTTTCCAGGTCAACTCAAGGGAAATGAAAGGTCCCGGAGGAGGACATGCATGTCCTTTGCTCATTCTTGATCTTGGGAAGGGATAGTATAAATCTTTGATCGTTCTTCCTTCTCCACATGATAGCAGTAAAGAGATAAGTTTAGACAAATGTCCATTCACTCTGGGAGCCTGCTCACACCACTGGTCATGTACCCCAACCCTAACCTCTACAAGGCCAATGCCCTCAAGATGATATTGACGCTTGATTTCAAGCACTTCAATTGGAGCTACCTCATCACCAAGTACCAAGGTAGGATGTATGCCCGGTGCACCATAGATGGCCAGATAAAGGAAAGGGCTCTTCCTGACCACATTTTCCATGTACGGGGAGTGTTCCACCTTTGATGGCCCGCAGAGGATGTAGAAGTCATACCAGAGGGATAAGATGTCGAGGGAGATGAAGAAGAATAGGAGGAGGAGGGATCCATGACCTACACACTGCACTTATGCTTGCACCACATCCCTCGACGATATGCAGTTTCTAGCTCCACAGCTCCAACACCTCCACCTCTAGGAGACTCATTCTCAATGGAGGACACATATGAAATGTTGTAGTCTCTTTAGCATGGGCAGCAACATCAGTCAGTCACTCTGACTCATATTTTGTGTGTTCAGAAGTAGTTGCTTCAGTAGTAGTGCACTATATATGACAACGAGTGACTTCTCTTGGACCACCAAGACAACATCCACACTCACCTATAGCACATCAAGTACCATCAATAGCCTCTCTATGACCACTTTTGGAGTCCGGAGAACTTTGCAAGATACCCTCAGCCACCAGACATGCCAGCAAACCCTCTAGAGTTCATTGACACATTCTACCACCCTGATCCATAAATGCCTCTGGGGACATTCCACCCATCACCACCATTCTTAGTATTGGGTACCCCATTCCACCTCTTAGTTTGATCTTTTACTATGAGGATGTAGTCAATTTCAAGCTTAGGGGTGATGGAATGGATTTCTCTTGCATTATTTTCTATCTTATTTAGTTTTTCTTGTTTCCAAGTAGTATGATTCACAATCTACCTAGTCCAATCATGAAGCTTAATTTATTGATTGCATTGTATCATTAATAAGAATATTCTTATTGCTATTTCAATGAATATAAAAAGAACACACAAAAAAATCATTAAAATTAAAACTTTGATTGAATGCTTTATTTAGTAAGATTATTTTCAAAGTATAAAACAACACCAACTTCAGGAAGTGTTTGGATCAATCAGCTTGAGGACACCTTATATGAATGAAAATCTTAATGTAGCTAAGGCTTGTGTATGATAGGAAGGTTTGAGCCTAAATCAACCAAACAAGTAATGAGATCTTAAATGGAAATTTTAGAAATAAAATATAAGGTCACCTTGTACACATGTTTATAAGAGAGGGATATATCATAGTTAAGAAAGGCATTGTCTCTTAGTCGTGTGATTCCATCCACCTTTCATGATATTTCATTGACCATCATGAGATGATCAAGTAATCCAAATTGTTTCCTCTTGACTTCATTACATAGCATAGTAGGTAGAATGTTAGTCAGTTCCTTTATAAATGCATTAGAAAAAAAATAAATATATGCATATTTGTTTAGTTGGGCAATTTTAGTTGCATAACCACTTCCTTATAGATTGCATTTTCATGCATCATTTTAGCATATTGTACATCATGTATCTATCTTTCTCGACAAATAAAGAGTCAAAGGATATACATTTGTATCCCTCCAAATGAATAAAAAAGAGAGAAAGAAAAAATGATGTATAGTGAAGAAAACCTGAGCATTAATCATGAATCATGTTAAAAATAGAAGGGTAGGGAAAAAAAGAATAAAAACAAATCAAAAAAGGAGAAAAGGATGTCTAAGACTTAATGTGAATTTTCTTTAAGGAGAAAGTGAAAATGGTTTGCATTATGTATTCTTCCACCAATACTCATCACAAGTATGATACATTCAGTGCATTCATCATCCCACCACAATAGTAGGCATTAGGAGTCATGCATTCATTCCCTCCATTATGTAGGTGTG
Source organism: Alisma plantago-aquatica (assembly GCA_963693085.1). Classification (NCBI taxonomy): domain Eukaryota; kingdom Viridiplantae; phylum Streptophyta; class Magnoliopsida; order Alismatales; family Alismataceae; genus Alisma; species Alisma plantago-aquatica. Next base: position 1,131,412,566 of record OY856413.1, on the reverse strand, counting down.
TCATTTTTTTATTCCATGCATAAATGATTTGGATCTTACTTATGGTTCATGTTTTGTAGCCAAAATAGTTGTGGCTACAAATAGTTGTGTAGGCAGATCAGAGCAATGTAGATAGGGAAATCACATGATGCATCAAGTGTATGCCCTATTGACTATGATGTTACTTCTCTATATTAATATTCATTGATCTTATCATGAACATATTTAATGAACATTTTTTATCACTTCAGAGTAGTTATTTGTTCAATGGTTGATAAGGGCCAGAGCGTGGTCATCTAATGAGGTAAATTGAGAAAAGTAATTCATAAAAAATTCCTTCTGCTGACTCTTTCAAATAGATCCAAAAGTAGCATTACTCGAGGATGAGAAACATTAAAGCTTAGGGGAATTTAATGCATTGCTTTTTGGTCATTTTTCACAGGCTATTTCTTTCGGTATTAGTTGCATATATGTTCACTTTCATACATGTTTATGCATTGTTTTCTTTCATTAGCACGTAAATCAATGTTGCATCAAGTATTGCATATTTCTACCTGATCATGCTAATTTATTGTCTATATTTTGGACTTATTGGCATTTTTTCCTTATTTCATGCAAATTGACCACTGAGTGGACAACTTGGTGCCACTAACCCATCCATCAGTGGTACTGACAAATCACAAATCTACAACAGAGAAATAAGGAAATCTTAGTGCTAGTGAGAGTGTCGTCAATGCTACCAAAATCAGTAGTTGATGCTAACGATTCAAGATCTATGGAGCATTAGAACTCAAGAAAGGTTAGTGGTACTAACAAATCACCAATCTACAACAGAGAAATAGGGAAGTCTTGGTGCTAGTGAGAGTGTTGTCGATGATACCAAAGTCAGTAGCTGATGCTAACAGCTCAAGATCTATGGAGCATAGGAACTTAGTGCCACCAACTAGAATGCCAGTGGTATCGGCTTCAGGATCCAAGGTGCATCAAAACTTGAGAAGCAACTTGGTGATATCGACACATAAAGTAGCTAGCACCAACACAGTTTGAGAGATTCAAGTTGTCCGACTACTCGGTGCCACCGATAGCCCATTAGTGGTATGGACACCTCACGACCAATGCAGGTCTGAAATCAAGTCAAATCCAATGATTGTGACTTAATAACAATCAAAGACTCACTTATGACCTAAAGGGAGTATGGTTTAAGAAAATAGATCAAAATTATCACATTCTTGTAAATCAAAAACCCTTGAGGGGAGGAGACGAGGTAGATAGCCACAGAGTGGATGCTTAGGGAACTTCTGGAGGACATATTTGTAGCTAGATGATCAGGGTGTTCATCAAAGGAGATCATCGACACAACTTTTCCAATGGTTCTTACATTGTTTTTCTAACGTTTACCATATTTTCTTCCTCTTCATCTCTTTGTATGACAATAGCAATCATGTGGGTCTAACCCCTTATTCCTTAGGACTCTAGAATAGCCTAGTATTGCATTGTAATGGATTTCTATGAATTGATAATTTATTTCCTTCATTTTTTACATGAATCTATGATCTCTTCATAGATACCCATAGCTTATATGGCACTTTGGGAGAAGGCTTACAAATATGAAAGAAAACTAGAGATTTTAATAATGCACCTAACTAATTCCTAAACTGCTACTGGAGTGGGGTTTGTTTTAGTCTAGGTAGTGTATTATGTAGTGGGAGGGGTCATACTTGCTATGAATCTTTAATCCATAGTAAAGGGTGAATAATTATCAATGAAATGGAATTTGAATATAGTGTATGTCATAGTGAAACAACTAGTCTTGAGGAAATCCATCCATTCTTGATTACAACTGTCTTAATTTAGGTTTAATTCTTTGCTCTTAGTTACTGAACAATCAACCAACTATTTGCTAGGTCTATTTGATTTGTCTTAGTAAGTAGTAGTCTTTGGTAAATGTTTCCCTTAGTTCTCGAGACTCATAGGCCTATACTACATAGTGTGCACTTGAATTTTACACACAAACTTTAAGTGTGTCATTGGACCACAAGATGTTGAGATCTAGGCCATGTACAACATGTACCATGATATGTTTGTCATTCCCAATCAGATGGATGTCTGGCTTATCAACCAGAAACACTACCCAAATCATATGCTCCTCCTTCGATCAAGATGTCTATAGCTGGCCTTCATGGCCTGGACAACATCCAAGGTCCTTTGAATCCAACACCCCATAGTGAGTTTCCAGTTATAACTTGCACAAGCTTATTATTACAACATGGACACTATTATGAACAAGATTGGAGTGGGTGGGAATCAGACTTTTCTTTCAATTGTTTGTTGTTTTTTTAATTTCTTTTTATGCATCTTTATCATCATGAAATTCTACTTGCCATGTTTATGTAGCATCTTTTTTCTCTTTTTCTAGCTTGCATCATGTTTCAATTTTGCCATCGTGTAGTATTTTTGTTGTTAATTATTGTGTTCAGCATAAGCATGTTTAACTCTTCTTGTGTAATTGAAAATTTTTAAGTTTATACATGTAGCCATAATGTAAGAAATTTGATTTTTTTTTTCTTCTAGAATATCTATCATTAAAATGGACATATGTTTTAGTTGAACCAATTCAACATTTTATTCCATTGCCTAAACCATGATCTTGTCCACTCTTTTGTTGAGATAATGATGAGACAACCAACTTGCACTATGAAATCTATTAAAATTGTATTTGTCAACTTAAAATGTTGTAGTGTCACAATTGATTCAAATACATGAACAATGAAAATGCCTATTACATTTGAAATGGACTTAACTTATAAATCTTTTCTCTTGAGATAAGAATTCATCCCTCCTACTATCATCCTTACCCAACTAATCTAGAGTGTTTCATTAAGGAATATGTGAAATATACCACTTAGAGAAACTCATATTTAGCATAAACCCCTAATTATTTTCATTTAAGTAATGAATAGGATATAAAAATATTTCCCACTTGGTATGCTAACCTGGCTTGAAATATCGATCTGGTCATTATGGATAGGTGCTTGTTAAAATATTGAACTGAAATTATAAATTTTTAAAGCTAATAAAAAGAGGCAGTAACACCCCAGTTTGTATGCCTACTTAGTTTAGAATACCAATCTATTTACAACAGTTAGTTACCTTAAGCTTTAAATGAAAAAAAGGGTGCTAGTGTTCCATAAATGTGAAATGTCAAATTTCCTTCATAGGAAAATGGAAAGGTAAAGTTGAGCTGATATGGAGAGTTCCCAGGTGACAATCTCTTGGTTATTGTTTGTGGGGGAGTAAACCTTATAGAATTGTGGTTTCATGAGGATAGAGGGGATATATTAGTTGTTTATCTCACTTAAAAAGGACCACAGATTAAATAATAGGATTTGACATTCATATCATCAATCCATTGATCAAAACAAAAATTCCAGATGACATTACTTTAATTTCATCTTTAAGTGCATGTAATTTCCTTTGAATGTCATTTTTGGATTGTGCTGTTTAAGGATGATAAATGGTTAATATTGGAGTAGTTTGAATAATATAGTTCATACTACTACTTATGCTCCAATCTCATGCATTTAATGACTAATTTCCATGTTTTTCCTACATATTTAGCTTGCAATTGCATAAATATTGCGGCCAGTCATGTTGTCGTCATTTAGGCTAATCAACGATATTTTACTGTAGATATTAGGAAGTTTGGTTCACATAAAACTAATACCACCCTCATCACTACAAAGCAACTTCAAATTCAAATCAATTCCCTTCTACAAAGAAGCACTACATGCAAAATCAAGTGCATGATGAGCGCATATGTATAAGCCTACTCCAAATCCTCCAAGTTTTATGCACAATGTGCACTTTCACATACATGATCCTAGATGATGATGAAAAAAATTAAACATGCACTTTGTGCACCACATCAGTAGCATCTCCTTTGGTGATCATCATCATGCGTGATGTGCCCAGTCTATGAAATGACATGCAATCTTATTAGTAACGGCTCCATGTGACCTCAAGCATGACATGAATCTCGTACATGATATGGTGAATGGTTTCAAGCCCAACCTTTGGCAAATGTTGGGGTGCACATGCACAATATCTTGCATGACATGCACCACTGCGTAATTGAAAAAATATAAAGAGTGGGAAGACAATTATTGAAGGACATCTTCCGTTTGGTCCATCCAATCATGGAAGAAATGATGAGAGGTCACTCAACTCCAAAAGAGACTTGAAGGAAAAAAGAGGGGGCTTCATAGAAGGATTTCTCTCTGTCTCCAACCTTAGAAAGATTCAAGTGAAGCTCCAGTTTAGAAAAAACCACTAGACAAGTGTTGTGACTCATTTCTTACCTTATTCCATTGTGTTTTCATCTCTTTATTCCATGAAACTTGTTAATTTCATGATGTCCAACCTTGTTTGTGCACCACTAGCCAATATGTAGCATATTTATTTGTATTTGGTACCTAAATACACCTATTGTCATGTTATGAACATCAATATTTAGTATTATGAGTTTATCTCTTGGTTCTCTAATAATCCAAATGAGAATCAATGGCCACAATTTTCTAAATATGCAAATTTGTGTCCTAGGAGAGGTACAAATTTAGTGGAGGGCAATTAGAACTCTAGTTTCTATTAAATGAAAGCGAATAGAGGTTCTTGCATGCTATAGTTTCCTTGTTTGTACAATGAAGGTGGACTTATGACTCTCTATAGCGATCTAAGAGATTTGAATGTATTGTGCTAGTATTATTAGTTGAAGGATGAATATTGTAGCCACATAAGTGATTGATAGGTGAAAATCATTAATCAAAATGTCATGTGAGATGTAGACAAGAACCAGAACTCAATCTATTTTAGGTAATTATTCATCATGTAATAAATAGGTGTTTAGGTACCATATGTATTCCTTAGATTGATCATTTGAATGACAACTTTTGACAAACTTTACTTTGATTTAGGACTAAATCAATCAACCTCCATGTCTTGTTTGGATTGCATGCTTAACTAGAATTACTTGGTGTTGAATTGCTTTTATTCTCTATCAACTCAACCCAATGCTATATCACATTTTAGCATGATTGGATTACCTTGAGACATTCTCTCATGTTTCTAGGATTGCTTCAGTCTGTATTTTTTATTTCTCTAGCAGCACATTTTGACTGGACACTCTTTTGGCTAGATATAAAGAATGCCTTCCTACATGAAGATATTCTAGAAGAGGTCTATATGTTGCACCTTCTAGTTTTGTTTTTAAGGGGGAGCCTTCTCATAAAGTTTTTCACCTCAGAAGATTGTTATATTGTCCCAAGAAATCGCCCAAATCCCGGTTCAATAAACTTAGAAAAATACTTGAAAAGTTGGGTTTGATATACCCACTTAAGTATATCCATGTATCCATGAACACCTATATATAGGATAATCCCTTCCAACCTTCCTCTTCTTTTTCTCTTGCTCTCCCCAGTAATCCTCAAACTCAAAGGCCAACAGTGAGCCTTGGCCCACCGTCACCCCCCACCACACTCGATGTCCCCCGTTGCAAAATTTGTTGTGTGTATCTTGTCCCCCTCGTAGTTGTTGTCATTAGGCGTGCAACTATCCATCAGCTATGTGCCATGACAGTCACGACAGTCAGCTACTGGTAGGTTGTTGTTTAGTGTCAGCCTCTAACCCACTACCAACTTCATGCCCCATCAGATCCTATCTATATGACCCCCTATATCCCTTCTTTTTCTTTTGTGGTTTCTTCCACAGATATGGTGTAAAGCAACAATAAAAGCAAAGCAAAAGACCCTTGCCAATTTATATAAGTACCAAAAAGTAAAAGGGACAACTTTTTTCTTTGGTTTTTCCTCTCGTGTGGCTTCACTTTGCCACTTGGTTGAGCACCTTTTCTTGAATTAGGGACTCTTCCTATGCACATCACAACACCTTATTTCTGTGATTTGATCTCTTTGTTATTGTGCTTTTTTGGTAGTGATATTTTTTATTTCTTCCCATTGTGATTATTTTGGTAGTGATTTTCCTAGCACATTTGTTTTTATAGTGTCTTTCCTATCAATCTTGTTCAAGTAGTGCCTTATTTCTGTAGTGCACCTTTAGTTTGGTACTATACTTTATATTAATAATGGCTGAAAACAAAACTATCATCCATAGTGATATTTCACATGTTACAATCATTAAACTCAATCGTAACAACTATTTTCTTTGGATGAATGTTGTTTCTACTTTTCTGGAGTTTTTTGGAAAATTAAAATTTATTGAAGAAGATGCACCAAAAGAATCCAATGAGGCTTGGATCATAGGAAATAGTCAAGTGATCTCTTAGATATAGGGATGAATGGAGCCTTATGTGGTTTTTAAGTACATGTAGCTTAAAATTTTCAGACTTGTGTGGGAAGATATGAATGAATTATGTACTCAGTAGTTTAATTGCCTCTGATTGTACAATGATATGGAAAAGATATTTTTCTGAATACTAGAGCAAGCATTCCTTATCTGAGTACATGATTCCAAAAAATCTCTCATGTATAAACTCGACATCTTCTCACCCACGACCTCTTCCAAAGTGACCAAGGAACATGATATTGTTATTACTGGGCAATTTCTTAGTGGCCTTCACTCCTAGTATTTTGTAGTGCACCATCTTCTTCTTGTTGGGACCATGATCCCATCCATGGATCAAGCTTATGCCCTCTAGCTCATGTCGATATGTCTTCCACTCCAACCCCTCCTCATGAAATGTTCAAAGCCCAAATTGCAATGACCACTACTTCAAGGGCTCGTGAAAAGGGTCGTGGCACTCACACAGGGCTGAGCCAAAATGTACTTACAGCAACATATTAGGCCATGGTGGAGATGTTTGTCATTATAAGCATGGTTATCCTACTCATTTTGGTTGAGGGCATGGAAGGGGTTTTGTCCATGTTGCTCATACCTTCACACCCCTCATTGTCCAAGGTCCTCTAACAACTATTGTGCCCCCTACTTCGACTAGACAACCCACACATGTTATGCTTACAAAGGAGGAGTACAAATGACTCCAATAGACTACACACTAGTACGGTGATTCACCTATTCACAATAGCATGTTATCATAATTACCAAAATGAAACATTGGTGACTAGTCTACAATGATAATGCTAGCACATCTCACTACTCATCAAGGTACCCCAATGACCTCTATGATTTCATCTTACTCTAGTTTGATAGTGAATCTTGGCGCTACTCAACACATTATTGGTATGCCACATCTTCTTACATCCTCTGATTCTTTTATCCCACACATCACAATCACATTGGTAGATGGGTCATTCAAATAGGTCAACCGGTGTGGCTCTATTCCACTTTCTAAATTTTGTATTGTTTGTTTTGTTTCCAACTTTTTGTATAATTTGATGTTCATAGCTAAAATTGTTGATTACCTTTATTGTTTTGTAACCTTCGTACCAACTAATTTTGTTCTACATGACTAGATGAATTTGACGATTGATAAGGGGGTGCACTTTGGTGAAGGTTACTACTTTTCAGCCCCTCCTCTACCTCAGACATGTGCTCTTGTTGCAACCTCACCTCTCTAGCAACATCTTCACTCTAGCCACCCATCTTTAGGCAAGTTGAATATATTAGACAAAACTATTTCAATTGTTCATCCATTTTATGTGATGCACGTCAACTACGATAACATCACTGTGTATCTTTTCCTTTTAATGTTCTTAATAAGTATTTTAAACCATTTGACTTGATATATAGTGATGTATGTGGACCCTTTCGAACAACTAGTTACAGTGTATTTAAATATTTTCTCCTATTTGTGGATTCCTACTGAATGACATGGATTTCTCTAATTCAATCATGAGATGAGGTTTTTCCTCTTATCCATTCCTTCTATAAAATGATTTAATGTTCAATTTTCTACATCTATTAGAATATCACACACAGATAACACACTTGAATGCATTCAACATGTCTTTCTTCTTTGTGTCGGGATATGGGAATCATTCACCAACATCTTGCCTACTCACCACATGATATTGCACAGTGAAAAAGTTGTCATCTTCTTGACATCACACACTCTCTTACCATTCAAGACAACCTACCTAAAAATCATGTGGAGTGATGCTAATCTCACAACTTGTGTTTTGATTAATTGCCAAACAACTTTGGATCTTCACAACCAAACTCCTTTTTTTCCATTTTGTATCCAATTGAGAAATCATTTTGTTTACCATCGTGGGTGTTTGGATGTGTTGCCCTTGTTTACAAGTTTGATCCTAAGGATTGCCCTATTCCATTTGAATGGTCTTTCTAGGATACCCCTTCACTCAAAGAGGTTGTAAAAGCCTCAGCCCCAAAATTGGCCGTATCTATGTATCAAAAGATGTGACTTTCCATGAGGATCAGTTTTTTTCTCCATTATTCTTATCCCTCTGTAATCATGTAGGATTTGGTCTCTCTCCCTAACCTTTTATTGCAATTCCAATATTCTTACCTTAAGAATCAAATTGACGCGTGGATTATGGTCCTCAACCAAAAACCCCTCCATTGTCATCTCATTTGGATCAATCTAATTTAAAAAATGTGCCTTAGAAAGTTAGATGTTCATGTACCATTAAACCTCCAATTTCTAACACATGTTGCTTATCTCACTTCTCTTCAACAACTTCTACTTTTGCCACACTTTAGGATACCATCTTAAATCCCAGGCACCCCACAAATGTCTAGAAACACTTGGGTCAAAATATTCCATGCTAGAAGAGATGTGAGATCTACATGATAATCATACTTGGAATCTAGTTAATCCTCCATATGAAAAGAATGTGGTTGGTTGTCACTGAGTTTTCTCCATCAAACATAATTTTGGTGGATCTATTGAGAGACTAAAGGATTGCCTATAGATTTTACTTAAACCATGGTGTGGATTATTTTAAGACATCATATCATGTTAGAAGCATTGATTTGGTATGCATTCTTATTTCTCGAGCAACACAATTTGATTGGCCACTCTTTCAATTAGACATCAAGAATGCCTTCCTACATGGAGATCTTCTAGAAGAGGTCTATACATAGCAACCTCCAAATTTTGTTACTGATGGGAGTCTTCTCATAAAGTTTGTTGCCTTTGAAGATCGTTATATGGTCTCAAGCAATCTCTCATATCATGGTTTAATAAACTTAGCACAATACTCAAAAAGTTGTGATTTCAATGCTCAACCACATATCATTTGCTATTTTCATCAAAATCCCTATGTGGGCATGTTCTTATGATATTTAGGCTGACAAAATTGCAATCAAAGACAATGATATCATTGGCAACAACAAAAAATGAAGCATTCTCTACTAGCCCATTTTCATATACAGGATATGGGAAATATGCATTATCTTTTTAGGATATAAGTCCTTGGCTCATCCACAAGGATCAATTATCCCAACGAATCTATGTGTTGGGTCTACTCAAAGAGATTGGAATGATAGATTTCTACACATATGGATTAACAATACCAAGCCTCCTCTTGAGGGAGAGCTATTTCTTGACCCAGAAAAATATCATCAAGTGATTGGAATTGATCTATCTTAAAATTACTTGATGTGACATAACCTATGTTGTCGATGTTTGTTGGCTAAATTGACATTATGTTAAATCCCTTTGTTTCGATGATGACAAACATTTCATTCTTGTTGATCTAACGTGCTACTTGAGTGTTGTAGAAATGAGGTGGATGACAAAGCACTAGGGAATCTATATGCTTGAATGCTTGTGAATTTCATGAAATGTAATCAATTGTAAACTTGTACAAATATATAATGTACAAGTACTTAGACTTCATATAAATCAATCGTTAGATCTTCCTTAGCCAATAACTAAACTTAGATAGATCATCCCCTTCATTAGTGTCACATATGCACACTCATACATACACTTAGCACTTTATTTGAAACATTGAAACAGGGTCAATCTCGGTCAACAAATTCCTCGACCGAGACACTCTCGGTCGACAAACTTCTCGACCGAGAAAGACCCAAGTAGCCGTTAGACACAGCTGACAAGGTAGTTGGCAGTTGGAGATGAACGTTACAAACACTTGATCCAGAGAGCCTGTCGGTCGAAAAAACTTCGACCGAGTAGGTGTCTTGGTCGACAATTTCTCGACCGAGATGGACTCTGACAGCAACTGCAGAATTAATTAACTAGTCGTTGCTAAAGCAACTAAAGTGTACCTAACGGCTAGTTAAGCATTTAGAACCCCCTAGAAAGTGTCTAGAACGTCCTTAAGCACTTGTAAGTCATTCATATAAATAGGACATGCCTTAAGACACCTAAAGTCACGAATCCACACTTGTGATACACTTGAGATTACACTTGCAATTGTCAATCTGTTTTGAGAAATTGAGCAACACTTGCATTGGCTATTTTTCTCCTTGCTCCAATTTCGTGTCCTATAGGCTAGCATCTCCTATCCACAGCATTTACACTTATATATACATTGGTTAGGAGATCAAAACGCTTGATATAGGAAATCAAGCCTTGAGCTGCAAAGTGGTATTGTAATTTCTATTTTTCTTTCTTGTTCCTTTTATCCCTTGTATTCTCCTTGCTACTCCTAGGGTTGGAGGCTGCGAATTGGAGAAGGTTCTTCTCGGTGGAGAAGGTGGACTTCGGACTACTTCAAGAAGGCTGTTGCAACAGGAAGCTACTTCAAGAGGAAGGCTACTTCAAGGGGGAGCTTGAAGTTACTTCAAGAAGGCTGCTTCAAGGTTGGTGCAACTACTTCTAGGTGAAGGCTGTTCGAAGGGTTTGGTGTAAGAATTGTAATTTTATGTAAAGTCCTTGCGAGGTAATAAAATTTGATTCTTTCAAAATCCCAGTTGGGTAAGTGACCGGGTAGTGGACTGACTTCCTTAGTATTTTCTAAGGTTGGAACCACTCTAAATCCTTGTCCCCTTATCCAATATTCTTGTGGTTGGTTGTTTGAGTTAAATAATTATTAAAATTATTATAAAACCCTATTCACCCCCCTCTAGTGGTTTTGCAATTGGTATCAGAGCAGGCTTCAAGAAGCTCTAATCGAGTTTTGTAGAATGAAGGGTGGTGGCGTTAACAACCGCAAGCAAAGGAAAAGCATGGACCAATCTTCAACAAGTTGCAATTGGTGCTTAGGAACAAGGCACACTACACTTAACTGTCCATGGAGGTCAAAGAAGGAAGATGCGCATAAAGAATGCCTTATTGCTACAATAAGTGAAGGAGAAGAAGAAGAAGAGGTAAGCCTTTTTGATTTATCTAAAGAAGATCTAGTTGCTAGTCTTGAAGAGACACATAATAAATATATTGAGTGCAAGAAGAAATTAAAGAAATCTAATAAAGCAAATGATGAGTTACATGCTAAGATTCTTGCTCTCACATCTGAAAATGAAGATCTCAAAAAGGTTATTGAAGATCATGATATTAAGCTAAAATCTGTAGAAGCAAATTGCAATCTTCTTTCCCTAGAAAAATTAAATTTGCAAACTCAAGTAAATGATCTTCAAAAACAACCTAATTTGTGTACACATCTAGATTATGATATTATTGTGAAAGAAAGAGATTCCTTGTTGTCTAATCTAGATCAAACAAAGTTAGACATCAATAAGAGAATGAATGAGATTGTTAAGCTGCAACAAAAAGTTAGTAGTTTGAGTAATAATGACACTCTTGATAAAATCTTAAATAATTCTTACCATCAAATTGGAAGGAGAGGACTAGGTTACAAGCCCAAAGGAAAATCTTATCAAAAACCTAGTTGGGGAAGAACACAAGTGCCAAAGAGCCAATCTATGTATGTACCTAAAGGCACAAATACATATGTACCCAAGAACAACCTAGAACAAAATCATAGAAAGAGATATGATGTTGATTCTATATGTTGTCATTACTGTTTGCGCCTTGGACACTATTCTTTTTCATGTCCTTACAAGAAAAAGGATGTTGAGTTAGTATGGGTTCCAAAACCCCCAAACTAAATGGATAAAATTAAGTTGAGATATGACCAAAGACTCTAAGTTGTATATCTCTATGTCTATCTCAACTTAACATAATAGGACACTAAGTTAATCCAAGAAATTAAAATTTCCAAATATACATCTTAAACTACTTGTTTTAGTTTGGATTCTCAAAATGTATATGATTAGTTGAGATTTAACCTAAATGTTGCTTTGATATTTAATATCTCAACCAAATCAAGCTTTAACTTTCATATTTTTGGTTTTACTTGTAAACAATTTCTGAAAACAGGTCTGAAACAATACAGAACCTTTCTCGGTCGAGAAACTGTCGACCGAGAGAACTGTCGGTCGAGAAATGGTCGACCGAGCAGGTTTCTGTTGTCAAGTCTGTAATAAATATGTTGAATATGTCTTCAAGTAATCTATTTGCTATCAATTATGACTAATTTTACATGCAAAACAAGAATATATGCTGAAGACCATTCTTGAAACAAAATATTTTTTTTGATAAATATTATGAATATGAAAATCCTTAAACATATTGCAAAAGTGACATATGAAGACTGATCTTGAACAAACCCTATTCATTGATTGAAAAAGTTTGTTAGGTATTATCAGTTATATAGCTTATCTTAAAATTGAAAACTTATGAACCTAAATGAAGATTATTTTGATTTATCCTATAAATGGTTTAAAACTGAAAATCATGATTAGTTTAATCAAAAGAAATTACTGTCTTATCATTATTCACATGGTTTTTCCTAAAGCATTTCTTGGTCTATCCATATAGGAACCATGTGTTTTGATATTTAGTTAAATGATCATAATCATTGTGTTTCATGAGATTATCATTATATGCTTATATTGTTCTAATCAAAATAATTGTGCCATGCTTATTATGTTTCATTGGTTTGTTTAATATAATCTTTCAATCCTATATACAAACCATAAATGGATACTATTCTTGATCATCGTCATTCAGCTCATATGAAAAGGCTATTTTATGGCATAAATGCATTCTAATTTGAAAATCTGTATAAATTGCCTCTTGGTTGAAATCAAACTTGACCAAGGGGCGCTATGGACGTCGTAGTCAAGGTCGACCTAAAATAAGCTTGACACAATGCTTATTTGGCCATTCTTTTACTGCACTTAATCTTAGTATCTTGATTCAAAATGTGTCTATCATATTGAAAACATGAAGCTTGTTATGACCTTAGTATTTTTAATCTTGGTTATGAAAATAAAGGAATCTACAAATTTCATGAATGTGATATATATCTTGTTCTTAATGGAATTCTCTAAACAAATCAGGGCTTAACATCCCGTGCTTTTGGTTAGATACACCTTTCATGAACTCTAAGCTTAAAGGATTCTCATATCATTTTCAGGGCCTAACATCCCTTGTAAAATGGGTGAGAAATCAATACACAAATGCCATGAACTTAAAAGGAACTCATATCATTTCAAGGCTTAACATCCTTTGCAAATGATTGAGAAATACATTGTGGCTAAATTCGACAATAAATGACTTACATTTATATATTAATCCCTTGAATTTAAATATTAAGGGGGTGCATAGCATAAAATTAAGGGGGAGACATAAAAGTCATACAAAATGATTTTCTTGGATATCTTTTTAAAATGACAAAGGGGGAGAAATAATATAAAATCAAAAACATAAAATGATTTTCATAATATCTCGGCTTGCAAAACAAGAATGGCTACAAAAGGTAATCTTCAGGTATGAAACTCACATGCTTTATATTTAGGAAATGTTTGTCATCTTCAAAAAGGGGGAGATTGTTGGCTAAATTGACATTATGTTAAATCCCTTTGTTTCGATGATGACAAACATTTCATTCTTGTTGATCTAACGTGCTACTTGAGTGTTGCAGAAATGAGGTGGATGACAAAGCACTAGGGAATCTATATGCTTGAATGCTTGTAAATTTCACGAAATGTAATCAATTTTAAACTTGTACAAATATATAATGTACAAGTACTTAGACTTCATGTAAATCAAGCGTTAGATCTTCCTTAGCCAATCACTACACTTAGATAGATCATCCCCTTCATTAGTGTCACATATGCACACTCATACATACACTTAGCACTTTATTTGAAACATTGAAACAGGGTCAATCTCGGTCGACAAATTCCTTGACCGAGACACTCTCGGTCGACAAACTTCTCGACCGAGAAAGACCCAAGTAGCTGTTAGACACAGCTGACAAGGTAGTTGGCAGTTGGAGATGAACGTTGCAAACACTTGATCCAGAGAGCCTGTCGGTCGACAAAACTTCGACCGAGTAGGTGTCTCGGTCGACAATTTCTCGACCGAGATGGACTCTGACAGCAACTGCAGAATTAATTAACTAGCCGTTGCTAAAGCAACTAAAGTGTACCTAACGGCTAGTTAAGCACTTAGAACCCCCTAGAAAGTGTCTAGAACGTCCTTAAGTACTTGTAAGTCATTCCTATAAATAGGACATGCCTTAGGACACCTAAAGTCACGAATCCACACTTGTGATACACTTGAGCTTACACTTGCAATTGTCAATCTGTTTTGAGAAATTGAGAAACACTTGCATTGGCTATTTTTCTCCTTGCTCCAATTTCGTGTCCTATAGGCTAGCATCTCCTATCCATAGCATTTACACTTATATATACATTGGTTAGCAGATCAAACGCTTGATATAGGAAATCAAGCCTTGAGCTGCAAAGTGGTATTGTAATTTCTATTTTTCTTTCTTGTTCCTTTTATCCCTTGTATTCTCCTTGCTACTCCTAGGGTTGGAGGCTGCGAATTGGAGAAGGTTCTTCTCGGTGGAGAAGGTGGACTTCGGACTACTTCAAGAAGGCTGTTGCAACGGGAAGCTACTTCAAGAGGAAGGCTACTTCAAGGGGGAGCTTGAAGTTACTTCAAGAAGGCTGCTTCAAGGTTGGTGCAACTACTTCTAGGTGAAGGTTGTTCGAAGGGTTTGGTGAAAGAATTGTAATTTTATGTAAAGTCCTTGCGAGGTAATAAAATTTGATTCTTTCAAAATCCCGGTTGGGTAAGCGACCGGGTAGTGGACTGACTTCCTTAGTATTTGCTAAGGTTGGAACCACTCTAAATCCTTGTCCCCTTGTCCAATATTCTTGTGGTTGGTTGTTTGAGTTAAATAATTATTAAAATTATTATAAAACCCTATTCACCCCCCCTCTAGTGGTTTTTCAATGTTTTTAGTCATCAAATGAATGCACTCTTCCAACAACAGTGGTGTGACATTTAATGTATCCTTTGCTATTTCAAGATTTCCCCAAGAATAGAATTGTTCTACAAATGACCTCAAGAGAAAACTATCACTATTTTTGGATGTGTTGATTCAGAATTGGACATGAAATGCCAAAGACTATCGATCCACTTCTAGATTTTATGTCATGATTGGGGCCCACCCACTGGCATGGAGAAGCAAAGAGCAACGAGAGCTACTCACTCTAGCAATGAAGTTGAATATTGTGCAAAGGCCCACATTATTGTGATCTACAATGAATTTGATCTATTTTGATTGAAATTTGGACTCCTAATCAAACTCACTCATCTCCATTGTAACATCAAGCTGCTATCCATTTATCTGGTTTTCCATGAATTTACAAAACACATAAAAGTTAACTATCATTTTATACAATATGTTGTTAAAGCCAAGAAGATTGTGACTCCTCACATATGGACCGGGGATAAAATTGATGATATATTATTTCAACCACTTCCTCCATCTATTTCTTAGTATGTGGGTGCCAAGTTGGGACTATGAAATATCTACTCTCCGGCTTGGCTGGAGTGTTAGCATTAATGGTTTATTTCTTCTTTCTTGCGAATTGGGCTTAGTCCCATTGTATCTGCAATTCTTATTGTTATGTGAGTACACTTAGACAAGGATCCATCTACCAACTCAAGTATACCCATGAGCCCTTGACTCCTTTATATAAGAGATCATAACATCTTTGCAAAATACTAAATATGGTTATTGTTTTCTACACACGTGACCTGGACTATTGTGAGGGGAAAGAAGTTGCTTTGGTTTTTTATTAATAGCACACTTTCTACCACACATCAAGTCTACATCTCCAAAAATATCTACTAAAGCAATAGGTCTAAAGTGATCTTGTATATGTAGTCGTAGTCAATAAAATATTGCACTTCACCCAAAATAGGCCACTTCAACCTCTCATGTTGACCACATATGGGTCACACTAGCCCTGAAAAATGGTTCACATCACTTGCATCAACCCCTAAAAGAACATTGACCGACCTCCAACATGCTTCAACTTCAAATCTCGCTTTACATTGACCGAAAAAGGATGCAATGACCCATCGAGAGCACACATTGATTTTATGGAGCACTCAAAGTGTCGCAACTTCTCTAGACATACATCGAACACATGGAGTGATCAATCCTCTCTAAACCACATGCTTTAGCCCACACAAAGCAATCAAAGAGGCCCAATCAAGGCCCACTAGGAACCAAATAATCAGTGCACCTTGCATCGATCAATCTAATCCATTGATGCAACCAATAATGCATTTTTTGTTTGGGAATTTCTAAAATTCAATTGAATTGGTATTTGAATATAACATCCTAATCACTTAAAACATATGTGTGAATCATTGCATCACATGATTTTAATATATAAATAAATTCAAAGTATATCTTTAACAAATCGCATGAACATGCAATGATGGAAAATGGAGTGTAAATAAAGAAAATCATGTGATACGATTATGCCTAAGAGGTGGGATCTTACACCATCATTTAGCAAACCTCTTCAAATCACTCTTGAAGTCCCCATAAGTTCGAAATTGTAGTTTGGGCATATGAAGGATGTACTAGTGAGTTGAGGATCATGTTTAACATATAAATTTGATATCTATATTACCAATTTTCTCTCAGTCCACTGGTATGAAAGTCATAGAATAAGCATTGGTTGGTTTATTCATAAGTCAGTCAAGTAATGCAACTCAAACAATGAGGCATATATCAATAGACTTGTCTTTTCATTTATAAAAAGAACTAACATAAATAAGTCATTCAATCTATAAATAGTTGGTATTATTAATTGGTAAGATGTGGAACAATAAACACCCATTGTGCATCATCTTCTAGTAGCTAGTCACTATAAGTCGACCTAGCCTGACTTCATTATTGGTCCACCAACTATAGTGAGTCATAAATGGGAACTGATAAGACTCTCTACATACTACTTATACCTTGTAACCTTACAAGTCTACTGACCTTATCATAAGTTGACTGCCTGCTCTATCATCCCTAGATCAATATACCCAATATGTATCTTGAATTTCATCTAATTAAAAAACATAAGATTGTGATGCCATTCTTAGTGTTGTAACGCAATTTTATCACACACTCATGGATTTCATCCAATAATACATTGTGATGTATTAATTCCATGAATAGGTTCATATTAGGGCTTGATTACTCTATATTAGCTAAACTAGTGAACTTCTTATCTGGTTTTCATATAATACTTTTATGTGATCATAATAATTGTGTTGAAATATTTTTTAATGATATTTAACTAGTTGAAATTAGGTTTTAACCTTAAACCTTATCTAATAATAGCATAATCAAGTAACCATGCTTATGGAATTGAATAAGCACTAAAGCATAGAAATGACTAAAGTGAACTTAGGGTTTCTTAAACCCCAACTACATATATAGATGGGCTTTAACAATTCCTCTATAGGCAATATGTCGACATATATTTTTTGTTGCCTAATAAACTAGGTGAATTTACAACCAAGTCAAGATATTGACCGAGCCTTCTTGGTAATACAATTTATTGGATAGTGGGATGGAAGAAATATATTTCCTTCTTTAGATTTAGGTGGGCTTTCCCCTTTATGTAGAGCTTTTGGTGGGTTTTCTGCATTCCAATGTTAGTTATACAACTACTTTACTATTTTGAAATGAAGTTTTCCAGAAAGAAAGACTTTTCTCTATCTGACTTGAAAAACCTATCTTGAAGATTCTAATAACAATCAACATCAAGTCTATATGGATCATGTATCTTGGGAAGACTAGAAACAAAACTATAATGGAATGCCCATATATATTGGTTAGAGCAATCATAAGTAGTTAAGATGTCCATACCAACAAAATGAAAATTTTGGTCTTAGGACTACTATAGTAAACACAAAATGAAATAGTGGTGGGGAGTGAAATTTCTTAATAATGTCCAAAGGTCTTATATCCTTTCTATGTAAATTTTGGATATTGAATTAAATATGGAAATTCCACCTAAGCTTAGACATTTCAACTACACCATGTTTTTGTAGTTTTACAATAAAGGAAATATCATTCAACATCATATGGTTCTCTTTCCCATGCGAAAAAGTTTTTGAAGCTGAAGAGGAAATGTAAAGACATGCTCATTTCAGTTGTAAGTTTAAATGCATGATGTGGTAAAAGAGACACACCATCTAAGGAATATAAGAGAGTTATATTTGGTGGGAAAACATGACAACAAACACATGTTTTTCTTATAAAGGAAGAGTATGAATGACTACCACAGACTATACACTAATATGGTGATTCACCTATTCACAACAGCATGGTAGCAACATCCCTTTTAAAAATGCATTGATGGCCAATATACTATGACATCTTTAGCTCATCTCGTTGATCACAAGGTAACCCTGGGACCTCTATGATTTCCACTCACTCTAGTCCAATGTTTTTAGAACTGAACAGGTGGTCAGACCGGTATTGACTCATACCGGATTGAGTCGGGTTCAACCGGAGTGGTTAAACCGGTTGGATCGGAAATGATGTCAGCATGACATAAAAATGTTTGAACCGGAATAACCAAATTGGTCACCATGATAAAAGACCATTAACGGTCAGACCGGTCAAACCTGTTGAACCGGGCATATATATATATATATATATATATATATATATATATATATATATATATATATATATATATATATATATATATATATATATATATATATATATATGAATATACATACACTGTATATATATGTATACATATATATTGTTGTATAGATTTATACATTCATACATACATACATGTATATATATATATTTGAATATAAATACATTTTATATATGTATAAATATATTTATCAATATATATATATGAATATATATACATTGTGTATATATGTATACATATATATTATTATGTAGATGTACACATACACTACATACATATACATGCATATATACAAATATACATATATTTTACATATACACATATATATAGGCATTCTACCTTATATGTATATTTTAGAGAGAGAAAATACATACATATATATATATGTCATATGTATATACATATATATATACATATATGTAAATTCTTATATGTATATTGCCTTCTGTTTTATCTTCTCTTTGAACCATTGGTTCAATCCAGTTTAGTCTGACTGGCTGGTTGGACCAGTTGGACCATATTTCTGACCAGTTGGATCGAAAAAAGACACATAACTGGTTTTTTAGGCTTCCGAACCGGTCAGCTACCGGTTCACTAGTCTGAACGGTCAGACTGGTCGGTCCAGTTCGGTTTTAAAAACACTGCTCTAGTCTAATAGTGGATGTTGATGCTACTTAGCATATGACCAGTATACCCATGTATTCTTACATCCTCTAATTCTTTTATCTCACACACTACTTTATTGGAAGATGGCTCGATCAAACATGTCACCCCATGTGAAACTATTCCACTTTCATATAAACTAAAACTTTTTATTGTTAGTTTTGTTCCCAACATTCTGTATTATCTGATGTTTGTGGCTTAACTTGTTGATTCTATTTGTTGTTTAATGGAGGAACTTGATGATGACTGGAAAGGGGGTAAAATTTGGGGACCAATACTATTTATCCTACCCTCCTGTGCCTCATACCTTTGCTCTTGCTGCAATCTCGCTCTCCCGCTACATCTTCACTCTAGCCACCTATCTCTAGGAAAGCTCAAGATCTTTGATAAATATATTTCTAGTTGTTCATTGATTTAATGTGATGCATGTTAATTGGGAAAACATCATTGTGTATGTATTCCTTCTCATGTTCTTAAGAAATATTTGGAACCATTTGACTTAATACATAGTGATGTATGTGACCCCTTTCAAACAACTATTAACAAAGGATTTACATATTTTCTCTAATTTGTGGATTATTGCTTCCGTATGACATGGCTTTATCTTATTAAATCATGAGATGATATTTCCCCCCTTATCTGTTCCTTTCATAAAATGATTTAATGTCTAGACTTCTACATCTATTAAAATCTTGCACACAAATAACACACATGAATACACTCAAAATGTTGTTTCTTCTTTTTTTGGGATATGGAAATCAGTCACCAACGTTCTTGCGTCTACTCCGCAAAAAAATTATATCATAGACCAAAAAATTATCATCTTCTCGACATCACACACTTTCTTACCATTCATGCCAAACTACCTAAAAACATATGGACCAATGTTGTTCTCACAACTTGTTTTATTATTAATCGCAACCATCATTAGTCTTCACAACCAAACTCCTCTTTCCATTTTTTATCCAACTGGAAAATCGTCTTCTTTACCACCATGGGTGTTTGGATGGTGTCACCTTTGTTAACAACTTTGATCCTAAGGCTGATAAGTTATCCCCTAGTGCCATTTAAATTGTTTTTCTAGGATACCCCTTCTTTCAAAAATGTTACAAATGCTTTGGCCCCAAATTGGTCGTATCTATGTGTCAGTTGATGTGACTTTCCATGAGGAAGAATTATTTTTCCTCACTATTTCTTCTCCCTCTACACCAACGAGGGATCTGGTCTCTCTCCTTGAACCTTCTCCTACAATCATAGTCTCCTTACTTCAAGAACTTAACTATCAAATGGAAGATGGTCCTCAACCAACAACCCTATGTGTCATCATTTCTTTTAGATCTATCCAACTCAACAATTGTGCTTTGGAAAGGTAAAGGCTCCTGCACCATTAAACATCCAATTTCTAACACATGTTGCTTATCTTGCCTCTCTCAAATGACATCTACTTTTTCCACTCTTTTATACACCCTCTAGATTCCCAAGCATCCCACAGATGCCTTGAAACACATGGGATGGAAATTTGCATGCTAGAAGAGATGCAAGATCTACATGATAATCACCCTTAGGATTAGGTTATCCTCCATCTGGAAAGAATAACATTGGCTATCACTGGGTTTTCTCCATTGAACTTAATTATGATGGATCGATTGGGAGACTGAAGGCTCACCTAGTCTCAAAAAAGTTTAATTAAACCTTTGGTGTGGGTAATTTTGATACATAGTCTCGTGTTATGAGGATCACTTTAGTCTGTAATTTTATTTTGCTAGCAGCACATATTGACTGGCCACTCTTTCAGTTAGATATCAAGAATGCCTTCCTACACGAAAACCTTCTAGAAAAGGACTACACTCAGCAATCTCCCAGCTTTGTTGCTAAGGAGGGTCTTCTCATGAAGTCTATCATTCGTTCCTCACTCCAACACTAGAGTTGAATACCCTGCGATGACCCACACCTTTTGTGATCTTCAATGGCTTTGATCTATTTTGACTGAATTTAGGATTCCTTGTCAAAATTTAGCTCAATCAAGATATTTTCCATGTTGCCAATAATCAAGTTTTCCATGAACATACAAACACATCATAGTTGAATGTTATTTTGTAATGAGATCTCATTAAATCTAAGAAGATTGTGATTCCTCAGATACGGACTGGCAATCAAATTGTTGATATATTATCTAAACCACTTCGTCTATCACTTTCTCAATATATGGTGTCAAGATGGGACTACAAAATATCTACTCTCTAGTTTGGAGGGTCAGTGTTAGCATAAGTGGTTTATTTCTTATTTCTTGATAATTGGGCTTAGTCCCATTGTTTCTATAATTCTTATTGTTATATAGTACACCTAAGTGAGGATCATCTACCCACTTAAGCATATCCAAGTAACCTTGGACTCTCATATATAGGAGACCCGAAACATCTTTACAAACTATAGAATATATAGTTACTCCTTTCTACACATGTGTCCTAAACTATTGTGAGGTTGAAAGGAGTTGCTTTGGTTTGTTATTGGTATCACACTTTCTACCACACATCAATTCTATAGCTCCAAAAATATCTAACAAATTGATAGGTTTGAAGTGATCTCATGTATAAACACTTAAATTAATAAAAAAATTACACCAGTACAAAATAGGCATCTCCAACCTCTCATGTTGACCTCTTATGGGTTACACTAGACCCAAAAAATGGGTCACGTCCCTTGCGTCAACCCTTTAAAGCTCACATTGACCAGCCTCCAACATGCATCGACCACAAATCCCACACTACATCGATCAAAAGTGGACGCAACGATGCATCCAGGGAACCCGTTGATCTTATAGAGCACTCAAACATCACAACCTATGTGGACATACATAAATCTCATGGAGTGATGAATCCTCTTTGAACCACATGCTTTAGCTTCCACAAAGTGACCAAAGAGACCCAACCAAGGCCCACTTGTAACCAAACAATCAGTCCACATTTTTGGTCGATCTTGCTTTCTTAGCATAATTAGATGCTTAAAACCTTAATCAAACTATGTGTTGTACTTTAATAACATGTGGCATGCTTATGTAAGTTTGGTCCGTATTTGATGTTGTTTGAGCCAATTTTGCGTATATGTGCTTATTTTGGACCTAATTGCAATTTACCCATCTTTAGGGGTTTCCTTGCAATTTGTCACATGTTTGTTGTGCCTCACATATTTGGACATCATGTTGGATATAGTATTTCTTTGGGGTGCCTTATCACACCTTGGTTTGAGTAGTGACATCATGTTGAGAATTAGGGTTGCTTGGATTCCCTAAGTGGATGGTTGACCTTGTGATGTGTTTGACCGATAAGGTTTGGTTTTGGAAGTCATTAAGGATCTTTCCATCCATGATTCTTGGAGTTTGATGATGTTTGATGTGTTCCCCTATTCTCAGCAGTCGATGAGCCCTTGAACCCTCTTTGGTCGCCAAGAAACCCTAGGATTAATGTTAAGTGATCGTTGAGCTTTTAATCACCTTGTCTGCTGTGTTGAGTTTTCTGAACCAACTTGGTCATTAGTTTTTATTGGTTTTAACACCCTATTTGCATGCATGAGTGTAATCATTGCATGTATGTGTTTTTGTGGACACATGGCATGTGTTATCATGACACTTAACATCCCTTCTTTCTCTCCAAACTCATGCTATAGAAACCTCTCTCTTTGCATGCAACTAAACCCTTTGCAACCTCTTTCTCTCTTCCTTCCCTTGGAGCTCGTCCCCTTGTACTTGGTGGTGAAGGTGGAGCTCAATATTGGAGAATGTGGCTGATCTCCCTGCATGTTGATCTAGGGTTTGGAGTAACCCTCCTTATTGTCATTTGGAGCAATCATCGCCTTTCTTCTTGATCTTGGTAAGTGATCTCCCTATTGATCTTCATTTCCTTGCTACGTTACCCTCATTTTCTTTCTCTTTTTTTTCTAAATACAAGGTTTTCCATGATAGTTCTTGAGTTGAGGTTGAAGAATTTCTCTTCCTTACCTTTACACTTAGGTTTTTGCTCTCTTTCTTACTCTTTGACCTAGGGTTGTTTCCTTCTTAGAAGTGGAGCTAGCTTGGCCGAGAGTGGTGATCAAGATAGGGATTTCCTTCTCTTTCCTTGGAGCTACATTACTATTTGGATCTTTCTACATGAATTCTAAGGTGAGGTATATAACTTTCTCCACTGTTGTTGATTACACTTAACTTGCTTGGACATATCTACCCTAGAAATGTAGTTACAAGTTGAAAGTAGTTTCTTTGATCTAGGGTTTATGTTTTCATGATGATCTTGAGTAGATACCTTATCTTGGATAAATTCTAAACTTGGTGCACAAAATCTATCTTTGGTGATGGAGGTTTTGATGCATTCATGTTGGTGGAAATAATGGTTTTCTCTCTCTTTGATAATGGTTTTTCTTTCTCTCATGATAATTATTAATTAGGGTTTTTTTTAATCTCTATTCTTGTGACTTGCACCTTGGTGACTATTCATATTCTTTATAATGACCAACCTATTTTGTTCTATGTGGTCAATGAGGTTTTAGTCCCATGATGGTCTCTTAGGTTTTCTTTCTCTTCTTCTTGTGGTTGCCAAGAATGTTGATGTTGCTTTGATCACTAAGAATGTTGATGTTGCTTTGGTCACCAAGAACGTTGATGTTTCTTTGGCCACCAAGATTGAATCTATGTGAGGTTGTTGAACTTTGGACTTTAGTGGTCATTTAGGTCTTGGACTCTATGCGGTCAATGATACCATTTAGTTGTGATGGTCACTAAAGTGGTTGACCATGGAGGTTGCTGAAGATGGTTGACTTCAGCAATCAATGAAACCAACCTTGTGTTTTCAGTGCTCGCCAATGTGGATGACCCTCAGTGGTGGATGAAGGTGGTGGACCTATCCTCAATGGTCACCAACCTTGCTCAACCTTCAATGGTCGACGATATTTTTAGTCTATTTGGTCACTACATTTTGTTGACCCTATGTTGATAATGTTTGATCTTCTTGCTTTTAAGATTGTTGGAAATGATTTTAATTAGGGTTTATCTTAGTTGCTATTTTGGAAACCCTAACTCAGCTTGCCTTGTTGAACTTAACCCTGATTCAAGTACATGATGATAATGCTCAGCTTGCTTGAGTAATTAGCATGATGATCGAGTACTTTCTCTCTCCTAATGTAGTAAACCTAATTTGTTGTCAAATGAATATCATGGTGCATAATTTAAAGGTCATGTTTGAGCTTATGTGTCCCATGTATTGTGATGGTATGATGATCCTTGGCTAAGGATGGAAGGATAATGACGTGCTTGCATGGAATGATGTGATGGTGTTAATGACCTTGTACATGCTTGTGTTCTCTAATTGAGGTGATACCCTCTTGATGATGTGATAAGGGATTGGTATCTCATGATGATATGATGATGAGTGTGGACTCATGAGTATGGTAGTGGAACATTACCATGTGATGATGTGATAAGCTTCATGTCTTATACCTTTTTTATCTTTTGAAGTTTCAATCTACCCTTATCTTTGTAGAACTCTCTTAGGGTTTGTATGTAAATTGATTCATGTAGTTAAAAGGCACCCAATTGACATTAACTAATTGAGTGAAACCCTAATCATGTAGTGCCTTGTGCAGTAGGACCATTCAGTGTCAAAACTTGTTGGATGGGGAAATGAGTATTCCCTAAGTGAAGCTCGGAGCACATAAATAATCGTTGAGTATGCGGGGTGCATGAGATTGTGTGTCCTTGTCATCCTAATATCAAAGTTTTTGGAGGATGACTGAGGGTATGCCTCAGTTTAAGAATAGAGGATACTTGTACATATGTGATGTGATTGAGGACAATTGCAGTTGTTGCTTATATGTTTGGGTTTTTATTCCACGCCTTATTGGGAAACTAGGGTTTGGATAACAAATATGACCAACTAAAAGGTATAATATTGCACACACATTGACTTGAGTGTACAAACTAGAGATCAAATTCTACCCTTCCAAGTCTATAATCACTCAAACCTACATATAAAGTTTTGTTCATTAGTTAAGGTTCAATGAATGTTACGTAGGTGGAAAAATCCTAGAAATACAAACCTTCATCAAAACCCTAAACCAACTCTAACTATTAACTTAATATTGGGTTCATGGTTACTTATTAATATATTGACTCAAAATCCCAACTTTATAAATTATTATGTTGCATATAATTATTGTTCAGATCATAAGTAAAACCAAAACACTAAAATCTAGAATTTAAAACTTATAAATCAGGCAATAAAACCAATGACAAAATATAGAGAAATTTCTAACGATTCTAAAACATATTTTTGGATAACCAGAGAAATAGTTATGAACTTTACAATTCTATATATATTTATTGATTTTAGTATGTAAATGATGTTCTAAAAAACATACTGGACTCATATTATCATTATGAACTATATACCATAATAGGATATTTTGTGATATTATCATACCACCATTCAAATTACAAAATAAAAGATGGAGAATGCAAGAAGACAGAAATACTCATGCAACAAAAACACCAGAAATAAGGTCCTGAGGGGCAAATAGGAGAACATGCATAGGAGCCTTCTTCCAGCTCTATTCACGCCATGACAGATGATGTAGAGTAGGTCTGGGCATATGAAAATTTGGAAAAAGTCATTTGGGTGAAATCAAGTAGCATCAACAACTTAAAAACAAAGAAGAGGGTATAGAGAACCTTACCCAAAGATCTATTGAACTGTCGTGGAGAGAACTGTCGTCAATGAGAGAGTTTATGATGGAGAGAAAATCAACTTGGCAACAACATATAATGAGGGATTCGGTGTAATTGACACAAGAGAAAGAGTGCACAAGGTCTAGCAGAGGTCTGGGTATAGGTGTATATAAATGGGGTTTGGTTTTGGTACTTCGGGAGGTAGAAACTTATAGATCCTTGAATAACAAGTTTGGGTATATTTGAATACGTGATTTTAGGATTTGAATAGGGTATGGATGGATTCGGAATTCAATTTTCAATCTAACGCAACTTGTTTCATGAAATTTCATTGAGAAATGAGAGAGTTATGTCAAAAATATCAGACCCCTTTGGTCTACGGTCATTGTCCATGCAGTGGATCTGCAATGAAAGTCATTTAATACAACCTTTCAGCTTTGGTCTTTTCATGCATTAAATGTACAAAACTTTCTATAATTATTTGAGGGTGCAAATGAAGTCCAAATAGCCCAAATTTGGTAGATTAGGGTGAGGAATCCCATTTTGGTATTAGTTTTTATTTTTGAGGATGTTTAGTATTTGATTAAATATGTTTAAATCTTATCACTTATTTTATTCCTATAATGAATTAGAGGCATCTAGAAACTCTCTAACAATATGAAACTTGGCCTATAAGCAATACTAAAGGTGAGGAACATGATTAATTAATTTTGTTTAATATATTATTCAATATTATTTGTCTCTATGGACGGTGGGGGAGCTATTTGTGTGTGTGCTTGTATATTCTTAATAGTTTAAGGCCATGGACACTTGGAAAGATACTAGAAATTTGACTTTTTCTTTTTCTTTATATTAAAGTTTCATATACTTATCCCTAAGCACCCAAACGAGTCATTTGTTCTCCACCACTTTCCTCCTTCAACAAACCTCATTATCCCTCTATGTTGTTGTGAATTTCCTATCCAAGGAAGAAGAAAGAGGGGGTCTTCTTGGAAAAAGAATCTAGAGTTGCAATTGACTTCCTTTTAGGGTTTAAAAAGCTTCCTTATAGTAATCTTGACCTAAAAAGGTAAGAATCCCCTTCTTTACTCTGTTTATTTCTTTTTTATCCTTCCTCCTACCTTTCTCCATGTCAGAACCTTGTTGTTCCATGGTAGAAATTGCTCTAAATCTCTAAAACCCTACCTTTCTTGCTCCTTAGGCTTAGGGTTTTCTCATTTGATGAAGAAAGGTGCTAGATGGAGGAGTTCACAGCTTATGCTTGGATTTCCTACCCTACTTGATCGTGTTTTCTTATGTTTGGGAGCTCATCTTCTAATTAGAGGAAAGTTTTATAACTTTCTCCACATTTATTGCTTACCATAAGCTGCTAGCTCATGTTCTTGCTTTTAAATGATGATCCATGCACTAAAAAGCTATGCTTGACTTTGATTTCAATTTTTATAATATTCCCTATTCTGATTTTAGTTCTATATGAACTTGTGATCATGTGTATGTTATTCCTAAGGTATAATATGACTTGGATTAGGTTAGTTTGACAACCTATGGTGCTAAGCACCTATCAACCAATGGTCAATTTTAGGGTTTTAAGCTGATTTCTTCTATAAACCCATGACCCAATGATGGTACCATTGCAACAACCCTATGGTGTTGTCTTCATGACAACTGATGGTCGGGATTAAAGGTGTCATATGATGGTGACAACCTATGGTCACCCCCTTAGGTCAAGTTTTGGATCAATTAGAAGTTTAATGATCAACCATTAAGTATCCTAGTGATGTTATTAATCAATGATGACATTAGCTTAATATTTGATGTTGATTAATGAATATAGTGTTGATCTAACAACCTATGGTGACTTAATGGTCACTACTGATGGTGGATCAGGTCTCCACAACCTATGTTGAGTTAACCATGTATGTGTAGCATTAATTAATCCGTAAACCAATGGTTTCTTGGGTCATTTGATGCAATGGTCGGACCTATACTGTAATTGATGGTTTTAACATATGAACTTGACCCAATGGTCAAGATCTAATGTTTATTCCTCCTATAAAGTGTAATGATGGCTAATTTAATATGTTGGTCCTAATAATGTGATTTAGATGGTTTCCTTTATATGATCAACTTAAGGAGCTTACTTTTGTTGACAATGGATGGCTTGTTTTAAATGAACAGTCGATTGTGGGTTTTACCCTACTCTCAATACAACCCTTATTGTTGTTAATAAAAGGATGTATAGGGTTAAATGGTGACTTTTATAGATAACAACTCAATAACTTCATAGATGATTCATTCAAGGTGTTTACTTATGTAAACGACCAATGGTTGTACCTTTTCAACATTTCATGGTTAGAAGTTGATGCCTCAATATTCCCATTGTTTTGGGTGAAGCGTGTAGTGTAATGTTATGATTCTAATGATGATAATTTGATGGTTCAATGCCTTAAACTTGTAGTGTTACCCTTACCCTCGTATGATTATGATTTGTAATCACCATAATGAATTAATGGGTAACCCTAATGAGGTATAGCTTGTTATAGCTAGATTTAACATAACTAAATGATGGTAATTGGGTATGAATAGTCCTTGAATGACTAATACAATCATGGAGTACTTTGTTACTATTGTTGAATCCCTAGTATGCTATAACCTGATGGCTACACCTTGATTCATGTGTGGGTTCATACTTGAGAATAGCATGGAATGTGATGGTGACGATTCACCTTATGCATCCATGATCCAATTGGGATGCCATGATTAGGGTTTGGGTATGAGTGTTGATTAGTAACATTAATATAATTTATCTGGTTGAACCTAACTCTAATGCAAATAGATAAATATGAGTATTCATGTTTAACCTTCTTATATGATGGCATGATGGTGAAATAATCTCCTTAATATGATCATAACCTTAATATGTTAATTGGCGGTTATCATAGCCACATGGTTGATGCTTTCTTATGCTAAACATGTGCATTATGAATATGATGAGGGTTAATCATATCTAGATTCCTTGTATGTTGATGTAATAAAGGAATGTTCTTAATATTAATATAACCCTGCTATGATTGTTTATGAATATCTCCTAACTCATTAATGCAATATTGTGTTGATTTGGTGTATTATATGTAAGTGATGTTGTTGAGCCTTGTTATAAGTCATGCAAAGATAATGATGATCTTACAGGGAATAGTATGATGGTCTTAATGACCTTTAGGCATGGTTGAGCCCAGAATGAGGTGTAATCCTCTTGTGTTGATAAGGATTGATACCATGTGATATTGTGAAAAGGATTTATATCCTATGATAGTATGATGGTCTTAATGACCTTTGGGCATGGCTGAGCCCTGAATGAGGTGTAATCCTCTTGTGTTGATAAGGGTTGATATCCTTTGATATTGTGAAAAGGATTTATATCTTGTGATAGTATGATGACTAGTGTGGTCTCATGAATGGCAAGTGAATAATACCATGTGATGATGAGATGAGAAATTACGTTTCACATGTTTTATATCTTTTAAAAGTTGTGATATTTATATGCTTGCTAGAAGTGAATTAGGTTTTGTATGTCTACTTGTTTGATGTAATCTTAATTCACCCAATTGGCATAACTAATCAAGTACAACTTTAATCATGTAGTGCCCTGTGTTGTAGAGCCATCTTCAGTGTCAGAATTTGCTGGATGGTGAAATGAGTATTCCTAAGGGAAACTCAGAGCGCATACTATTGAGTATGTGGGGTGTCAAGTTGAGGATATATCCTTGTCATCCACAATGTAGGTTGTGGAGGATGGCTATGGTCGTGCCTCATACATATGATGTGATAGAGGACTACTGTAGTTGTACCTCATATTAGAGGGTTTTGTATACCCTGGTTTCTAGTGTCATGACATGTATCAAGGGTGGACTAGTGGTTAGCAGCTTGACTATATGTCACTATGGTGGCAGCTTTGACTGATATGTCACTACCTTTTACTCATACTGACTGAGGGGAAGAGATCTTAGGATATTGGCACTCCTAAATCTTGTACGGAATCGAATAGCCCTTCACAGGGGTCAGTTGGACTTTGGATGGTACGATTCAAATTTCCTAGGAAATAATAAAAGATGTAAGATAACCGTGTAGCATATCTGTTTAGGGTTATACACAACGCTTCATATTGGATGATAACCCTTATTTGCTTTCTTTTCAATGAGATCATGTATAGTACAATAAAAGATAATAGATATGCTCATGTTGTAAACATGCTTATGTTGTCAAATATACTGACACTGATGGTTAATATGATGTGGCTAGCTATGTTTAATATTGATATCCATGTCTATGTAATTATAAATGCTTAAACTACTAATCATGCCTATGCAATTAATTATTTTATGATGTTAGTTTTACTTATGGTATAGATTTGTTCACTTTATTTGAGATGCCAATATTGATATCCATGTTATGTTACTATACATATTCCTGATGTCACAGATGCTTATGCTACTAGATTTCTTGTGTTGTTAGCAAGGAATATGATGATAGTCATATTAATGATGATGATTGTTATAAATGCAATTTTATGAAATTTGAGTAAATATCTATCCAGTGAAATGGATTTATTTGTTACCCATATATGCATTGATAATCATACTTGTTGCTAAAATGAATTTCTTAATCTATTTAGCATACTTGAACTATTCAATTTGTTTAATTGTTTATTATATACTCCAACTGCTCAGTTATCTATTATTTAAAATGTTGTAATCAATAAGCGTTGTTGGAGGTTATATCTCTTGCTGGGATTGGGTCTCACCCTTTGTGGTTTGCCTCATTTTTTTTAGGTAATTAGAAGTGACAAAAACAAACATGTGATAGCAAAGAAGAGCTATAGTAATGAATCTTTGAGAAAGTTGATTAGATGTCTAATGTGTCCTAGAGTCGTCCATGTACTCTTGGGTCTGGGTGAGAAAAATTTGTATATGGTGTCTCAAATGAATCAGATTTTTGTTAGCATATTAATGCTTGTTTGTGTGGCATATACGAATATGTATCAAATTATTGGCATAGTATGGATATAAGAAAGATGTTGGGCTCTTATGCAAATGTTTCTGAGCAGGTGCTGACTTTGAAATTGATTTTAATTTACCCATATTTTTTGGTATGTGATTAATTAATGATCGATTGTGTTTTATGTTTTGAGTAATCTCATTTAATGTAACAAGTTCTCACAAGTTGGTATCAGAGATTTAGGTTCACTGAGTCTACAAGGACAATGGGACTTAGGACTAGGATGATGTCAAAATTAGGAATATGACATAATAATATGGTGCATAGTGCCTAATCTCAGTATTTGGGTGCCCTGGCTAGGTATTCAATTATTGAAGAAAAGGTAAGTATTGATTACTCTGATCAAGTAGTCATTTTGAGACAATCTAAAGAGCATAACGAATAAGAAATCATGGTGTGAATATCCCAATCCTACCTTAAAGAAGATGAGAATTGCATCATTATCTATCAAAACTTAAATTGTCGGTAACTATAAGAGAAAGCTACAACACCATGAAATTTAAATCTGAATCCAAATAATCAAAAGAGAAGTTCTTTAAGATGTGATTCAAGAAGATAATAAAGTAAAAGACATATAAGTCTATGTTTATAAAGTGATTCAGGGAATGAAATCCACATAATATGGAGAGAACTCCAATGATAAGTATAAAATGAGAAGATAAATGAGAACAATTACAAAGGAATAAGGTGGAACCTGAGTCAATCTCAGACCAACCTATGTGTGTAAGAAAGTGTTAATGTAAAATAAGCATGGTGTTTGAAGATGATCCGTGTTTAATGAAGAAAATGTGGAATATGATAATTTACCTATTGATAAGTGGTTGAAAAACATAATAAAACAAGAGAATATACCCAAGTGTGATAAATAGTCATCAAGGAAGGAGTAATGATATATGTTAATCATGATGAATCCTATGCTAATGGCAAGGAACCCAAAATGAAAAGGGTAAAATGATACATAAGAAGATGTAACTTGCATAATGAAAATAGAATTGGTTACCTTTTTGCTAGTGACCCTTGAACAATGTTGCTATGATGTGGGAAGTGTGTTTCCCTTTGCGTCTTTCCTTTCTAGGGAACATCTTTCAAGTGGACCATCGCCACTTGGTATGCGTGGATTCATTATAAACATGAGGGTGGATAGCTTATTATAGCATAAGGTTACTTGGACTATGGTTCCAAGATCATAAAGTTTGTGATGAGTTTGCTTTTGAGCCTTCCAATAATTAGGAAGACTCCTCTTATATGTCTTGAAAATGTTTATGCTAGTAAGAGTATATGAGATAAGGATGTGAGTTCCTTATAGCACGTGAGGTGGATACCAACGTAATGAATCCTAGTATCCAAGATGTATCAATAGTATGAGAAATATGTGAAGGTTGGAGATGTTTATTAAATGAACATTCCAAGTATTCCTCTTCCAGAGAGAGAGAGAGAGAGTTGATGATGACCCTATAAATGTTGTTTGGAAGGGAAAAAAAAGTGATTCTATAATGTTGTGTATGGTTCAGTGATAGTTGGACAAGAGCACTATCAAGGATGGATGGTTTGTTGATCAGTAGACATGTGCTACTGTGTTCCTTTAAGATAAACCTATGATCAAATATTAATGCATAAGAGTTAGAGTGGATGACATAAGTTACATGACCATGATGAGTTTAGGGTTAGCCCTGTAGAATAACCAATGTACCAATAGAATTTATGAATAGGAGGAATAGAGTGTTCATGTCATGTCTTACAAGTTGTAGCAAGCTTTGAATGATGACATCTCAATGTATTTTAGAGGTGGTCATTAACATGGTTAATATCTTTGGTAAACCTTAAGAATGTTGAAGTAACTGTACTTATGTGTGACAATTCTAGCAAGAGTGAGTTGAGGGTTGACTAAAGTATCCTCTTGGAGTTATGATACCTCTATTAAGCATGTTATGTGAATCCTAATAAGATGAAGACAATGTCATTTCTCTACCCCTAACAATGTCAATTGGGAAGTTATATTTGTTGATAGTTATAGACAAGTATGATTCTCCAACCAAATAGATGGTCAGACCACCATTGAGATGATTGGAGAATCCTCTAAAAACATATTCCTCGTAGTTATTGAAAATTAGGGGATGTCTACATGGTTGATTGAGTTGTTAATTACAACAACCATTAAAGGAGCATAGAAAACCTTGTAAAGATACATATTATAAGAGATACATAATGTTCTATGTTTGATAAGAGCCATCGAGTATGACTTTTAGTAATGTGGTGATACAATAGATATAATTTCAGTATGATAACTAGAATTTAAATTTGAAAGTTACTATTATATTTGTACATATGGCACAACAAGTTTCTATGTTCCATATGTGCAAATGTCTTCTTATGTGGGGGTTTTTGTGTTGACCTAAGATAAGATATGTATGAATTGAAAGAGAAAAATGTGTCTTCTATGAGAAATATTTGACATCATCATGTGATGAACGCAACAATGTGTAATACTTAGGATGACATGCATGAGAAGTTTCCATCTATGTGTACCTTGGATTTCAGGGGCAAAATCCCTGTTAAGGGTTTATGGTTATGAGATCCCTAACCTTGCTTAAAGTGTTCAAAAAGCTTAATTATCATAATTTAATCCTTATAACCCTAATATAACCTTGTGATATGCTTTGAAACCATAATACAAGCTTAAGTTTCAAATTTGATCCAATTTGGACATTGTTTGAGCAAGTTATGCAATTTTATGTACATTTTGGACTTTTCTACAATTTACCCAATTGAGAGGTTTTCTTTGCAATTTATCACTTTAATTATGTTCCTTGGATATTATCTCATCATTCTTGAGCTTTTTGATCCATGGGGCGCCTATTTAAACCTTGGTTTGAAGGTGTTTTTCTTAAGGGTATTTTAGGGTTTACCCCTTCATGGATGAGCTACCTTTAGTAGCTATCAACTAATGAATTATTTTATTTTTCTTGGAATTCAATAAATTAGGTATAATAATGTCTCTATGGATGGTGGGGGAGCTTCTTTTGTGTGTTCTTGTATATTCTTAATAGTTTAAGGCCATGGACACTTGGAAAGATACTAAAACTTCAACTTTTTTCTTTTTCTTTATCTTAAAGTTTCATATACTTATCCCTAAGCACCCAAACGAGCCATTTTCTCTCCACCACTTCCCTCCTTCAACAAACCTCATTCTCCCTCTATGCTTCTATGAATTTCCTATCGAAGGAAGAAGAAAGAGGGGATCTTCTTGGAAAAAGAATATAGGGTTGCAGTTGACTTCCTTTTAGGGTTTAAAAAGCTTCCTTCTAGTGATCTTGACCTAAAAGAGTAAGAATCCATTTCTTTCCTCTATTTATTTCTTTTTTATCATTCCTCCTACCTTTCTTCAAGTCAGAACCTTGTTGTTCCATGGTAGAAATTGCTCTAAATCTCTAAAACCCTACCTTTCTTGCTCCTTATGCTTAGGGTTTGCTCATTTGATGAAGAAAGGTGCTAGATGGATGAGTTCACAGCTTATGCTTGTATTTCATACCCTACTTGTTTGTGTTTTCTTATGTTTGGTAGTTCATCAACTTTCTCCATGTTTATTGCTTACCATAAGCTTCTAGCTCATGTTCTTGCTTTTAAATGATGATCCATGCACTAAAAAGCTATGATTGACTTGGATTTTGATTTTTATAATATTCTCTATTCTGATTTTAGTTTTAGATGAGCTTGTGATCATGTGTATGTTATTCCTACAGTATAATATGACTTGGATCAGGTTGGTTTGACAACCTATGGTGCCAAGCACCTATCAACCAATGGTCAATTTTAGGGTTTTAAGCTGATTTCTTCTATAAACTCGTGACCCGATGATGGTACCATTGCAACAACTCTATGGTGTTGTCTTCATGACAAATAATGGTTGGGATCAAAGGTGTCAGATAATGGTGACAGCCTATGGTCACCCCCTTAGGTTATATTTTGGATCAATTAGAAGTTTAATGATCAACCATTAAGTACCCTACTGATGTTATCAATCAATGATGACATTAGCTTAATATTTGATGCTAATTAATGAACATAGTGCTAATATAACAACCAATGGTGACTTAATAGTCACTAATGTTGTTGGATCAGTTATCCACAACCTATGATGAGTTAACCATGTAGTTGTAGCATCAATTAATCCTTAAACCAATGGTTTCTTGGGTTACTTGATGCAATGGTCAGACCTATACTGTAATTGATGGTTTTAACATATGAACTTGATCCAATGGTCAAGATCTAATGTTTATTCCTCCAATAAAGTGTAATGATGGATAATCTAATATGTTGACCCTGATAATGTGATTTAGATGGTTTCCTTTATATGATCAACTTAAGGAGCTTACTTGACGACAAGGGATGGCTTGTTTTAAATGAACGGTCGATTGTGGGTTTTACCCTAGTCTCAACAGAACCCTTATTGTTTTTAATCAAAGGATGTCTGGTGACTTTTATAGATAACAACTCAATAACATCATAGATGATTCATTCAAGGTGTTTACTTATGTAAACGACCAATGGCTTTACCTTTTCAACAGTTCATGGTTAGAAGTTGATGCCTCAATATTCCCATTGTTTTGGGTGAAGTATGTAGTGTAATGTTATGCTACTAATGATGAGAATTTTATGGTTCAATACCTTAAACTTGTAGTGTTACCCTTGCCCTCATATGATTATGATTTAAAATCACCATAATGAATTAATGGGTAACCCTAATGAGGTATAGCTTGCTATACCTAGCTTTGATATAACTAAATGATGATAATTGGGTATAAATAGTCCTTGAATGACTAATACAATAATGGAGTACTCTGTTATTATTTTTGAAATCCTAGTATGATATAACCCGATGGTTACACCTTGATTCATGTGTGGGTTCATACTTGAGAATAGTATGGAATGTGATAGTGATGCTTCACCTTATCCATCCACGATCCAATTGGGATGTCGTGAGTTAGGGTTTGGGTATGAGTGCTGATTAGTAACATTAATATAATGTATCTTGTTGAACCTAACTCTAATGCAAATAGATGAGTATTCATGTTTAACCTTCTTATACGATGGCATGATGCTGAAATAATCTCCTTAATATGATCATAACCTTAATATATTAATCGGTGGTTATCATAGCCACATGGTTGATACTTTCTTATGCTAAACATGTGCATTATGAATATGATGAGGGTTAATCATATCTAGATTCCTTGCATGTTGATGTAATAAAGAAATGTTCTTGATATTAATATAACCCTGCTACGATTGTTTATGAATGTCTCCTAGCTCATTAATGCAATATTGTCTTGATCTGGTGTATTATATGGAAGTGATGTTGTTGAGCCTTGTTATAAGGCATGCAAAGATAATGATGATCTTGCAGGGAATAGAATGATGGTCTTAATGACCTTTGGGCATGGTTGAGCCCTGAATGAGGTGTAATCCTCTTGTGTTGATAAGTGTTGATACCCTGTGATATTGTGAAAAGGATTTATATCATGTGATAGCATGATGGTCTTAATGACCTTTGGGCATGGTTGAGCCCTGAATGAGGTGTAATCCTCTTGTGTTGATAAGGGTTGATACCCTATGAAATTGTGAAAAGGATTTATATCTTGTGATAGTATGATGACCAGTGTGGTCTCATGAATGGCAAGTGAATAGTACCATATGATGATGAGATGAGAAATTATGTTTCGCACGTTTTATATCTTTTAAAAGTTGTGATATGTATATGCTTGCTAGAAGTGAATTAGGGTTTGTATGTCCACTTGTTTGATGCAGCTTTAATTCACCCAATTGGCATAACTAATCAAGTGCAAATCTAATCATATATTGATTTGTGCCATAGATCCATCTTCAGTGTCAGAATTTTCCAAATGGTGAAACGAGTATTCCTAAGGGAAACTCGGAGCGCATACTGTTGAGTATGTAGGGGTGGCAAGTTGAGGATGTATCATTGTCATCCACAATGTAGGTTGTGGAGGATGGCTATGGTCATGCCTCATACATCTGATGTGATTGATGACAACTGCAGTTGTACCTCAGATTAGAGGGTTTGTATACCCTAGTTTCTAGTGTCGTGACCTATACCAAGGGCGGACTAGTAATTAGTAGCTTGATTATATGTCATTGTGGTGGCAGCTTTGATTGATATGTCACTGCCTTTTACTTGTATTGACTAAGGGGAAGAGATGTTAGGATACTGGCATTCCTAGATCTTGTACGGAATTGAATAGCCCTTTGCAGGGGTCGGTTGGACTTTGAATGGTACGATTCAAATTCCATAGGGCATAATAAAAGATGTAAGACAGTCGTGTAGCATATCTATTTAGGGTTATACACAATGCTTCATATTGGATGATAACCCTTGTTTTCTTTCTTTTCACTGAGATCATGTATAGTACAATAAGAGATAATAGATATGCTTATGTTGTAGTTATGATCATGTTGTAAACATGCTTATGTTGTCAAATATACTGACATATGTGGCTATCTATGTTTAATATTGCTATCCATGCCTATGTAATTATAAATTCTTAAACTGCTAATCATGCCTATGCAGTTAATTGTGCTATGATGTTAGTTCTACTTATGGTATAGATCTGTTCACTTTATTTGAGATGCCAATATTGATATCCATGTTATGTTACTAGACATATTCATGATGTCATAGATGGATATGCTACTAGATTGGTTGTGTTGATAGCAAGAAATATGATGATAGTTATATTAATGATGATGATTGTTGTAAATGTAATTTGATGAAATTTGAGTAAATATCTATCCAGTGAAATGGATTTATTTGTTACCCATATATACATTGATAATCATACTTGTTGCTAAGATGAATTGCTTAATCTGTTTAGCATACTTGAACTATTCAATCTATTTAATTGATTATTATATACTCCAACTACTTAGTTATCTACTATTTAAAATGTTGTAATCAATAAGCGTTGTTGGAGGTTATATCTCTTGATGGGAGTGGATGTCACCCTTGTGGTTCACCACATTTTTTAGGTAATTGGAAGTGATGAAAAAAACATGTGGCGGAAAAGAAGAACTATAGTAATGAATCTTTAAGAAAGTTTATTGATGCTTAGTGTGTCCTAGAGTCATCCTTGTACTCTCATATCCAAGCGAGAAAATTTTGTATATGGTGTTTCAAACGAATCAAACTTTTGTTAGCATATTAATGCTTGTTTGTGTGGCATATACGAATATTATTCTCCTGTATATATATGTTGTGGCTAAAATTATTATTACAATTTGTATCAAATTCTTGGCATGGTATGGATATAAGAAAGATGTTGGGATCTTATGAAAATGTTTCTGAGCAGGTGCTGATGTTGAAATTGGTTTTAATTTACCCATATTTTTGGGTATGTGATTAATTAATGATCAATTGTGTTTTATATTTTGAGTAATCTCATTTAGTATAACGGGTTCTCACATTTGATGTGTGCCCCTAGTCTTGACAATCAATGAGTCCTTGAACCCTTGTTGGTCTCCTAGGGTTAGTGTTAAGTGATCGTTGAGCTTTTAATCACCTTGGTCGCTGAAAATGACGGTCGTTGAGTTTTCTAGACAAAGTTGGTCACTGGTTTTTCTTGGTTTTAACACCCTAGTTGCATGTGTGAGTGTAGTGCTTGCATGGATGCGTTTTGGGGGACACATGGCATGTATTAGCATGACACTTAATCTCCCTTCACTCTCTCCAAACCCATGCTATATAAACCTCTCTTTTTGCATGTAATAAAATCCTTTGCAACCTCTTGCTCTCTTCCTTTCCTTGGAGATCATCCCCTTGTTCTTGGTGGTGAAGGTGGAGCCCAGGCTTGGAGAATGTGGTAGATCCTCCATTGCATGTTGAGCTAGGGTTTGAAGTAACCATCCTTATGATTGTTTGGAGCAATCCTTACCTTTCTTATTGATCCTAGCAAGTGATCTCCCTCTTGATCTTGGTTTCCTTTCTACCTTACCCTCTTCTTGTTTCTCTTCTTGTCTAAATCCATGATTTTCCATGGTAGTTCTGTATTAGAGGTTGAAGAACTTCTCTTCCTTACCTTTACACCTAGGGTATTGCTCTCTTTCTTTCTCTTTGACCTAGGGTTGTTTCCTTCTTGGAGGTGGATCTAGATTGCCCGAGAGTGGTGATCAAGCTAGGGTTTTCCTTCTCTTTTCCTTGGATCTACCTTGTTGTTTAGAGCTTTCTACACCAACTCTAAGGCAAGTCATATAACTTTCTTCACTGCTATTAATTACACTTAACTTGCATGCACATATCTAGCCCATAAATGTAGTTACAAGTTGAAGGTAGTTTCTTTGATCTAGGGTTTGTGTTTTCATGATGATCTTGAGTAGATATCTTCTCTTGGATGAACCCTAATCTTGGTGCACAAAATCTATCTTTGGTGATGGAGGTTTTGATGCATGAATGTTTGTGGAAACAATGATTTTCTCTCTCTCTCTCATATCATGGTTTTGCTTTCTCTCACGATAGTTGTAAATTAATGTTTTATTTTGATATTTGTTCTTGTGGTTTGCCCCTTGGTGAATCTTCAGGTTGTTGATGATGTCCAACCTATTTTGATCTATGTGGTTGATGAGGTTTTAGTCCCATGATGGTAGCTTAGGTTTTTTTTCTCTTCTTCTTATGGTCACCAATGTTGCTTTCGTCACCAAGAATGTTGATGTTGCTTTGGTCGCCAAGATTGAATATGTGTTGTCACTAAACTTTTGACATTAGTGGTCGTCTGGGTATGGGATTCTATGTCATTGATGAAGCCATTTAGTTGTGATGGTCACTGAAGTGGTTAACCATGGAGGTCGTTGAATATGGTTGACTTCAGCAGTCGATGAGGGGTTGAACCCTAGTTTTCTTCATGCGCCAACCTTGTGTTTTCAACGGTCGCCAATGTGGCTGACCCTCAGTGGTCAATGAAGGTGGTGGACCTATCCTCAACGATCGCCAACCTTGCTCAACCTTCAATGGATGACAATCTTTCTACCCTATTTGGTCACTACATTCTGTTGGCCCTATGTTGATAATGTTTTATCTTTCTTTCTTCTAAGACTGTTAGAAATGGTGTTAATTAGGGCTTATCTTAGTTGCTATTTTGGAAACCCTAATTCGGCTTGCCTTGTTGAACTTAACCTTAATTCAAGTACATGATGATAATGCTTATCTTGCTTGAGTAATTAGCATGATGATGGAATACCTTCTCTCTCCTAATGTTGTAACCCTTGTTTGTTGTTAAATGAATATCATGGTGCACAATGTAAACATCATGTTTGAGCTTATGTCCCATGTATCATGATGGTATGATGAGACTTGGGTAAGGCATGGAAGGATAATGATGTGCTTGTAGGGAATGATGTGATGGTCTTAATGACCTTGGACATGGTCTTGTTCTCTAATTGAGGTGATACCCTCTTTATGATGTGATAAGGGATTGGTATCTCATGATGATATTATGATGAGTGTGGACTCATGTGTGTGGCAGTGGAATAGTACCATGTGATGATGTGATAAGCTTCATGTCTTATACATTTTTTAATCTACTAGAGTTGCATTCTACCCTTATCTTTGTAGAACTCTCTTAGGGTTTGTATGTAAATTGATCCATGTAGTTAAAAGGCACCTAATTGACATTAACTAATCAAGTGAAACCCTAATCATGTAGTGCCTTGTGCCGTAGAACCATTCAGTGTTAGAACTTGTTGGATGGGGAAATGAGTATTCCCTAAGTGAAGCTCAGAGTGCATACATAATCATTGAGTATGTGGGGTGCATGTGATGATGTATCCTTGTCATCCTAATCTCAAAGTTTTTGTAGGATGACTACAGGTATGCCTCAGTTTAAGAACATATTATACTTGTACATATGTGATGTGAGACTGCGGTTGTAGCTCAAATATTTGGGTTTATATACCCTGGTTTACTAGTGTTGTGACCTATATACCAAGGGCGGACTAGGCTTATTTACAATTGAGTTATATGTCGTTGTGGGCAGTTTGACTAGTATGTCACCGCAGTTGACTTGTACTGATCGAGGGGTGAAGATCTTAGAATTCCGGCTCTCCTAGATCTTGTACGGAACTGATTGCAACCAAGTGGTGATTAGTTTGACTTTTAATGGTATACATCAAACTTCCTAGGGCTTATTAAAAGATGTAATATAGTTGTGTAGTATATCTACTTAGGGTTGAACACATTTCACATTAGATGTTAACCCTTGTCTTGTTTCTCATGTTTCTTAGTTGTACATTATGTGGTGAGAGAAGTTAATTGTTTAGTAGGTGATAGACTTAAATGCTCTTCATATTCCGTCTATATATATATGTTGCTATGGTTATCTGATTAGTTTCCATAATCTTCCTAACATGTTGGAATCATTTAATATGTCATAACTGCTTAATCTACTTAAACTGCAATTTAGTTGAATTTGTTCATCCTGCTTAATAATTATACTTGTTGTAAACAACAACTTTTGGTTGAGAGTTATATCTCTCACTAGGACATGGGTCTCACCTCGTGGGTCACTACATCTTTTTAGGTGGTCGTCAGCGAAATGGTCAAGATTGTGTTGTTGAGGAGGAGTAGGTTGGAGATCAATAGATGAAGAAGGTTGAGTAGATGAAGTTGTTGTAGTAGAGTCCTAGTGTCATCCTTGTATTCTCAGGTTCGAGCAGGGGATGTTTTGTAGATGATATATGTATCGACATGTGGTTTTGGAAGTATGCCTTAGTTTTTATATGACATGTATATCTGGAACATCTCTCTTTTGTATATAGGTTGGGGTTGATGCCATTGGACGCATCTGTAAATACACGTTATGGTTTGCGTTGACATGTAAGATGTTGGATCTTCATGTAATGTTTCCGCACATGATAGTAATATGAAATCAATTTTAATATACCATATTTTCTGGTGCATGGTTAATTCGTAGTTGCTCACGTGTTTTGTTTTGAGTTATCTCATTTGTGTGGCATTGGGTATCACAACATCAATCAACCTAATCTATTGATTCATGTTTTTTGTGTGGGGGGGATTTTAAAAATCAATTGAATGGGTATTTGAATATAGCTCTCAAAATCACTTAAACATATGTGTGTATAATTGCATCATATGATATGTAATATATATATATATATATATATATATATATATATATATATATATATATTCTAAATTTATATATAACAAATCACATAAATCATGCAATGATGGAAACTACAACATGAACAAAGAAATTTATGGGATACAGCTTCACCTAAACTTTCTCCCAAAGGTTCATATTTCTACATCTAAGAGGTGAAATCTTACACCGTCTTTTACCCACTCTTAAAATCTTCCTAAGATCAAAAATAAGACTTGGATATCTAAATAATGTAGGAATGAGTTGGGGATCAAGTTTTACATATAAATTTGATATCAAACTAAGTATATTACCAGTTTTCTCTCATTCCACTAGTCTGACAGTCATAGAGAAATAGTCGATCTACTTATCATTAGTTAGTAGAGTAATGCAATTCAGATACGAGACATATATCAACAAACTTATTTTTTCATTCAGAAAAAATAACACCAATTATCCATTCAATCTATAAATAGTCAATATGATTAATTAGTAGTATGTGGAACAATCAAAACCTAATCTTTGGGTTCTTCTAGTTCTAATCACCATAAGTCAGTCTGGCATGACTTCATTATCAGCCGACCAACTACAATGGGTCATAAATGGGAACACATGAGAATCACTACATACTATTTCTACCTTATAAACCTCACAAGTCTATCTGACCTTATTTTAGTTTGATTGACTACTCTACCATCCTTAGATCAAGAAACTCAAGATGTATATTGAATTTAATATAATTGCAAACCATAAAATTATAAGGCCATTCTCAGTGTTATAAGGCAGTCCTATCACACTCTCATTTATTTCATCCAGTAATACACTATATTCTTTCCGTTACTGTATATTAGCTAAATTAGTGAGTTTTTTGTCTGGTGTTTATATATTACTTTTATGTGATCACGGTTATGTTGAAATAATGTTTAATAATAATTAACTAGTTGAAATCAGGCTTTAATCTCAAACCTTATCTACTACTAGCATAATTAAGTAACCATGCTTAGTGTATTGAATAAGTAGTAAAGCATAGAAGATGGCTGACGCAATTTTACTGTGCGTAGAAACGCAAGTGAGCGCGTCGAGTAGTACAGGCCTTTGTGAGGCCCGAGTCAAACTCAGGATTACGTGCAATCGTCAGGGACTCCTACTAACTACTCGCGATCAGCTAAGCCGATTAATAAGTTGAGAGTTGTTGTTGAAATTAAAAGAAAATAAAAACAAAACAAAACAAACGATCGATTAAATGTTGATTTAATCAATTCAAAAGGGTATCTTTAGGATTGCGGTTTCACCGTGAGTTTTCATTGTATTAGATTTTATATAATGCCTCAATTTTTATCTCTCTATCCAGGTAGTGGCCTGAAAACAGAATTGCCCACTGTCGTGGTGAAATTCACTACCTAAGTCTAGGTCGGTTCCATCGTCGTAGTAACCTATACCCTAAACTAGGTGCATTATGAACGATCTCTCAGTATCCACCATTAATTTTACACCACCTTGTTCAAGGGATTTGTCGATTAATGTGAATTCCGTCTCTTTTCAGCCGTTAATCCTTCTTTCAAAGTGATTAAGGGCATTAGGTTATTATTATGGTGATCAAGCATAACAATATATTGAGAAAACAAAATCATACCACGGATTTAGGAGATAAAATATGAATTACTATTATAAAATTGTCATACAATGAATTCCCAGGCTACTCCCGGTCCTAAAGACGAAGGGGATTAGCCCCGCATGTTCATCTCAAGCAAGTACATGGTAGAGATAGGGGAAATCATATGAAAAACGTGAAATGAGAGGTGAAACCCCTGAACGGAGAAGAACCGGTTGATCCTCCGCGTAGAACATGTGCTCTCCCACCTTCCG
Organism: Alisma plantago-aquatica; assembly: GCA_963693085.1. NCBI lineage: Eukaryota > Viridiplantae > Streptophyta > Magnoliopsida > Alismatales > Alismataceae > Alisma > Alisma plantago-aquatica. The sequence goes on along the minus strand of OY856413.1, from coordinate 1,131,368,166 downwards.
GTGGTGGAATCTGTCTTCTTCGGTGTCCGGATCAACTGGTATGAGCTTCTAGCCTTCGTTCTCCTCTTTACTACTCCTCGATACTCGTGCAATGGCTCATGCCCCTGTCCTCACGTCCGGGCGGCCATCATTAGGTATATCTCTCTCATTAGGTCGCTAATTAACCACGGCCGTCCGATTAAGATCATTCCAAAGAAAACACATATCTTACGGTGTCGATACCATCGACGCGAGTCGATGATATCGACTCAGTATGGTAGCGGCAACCCTTCTTTTCTTTCGTATGAGTGTCTGATGTAATCTCGATACCATCGACGCGGGTCGATGGTATCGACGAACCTGTAGTGACAGTTTTGTCATTTTGCGTCGTTGTAGCCTCCGAGCGTCGATGGTATCGACTTGGTGTCGATACTATCAACTGCTTTCTCGCCAGCAACCTGATGGTAGCTCGATACCATCGACATCACTGTCGATAGTATCGACTCTTTGTTGATACTCGCGGCTGGCAACCTGTGGTCCGGTCGATGGTATCGACTTCCGTCGATGGTATCGACTTCCGTCGATGGTATCGACGGAAGCAGATACTTGTTTTCTCTGAAATTCAAACACGAAACCACATAAATTCACACAAATAATAATATTTTGACAATTAATGCTCAAAATGATGAAATAAAGGGGATTTCACATAAAATAGTAGCAAAGATCAAAGTGGATGAATTATGCAACATTAACCATAAAAATGACTAATAAAAGCATAAAACACATATCAAACATGTCTATAAATGCGACTCAAAATCATCACATCAAACTCCCCTAAGCTTGAACATTGCTCGCCCTCAAGCAACTAATCCTTAGAATAGAATTGCTAATGTCAACTGAAGAACAACACACCACAACCAACATCCCATATGACTCCCACCAGACATTCACATACCGGCCCTCTCTAACCACGGAATGGTAATTACCCTGAAGGCGACAGTAATCATCCATAAAAGAAATTGACCTCAAAACTGATGAACACTATCACATAAGGCAATTAACATAATAAAACTCGCCGGTTCAGACTTGGTGCATCTTGTGATCTCCTATACTACGTTGCTCGCCCTAACTACCATCTACATGGAAGCAGTTCTCCTGATATACCTTAGTGAGGAGAAATTCACGGTGGCCTACCAATCCGAGCAACGGGTGGATGAAGATGGGTGGTTCATGGAATAAAGTGGAAGTATTATACAGTTTCAACATGCATAAAACAAAAATGTCCTAAATGATGCAAATGCACATGAAAAATGCCCTAATGCCTAAAATTGGGTGGAATGATGCATGTACTAACCATCCATCTCAAAACAAGATGGACATCTAATTAAGCTACATCATGTACTCAATTATCTTGAAATGCAGGTGATATTACGTTCCCTTCTCCTTCTTATTCTTGTTGCTTCTACATAACTCTTTTCTTCTTTTTTCTTCATTATGCAGATTTTTCAGATTTTTCTCTTTTTCTTTTTTTTTCATTTTTCAACCCTTATATCCATAATTGATAATGAATATTTTATTGAGCTTATTTTTCTTCATACTCAGAAATTTGCACTATTTAGAAGGTATGGAACAATTTAATTCACCATTGGAGAAAAATTGAGATACAAGATATACTTTATGCATGAAAATTATGAATGCAACTACATGGCATGCACCTAAGGGTAATGTGCATGTATCACTATTCTACTTTTTTTTTAGGAGATAAAATATGTGGATATAAATTCAATGCAGGACCTATCTATATGCAATGCTATCAAAGAAGTTAAAACTATAAAGTACTTCCAATTCTTGTGGTGGATTGTGAAAAGTAAAGAGGTGGAAAGATCACAAGACTAGATGACTGAACCTTAGAAAGATATTATGTGTCCCTCCTTACTGACCTGTGTAGTAGTTAAGAGGTTTCTCTCTCTTACATCCAATTAGAGTCTCATTACCATTTGGTCAGTTTAGGCTCAAACAACCATTTCCGTCCACTTTCATGAATCATTAGGAGTACAGTTGTGAAATTTTGTTTTAAAGTTGACAAAACCAATCATTTTCGTAGGATATGTGCCCAAGGTTAAACAAGACAAGCTTTCCAAACACACAAAAATTTTAAATTTCCCTGGATTTTCCCATGCACAATTAATGAGATGACACAAACTTTATGACATCCACGATTACACTAGATAGCATGCAGATCCTACAAAAACTAAAAATGCAAGAAACAAATAACAAGAACAAAAACAATAAAGTTAAAAACTAAAAACAATAAAAGATAAAGTTGTTCCAACTACCCCCCTAAGCTTGAATTTGACTATGGCCTCATAGTCAAAAACAAACTTAAAGATTGGAACAGTGATATCGGATCACTCCTGTGGTGGTGGAGGCGGGTACTGCGGCACCGTGGGGTCCCAAGACGGGTACTGCCCCTGGAATGTCGGATCATACTGGGGCATCGGCGGAGGCTGTGGATACCCCCCAAAATAATTCTGGATCCAGTAATGATCGAAGAACAGCTGTTGTTGCACCTCCATCCTGTGCAACCTATCATGAATGTTCTGCTGAGTCTCGAAAAGAAGGCGCTCATTCTCAAAAATCGCCTGCTGATTGACAAAGAGCCGGTTGGTAGTATCTTGAATACCGACATAGGTGGCTGTGTGGCTATGCTGGGTCTGCTGGATGTCTTGTAGCATCGCGTACATGCCCTGCATAGAATAGGCATCCTCACTTGGCTGTGAGGGAGGTGGTGGTGGTGGCGTAGGCTGTGATGATGAAGATGCACCCGGATGCATCCGAGGACGCTTCCGTGGTGCCACACATGCCCGAAGAGGTGTAAATGCCTCCTCTTCCTCCTCAGCCTCGTCATCATTTCCGTTGTCACCACCGTCGTTGCCACCTTCTTCATCAGAGTCGGCGATGTCTATGATTGGCCACCAGAAATGTTGTGCATCGTCGATGTTGAAAACGGGGTCGGGAAGAGAACATTCTTGATATGCTTGATTTACGTGGCAATGCGCAAACGCCACGCCATCTCGGAGAAGTAGCAGATTGGACTGGTGTAGATGCTGCAAGTTCACCTTGCTTCTTGTAGAGAGAGGAGTCAGCTGCTCAAGATTCAGCCCCAGGTAGATGGCCAGCTTGGTGATAAGCCCGCCAAAGTGAATCGGGGCTTTCCCCGTACTCCTCTTCACCGCCAATACTTGCTGCAGAAAGAAGGCACCCCAATTGCATTCTTGTTTCTTCAAGAGTTTATATAGAAAGAATAGGTCCGGCTCCTGGAACTTGCTAAGGGATAGATCACCCCGGGCAAAAACGGTGGAACTGAGCATCCGGTGCAAGATCCGGATGAAAGGGTGCTCGAAATCGGCTACCGCGGCATTGTGGTAGCTCACTGACTTTCCTTGTGGCACCGTCACCAGCTCGGAGAAGATGGCGTCATAGTCGGTGCGGTTGTCCGGTCGCCGGTGGTCGTGCTGTGAATGGTTCCAGTTGAAAATCATGTTGAACTGCTTGAGCGTGAGGGTGTAGTCGTGGTTGTACAGCCGGAAAGACACCCGGCCCTTGATCCACTCACGATCGGTAGCTATTATGTCGTTGGGCACGACACAGACGTCCAACGACGCCATGAACTCTGCCACCAACTCTTTGTATGTCGGCCAGTCATTGAAGAACGGCTGACCATCAGCATGGAATTGCAACTCATCGGGCCTTCGCCCCATGTGACGGGCTTGCCCCTGCAGAACGTAGGCCAAGTTGGCCTCAAATACGAGATCTCGGATCATCTCCCGGTCCACATATCGGGTGGGCTCTATCTTCTTCTGCATGATCTCCTCATAGATCTTCCGGACCTCCTAGGAAGGATGGACAAGTTGGGGACGTGCGATCGACGATGGCGGTGGTGGCACGAATTCTGGGATGTCCATCGGAGTCACGCGCGAGGAGGAAGCTCTGGCCACATGCACCATGTTTGCGACGAGAAATGGGGATCAGAAAGAGAGCTCGGTGAAGATTGGAGAGTTTAATCTCCGCTCGATGAAGACCTTCGCACGGTGCTGCTCGTCGTCGGGATTGGACAGCTCGGGGGATCGCTCGGCACAAGAGAAGGAGATTGCTCTGAAAGCGTGACGTCAACTGACGCAATCACTCCCCTTAAATAGATGTGGTCGGCGCCACTGTTGACCCATCAATACCATCGACGCGAGTCGATGGTATCGACACTTATCAATGCTATCCGCCCCCTCACTGGTATCGACAGTCGTCGATGGCTGGATCTTGAAACATGGATCGCTGACGTGTCGATACCATCGACATGGGTACATGGTATCGACGCTGCACCCGGATCGACCGTCTTGATGCCACGATCTCCGTTGATTTGTTCACGCGGATCAGTGACGTGGATGGTCGATACCATCGACGCGAGTCGATAGTATCGACTCTCTGATTAGGGCAAATCCTCGGGAGACCCGGCCGCCGCCATCTTTCACTTGAAAGTGTCGATACCATCGACACACCCGTCGATGGTATCGACTTTCCTGAGTCGATTTCTTCTGTAAATCTCCAGAGATCTCGATGGTATCGACCGGCATCTCGATACCATCGACCTTGTATTTGTGATCTTCCTGTAGGTATGTCGATACCATCGACGAGTCCGTCGATAGTATCGACGCAGTATAAAATCTGCAGTCGTCAACCTGTTCCATGGTCGATACCATCGACCAATGTGTCGATGGTATCGACTCTGCCTCAGCCTGCACAAAGAACAAACCAATCACGATATCTTTTATACGCTAAAAAAATAAACCAAAACAAGTCAACCTATGAATGTACATGAACTAAACTAAGGTATCGATGGTTGGGTTGCCTCACAACAAGCGCCCTTATTTAACGTCTTAAGCTAGACGACTTTTGGGCACCTCATGCATCCGAAAGTGAAATGAGTTTGACCTCATTCACCTTCCTCTTGTAATTTTCACCAAAGTAGAGCTTCAATCTTTGTCCATTCACCAAAAATGTGGTCTCACCATCCCACACCAAGATTGCGTCGTATGGTTTGACCTCTTCTACCACGAACGGCCCACTCCACTGGGATTTGAGCTTCCCGGGATGCAACTTCAGTCGTGAATTGAATAGCAATACACTATCTCCCTTCTTGAACATGCGCAACTGGATGTGGCGATCATGGATTAACTTGGTGTGCTCCTTGTATATCCGCGAGTTCTCGTATGCCGTCATCCGCATCTCATCCAACTCATTCAATTCAAGCAATCTCTTCCTCCCTGCTCCATCGTAACTCAAGTTGAGCCTTCTAAGCACCCAATGTGCTTTGTGCTCTAACTCTACCGGTAAGTGACAAGCCCGACCATATGCTAACCTAAAAGGCGTGGTGCCTATAGGTGTTTTGTAAGCCGTCCTGTACGCCCACAATGCATCCGGTAGTAGGGCACTCCAATTCTTCCTCGTGGACGCCACCGTACACTCCAAAATCTTCTTAATTTCGTGATTGGAGACCTCCACCTGTCCTTGAGTCTGCGGGTGATATGGGGTACCTATGTTGTGTTTGACCCCATATTTCTTCAACAATGCCGAGAACTTCTGATTCCTAAAATGCATACCCCCATCACTGATGATCATTCGGGGCACTCCAAACCTGCAGAAAATGTTTTCTTTCATGAACCTGCACACTACAGTGGAATCGTTAGTCCTTGTGGGTATTGCTTCTACCCACTTTGACACGTAATCAACTGCTAAAAGAATATATAAATTTGAATTTGAGGACACAAAGGGTCCCATGAAATCTATGCCCCACAGATCAAATACCTCCACTTCTTGGAACACATTTAGGGGCATCTCATGTCTCTTTGAAATATTACCTGCTCGTTGGCAGGAGTCATATTGCCTTACAAACTCGTAGGCGTCTCGGAACAAGGTTGGCCAATAAAGGCCACTCTCCATAACTTTAGCTGTCGTACGAGAGCTCGCATGGTGTCCTCCCGTAGGTAGTGTGTGGCAATGACGAAGAACGCTCTCGTACTCCACCTCAGGCACACATCTGCGTAGGATACCATCCCTGCATTGCTTAAGAAGAATCGGGTCATCCCAAAAATAATATCGTAAAGAATGGAAAAATCTTTTCTTCTCTTGATATGACCAATCTTCCGGGATGATCCCGCAAGCCAAATAATTCACAATCTCAGCAAACCAAGGATCTTTAGAATTAACTTTCAAAATCTGTTCATCCGGAAATGTCTCAGTTATGGGTATATGTAAATCTTTTTCATCCACCCTCTCTAACCTAGACAGATGATCCGCCACAACATTTTCAATCCCAGCTTTATCCTTGATTTCGATGTCAAATTCTTGTAAGAGCAAAATCCACCTAATTAATCTAGGCTTTGCATCTTTTTTCTCCATTAAATATTTAATTGCGGCATGGTCAGTCCAAACGACTACTTTAGATCCAACTAAATATTACCAATTTTTTTTCAAAAGCGAAAACAATGGCGAGTAATTCTTTTTCAGTAGTTGTATAATTTAATTGTGCGTCATTCAAAGTCTTTGAAGCGTAGAAAATCACGGTGGGTTTATTGTCCACCCGCTGCCCCAACATGGCTCCTACCGCAAAATCAGGATCATCACACATGAGTTCGAACGGTTTAGTCCAATCCGGCATTTGAACAACCGGCGCAGAAATCAGTTTCTCCTTCAACACGTCGAACGCATGTAGACATTTGTCATTGAAATAAAAAATAGCGTCTTTCTCAAGCAGTTCGGATAGAGGTTTCGTGATTTTTGAAAAGTCTTTTATAAACCGACGATAAAATCCGGCATGTCCCAAGAAACTCCTTACCCCTTTAACAGAATTTGGTGGGGGTAACTTGGAAATAACTTCAATTTTTACTGGATCCACCTCTAAACCTTTGCTAGACACCTTGTGTCCTAGCACTATCCCCTCAGTCACCATCATTTGACATTTTTCCCAGTTGAGGACCAAATGTGTGTCCTTGCAGCGCTGTAAAACTTTATCCAGATTATAGAGACATTCGTCAAACGATGCACCATACACCGAAAAGTCATCCATAAACACCTCAAGACATCGTTCTACCATGTCAGAAAAAATAGCGAGCATACAACGCTAAAAAGTCACAGGTGCATTGCATAAACCAAAAGGCATTCGGCGATACGTGAAAGTCCCATAGGGACAAGTGAAAGTAGATTTCTCTTGGTCCGAAGGATCAATTGAAATCTGGTTGTACCCCGAGTACCCGTCAAGAAAACAGAAGTGCGATCGGCCGGCAAGACACTCTAGAATTTGATTGATAAAAGGTAAAGGAAAATGATCCTTTAGCGTAGCGGCATTCAAACGGAGGTAATCAATACAAACTCACCACCCGGTTACCAATCGGGTGGTGACATGTTCATTTAAAATATTTTGGGTGACAGTAATTCCCCCCTTTTTAGGGACTACCTGTGTGGGACTCACCCATGTCGAGTCTGATATTGCATAAATGATACTTGCAGCAAGAAGTTTAATAACCTCCTTCTTCACAACCTCCATCATGCTTGGATTGAGACGTCGTTGAGGTTGGATCACGGGCTTGGCTCCCTCCTCGAGCCGAATCTTATGCTGACACAATGTAGGGGAAATCCCCTTGATATCTGCAATGGACCACCCAAAAGCTCCCCGATGGTTTTTCAGCACTATCAACAATTGTTCCTCCTCATCCGCACTCAAATAAGTAGAAATGATCACAGGTAACTTGTCTTCCTCGGCTAGAAAGACATATTTGAGATGCGGTGGCAGCGGCTTTAATTCTAACTCCGGCGGGCTGACCAGAGATGATTGAAGCGGTGGGGAAAGTTCACCTAAATCTTCATAATGCCTCGCATAGAAGCATGGAAGCATCTAAAGCATTTTGGCGCACTCCTTGAGTGATTTTCTCCGCATCCAATCATGTGTAATATTTAACAAGCAAGCCTCCAATGGTAATTCAGGATATGCATCAAAAACAGAAATTGCAATAACATCATCTTCCGTAGAAGGCGGACTGTCCTCATCCTCATCATTAGGGAACTCTACAGCTTTACACAGAGATACTACCTTGGTCTGTTCCATGATGTCCACAGCCAAAGTTCCATTGTCCACTTTGCTCATCACATGAGCCATGTCCAGAAATGGCTTCCCAAGACATAGTGAAATATTATTATCCAGATGTTTTACCACACGACATTGTTCCTTTGCTTTAGACAACACAGTACTAGAGGGCATGACCATCTCAAATCGGTCATCGGCTATACCCAAGGTCAAACGACCTCTCCCCATCTCTAAAATCATGTCGGCTGTAGCTTGGAAAGGACGTCCAAGTAATAGCTCGTTGCCATGTTCATCATGCATCTCCATGACTACAAAATCTGCTGGAAAAACAAATCTGTCCACTTTCACTAACACATCTTCACGGATTCCATATGGCTTTACCACCGAATTGTCTGTCAATTGAATAGTCATGTTGCTTGGCCGTGACTCCTTCAATCCTAGCTTTTTGAATGTAGAAAGGGGCATCAAGTTCATGCTTGCCCCTGAGTCACATAATGCTTCACCAAATTTGACTTTTCCAATATAACAAGAAATGTTAAAACAGCCTGGATCTTGCCTCTTTGGCGGAAAAGTGCCCATGATGAAAGCACTCACTTGCTCTTTGAGCATGACAAACTCTGTATCCGGAATTTTCCTCTTCTTAGTAATGATGTCCTTTAGAAATTTCCCATAAGACGGGATTTGCTCAATGGCTTCCAATAGAGGGATATTGACTGAAAACTTCCTGAAACTATCTAAGAACTTCTTAAATTGCGCATCTACCTTCCTTGCCTTGGCACTGTTTGGATACGGGATCGGGACCGCTTGTTCCCTTTGATGCGGTGGCACATAGGGTGTCTTTTTCTGAGGTCCTTCCTCCTCTGCAATCGGGTCTTTAGTAGAATCCACAACTATGTCATTGACTGGATCTGTGACCGATGCGGGCTGCTCCTCATTGGCTTCACCTTCTACTTTAGCTTGTGGTGTGCTTGTCTCCTCGACCCTTGGATTTAACAATTTCTTGCCGCTTCTTAGCAAGATGGCCTTTGCCTGCTGGTTTCCCCCTGGAACATTGGTGTTTCCCAGAAAACCTGGATGCGCTGGTTTCTTCAAACTGGCTATCTCTGCTGCCATCTATGCCATAGATGTCTCAATGGTCCTCATTTGTGCCCCATGGCTCTGAAGTTTTTGCCCAAACTGATTCATAAACTCCCCTTGCTGTTTAATTTGTTGGCTGAACGTAGTCATGAGTTCTTGATTTTGCTTTATCACCTGATTGAGCAGCTCTGTGCTCTTATCCTCTGCTACTGGCTGGGGTTTGGCATCCGGATCCTGCAGAAAATTGTTTGGATCCTTCCACGAGAACTTCTTGTCTTTTCTCCATGCGTAGTCGTTGTTCCTGTAACCTAGCTACTGCCTCATAAATTTCACTTGAGCCTCGTCCTCGGACTCATTATCCTCCTTTGCAAGCAATTTCTTTGCGAGAAGATCCATCTTCTCATTCAGTTTTTTTATTGCCTTAGATTCTCCTACTGCTCGGACCTGCTCCACGGCGCCTCTTTCGCCCCATGATTGTTTCCTAGCCATGTTCTTTAATATCTCCCAACACCTGGTGTCCGTGTTGTTCAAAAAGAATCCTGACCCAGCCGAATCAAGGTTTCTCCTATCGTGCTCGGAGAGAGCAAAATAGAAGATCTTTACATGTGTTTCTTTATCCAGCCCATGATGCGGGCACCGTCTCAGCATGACCTGAAACCTCTCCCATGTCTCAGAATATGTCTCACCTGCCTGTTGGGTAAAGTTATGGATCTTCCTGATCATGTCGTTGGTCTTCTCAGGAGGAAAGAACCTCTCAAAGAAAACCTCCACCATATGGTCCCAGGACTCCACAAACTCATCATCTAAATTGTATAGCCATTCTCGCGTGGCTCCTGCCAATGAACTCGGGAAAAGCTTAAGATAAAGTGCATCCTGTGGAAACCTGTCGATTTTAACCATGTCACAGTTCTCAACAAACTGACTTATGTGCATTCTTGAGCCCATGAAAAGCATTGGACTTCACCAGATTTATCAAAGTCGGATCAATCTTATAGGTAGGTATGTTGATTGCTTGCTTCTTTATAGGCCCTTTTGATGCGGATGTGGAAGAAGCCTTGATCTTCTCCCAGATTGTCTGTGGCTCGTCCATCTCTTCTTGTTCAGGTTCTGACTCTGTTCTTTCTAACTGGTCTTGATTGTGGCTTTCCTCGTCTTCTGGTCCCGGTAGCGGAACCTCTGGTGCGCGACCTGCGTAGTCAGTACTACGCGTCTACACCATGCACAATACCTAAAAATAGAAAGATTAAATTTAGTACAGTGTTTGACGACTGCAAATATTTATAAAATAGATTATGAATTTTTGGAATGATAATTAAAAAAAAAGGTGGCCTAGAGTGGTCGCTCACAGCACTCAAAGTGCCAACAAATTGTCGTATCCCCGGCAACGGCGCCAAAAACTTGATGCAATTTTACTGTGCGTAGAAACGCAAGTGAACGCGTCGAGTAGTACAAGCCTTTGTGAGGCCCGAGTCGAACTCAGGGATACGTGCAATCGTCGGGGACTCCTACTAACTACTCGCGATCAGCTAAGCCGATTAATAAGTTGAGAGTTGTTGTTGAAATTAAAAGAAAATAAAAACAAAACAAAATAAACGATCGATTAAATGTTGATTTAATCAATTCAAAAGGGTATCTTTAGGATTGTGGTTTCACCGTGAGTTTTTATTGTATTAGATTTATATAATGCCTCAATTTTTATCTCTCTATCCGGGTAGTGGCCTGAAAAATAATTGCCCATTGTCGTGGTGCAATTCACTACCTAAGTCTAGGTTGGTTCCACCATCGTAGTAACCTATACCCTAAACTAGGTGCATTATGAACGATCTCTCAGTATCCACCATAAATTTTACACCACCTTGTTCAAGGGATTTGTCAATTAATGTGAATTCTGTCTCTTTTCAGCCGTTAATCCTTCTTTCAAAGTGATTAAGGGCATTAGGTTATTATTATGGTGATCAAGCATAACAATATATTGAGAAAATGAAATCATACCACGGATTTAGGAGATAAAATATGAATTACTATTATAAAATTGTCATACAATAAATTCTCAGGCTACTCCCGGTCCTAAAGACGAAGGGGATTAGCCCCGCATGTTCATCTCAAGCAAGTACATGGTAGAGATAGGGGAAATCATATGAAAAATGTGAAATGAGAGGTGAAACCCCTGAACGGAGAAGAACCGGTTGATCCTCCGCGTAGAACACATGCTCTCCCGCCTTCCGGTGGTGGAATCTGTCTTCTTCGGTGTCCGGATCAACCGGTATGAGCTTATGGCCTCCGTTCTCCTCTTTACTGTTCCTCGGTTCTCGTGCAATGGCTCATGCCCCTATCCTCACGTCCGGGCGGCCGTCATTAGGTATATCTCTCTCATTAGGTCGCTAATTAACCACGGCCATCCGATTAAGATCATTCCAAAGCAAACACATATCTTACGGTGTCGATACCATCGACGCGAGTCGATGGTATCGACTTAGTATGGTACCGGCAACCCTTCTTTCCTTTCGTCTGAGCGCCTGATGTAATCTCGATACCATCGACGCGGGTCAATGGTATCGACGAACCTGTAGCGACGGTTTTGTCGTTTTGCATCGTTGTAGCCTCCACATGTCGATGGTATCGACTTGGTGTCGATACTATCGACTGCTTTCTCGCCAGCAACCTGATAGTAGCTCGATACCATCGACATCACTGTCGATAGTATCGACTCTTTGCTGATACTCGCGGCTGGCAACCTGTGGTCCTGTCGATGGTATCGACTTCCGTCGATGGTATCGACGGAAGAAGATACTTGTTTTCTCTGAAATTCAAACACGAAACCACATAAATTCACACAAATAATAATATTTTGACAATTAATGCTCAAAATGAAAAAGGGGATTTGACATAAAATAGTAGCAAATATCAAAGTGGATGAATTATGCAACATTAACCATAAAAATGACTAATAAAAGCATAAAACACATATCAAATAGGTCTATAAATGCGACTCAAAATCATCGCATCAATGGCTACATTCTTAGGGTTTCTTAAACCCCCAACTAAATACATGAGATGGGTTTTAACAACTAGACTATAGGCTATATGTTGACTTGTAGTTTTGGTTGCCTAATAAATTGGGTGAATATACATCCAAGTCAAGATACCGACTGGGTTTTCTTGGGAATAGAATTTATTGGATAGTTTGATGGAAGAAATTGTTGGTATGTATGCCCTGAGAGACAATCATGGGATGATTGGTGGGATACATTAAGATTGATTTGATAAACTTAAAGCCAAGCTTCTAATTCTTTCTGGTTCAGTCATATGAGATAGTGATAGAATAGATTGAATGTCTAGAGAATGACAGTACTCAATGATGTATGCTTTCAGGTTAAGGACATGAACGATGAGATCATACGGATGCTAAGAGTTTGTAAATTCTCATTATGTCCCTAGTCGGATGTCATTGTGGAAGGTAGATAGACGGCAATGACACATAAGACTAGATTGTGGTGTTGGTTGATGACAGAATCTCATTAGTCATGATATGGAGATATTAAACCAAACACATAGGTACTTGTTAGAGAACAAGTGTACCGGACAGACCCACCGTGAGTTTGACACATGGAACCATGACATGGTATTCATAGTCAGTACTCACAATGATGGTGGTGAGTGTGATTCTTTGACCTGAAATCACTACACTCAACACATGTCGTTGGGCACACTTTGACATCATCAAACGCAGTCCTGAAACATGGGTTGTTATAAAGGTGATGATTGGGTGGCTTTGACACATGGGGCTTTTGAGGGGTGAGTGATAGATATGGGATTTGTCCCTCCTGAGGGAGTTTGATATCCATGGCCACTTGATGAGTAGGATTGAGAAAGGCGTGCACGCATGTGTGAATCAGTATGTGATACTGATGTCATACATATCTCTTCCAATCTACTCTGAGATCAAGAAAGTGAATGAATGTTGACAGGATGATTGTTCCATGCCTCGAGTTCATTCGGGATATCAGTGACAAAGGAATTATACATTCACTGTAACACCATTCACAGATTGTAGGATTGAAAGTTGTTCTCCAACTTTCTATTGCACTTGGGTAGCACTGATGTGTGACTAGGCACCGATCTTTGCTTGTGAAGTCATAAGTGTTATGGACTTTCACTGCCAACGTGAAATGGACCTACAAGGTCACACACATAGGATTTAACCTGGAAGAGGAGTTTTGTCCACAAACAATGTTTAGATTGATTACTAAAGGAGTTTAGTAGTTCAATTAAACACTCAATTAATTGATAGCTCAATGTCATAATGTTTAAGGTGTTGGACACATTGATTGGAGTATCAGATTGATTGAAACTGCAATTGACTGATTCTGCACAATCTGCACTCCCAACCAATCAGCTCATGTGATGAATCGATCGGCTGAGCTTGGTGAACCGATCGGCTCAGATGATGAGTCGATCGGCTGATGGACAGGGTGAAACAATCGCTTCAAGTGTTGAAACGATCGGTTCAACTGGTCCAACTAAGCAAGTTGGGAAAGTAGGATTGGTGAGAAATTTCTTTTCATTTCACTTGCCCAATTTGATTGAAAAAAGGATTGGTATTTGGTACCAATTAGAAACAAAAGAAGAAAAGTCAATTGAGAACTGATCAGGACCACGAACCGACCGGTTCAGAAGTGAACTGACTGTTTCATGGGTCCCAACCGATCGGTTGAGGTGTCAACCGACCGTTTCAGAAATGAAACGATCGGTTCAGGTTGCGTAGTTGGTTGTTTTTGTGGAAAATCTCGAACCCTTCTACTTCTGCTTTAGTCCCGCATTGCCCGGGATGGAGAACTTGTCCCATGACCCTCCTATATATAGGGGTATTGGGGGCTTCTCAAAGAACAACTCAGTACAACCAGTTGCTCTGTAAAGTTGTCGTTCTCTCTGGTTTTGGTAACCGAGAGAGGTCGAGCAAGTGCTACCCGATAAGGGAGGCACAGCAAGGGAAAGACAACTACAGAAAGTGATTGGTGGCAGGAGAGTGTGTTAGTGACTAGTACGCTGACAGGAGGGTGCGACTCCTTACAATTCCTTGTGAGACAAGGAGATTGGAGTTCCAGGTGGTCCGTGTGGACTACTTCAGAGGCGGGAGATTTCTACCGCTCGGAGGACAGTTGTCAATCCCGAGTCCCGGTGAGACCAAGAGTCGTCAGTCCCGGTGCGACCAGGAGCTGCACAGACACCGTCCAAGACCGGAGGTGAAGACCATGCAAGTCGTGAGGTATTGTCACCGAGCAAGCCTCGGGACAAGGTATGATTCCACAAACCATCATTTCCTATTGTATATACGTTGACGCGTTTCCTTGTTCTGGGTTTGGGGAGGAGAAAATTTTTGTTTCCGCTGCCTTCTCTGCCTCCCCTAAAACCCAAACAGTGGTATCAGAGCCACATCAACTGCTCTATACTTTAGGATTATCGATATGATCGATTTTGGTTTGTCGCCTTTATTTATTGCATACGATGCGAATAAAATTGGCTTTATGCATGTCCAATCATAAATCCACAAATCCAAATTTACATATATGATATGTATTATGAATGCACTCGATACGCGTCGCCCTTAAATGAGTTTTGTGGTGGATGTATAGCGTGGTTATGTCCAATAAACCCTATCTGTGTGTGGTTGTATGTGGTTGCTTGCATCTCGTTTTGCGCACCGATCTTCCCTTTCTCCTATTCCTGATGTAACTCGAAATAATTCGATATTTCTTTCCTACCTTTGCTCCCCTCGAATGTAACTCGAGGTTTCTCTTTTTGTAATGTAAAATAGGATAGAATTTTATTTCTTGTTATGTCAAAGAACGGAGGACATCCTGACGACAGCTGAGATGATCGGTTCAAGGCGTGAACCGATCAGTTGACGTTCCAGATGATCGGTTCAAGGAGTGAGCCGATCGGTTGATGACTGGTTCGAGGAGCGAGATGAGCGGGTGGCGTCCATGATGAGATGCATGATGACCAGGTGAACCGATCGGTTGGAGGAGCCAACCGATCGACTGGTGGCATCCATCCGACCGGCCTGATGGCGAGTCGATCAGTCATGTGATGAGTTGATCAAACCCAAAAAGGCAAAGCACAGAGTTCATCTTGTACATGTTGCATGTGATGTAGACCTAAATGACCGTGATTCCTTTTGGCTCGAGGAATCACATTAAGATGGCCATAATCATCACTTTTGTCATTTTGCATGATTTCTGTGGGATATAGCATGTATATGATACATACTATGTATTGTGGTGATTAGATATGTATATGTATATAAAACCAAATCCCTCATTAAATATTAAGTTTCAGATGCCTTCCAAATGTGACACGTGTGAAAAGCTTGATCGACCAAGTGTGGGCACGCCCAAGCGTGGTGCACCGTCTATCTCGTGGAAGCATGAAGGATGGATATGTGGGTCTGCCCAAGAAGGGTGTGTATTCATCGTGTTGGCTTTGGGTCGGACTTAACAAGGTGACCTAGATAGGATCTAGCACCTTGAGGCATGGAGATGATCATGGCAAGGAGTTGCATATGACATCTTATCAAGAGTTGCATATGATGCAATTGGCAAGAGTTGCCTACCTGAGAGATCTAAGTTGTGGGTGACAGCCCAAGCTGGTCCATGACTTAGAGGATTTTAGGATCTTGCCCACTAGAAGGTTGTACGCTGCAATCTTCTGAATTGATGGTGAGGGCTATCAATTTGAACTAAAATCGTGGGAGCAATAATTAATTAAAGGCCTAATTATATCGTCAACTTTTCAAATCAATCAAATAAGTCAAATTGAGTTTTGGACTGAAATTGCATATATTTCCTTTTGTATAATAAATGGTTAATCAACAATAATCATTTTATTTGCGCTCGGTCCTTGAGACCAACAAATTAGATGGGAATAATTCCACGATTGGTTAGGACGATGAGAAGTGTTCTCAATCAAAGAGCGAAAGCTCTAAGTCCTAGTTATACCAGAACCAGATGAACTCGATCCCACCACGCCAATGGCTGAAAGTATGCTTATGGAAGCATAACGAGGATGGCATTGATGTGGAGTGCTTGATGTTGTGTTCCCTGAACTATGAGTTGCAGAGACAACATGAGACATATGATGTCTCCAAGACACTGTCCTAGTATGTCATGACAGAAGGAGATCTAGTAAGGTATTCACACACTCAATGTGATTGGGTATATGGAAAAACCTGACTAAGAAGGATTCCCTCTAAGCCAAGAGTTGGCTATTGGTATGATACTACAAATGTTGCAAGAATCATGCAATTCATGATGAACTATGACATGGACAACTTTGACAAGCGTTGACAAAGTTGTTGGACATGTTGAGGACAGTAGAGGCAATAACGAAGAAAGACAAACCCTAATGTTTGATATGATCAATGAAGGGTAAGTCTTAAGGGCAAGGGCAAGGGCAAAGCAAAGAAGTGTTCTGATGCTAGCCGGCAATCCAAGCCGTATTCAGCCTCAAGGCACACGGGGAAAGGGTGTGTGAGGGATTGCCCTCTATATCTGGAAGAACAAAAGAAGATGAAGGAGGGGATGGAGATCTCCACCTAAGGTATCATGAAATGAACCACTTCTTTATCTGAGGTATATGATACCAAGATATGGATATGTCATATATGATATCCACAAAGAAGTGATGGCCTTTGTGAAAGGACAAAGAAAGGAGTACCCATCATTGGAGCAAGTGTTGCTTCCATAGATAGGAGTACCTTTCAGTTTATTTCAGCCTAAAGGGCACAAAATACAGTTATGAACTGCTATTTCATATTTGCCAATAGATAGAAACACTTTATTTATTGGCAATCAATAAAGAGATGTTTCAATTTCTAAAGATATGATTTTTGTGGCAATGCCTTGTTTATCTTGTGGTATTTGATATGCATAATACAAAATGATACCTAAAATTTATAGATAACTCAAACAATCAAATTAGCATCAATCACGAGAAATTCATTTCTAGTTTCCATGTGATGGATACATCTAGACTCTTTTGGTTAGAGAACCAGTAAGAGACATGAATATCTTGGACATGATTAATCAATCTTCACTAAAGGTAGTGGGAGAATGATTATCCTATTAGGTATGATACATGTGATGTATTTACATACCTATTGGAACAAATGCTAATACTTCAAATGGTGTTTAGAGAAATACCAATATGAATATCTTGAAGTGTTCAAGATTATCATAGATGAAGTGCAAATTTGGTAAAGTGTTAAAGTGTTAATTCTTGATAAGATCAAAGAATGAAATACTTGGACTAAATGTTTGAGATCCTTATGAGTGATTATGATAGTGTATCATAGTGAACTCATGATTAAGGCATGGTGATGTCTAAATCAAGAAGGAATCATACTCTAAGGAGTTAGAGAATGATTATCAAATAACTGAATTCTTCTTATTAAAAGAATACCCCACACTAATAAAGGACATTAAGAATCACAAGGAGTTGTAAGTTCTTATATCCTTGACGGATACACCTCGTTTATCTATGTGATGAGTTGTTCATGTGATGAGTCAACTATCTAGATGAATATGAGGAACCGAATTTTGAGTTATGGTTTATGACCATTACATCCTAAATGACATCCATGTGAACCATAAGGTATGACCTTGATGGTAGCACCCATTGGATGAAATCCATAAGTGCAAATGAATCTTAAGTGTTAAGACACATGGATAACATTTGAGAAGGATGATGCTTGTTGATTGCAAATTAATGACTAAGACATTTGGCATATGGATACTAAAACTGCATTCCTATGAGGAATAAAACAAGGATGTGTACGTGACATAACTTATAAGGTTTATGAATCCACTAATGCAAATGAAGTCTATAAGTTACAATGGACTAATCAATGTGATTGATTGAGTACAAGCAACTCAAAATTGGATCTTTACTTTGATGATATAGTCAAAGGGTTTGACTGATATGTCAAAGATAAAAAAGGGATCTGTGATTTAGTGGGAGCGTATTCACATTCCACATGTTGATGTGAAATGGAAATGTTCTAGAATGGAAATCCAAAAGTGGAAATTATCTTTAAGGAAGATAGAGATGTTTCCTATGTGATAGGAATAGAGATCTATAGAGATAGTTATCGAAAACCTCTTGACCTGAAAGGAGAAAACATATATTGGCAATCTGTACTGAAGAGTTCAGTATGCACAGATTCAGTGGGAGAAAACCTGTCCATGTTACATGGAGTTAGTATCCCAAGGCCAAGTGTCCAATTCTTATGAAGAATGTGAACACTAAGAATAGATATGGATCTATCATGTATGTAATTATCCCATTATCTTGCATGTATCGACATGGCAAGAACAAAATACATTCATCATCTTGTATGTATGACATGGCAATATGATGTGCTCATCCTGATAACTCATATGTGAGACATGATGAGTGGATGTCTGTCTACTTCTAGTAAGGGTTACTGGAATACCATGAGAACTTGATAAGTACTTGGGAAGTACTAGTTCTATGGAGATAAGGAAGAGTTCAATGTATAGAGTTACATTGATGCGAACTTCCGAAAGGATAGAAAAATTAATCGCAAAATATATATGGGATATATAAAAGTGAAAGTTTGTTGATAATTGGAAGTGTTCCAATAAAATCATTTAAAAGCAAATGACGAGTATCTATGCGTTAGAGAACACCAGTGGATGCTATATGGATTTGGAAGTTCATGAGATGAACTTATAGATATTCCGCTCATTGATGACAAGTATGGAATCCTTGATCATGCAATGTGGTTAAAGGTTAGAAAAGGAATACTAGATCACATATCACGACAACTCCATCTCATACGTGTGACGTACAGCGAAGAGATGCGAGACACACAATTTATGTTGACTTTGGCAAGGTGTTACCATAACTCACTATGTTTGCACTAGAGCACAGTAACATGTGGGACATGTTTGAAGATCACTATGAATATGATTCAAGGGTGATTGGCTCGCAGTGCAAGTGGGAGTCTATTGGTATGTATGCCCTGAGAGCCAATCATGGGATGATTGGTGAGATACATTAAGATTGATTTGATAAACTTAAAGGCAAGCTTTCAATTCTTTCTGGTTCAGTCATATGAGATAGTGATAGAACAGATTGAATGTCTAGAGAATGACAGTAATCAATGACGTATGCTTTCAGGTTAAGGACCTGAACGATGAGATCATACAGATGCTAATAGTTTGTACATTCTCATTATGTCCCTAGTCGGATGTCATTGTGGAAGGTAGATAGACAGCAATGACACACAAGACTAGATTGTGGTTTTGGTTGATGACAGAATCTCATTAGTCATGATATAGAGATATCAAACCAAACTGATGAATGCATATTCATCTCTTATTTTTGCTTCATTTAGAATAATTAATTAGGACTTTTTTGTTAATTTTAGCTAATTCAAAAATAAATAGCACTTTCATCTTCTTGATATACTTTTTCTGAATTATTATGATATTTTTCTTAATTTTCAGGAATTATCTAAGTAATTAAATCGAGAAAATAAAAGATGAAGATATGAGGCTTTCAAATATTCTCGCAGTGCCTGAGATACTCGTCACCAAAATAGCCATATCTTTTGCGTCTAAAGGCGGAATTCCAAAATAAATTATGGAATGAAAAGAGAATTTTATTGGCTACAAAAAAAGACATATTTTGCGGCAATTTTGGTGTTTATTTGGCTGCGCAATTAACCAGTGAAAGTGGCATTACGTTTTCCCGCAGAGTCTGATTTCAGTATATACCTTTCACCAAAATTGGTATAACTCCCACATCCCAAGGAAGAATTTATTATGCAAGTATGCGTTGGAAAGATAATTCAATTATCTACAGGAAAAATATATTTTCGGGCCGCTTCTGAATTTTTTACTGGCCCAAAAATACGCTCGAAACTTCTGTTGTGGGAAATTAATGCAAAAGGGATGCAAAGAAATCTATTGTTTCCTCTATTGACTAGATCTAGAAAGTTAGCAGCCACCGGCGGCCATTTCTTTTGCCCTAAACCTAATGTATACCCCCCTCATTCTCCTATAAAAGTAGGGGCACTTCCTCCTCCTCAAGGCATCTTGGATTTCTTGTATTTGGGATTCTGAAGCAAAATTGTCTTGTAATCATTCTCATTTTATGCAATAAAGTAGATCTTAGTTCAAGTATAGCTCTTTCATTCTTGTTCTTGTCTCTTCTTTCCACCTTAGTTTAATCTTCTCTTCTCCTTTCTTAATTTCTGGAGCAAGGAACAAAGAGTTAAGCCATTTCATCATCTCTAGCATAAGGATTAATTTCCTGATCTCTGAGCTAGACTATGGCTTCAATTCTTTCTTCCTCCGTCTCCCCTTTCTCCATGTGTGAGTAGTCTTTTATCGGGGCAAAGGGGAATAACCCCTTAGCCATGGTTTTAATGATTTCTTCTTAAACGATTAGATGGTAATCGATTTTAATTGAATGATTGATCTTCGGATCGCATGTTAATCCGGATGGATATGACCATGGAAATCTGGATTTGGAACAATAAAATCGATTACATAGACGTTTTGATATGACCGTGGATTCTCGTCTTTTAGGTTGATAAACTAGGAAGCATGAGCACCAAGACCAATGGGCTCATGTGGAGTTTCTCTCTTGTGAGTTTTTAAATTCGCAAACCTTCATCGAATCGTCGTTTAAGATTTAGTTGTTATCACCTAGGCTAAGGTGGTGAAAACCCCTACGAGCCTCGATTTCCTTCTCTTGATTCAATCACCGCATCCTTCGTTTGCTTTGATTCTTAGTCTTCCATTCATATAGTTTGCTTTTGTTAACAATCTTTTTATTATTCTCTTATGCATGTTAATTCTTGTTAAGTGTTTCTTTTTTTTCTTGCATTAGTGTAATCATTCAAACCCTCAACTGGACTTTATTTTCTGCTCTAATAAAAAGAAAAATACCAAAAATAAATAATAAGTTCTTCAAATCTTTGGGTTCTAAGAACAATCTCTAATAGTTGTCATGTGGGATCGACCCTTCTATACTGCCCTTAAAACCGGAAGTAAAAAAGGTTTAAACTCTAGGATTAACCATCTTAGTGATTGATATTGCAAAACGACGAGTATCAATTTGGCGCCGTTGCCGGGGACAACGGATTGTTTTCTCAAACCCCAAAAAATTTTTTGAAAACTTTTTTTTTATTTTTTTATGCCTTCCGAGTAACATTCCGGAAGTTCTACTCCTCTTTCTGTCGAGTTTCCATTCCAGCAGTCCGTTTTTTCTACAGACGATTAACTACTTCATTTGTGCATGCGACGCTCGCCGAACGCCAATTCTGTGGGGCAATTTTTTAATCTGGAACCAGAGAGCTAAGGATGATTTTAATAGATGATGATGACGATGATTATATCATCTTCAATCAAGTAGAACCAACTCGAGTACCTAAAGCTCCACCAATCACCTCCATTGTGGATGTTAATCTAGTTGATTATAATGGCCAATCTACTTCATTGGAACCCTTTCTCTATAATGAACCACCACCCTTAGAAGAAGTCCAATGTGATATAGTTGAGATTCCACACAACCTTGATCAGGAGATGGATAGGTGTTTTAAAGAAATACAGGATGTTGTAAATGAAGAACTTTGTTTAGCTAGGGCTGCAGTTGTATGGGGCCCTGACTATCCATATAAGTCAGAAAACGAGTGGATGGAGGCCTATGTTGATAAATTCATGAATCAATAATCTTTTAACAAAAAGGTTAATGACTGGTGGGCTCAAATAACATCCCAAAAACCTAAGACTCCACCATTCTCGGTTGTAGGCCCATATTTGGATGTTTGCAATAATCATCCCATCTTGGTTGAGCCTATTGTGACCAATGTACCATCAGCTACCCAACATGCACTCATGGATTCTTTTGAAAGGCTTCCTCATCAAGAGGATTATGACCTCACTCACCCATCTCTTTCCACATCTGTTTGAACCTGATGAGGTGATTCTACCACCACAAGAACCTTACCTTACACCGTTATATTGTGAGGTGATCCCTTCTGAGCCCATTGAGTTGGGCACATATCCTATAAAGGAATTAGATCTTCCCTTCATTATAGTAAAGGAACCAATTTATTCCATAGACATCCATGTTGATGAGATATTTTATGAAGAAGAGATGGAGAACTCCCCAATAGAGATGGAACAACCTAGATTGATCATTTTTTATAATTATGACGACAATTATGCCATTTGTGAGTCTTCCACACCAAATCCACTGGCTTCCATTTGTGAGTCTTCTATTGACATCAAAGACCAATACTCATATTTTGAGTCTATTTTGGATAATAAGCATCCAACCCCCTTTGACAAAATGATTACACATGTTCTGTTGCAACCAATTCCCATTCCATGCACAACTGATTTAGAAGAAGAGACACAACCCTTAGGAGAAGTCTACATACCCCCTTCCATTGACTACAAGGAATATGTTCCCAATTTTATCCCTCATGAACCCTTGGGAACTCCTTGCATAGAGGAACTAGAGTTACATGCTATATCAACCATGAATCCCATCTATCACAAGGTTGGTTGCATGAATTTTGAGCAGAGCAAAATTACTTATCATGCTGGTTTAAATTTAGTTGTCCCTTTCATATCACCACCAATTCTCTTATATGCAGGTCAATATGACCGAGGGAAACCAGAGCCTGATCCTCCGCCTAACTTTGCACATCTGGCACTGTATGTGTTACCAGTTGGGTACCCACCAACCTCCCCCAATCCACATCCATCTTCAACACTTCCTTTACTATTGATAGAAGATCTGTGGATCCTATTGGAGGGAATGCGAGGTGAAAGTAAATATGAGCACCCCACTAAGCTTCTACAATTACCCTATCATAGAGTACACTATGAAGCTCCTCAGATAAAGGTCCCAGCCCTCATACACATCCCCTTCAGCTGGATGTTTTTTGAGCTACCAGGGCCACCTGGAAATCCTTGCTCTTCTCTTCCCTCCATCTCGGGTTTCGATTTTTCTCGGGACGAGCAAAAATTTGAGTTTGGGGTGGAGGTGGGTGGTATGTTTCTATTCCACCCCTTATCTTTTTATTCTTGCATTATTTCTACCTTTTTTTTTGTTTTGCATATAGTTGTTTTGTTCATGGCCATTATCTAGTCAGACATATTTTTATTTCTTTTGTTACAAAATGGCCTTTATCTAGTCGGCCTTGATATGATCATTTGTCAAAATACTCCCCTTAATGATGTAACTACCTTGCAATTAAAATTTTGAAACTTTCATGACTAGAAATCCTCCTGTCACTTAGGACCTCAAATAATAATCACTCCTTGGAAAAGATGGCAAGCCATAGAGGACTGATAGGATTCAAGAGTGATGCTTTCTTATCATGTACAACTTGTATAAATTTTCTTGATTTTTTACATAATTCGGTAATAGTTGAACCAATGCATGGTACTCTAAAAAAAAGATGGAAAAAAAGTTGCACAAGAACAACCTCTTCTACTCTTCTTCCACCACTTCCAAATCTTTCCATTCATAAAAAAAAAAACCAATAATGCCCAAAAGGCTAAGTTTGGGGTGGCACCCCTTCCCCCTCTTCCGCTTCTTCCATACCCACACAATTGGTTGTATCACCAAAAATCAAAGAAAAAAATGCGGTCAATGTAACTGCATGTCCACTAAATAAAAAGGTCTCGAGTCGAATAGAGGAGAGACTGACCTTCTTCCATACCTCCTTCACTCCAATTTTCTACCCAGGGGAAAACTACAAAAACCCCAACCATCCAAAATCAGCCATGTTCTTGTGTAAAACTTAAAAAAAAATTGGAGTACCAAATGCAAAGGTGAAATGAAAATCCATTTTATTGCAGGTCTAGAATAAATACAAGTTTGTGAAGTAGGAAATATAAAAGTCACTTTTCGTGAATTCAGGAAGTCAGGGTCGCTTGGCCATATTTTGGTAGAAGGAATTAAGTGGTTGTTAGGAGAGTGAGGATGATAGGTTGAGAGTATGTCTTGAAAGTATTTCTTGATTTTAATATTACTCGGGACGAGCAAAGTTTAAGTTTGGGGTATTTTGATGAATGCATATTCATCTCTTATTTTTGCTTCATTTAGAATAATTAATTAGGACTTTTTTGTTAATTTTAGCTAATTCAAAAATAAGTAGCACTTTCATCTTCTTGATATACTTTTCCTGAATTCTTATGATATTTTTTTTAATTTTCAGGAATTATCTAAGTAATTAAATCGAGAAAATAAAAGATGAAGATATGAGGCTTTCAAATATTCCCGCAGTGCCTGAGATACTCGTCACCAAAATAGCCATATCTTTTGAGTCTAAAGGCGGAATTCCAAGATAAATTATGGAATGAAAATAGAATTTTATTGGCTACAAAAAAGACATATTTTGTGGCAATTTTGGTATTTATTTGGCTGCACAATTAACCAGTGAAAGTGGCATTACGTTTTCCCGCAGAGTCTGATTTCAGTATATACCTTTCACCAAAATTGGTATAACTCCCACATCCCAAGAAGGAATTTATTGTGCAAGTATGCGTTGGAAAGATAATTCAATTATCTACAGGAAAAATATAATTTCGGGCCGCTTCTGAATTTTTGACAGGCCCAAAAATATGCTCGAAACTTCTTTTGCGGGAAATTAATGCAAAAGGGATGCAAAGAAATCAATTGTTTCCTCTATTGACTAGATCTAGAAAGTTAGCAGCCGTCGGCGGCCATTTCTTTTGCCCTAAACCTAATGTATACCCCCTCCTTCTCCTATAAAAGGAGGGGCACGTCCTCCTCCTCAATGCATCTTGGATTTCTTGTATTTGGGATTCTGAAGCAAAATTGTCTTGTAATCATTCTCATTTTATGCAATAAAGTAGATCTTAGTTCAAGTATAGCTCTTTCATTCTTATTCTTGTCTCTTCTTTCCACCTTAGTTTAATCTTCTCTTCTCCTTTCTTAATTTCTGGAGCAAGGAACAAAGAGTTAAGCCATTTCATCGTCTCTAGCATAAGGATTAATTTCCTGATCTCTAGGATAGACTATGGCTTCAATTCTTTCTTTCTCCGTCTCCCCTTTCTCCATGTGTGAGTAGTCTTTTATCGGGGCAAAGGGGAATAACCCCTTAGCCATGGTTTTAACGATTTCTTCTTAAACGATTAGATGGTAATCAATTTTAATTGAATGATTGATCTTCGGATCGCATGTTAATCCGGATGGATATGACCATGGAAATCTGGATTTAGAACAATAAAATCGATTACATAGACGTTTTGATATGACCGTGGATTCTCATCTTTTAGGTTGATAAACTAGGAAGCATGAGCACCAAGACCAATGGGCTCATGTGGATTTTCTCTCTTATGAGTTTTTAAATTCGCAAACCTTCATCGAATCGTCGTTTAAGATTTAGTTGTTATCACCTAGGCTAAGGTGGTGAAAACCCCTACGAGCCTTGATTTCCTTCTCTTGATTCAATCACTGCATCCTTCGTTTGTTTTGATTCTTAGTCTTCCATTCATATAGTTTGCTTTTGTTAACAATCTTTTTATTATTCTCTTATGCATGTTAATTCTTGTTAAGTGTTTCTTTTTTTCTTGCATTAGTGTAATCATTCAAACCCTCAACTGGACTTTATTTTCTGCTCTAATAAAAAGAAAAATACCAAAAATAAATAATAACTTCTTTAAATCTTTGGGTTCTAAGAACAATCTCTAATAGTTGTCCTGTGGGATCGACCCTTCTATACTGCCCTTAAAACCGGAAGTAAAAAGGTTTAAACTCTAGGATTAACCATCTTAGTGATTGATATTGCAAAACGACGAGTATCACAAACACATAGGTACTTGTTAGAGAACAAGTGTACTGGACAGACCCACCGTGAGTTTGACACATGGAACCATGACATGGTAGTCACAGTCAGTACTCACAATGATGGTGGTGAGTGTGATTCTTTGACCTGAAATCACTACACTCAACACATGTCATTGGGAACGCTTTGACATCATCAAACGCAGTCCTGAAACATGGGTTGTTATAAAGGTGATGATTGGGTGGCTTTGACACATGGGGCTTTTGAGGGGTGAGTGATAGATATGGGATTTGTCCCTCCTGAGGGAGTTTGATATCCATGGCCACTTGATGAGTAGGATTGAGAAAGGCGTGCATGCATGTGTGAATCGGTATGTGATACTGATGTCATACATATCTCTTCCAATCTACTCTGAGATCAAGAAAGTGAATGAATGTTGACAGGATGACTGTTCCATGCCTCGAGTTCATTTAGGATATTAGTGACAAAGGAATTATACATTCACTGTAACACCATTCACAGATTGTAGGATTGAAAGTTGTTCTCCAACTTTCTATTTCACTTGGGTAGCACTGATGTGTGACTAGGCACCGCTCTTTGCTTGTGAAGTCATAAGTGTTATGGACTTTCACTGCCA
This sequence comes from Alisma plantago-aquatica, assembly GCA_963693085.1. Taxonomy (NCBI): domain Eukaryota; kingdom Viridiplantae; phylum Streptophyta; class Magnoliopsida; order Alismatales; family Alismataceae; genus Alisma; species Alisma plantago-aquatica. The sequence continues at coordinate 1,131,341,478 of OY856413.1, read as the reverse complement.
ACGTGAAATGGACCTGCAGGGTCACACACATTGGATTTAACCTGGAAGAGGAGTTTTGTCCACTAATAATGTTTAGATTGACTACTAAAGGAGTTTAGTAGTTCAATTAAACACTCAATTAATTGATAGCTCAATGTCATAATGTTCAAGGTGGAGGACACATTGATTGGAGTATCAGATTGATTGAAACTGCAATTGACTGATTCTGCATAATTTGCACTCCCAACCGATCGGCTCATGTGATGAACCGATCGGTTGAGCTTGGTGAACCGATCAGGTCAGATGGTGAGTCGATCGGCTGATGGACAGGGTGAAACAATCGCTTCAAGTGTTGAAACGATCGGTTCAACTGGTCCAACTGAGCAAGTTGGGAAAGTAGGATTGGTGAGAAACTTCTTTTCGTTTCACTTGCCCAATTTGATTGGAACAAGGATTGGTATTTGGAACCAATTAGAAACAAAAGAAGAAAAGTCAATCAGGAACTGATAAGGACCACGAACCGACCGGTTCAGAAATGAACCGACCGTTTCATGGGTCCCAACGATCGGTTGAGGTGTCAACCGACCGGCTCAGGTCCCCAACCGACCGTTTCAGAAATGAAACGATCGGTTCATGTTGCACAATTGGTTGTTTTTGTGGAAAATCTCGAACCCTTCTACTCCTGCTTTAGTCCCGCATTGCCCGGGATGGAGAACTATGTCCCATGACCCTCCTATATATATAGGGGTATTGGGGGCTTCTCAAAGAACAACTCAGTGCAACCAGTTGCTCTGTAAAGTTGTCGTTCTCTCTGGTTTTGGTAACCGAGAGAGCCCGAGCAAGTGCTACCCGATAAGGGAGGCACAACAAGGGAAAGACAACTGTAGAAAGCGATTGGTGGCAGGAGAGTGTGTCAGTGACTAGTACGCTGACAGGAGGGTGTGACTCCTTCCAATTCCTTGTGAGACAAGGAGATTGGAGTTCCAGGTGGTCCGTGTGGACTACTTCAGAGGCGGGAGATTTCTGCCGCTCGGAGGACAGTTGTCAATCTCGACAGTCCCAGTGAGATCAGGAGTCGTCAGTTCCGGTGCGACTAGGAGCTGCACAGACACCGTTCAAGACTGGAGGTGAAGACCGCACAAGCCGTGAGGTATTGTCGCAGAGCAAGCCTCAGGACAAGGTATGATTCCACAAACTATCCTTTCCTATTGTATAGACATTGACGTGTTTCCTTGTTCTGGGTTTGGGGAGGAGAACATTTTTGTTTCCACTGCCTTCTCTGTCTCCCCTAAAACCCAATAGAAATATACAAGTAAATTTGGAAATTGAATTCAATATTGCCAACTAAGAATAAATGTTTCAACTACACCATGTTCTAGTTGTTTGATATTAAAAAAATCTCATTCAACATCATATGGTTCTCTTTTCAACACAAATAGTGTTTACGGATGAAGAGGAAACATTAAGACATGCTCGTTTCAGTTGTAAGTTTACATGTATGATGTGATAAAAGAGACACACCATCTAAAAATGATAGGAGTATTGTATTTTATGGGTAAACTATTGACTCAAGGTCAATGTTGACTCAAGGTCTAAATTGACTAAACCATTGTTTTGATAATGACTAACCATTCCACTTATTTATGTCTAATTCTTCTACTTAAGTGATTTTAGATTAGGTATAGACACACTCCAAATGCCCTAACTTGCACATCCTAACTTGGAGAAAAGACAAGTCAAAATAAATGCAAGTGTACTTTTATGGAATATGATGTAAATCCATTAGAATCATGTTGTAAATCACTTGTACTGATTGTATGACTTGTAATTCAGCTTAGAAAAAGGAAAATAGGATATAACTTAAAAATACAAAATAAATTGAAAAGGAAAATAGGAGATAACTTAAAAATACAAAATAAAATCTTTAATAACTTGAAAAGTAACAATAGATGCCAAATTCATGACATACACATTAAAATATGCCATTGGGAGAATTTTCACTCAATTTGGAGAATATTTGACTAAAAATGGAAATTAAGAGAGAGAAAGTATGTAGAACCTTCAAAATATTAAATAAATGAACAAATAACCAGGAGCACTTAAATAGAATATTTAAGCACTTTAATGACATGTTCTAAAATACATCATAGAATGTTTTTCTGTCGAGTTTATCCCATGACAAAACTCAACCGAAACTCTTGATGCATTTTGAGAATGTCTAGGTTCGGTCAAGTTTCCATACACAGAACTCGACCGACACCCTGCACTGGCAAATCAGATTTTAAGTGACCGGTCAAGTTTTGTCCAGGATAAAATTGACCAGTGCTTCAAATTTGCTTTTCACATAGTACAATTCGTCGAGTTTCCAAAAAGTAATTTCGACCAATCGTACTATATGGGAAGTGGATAAAAAGTGTTTCTAGCCATTGGAGTGTTACAAAACTAAAAAAATATTTGTTGCAACACCCCAAATGGCTAATATTCGTCCTTAAGTGTTCCTACTGGCTAGTAGGCATCCCCACCTATAAATAGGACCCCTTGGGCTTCATCCTATGGTTAACCAAGAACTATGAAGTTCACTATATTAGAGTTGAGTGTCTCCAAGAGCCTCCTCTCTCTCTCTCAGGCTTAATCACTTGCTACATCCATCAGAGTGAGTAGGAGATTTGTAAGAGGGCTAGTCCAACATGTATATCTTTTGAGGATCTCACTTCCTCCACCTCCCAATCTCTCTTTCAACCATGAAGATGAAGGTTCTCTCTCTTGGCTAAGAGAGGTGAAGAAGAAGGGAAGGAAGCCCTTGGTGAAAACTTCTCCTTGGAAAAGGTGAAGTCAAAGATGAAAGATCCAAAAAGAGTGGGTAATTCCTTCAAGGCTGAAGACTTGTTGCAAGAGTAGGTAAGACCTTGGTGAAGGCAGAATACTCCTTGCAAAAGTGGGTAAGTCCTTGGTGAGGTTTAATACTTGGTCTTGGATAGGTAAGTCCTTTGGTAGATTGTTGGCTCCCTTCTCCTTAAAGGAAAGGTTGGGTATCCTTGGCCATGAAAAGGAAGGTCATATGTTGTATGTCTTATAATGGAGTATACGTATATGAAATGGTTGCAAAATCAAAGAGTTTGACCTCTCTAGGTAGTAGACTGACTTACTCCTAGTTTGGAGTATGGAAACACTCTAGATAGCTTGTGTTCTTGTACTTGTTCAAACTTTCTCTCCCTTTCTATGTATGTTTTAGTTGCACTTAAAGTTCATACTTGCCATATTATCTTAGAAATATCTTGAAGGCCTACTGAATTTTGTTCAAGTGCATTTATCTCTATTCACCCCTCGCTCTAGAGCCCATCTAAGATCCAAAAAGTGGTATCATAGCATGTCTTATCCAAGCATACTTCTACAAGTAGGAGAAGATGGGTGATTATCAAAATGGGAGATACCTCATCAACATTTCAATTTTTGATGGGGAAAATTTCCTTTATTGGAAAAAAGACTACAATTCTACATCGAAGGATCAAGTCTTGAGCTATGGCAAATGGTGTACCATCCATATAATCTATTGAATACAATGATAGAAGAATGGGATGAGCCTACTTTTAAGAAAGCAACCTTGAATGCAAGAGCCATCAACATTCTCTATGCCTCCATGTCACCCATCGAGTTCAACCAGATTTCCTCTTGTACGACAACCTATGAGATATGGAGAAAGCTATGTGTCACTTGTGAAGGGACAAAGCAAGTGAAGGAAAGAAAAGTCTACATGCTCAAAGGCCTACTTGAAAACTTCAAGATGGGAAAGGAGGAGAGGATAGCTGAGATGTACTCAAGACTGAGCACCATTGTGAATGGTCTTCTCGTTCTAGGTCATCCTATGGATAGAGGAGAGATCAAATCAAAGATCCTTAGAACTCTTCCCAAGAGGTGGGAATCCAAAGTGATTTCCATGGAAGAAACAAAGTCTCTCAGTTATATTCCTATTGAAGAATTCATAGGAAATCTATAAGCCCATGAAGTCAAACTTGACAAGCAAGAGGAAGAAGAAAGAGAAGAAGAGAAAGAGTTAAAGAAATGAAGAAAGCTGAAATCAAAGCATAAATTGAGGCTATTGTTGGTTAAGATTCTCCATCCTCTCAAGTTGAAGAAGATGCCATGTACTCGAAGGGTAGGTTCTACAAAAGCAAGTCTTTCTCCTTCACCCAGTGCGTCAAATGTGAAAAGAAGGGTCACTTCAAGGAAGATTGTCTACAAGGAAAAAAGACCCATCATCATAAGTGAAGAGAAGAGAAGTACAAGAAGAAGGAGAAATGGCACAAAAGCTCAAGTGATTCCTCCAACTCAATCTCAAGTGAAGAATTAGGTGGAGGATCTAACTCAAGCTCTAGTGAAAATGGAGAATGCCAATTTTCTCTCATGGCCTCAACAAGTGAATACTCAAATGAGGTGAATATAAATTATTTAGATAAAGAATATGTAATTGCTATTGTTTATACTACTCATGCCTCTCTTAAGTCTGATAAAAAGAAAAAGAAAAGGCTTGCTATAATTGTTGATAATTTGCATGTAGAAAAAGATGATCTTGAACATGCTAACACTTGCTTGTTAGATGAAAACAATGCTTATCTTAGTCAACCAGATTCACTCGAACTTGAAAATGCTAATTTTCTTGATAGGATTAGGTTCCTAGAAGCACAAGCTTTTATGCCTAGTGCTATTGATTAGTATAGAAATGTTGTGAATTCTCTCATGATTGATATTGATGTGAATTCTCTCATTCTTGATATTTATGTTCTTAAAATTTTGAAAATGAGGATAAAGATTTTGTTTTGCAGAGATTAGAGTCTGAAAATGATGTTTATATTTCTAAGATTGCTTTGCTTGAAAAAGAAAATACTTCCTTGCCTGCTAAAATCAATGTCCTTGAATCTTATTCTAGTTCTACTAGTATAGAGAATAATGTTGTTGCTCTTCATATTGATAAAGATTCTTATATGACTAGTGCTCTTTGCTTAGAAATCGATATTTTGCATGTTAGAGATAATATAATTCAATTGTATTTTATTGTTACTTCTCTTATGCATGACAATCATAGTTTGAGATCTTCTATGCAAAGATTCTTAAATGATAAAAAGAATCTTAATCAAATCCTAGACCATACTACCGAACAAATGGGTAGAGATAATATCATTCAATTTTCTTCTATTGTTACTTCTCTAATGCATGACAATCATAGATTGAGATCTTCTATGCAAAGATTCTTAGATGATAAAAAGAATCTTAATCAGATCCTAGACCATACTACCAAACAAATAGATAGATATTGTATTGGACTTGATAGTATCCAGAGGAACAACAAAGACAGAGGACCTTCAATTTTCAATGAAGAATCCTCTAGTTACAAGGCTAGGATATCATGCAATTATTGCAATAAAATTGATCATTATTCTACATATTGTCCTTTTTAGGAAAGCACCCAAGAGCAATAGAACTTGGAATGCTAAGCTAACCCCTCTATACCCAAAAATATGATTGGGGGTCGTTTCATCTTTCTTCTTGTAGGTCACTTGCTAAAGGATTGACTTGAGCTATGTATTTGCAAATTGGTTTCTCAATCCACATAAAAGACGAAAGGTGAGATGTGTATGGGGTAGAAACAAGTGGAAAAGAAACACTAAGAACAAAGGTAAGGTTATTCTTGATCATATTCAATCATAGTATGCTTTTTCCAAGTTAGTATGTACTATACATATGATTTTTGAATCAAAAGTGGTATATTGTGATTGTCATCATTTTATTGCTCAAAAAATATTTTTGGTGATTTCACATTACATTACTAACTTGCTTATACATGTTTGGATATGGATTATATTTTTATCATGCCTCTATATATGCTTTTTTCTTTAAAAAATATGTTTTTGAGAGCAGTTGTTGTAGGATGAGTTTGTCCTGTAAGAAACTCGACTGACAAGAACCATTGGGTGTTGCCAACAACTGTTGTTGGCCAAGAAGTTCAACCCAAAAACTCGACCAACAACGATGTGCACTGAATATACAGATGATTTTATGGAAGTAAATTTCCCTCTCAACTAGATTTTCTCAACCACAAGCCTTATTCTATGGCACTCCCTTTGGTACCTTTATATGTGCACATTACCATGCTTTAAATTGCCTATCTTGCATACAACTCTATCTTTATAATTTCTCTAAATTGATATCTCTATATATTGCAATTACATGTCTTGAGTTGTTATGCATGTTTTGATGATGGTCTCTTTGGATCTCTTGGTTGTGTCTTAAATTGCTTCCACTGTGCTCTAACTTGCTACATATAGCTAGTTGTATATCTTGTTTTGATACAACCTTGAGGTTCTTAGTGGTAAATATCTTTTAGTAATGATACATATTTTCTAATGAATCACATCCTTTCACACTTATGAAACTTCATATCTTTTTATTTGGATATTTCTATACATATACTCATAGCTTGTTCTTTAATTTGTGTATGTTTTGTTATGATCTGGATCCTACTAGTAGTCAGTGGCATAGCCACATGCAGGCATAGGTGGGCACATGCCCCACCTGTTTTTGTCAAGATATATACCGATCAAAGCATATTTGTTACATGTTTTGAAGAAGATGCATCTAAAACCATATTTTCTGCCATGTCGATTCACCAACAACAACAAAGTGCTTACCCCTTGGATAAATTCTAGCTCTTCCACTACTAGTAGTCCTAACTTGTGATATCATCTACTAGTAGTTCATATACATGTATTTTTACCTCTATTCATATTTTGATCAAGCGGTATTCAACTATATGCTATGCTCGTGTCTTGTTTCATACTCAAGCTTGTTCCTTGACTTGTATATCTACTATCTTGAGTTATGAGCTTGCATAGACTTACCTTGATTATATGCTAAAATTGCATCTAGGGTTGTTCAAATGCATGTCTTGATTTGCTTTACATACTAAGCCCGGAGAAGCCCCTAGTGTTGCTCTTCTACTCTCCTTTCTAACTTTTGGTATCTCCTTTTTCTAACATGTTTGGTTTTATCTATTCAAACCCCTACTTTTTGAAATGACAAAGGGGGAGAAGGCATCTCTTGTGTTAGGTAAGGAGAAGGCATGTGTGAGGAGAAAGCATGTCTTATGTTAAGGGGAGAAGACATATATGTAGAACATATATGAATAGAAGACATAATTTCTATAAATATTATGAAAGCTAACCATGCAGGAGAAATAGCATCAATTGAGTAGGAGTATTACAACTCCACAAGCATCGATTAAGGGGGAGCATGTGAACTCAATTCTATTAAAACCCCTAGGTTTCTCCAAATGTATGATTTTACATAAAAGCTTTCAATACATTTATGGAATGGTTTGTCATCTTTAAAAAGGGGGAGAATGTTGACTCAAGGTCTAAATTGACTAAACCCTTGTTTTGATAATGACTAACCATTCCACTTATTTATGTCTAATGCTTCTACTTGAGTGATTTCAAATTAGGTATAGACACACTCCAAATGCCCTAACTTGCACATCCTAACTTGGATAAAAGACAAGTCAAAATCAATGCAAGTGCACTTTTGTGGAATACGATGTAAATCCATTAGAATCATGTTATAAATCACTTGTAGTGGTTGTATGACTTGTAATTAAGCTTAGAAGAAAATCAAGAGCACTTAAATCAAATATTTAAGCACTTTAATGACATTTTTTAAAATACACCACAGTGTGTTTTTCAGTTGAGTTTATCGTGTGAAAAAACTCGACTGGCACCCTTGATGCATTTTGAGAATGTCCAGGTTCGGTCAAGTTTCCATACAAATAACTCGACCGACACCCTGCACTGGCAAATTGGATCTAAATGATCAGTCGAGTTTCATCCAAGATAAACTCGATAAGTGCTTCAAATCTGCTTTGTTGTATAGTGCAATCGGTCGAGTTTGTAAGCTCGACCGATCATATTGTTTGGGAAGTTCAGAGAAGTGTTTTTAGTTGTTGGAATGTTTCAAAACTTGAAAAGTTATATATTACAACACCCCAAACAACTAGTATTCATCCTTAACTATTCCCAGTGGCTAGTAGGCATCCCCAACTATAAATAAGACCCCTTGGGCTTCATCCCATGGTTAGACAAGCACTATGAATGTCCCTATGTTATAGTTGAGTGCCTCCAAGAGCCTCCTCTCTCTCTATGAAGCTTAATCACTTTCTACATCCATTGGCGTGAGTAGGAGATTTTTAAGAGAGCTAGTCCTACATGTATATATTGTGAGGCTCTCACTTCCTCCACCTCTCAATCTCTCTTTCAACCATGATGATGAAGGTTCTATTTCTTGGCTAAGAGAGGTGAAGAATAAGAAGGGAAGGAGTCCCTTGGTGAAAGCTTCACCTTGGCAATGGTTAAGTCAAAGGCGGAAGATCCAAGAAGAGTGGGTAACTCCTTCAAGGCTGAAGACTTGTTGCAAGAGTGGGTAAGACCTTGGTGAAGGCAAAAGACTCCTTACAAAAGTGGTTAAGTCCTTGATGAGGTTGAAGACTCAATCTTGGATAGGTAAGTCCTTTAGTAGGTTGTTTTCTCTCTTCTCCTTAAAGGGAAGGTTGGGTATCCTTGGCCCGGAAAAGGAAGGTATGTTGGTATGTATGCCCTGAGAGCCAATCATGGGATGATTGGTGGGATACAGTAAGATTGATTTGATAAAGATCAAAGGAAAGCTTCCAATTCTTTCTGGTTCAGTCATATGAGATAATGATAGAACATATTGAATGTCTAGAGAATGACAATACTCAATGATGTATGCCTTTAGGTTTAGGACCTTAATGATGGGATCATACGGATGCTAAGAGTTTGTACATTCTTGTTATGTCCCTAGTCAGATGTCATTGTGGAAGGTAGATAGACAATAATGACACACAAGACTAGATTGTGGTATTGGTTGATGACAGAATCTCATTAGTCATGATATGGAGATATCAAACCAAACACATAGGTACTTGTTAGAGAACAAGTTTACCGGATAGACCCACTGTGAGTTTTACACATGGAACCATGACATGGTAGTCACAGTCAGTTCTCACAGTGATTGTGGTGAGTGTGATTCTTTGACCTGAAATCACTACACTCAACACATGTCGTTGGGTACACTTTGATATCATCAAACGCAGTCCTGAAACATGGGTTGTTATAAAGGTGATGATTGGGTGGCTTTGACACATGGGGCTTTTGAGGGGTGAGTGATAGATATGAGATTTGTCCCTCCTAAGAGAGTTTGATATCCATGGCCACTTGATTAGTAGGATTGAGATAGGCGTGCGCACACATGTGTGAATCAGTATGTGATATTGATGTCATACATATCTCCTCCAATCTACTCTGAGATCAAGAAAGTGAATGAACATTGAAAGGATGACTGTTCCATGCCTTGAGTTCATTTAGGATATCAGTGACAAAGGAATTATACATTTGCTATAACACCATTCATAGATTGTAGGATTGAAAGTTGTTCTCCAACTTTCTATTTCACTTGGGTAGCACTGATGTATGACTAGGCACCGCTCTTTGCTTGTGAAGTCATAAGTGTTATGGACTTTCACTGCCAACATGAAATGGACCTGTAGGGTCACACACATAGAATTTAACCTAGAAGAGGAGTTTATCCACAAATAATGTTTAGATTGATTACTAAAGGAGTTTAGTAGTTCAATTAAACACTCAATCAATTGATACCCAATATCATAGTGTTCAAGGTGTTGGACTGATTGATCGGAGTATCGGATTGATTGAAACTGCGATTGACTGGTTTGCACAAGTCTGCTGCTCCAACCAATCGGCTCAGGTTGGTGAACTGATCGGATCAACTGGTGAGACGATATGCTCATATGCAATGAACCGATCAGCTCAAATGTCAAATCGGTCGGTTCATGTGACCAACTGAAATCGTTTGGAAAGTCAGAAGATTATTTTACAAATACAATTTATTTCACTTGTACAAATTCGATTTGGACAAGGATTAATATTTGATTAATCAGAGAAAAATTTGAAAGTCAGTTTGAGTTGGACCAGGACCACGAACCGATCGACACATGTGATGAACCGATCGGTTCAGGTGTCCCAAATGATCGGTTTAGGTTGAAACGATCGGTTGAGGTCACAAAATGATCATTTCAGGGTTGAAACAATCAGTTCACCTGGCGCAAGTTGCTTGTTTTGTGGAAAATCTTGAACCCTTCTACTCCTGCATTAATCCCGCATTGCTCGAGGTAGAGAACCCTATCCCATGACCCTCCTATATATATAGGGTAGTGGGGGTTTCTCTGGTACACAACTCAGGGCACTAGTTGCTCTACAAAGTTGTCGTTCTCTCTTGTTTTGGTAACCGAGAGAGAGCCCGAGCAAGTGCTACTCGATAAGGGAGGCACATCAAGGGAAAGACAATTGTAGAAAGCGACTGGTGGCAGTAGAGTGTGTCGGTGACTAGTACGCTGATAGGAGGGTGTGACTCCTTTTGATTCCTTATGGGATAAGGAGATCAGAGTTCCAGGTGGTATGTGTGGACTACTTCATAGGTGGGAGACTTCTACCGCTCGGAGGACAGCTATCAATCCCAACAGTCCCGGTGAGACCAGAAGCTGCACAGACACCGTCCAAGACTGGAGGTGAAAACTGCACAAGTTGCAAGGTAAAGTCGCCGAGCAAGCCTCCAGACAAGGTACGCCTCTACAAACCATCCTTCCTATTGTATAGACGTTGACGCATTTCCTTTGTTATGGGTTTGGGAGAAGAAAATTTTTGTTTCCGCTGCCTTCTCTATCTCCCCTAAAACCCAACAGTGGTATCAGAGCCACGTCAACTGCTCTATGCTTAGGATTATCGATATGATCGATTTTGGTTTGTCGCCTTTATTTATTGCATACGATGCGAATAAAATTGGCTTTATGCATGTCCAATCCTAAATCCACATATCCCAATATACATATATGATATGTAATATGAATGCACTCAATACACGTCGCCCTTAAATGAGTTTTGTGGTGGATGTATAGCATGGTTATGGCCAATAAACCCTATGTGTGCTTGGTTGTATGTGGTTGCTTGCATCTCAGTCTGCGCACTGATTCCCTATCTCCTATTCCTGATGTAATTCGAGATAACTCGAGATTTCTTTCCTAACTTTGCTCCTCCCGAATGTAACTCGGGGTTTCCCAATACAAATGTAAAATAGGATAGATCTTTTATTTCCTATTATGTCAAAGAATGGAGGACATCTGACGACTGAGACGATCGATTCAAGGCGTGAACCGATCGGTTGGCGATCCAGACGACCGGTTCATGGAGCGAGACAATTGGGTGGCGGCCATGAGGATATGCACGACAACCAGGTGAACTGATCGGTTGGAGGAGCCAACCGATCGGCTGGTGGCACCCAACCGACCAGCCTAATGGCGAGCCGATCAATCAAGGAGATGAGTTGATCAAACCCAGAATGGCAAAAGCATAGAGTTCATCTTTTACAGGTTGCATGTGATGTGGACCTAGATGACCGTGATTCCTCTTGGCTCGAGGAATCACATTAGGATGGCCATAATCATCACTTTTATAATTTCACATGTTTTTTGTGGGATATAGCACGCATATGATACATACTATGTATTGTGGTGATTGGATATGTATATGTACCTATAAAAACCAAATCCCTCATTAAATATTAAAGTTTTAGATGCCTTCCAAATGCGACACACGTGAAAAGCTTGATCGGCCAAGTGTGGGCACGCCCTAGCGTGGTGCACCGTCTATCTCGTGGAAGCGTGAAGGATGAATGTGTGGGTCTGCCCTAGTAGGGTGCATATTCATCGTGTTGACTTTGGGTCGAACTTAACAAGGTGACCTAGATAGGATCTAGCACCTTGAGGCATGGAGGTGATCATGGCAAGGAGTTGCATATAACATCTTTCAAGAGTTGCATATGATGCAATTGGCAAAAGTTTCCTACCTAGAATATCTAAGTTGTGGGTGACAGACCTAGCTGGTCCATGACTCAGAGGATTTCAGGATCTTGACCCACTAGAAGATTGTACGCTACAATCTTCCAAATTGATGTGAGGGCTATCAATTTGAACTAAAATAGTGGGAGCGATAATTAATTAAAGTCCTAATTATATCGTCAACCTTTCAAATCAATCCAATAAGTCAAAATTTAGTTTTGGACTAAATTTCATATGTTTCCTTTTGTAGTACAAATGACAACAAACAACAATCACTTCTCATTGTTATCGGTCCTTGAGAAGGACAAGATGAATGGGACTAACTTCCACGACTCGTTTAGGACATTGAGAATTATTCTCACTCAAGAGCAAAAGCTCTATGTCCTGGATACTCCAGTTCTAGAGGAACCTGCTCCTACCGCACCAAAGGCAGAAAGGGATGTTTATAAGAAGCATTTTGATGATGCCATTGATGCAAAGTGCTTGATGTTGTGCTCCATGAACCACGAGTTGTAGAGACAACATGAGAACATGGGTGTCATTGAGATGATTCAACATCTCAAGAACATGTATGAAGACCAAGCACGGCAAGAGAGATATGATGTCTCCAGGGCACTGTTCAAGTGTGTCATGACAGAATGAGATCCAGTTGGTCCTCACACGCTCAAGATGATTGGGTATGTGGAGAACCTGACTAGATTGGGATTTCCCGTGAGCCAAGAGTTGACTACTAACGTGATACGACAATCATTGCCAGAATCATACAGTCAGTTTGTGATAAACTACAACATGAACAACTTTGACAAGCCATTGACAGAGTTGTTGGGCATGTTGAGGACAGTTGAGACATAGATGAATAAGGACAAGCCTAAGTATGTGATGCTGATCAGTAGTAAGAAAGGCAAGTCCAAGCGCAAGGGCAAGGGCAAAGCTAAGAAGGGTTTTGATGCTAGCTAGGAGCCCAAGGCATCTTCAGCTCTCAAGGCAAAGGGAGGCATGACCAAGAGAGGCAATTACCACCATTGTCAAAAGCCAGGACATTGGAAAAGGAATTGCCCACTCTATCTAGAAGAACTAAAGAAGAAGGAGGTGACATACGTCTCCACCTGAAGGTGTCATGAAATAAACTTGTAACATTTTTGAGGTATATGATACCAAGATATAAAATGTAAAGCACTCATTAAAAGGGGCAAGTGTTGCCACTATAGATAGGAGTACTTTAGTTTATTTTCAGCCTTGAAGGCATGTAATAGAGTTATGAACTGCTATTTCATATTTGCCAATGGATATAAAAACTTTAATTTTTGCATATTGTATGACAATGATGGCAATTAATAAATTTGATGTTTCTTTGTGGCAATGCCTTGTTTATCTTGTGATACTTGGTATGCATAAGATAAAATGATACCTAAAAGTTATTGATAACTCAAACAATCAAATTAGCATAAATCATGAGAAGTTCATTTTTAGTTTCCATATGATGGATAAATCTAGACTCTTTTGGTTAGAGAACCAGTAAGAGACATGAATCTCTTAGACATGATTAATCAATCTTCACTAGTGGTAGTGGGAGAATGATTATCCTATTAGGTATAATACATGGGATGTATTTACATACCTATTAGAGTTAATACTTCAAATGGTGTTTAGAGAAATACTAATATGAATATCTTGAAGTGTTCAAGAATATCATAGATGAAGTATGAATTTGGTAAAGTGTTAATTCTTGATGAGATCAATGAATGAAATACTTGGACCAAATGTTTGATATCCTTATGAGTGATTATGATAGTGTATCATAGTAAGCTCGTGATTAAGGCATGGTGATGTCTAAATCAAAAGGAGTCATACTTTAAGGAGTTAGAGGATGATTATCAAATAACTAATTTCTTCTTAAATAAAGAATACCCCACACTAATAAAGGACATTAAGAATCACAAGGAGATGTGAGTTCTTATATCCTTAATACACCTCAATTATCTATGTGATATGTTGGTCATGTGATGAGTCAACTATCTAGATGAATATGAGGAACCAGATTTTGAGTTATTGTTTATGACCATTACATCCTAAATGACTTCCATGTGAACCATAAGGTATGACCTTGATGGTAGCACCCATTGGGATGAAATCCATAAGTGCGAATGAGTCTTAAGTGTTAAGACACATGGATAACATTTTGAGAAGGATGATGCTTTTTAGATTGCAACTTAATGACTAAGAGATTTGGCATATGGATACTAAAACCTCATTCCTACGAGGAATAAAACAAGGATGTGTACGTGATACAACCTATGAGGTTTATGAATCCATTAATGCAAATGAAGTCTATTAGTTACAATGGATTGATCAACATGATCGATTAAGTACAAGCAACTCAAAACTGTGATCTTTACTTTGATGATATAGTCAGAGGATTTGACTGATATGACAAAGTTAAAGAGAGATATATGATTTAGTGGGAGTGTATTCACATTCCACATGTTAATGTGAAATGGATATGTTCTAGAATGGAAATCCAAAGTGGAAATTATCTTTAAGGAAGATAGAGACATTTCCTATGTGATATGAATAGAGATCTATAGAGATAGTTCTCGAAAACCTCTTGACCTGGAAAAGAGAGAGCATACATTGGCAATCTATACTGAAGGGTTCAGTATGCATAGATTCAATGGGAGAAAACTTGTCCATGTTACATGGAATTGGTATCCCAAGGCCAAATGTCCAATTCTTAAAAACAAAGGGAACACTGAGAATAGATATGGATCTATCATGTATGTAATCATCCCATCATCTTGCATGTATGGACATGGCAAGAATAAAAGGCATTCGTCTTGTATGTAGGACATGACAATATGATATGCTCATCCTGATAACTCGTATGTGGGACATGATGAGTGGATGTCTGTCTAGTTCTAGTAAGGGTTACAGGAATACCATAAGAACATGATAAGTACTTGAGAAGTACTATTTCTATGGAAAATAAGGAAGGGTTCACTGTAAAGAGTTACACTGATGCGAATTTCTGAAAAGGAGAGAAAATTAATTGCAATATATATATGATATATATATAAAAGTGAATGTTTGTTAATGGAAACGTTCCAAGAAAGTCGTTTAAAAGGAAATGCTAAGTATTTATGTGTTAGAGAACAACAGTGGATACTATATGGATATGGAAGTTCATGGAATGAACTTATAACTATTCCAGTCATTGATGATAAGTTAGGAGTGCTTGGTCATGCAATGTGGCTAAAGGTTAGCAAAGGAATACTAGATTGCATATTATGGAAACTCCATCTCATATGTATGACGTACAACGAAGAGATGCGATACATGCAATTAATACCGACTTTGGCAAGGTGTTGCCATAACTCAGCATGTTAGCACTAGAGCATGGTAACATGTGGGACATGTTTGAAGATCACTATGAATATGATTCAAGGGTGATTGGCTCACAGTGCAAGTGGGAGTCTGTTGGTATGTATGCCCTGAGAGCCAATCATGGGATGATTGGTGGGATACAATATGATTGATTTAATAAAGGTCAAAGGCAAGCTTCCAATTCTTTCTGGTTCAGTCATATGAGATAATGATAGAACAGATTGAATGTCTAGAGAATGACAATACTCAATGACGTATGTCTTCAGGTTCAGGACCTGAATGATGGGATCATACGGATGCTAAGAGTTTGTACATTCTTGTTATGTCCCTAGTTGGATGTCATTGTGGAAGGTAGATAGACAATAATGACACACAAGACTAGATTGTGGTGTTGGTTGATGACATAATCTCATTAGTCATGATATGGAGATATCAAACCAAACACATATGTACTTGTTAGAGAAAAAGTTTACCGGACAGACCCACCGTGAGTTTGCCACATGGAACCATGACATGGTAGTCACAGTCAGTTCTCACAGTGATGGTGGTGAGTGTGATTCTTTGACCTGAAATCACTACACTCAACACATGTCGTTGGGTACACTTTGACATCATCAAACGCAGTCCTGAAACATGGGTTGTTATTAAGGTGATGATTGGGTGGCTTTGACACATGGGGCTTTTGAGGGGTGAGTGATAGATATGGGATTTGTCCCTCCTAAGGGAGATTGATATCCATGGCCACTTAATGAGTAGGATTGAGAAAGGCGTGCACACACATGTGTGAATCAGTATGTGATATTGATGTCATACATATCTCCTACAATCTACTCTGAGATCAAGAAAGTGAATGAACGTTGAAAGGATGACTGTTCCATGCCTTGAGTTCATTCGAGATATCAGTGATAAAGGAATTATACATTCATTGTAACACTATTCATAGATTGTAGGATCGAAAGTTGTTCTCCAACTTTCTGTTTCACTTGGGTAGCACTGATGTGTGACTAGGCACCGCTCTTTACTTGTGAAGTCATAAGTGTTATGGACTTTCACTGGCAACGTGAAATGGACCTGCAGGGTCACACACATAGGATTTAACCTAGAAGAGGAGTTTATCCACAAATGATGTTTGGATTGATTACTAAAGGAGTTTAGTAGTTCAATTAAACACTCAATCGATTGATAGCTCAATATCATAGTGTTCAAGGTGTTGAACCGATTGATTGGAGTATCAGATTGATTGAAACTGTGATTGACTGATTTTGCATGGTATGTACTTCCAACCGATCGACTCATGTGATGAACCGATCGACTCAGGTTGGTGAACTGATCGGCTCATGGGATGAATCGATCGGCTCAAGACAGGCTGAGATGACTGGTTCAAGGGTTGAACCGATCGACTCAACTGGTACAACAGAGATCGTTTGGAAAGTCAGAAGACTATTTTGCAAATACAATTTGTTTCACTTGTACAGATTTGATTTGGACAAGGATTAATATTTAATTAATCAGAGACATATTTGAAAGTCAATTTGAGTTGGACCAGGACCACGAACCGATCGGCTCATGTGATGAACCAATCGGCTCAGGTGTCCCAAACGATCAGTTCAGGTTGAAATGATCGGTTGAGGTCACCAAATGATCATTTCAGGGTTGAAACTATCGGTTTAGCTGGCGCAAGTTGCTTGTTTTGTGGAAAATCTCAAGCCCTTATACTTCTGTATTAATCCCGCATTACTCGGGATAGAGAACCATGTCCCATGACCCTCATATATATAGGGGTAGTGGGGGCTTCTCTGGTGAACAACTCAGTGCACCACTTGCTCTGCAAAGTTGTCGTTCTCTCTGGTTTTGGTAACCGAGAGAGAGCTCGAGCAAGTGCTACCCGATAAGGGCGGCACAGTAAGGGAAAGACAACTGCAAAAAGCGACAGGTGGTAGGAGAGTATGTCAGTGACTAGTACACCAATAGGAGGGTGCAACTCCTTCTGATTCCTTATGGGACAAGGAGATCGGAGTTCTAGGTGGTCCGTGTGGACTACTTCAGAGGCGAGAGACTTTTGCCGCTCGAAGGACAATTGTCAATCCCGACAGTCCCGGTGAGACCAAGAGTGTAACATCCGTGACCTGGGTTATGTACTAACCCTAGGTGTTTTGTTTAATAAATATGATTAGATGCTTGCTCTCATCTTTTGAAAAGTAATTAAGGCTTTTGAGGAACTTATATTTCAATTTCAATCCCTTTTGAATAATGTTGAAACATTATTTTGTTAATCTTGGACTAAAGTGCAAATTACCCAAGTTGAGGGGTTAACTTGCAAATTCTACCTGATAAGATGTTACTCTGATGTTGAGACATCATAAGAATGAATATTATGTAGTGGTATGGTTTCCACAAGCTTGGGCATCAAGATAAAGCTTGTAGAGCAATCCTTGTGCATTGAAACCTAGTTTTGGTGTAATGCGCAATTTACCTAAAACCTAGGGTTCAACATGCAAAATACCACCTCTATAGGGTCTCTCATGTTTCTTGGCATCAAGTAGAGCAAATAAAATGAGAGGGGAGCCTCATTTGAGTTATCTTGGAGGAGAGAGAATCTTGACATTAAAATAATCAAGATTTAAGTCTAATTGGTACCCTAATTCAATTTAATGCAAAAATAAATAAAATAATTGAAGGGGCCTTCAACCAAAATTAAAATGTTTGGATTCATATGTGTTTGGACGATCTTAAGCCTTGCAAAGGCACGAGCATATCCTAAGGAGGTGAAATTCCACTCACCATTATTATAAGAAAAAGAAATTCCACTCAAAAATAGATATTAATATTATAAGGGTTAAGGTGCTTAATTTCTTTTCCCTTTATTCTTGGATAATGATGGAGTTTTGCAAGAACATGAAGGTGGTTTCGTGACCAAGAAATGGAGGGGGATTTGATGGAAATTATTATGGAATTTAAAGAAAATAATTCCATTTTCTCTTTCATTGAAAACCCATATACATACCCTTTATGTATATCTTATTCCAATAAAACATAAGGATCGTTTCCTTAGTCTTTTCCTTATCATTTTGCTTTGGCCGACCAAGGAAGAGCTCAGGAGTAGGAGAAGGACGAATACAACCTGTTGGTAAGGTTTTGATCATCTTCTACCTCAGATTCATGGTGAAAACCCTAAATCAATGCTTGATTCGTGGTTTTCTTCACCCAATTTCCAATTCTAGCCATCTATTTCATCCAATAGCTCAAGAACGGACCTTGGGAATTTTCTGGAACTCTATCCACCATTAGAGACGTGGAGCTTGGAGCTTGGAGATCAGATTTGAGGTGGGTTTTATAACTTTAACCCTTAAACATTGATATTGCATCAAGTTCTCTATGATTTGTTGGTTATTTTCTTCAAACTTTGAACTCTTTGATGTATTGCTACAATTTCCATGAAAAACGGTTGCTGTTCTTGGATGTACGAAGTAATATGATAATGACATCATATTGACACGTTTCCCAAGAAAATTATTAGGTCAAACGGTTTGCATAAGTTGCTCATGCAGTTTTACCAAACTGTTTGAGGGCAAACTGTTTGAAACCATTTGGGAGCAAATGGTTTCAAAACCATTTGAGGGAGTTGACCAAGGGTTGACCGTTTGGTAATCTTGTTCCTAATTATGTGGGTTAATGACCCTCCAAATTTGATGGGTTAACTCTAAAGGAATCATAGGTTGAAGGCTAATCAATTAGGCAAATCAAATTGAATTAAGTGCTGATTTTCAACCTGATTAACTTGACCTTTTTGAGCAAACGGTTTCAAAACCGTTTGATGGAGTTGACCAAGGGTTGACCGTTTGGGATTACTGTTCCTAATGATGTTGGTTAATGACCCTACAAATTTGAGGGGCTAATTCCCAAGGAATCATGAGTTGAAGGCTAATCAATTAGGCAAACCCTAATTGAAATTAGTGCTGAAATTCCAATGAGTTAATTTGAGATTTTGGGTTGATTAGCCCAAACGGTTTCAAGACCGTTTGGGGGTCACCCAAGACCGTTTGGAGGTCTAGGTTTGGATATTATTAAGTGTTTGAAGGTTCAAAGATATGGTACTAACCCTAATCGGCTAAGTGCTGATTTTGCAATTGAACAAGTTGATGTTTTGGGTTGATTGACCCAAACGGTTTCAAAACCGTTTGGGGATCACCCAAACGGTTTCAAGACCGTTTGGGGATCACCCAAGACAGTTTGGAGGTCTGGGGTTAAGTATAGTTGACCGATTGAAGGTCCAAAGGTACCAAATCACTTAGCAATTAAGTGTTGATTTGATGATCAACTCAATGGATCACACCCTAATGGAATTTCCCTAGAATCCAAAGGTTGGATGAGCCAAACGGTCTCAAGACCATTTGGAGGTAATCCAAATGGTCTCAAGACCGTTTGGGGGCCACCCAAGACCGTTTGGAGGTCTATGGTTGACTATGGTTAGGTGTTTGGAGATCTAAAGGTATTGAGTCGAAGAGTAATCAATTGCTGATTTGGTGAGCAATCCAATGAACCAAACCCTAATTGGTTGACTTGGATTTTGATGTGGACATGGGAAAACGGTCTCAAGACCGTTTGGGGTCAGGTCATGTTCAATTTGGATGAAGGTTCAATGGTTTCAAAGTTACCAATCTCACATTGATTAATGTTGAAGGATCATCGATTCCAAACCCTAATCCAATTGATTCAAACCCTAATTGGTGATCAATTGAGTGTTAATTGAGGGTCAAATCAGTTGAAGGTTGACCTATTTAACTCAATTGAATCATGGTGATAGGTCCAATTAATAATTGGTTACATGAATTCAATGGTTGAAGGAATCAACATTGGAAACCCTAATTCAATTTGAATTGTTGAGACCCTTTTTGGTCCTTGCGGTTTTGAGGAGGTTTGGACCAAATGGTCTCAAGACCGTTTGGGACCAAACGGTCCCAAAACCATTTGGGACCAAACGATCCCAAAACTGTTTGGTGGATAATTAACCAAAACTGCATGGGTACTTAAAGTGGTTAAAGGACAAAGTGATTAGTTGACTAGTACATGATGTAATCAAAGATGGTTATAGTAATTACATCTTAATGGGATGAGGTGATTAGTACCTTTAAATAATTAAGCCTTAATGGTCATGGTGACAATGACATAACCCATGATGTCAATTCTTCTTCAAGGTTGAGTTGACTTATCCTAATCAAGGTTGAACAAACATCATCCTATAGAGGATGAGAGAGAAAAGACTTCCTACATGAATGATAATCATGTAGTGGACTTCTAATATTAAAGAATGCCTAATAGGGTATGATCCTTAATAGTGAGATCATGAAACCCTAATTATGATGGATGATAAATCATAACCCTAAATGAGGGCATTAATAGGTGAAATCCTAACACATGATGATGATATGATCTTAATTCAAAATGATGACATGATAAACCCTAATTTAGGGTACTTTGATGATCACTCCTACATGGAATGAATAGTAAACCCTAATCTAGGGTGATGTGATGTGAATAGTAAACCCTAATTGCGGGTTATTGAACCTAAACCCTAATCAAGGGTGATACAATGTGAATAGTAAAACCTAATTCCAAATAAGGTGAATGAATATGTGAAACCCTAATTATGGGTTATACTTTATACTAAGAAGCTCTAAGGTTGGACAATGAAATGATGAGTCATTTATCCTATTTGAGCTAAAGGGGATGATTAACCCTAATTGGATTAAAAAGGGAAACCCTAACCCTAGCAAGGGTATAGTGATGTAACCCTTGAATAATGATGTCATAATTGTTTTACAATATGCTGATATGAAATTGATATATTTGTTATCATATGTACTAATCATGCAGGTTTTATGAGATATTGAATATAGCCAGGTATGAGATATGATGCTTTGCTTATTGAAAGTATTTTATGAGCTTTGTAAGCAATGATATGTTATGTTGCCTAGTAGAAGGTAACAAAAGAGATTGATAGGCTGTAAGAGCCATGTGAAATACCAACATTGCAATTATCATGTTTACATTAACAGATGACTTGATGGCAATAAGTTACCTGTCAAAGTTATAACAGGTATTTTGATAATCTCAGGATTTGAACACCCATATTCTTGAATCATGATGATGAGATGATAAGGTATTGAGATCCCAATGTTAGCAAAGATGTGAAATGAACTTGATAGAAATAGTACTCATTCTTTATAGCAATTGTTATAATGTTTTATGTTTGAAAACATGCCTGATGCTAAAAGAATGATGTAATGTACTTAATTAATCAAGTGAAATGATATCATGTAGAGCCCTGACCATAGATCCATCATCCTCAGTAGTTAGATGATGGTGAAACAGGTTTTCCTAAGGGAACTCCTGGAGAGCATACTTTTGAGTATGTGGGGGTAATGGGCGCAAATATCCTTACACCCTAATGAAGGAATTGATGTGAGATAAACATTAAATCTCTCAACCCTTCATTATATGTATATGCCGGGATGATGTATCACTAATCTCCCGATGATGATGTTAATGCTGAATCGATGCGAGATAAACAAGAAATCTCTCGATTGCGAAGAGAGTACAACATGCCACTGCAACTCTAATAGCGAAGTTGTCAGTATACCCTGGAAAGCTATATTTATAGCAGAGACACAAGATGTCCTGCATGTTGTTCCTCACACTGACTGAGGAAGATGAGGTCATAGAAATCCGACTCTTCTGATGACCTATGTATGGTACTGATTTCGATTTCGCAATGGTCAGTTGGAGTATGAGCGGTATACCCCATCTCCTCAGGGCATAAGTATGATTGTACAACGTAATCAGCCGTGTAGCATATTTGCTTAGAATTGAATTACGAGAATCAATGGTTGATGATACATGGTCTATTATATCATAGTTGGATAAATGATATACATGTTCTTCATATTCCTTATTACATGAATGACTTGCTACTTAATCAAGTTATAATTGAAATGATTGCATAGAGAATACTGCTCTGCATATCTTATTCAATGATTTACCTGTTGTTGAATAATTATAATTCTACTTCTCAGTGTTATTCTATTATCAGCAATAACAATGTTTCTGGCGGAGAGTTATATCTCTCGCTGGGACAATTTTCAATTGTCTCACCCCCGTGGGATTCAACTTTATAGGTAGACGCCAAGGAAGAAGAAACCCACCAGTGGGTGAGCAGCAACAGCAGCCACAACAGCAGCAACAGCAAGGACAACAGTGATCCTCAGGTGGAGACACTATTTGTCAAGTCATGTATATAGAGAGTCCTATGTGTCGTCTCTGTACTCTCAGGTCCTAGGAGTGAGTATTTGGTTTGATATAGATCTGAGATTTTTGGCTTGATGCCTCGAGATTTTGTATACTGCTTATGTACAGTTTCACTGGGCAGTCAACATTATGACTCTCGAGATGAGATGATACAGAGATGTACTGAGGAATCATCATGTAAATAACTTACTTTGGTTCTTTATGATATGGTTTTACCGTTTGTGGATTTCTTTACAAAAAGTTTTAAATTTTTAGTGATTTTTAGTAATTCCGCTGCTAATAATCTGCTTCCGCGTTTGTCTTAATCGATGCTTGGCAACATACGTCACAAAGAGCTGCACAGACACCGTCCAAGACCGGAGGTGAAGACCGTGCAAGACGTAAGGTAAAGTCGCTGAGCAAGCCTCGGGATAAGGTATGCCTCTACAAACCATTCTTCCTACTGTATAGACGTTGACGCGTTTCCTTTGTTCTGGGTTTGGGAGGAGAAATTTTTTTATTTTCGCTGCCTTCGCTGCCTCCCCTAAAACCCAACAGTGTCTGTTGGTATGTATGCCCTGAGAGCCAATCATGGGATGATTGGTGGGATACAGTAAGATTGGTTTGATAAGGGTAAAAGGCAAGCTTCCAATTCTTTCTGGTTCAGTCATATGAGATAACAATAGAACAGATTGAATATCTAGAGAATGTCATTACTCAATGACGTATGCCTTCAGGTTCAGGACCTAAAAGATGGGATCATACGGTTGCTAAGAGTTTGTACATTCTTGTTATGTCCCTAGTCGGATGTCATTGTGGAAGGTATATAGACAACAATGGCACACAAGACTAGATTGCGGTGTTTGTTGATGACAGAATCTCATTAGTCATGATATGGAGATATCAAACCAAACACATAGGTACTTGTTAGAGAACAAGTTTTACCGGACAGACCCACTGTGAGTTTGACACATGGAACCATGACATGGTAGTCACAGTCAGTTCTCACAGTGATGGTGGTGAGTGTGATTCTTTGACCTGAAATCACTATACTCAACACATGTCGTTGGGTACACTTTGACATCATCAAACGCAGTCCTGAAACATGGGTTGTTATAAAGGTGATGATTGGGTGTCTTTGACACATGGGGCTTTTTTTAGGGGTGAGTGATATATATGGGATTTGTCCCTCCTAAGGGAGTTTGATATCCATGGCCACTTGATGAGTAGGATTGAGATAGGCGTGCGCACGCATGTGTGAATCAGTATATGATATTGATGTCATACATATCTCCTCCAATTTACTCTGAGATCAAGAAAGTGAATGAACGTTGAAAGGATGATTGTTCCATGCCTTGAGTTCATTCGGGATATCAGTGACAAAGGAATTATACATTTAATGTAACACCATTCACAGATTGTAGGATTGAAAGTTATTCTCCAACTCTCTATTTCACTTGGGTAGCATTGATGTGTGACTAGGCACCGCTCTTTGCTTGTGAAGTCATAAGCGTTATGGACTTTCATTGCCAACGTGAAATGGACTACATGGTCACACACATAGGATTTAACCTGGAAGAGGAGTTTATCCACAAATGATGTTTGGATTGATTACTAAAGGATTTTAGTAGTTCAATTAAACACTCAATCGATTGATAGCTCAATATCATAGTGTTCAAGGTGTTGGACCGATTGATTGGAGTATCAGATTGATTGAAACTGCGATTGACTGATTTTGCATGGTATGCACTTCCAACCGATCAGCTCATGTGATGAACTGATCGGCTCAGGTTGGTGAACTGATCGGCTCATGGGATGAACCGATCGGCTCAAGACAGACTGAGACGATTGGTTCAAGGGTTGAACTGATCGACTCAACTGGTATAACGGAGATCGTTTGGAAAGTCAGAAGACTATTTTGCAAATACAATTTGTTTCACTTGTACAAATTCGATTTGGACAAGGATTAATATTTGATTAATCGGAGACAAATTTGAAAGTAAATTTGAGTTGGACCAGGACCACGAACCGATCGGCTCAGGTGTCCCAAATGATCGGTTCAGGTTGAAACGATCGGTTGAGGTCACCAAACGGTCGTTTCAGGGTTGAAACGATCGGTTCAGCTGGCACAAGTTGCTTATTTTGTGGAAAATATCAAACCCTTCTACTCCTACTTTAATCCTGCATTGCCCGGGATAGAGAACCATGTCCCATGACCCTCCTATATATAGGGGTAGTGGGGGCTTCTCTGGTGAACAACTCAGTGCACCAGTTGCTCTGCAAAGTTGTCGTTCTCTCTGGTTTTGGTAACTGAGAGAGAGCCCGAGCAAGTGCTGCCCGATAAGGGAGGCACAACAAGGGAAAGACAACTGCAAAAAGCGACATGTGGCAGGAGAGTGTGTCGGTGACTAATACGCCGATAGGAGGGTGTGACTCCTTCTGATTCTTATTAGACAAGGAGATCGGAGTTCCAGGTGGTCCGTGTAGACTACTTTAGAGGCGGGAGACTTCTGCCGCTCGGAGGACAGCTGTCAATCCCGACAGTCCTGGTGAAACCAGGAGCTGCACAGACACTATCCAAGACCGGAGGTGAAGACTGCGCAAGCTGTGAGGTAAAGTTGCCGAGCAAGCCTCGGGACAAGGTACGCCTCTACAAACCATCCTTCCTACTGTATAGACGTTGACGCGTTTCCTTTGTTCTGGGTTTAGGAGGAGAAATTTTTTTGTTTCCGCTGCCTTCTCTTCCTCCCCTAAAACCCAATAGTGGTATTAGAGCCACGTCAACTGATCTATGCTTTAGGATTATCGATATGATCGATTTTGGTTTGTCGCCTTTATTTATTGCATACGATGCGAATAAAATTGGCTTTATGCATGTCCAATCCTAAATCCACAAATCCCAATATACATGTATGATATGTAATATGAATGCACTCGA
Organism: Alisma plantago-aquatica; assembly: GCA_963693085.1. Taxonomy (NCBI): domain Eukaryota; kingdom Viridiplantae; phylum Streptophyta; class Magnoliopsida; order Alismatales; family Alismataceae; genus Alisma; species Alisma plantago-aquatica. Next base: position 1,131,315,922 of record OY856413.1, on the reverse strand, counting down.
TACGCATCACCCTTAAACGAGTTTTGTGGTGGATGTATAGCGTGGTTATGGCCAATAAACCCTATGTGTGCCTGGTTGTATGTGGTTGCTTGCATCTCGGTCTGCGCATCGATTCCCTATCTCCTATTCCTGATGTAAGTCGAGATAACTTGAGATTTCTTTCCTACCTTTGCTCCCCTTGAATGTAACTCGGGGTTTCCCATTACAAATGTAAAATAGGATATATCTTTTATTTCCTATTATGTCAAAGAACGGAGGACATCTGACGATGACTGAGACGATCGGTTCAAGGCGTGAACTGATCGGTTGGCGATCTAGACGACCGGTTCGTGGAGTGAGACGATCGGGTGGCGGCCATGAGAAGATGCACGACGACCAGGTGAACTGATCGGCTGGAGGAGCCAACTGATTTGCTGGTGGCACCCAACTGACCAGCCTAATGGCGAGTCGATCAATCATGGAGATGATTTGATCAAACCCAGAATGGCAAAAGCACAGATTTCATCTTTTACAGGTTGCATGTGATGTGCACCTAGATGACCGTGATTCCTCTTGGCTCGAGGAATCACATTAGGATGGCCATAATCATCGCTTTTATCATTTCACATCTTTTCTATGGGATATAGCATGTATATGATACATACTATGTATTGTGGTGATTGGATATGTATATGTACCTATAAAAACCAAATCCCTCATTAAATATTAAAGTATAAGATGCCTTCCAAATGTGACACACGTGAAAAGCTTGATCGGCCAAGTGTGGGCACGCCCTAGCGTGGTGCACCGTCTATCTCGTGGAAGTGTGAAGGATGAATGTGTGGGTCTGCCATAGCAGGGTGCATATTCATCGTGTTGGCTTTGGGTCAGACTTAACAAGGTGACCTAGATAGGATCTAGCACCTTGAGGCATGGAGGTGATCATGGCAAGGAGTTGCATATGACATCTTTCAAGAGTTGCATATGATGCAATTGGCAAAAGTTGCCTACCTGGAAGATCTAAGTTGTGGGTGACAGCCCTAGCTGTTCCATGACTCGGAGGATTTCAGGATCTTGACCCACTAGAAGATTGTACGCTGCAATCTTCTAAATTGATGGTGAGGGCTATCAATTTGAACTAAAATAGTGGGAGCGATAATTAATTAAAGTCCTAATTATATCGTCAACCTTTCAAATCAATCAAATAAGTCAAAATTGAGTTTTGGACTAAATTGCATATGTTTCCTTTTGTAGTACAAATGACAACAAAAAACAATCACTTCTCGTTGCGATCGATCCTTGAGAAGGACAAGCTGAATGGGACTAACTTCCACGACTGGTTTAGGACATTGAGAATTATTTTCACTCAAGAGTGAAAGCTCTATGTCCTGGATACTCCAGTTCCAGAGGAACCTGCTCCTACCGCACCAAAGGTAGAAAGGGATACTTATAAGAAGCATTTTGATGATGCCATTGATGCAAAGTGCTTGATGTTGTGCTCCATGAACCACGAGTTGCAGAGACAACATGAAAATATGGGTGTCATTGAGATGATTCAGCATCTCAAAAACATGTATGAAGATCAAGCACGGAAAGAGAGATATGATGTCTCTAGGGCACTGTTCAAGTGTGTCATGACAGAAGGAGATCCAGTTGGTCCTCACACGCTCAAGATGATTGGGTATGTGGAGAACCTGACGAGACTGGGATTTCCCCTGAGCCAAGAGTTGGCTACTAACATGATACTACAATCATTGTCAGAATCATACAGTCAGTTTGTGATGAACTATAACACGAACAACTTTGACAAGTCATTAACAGAGTTGTTGGGCATGTTGAGGACAGCCGAGACACATATGAAGAAGGACAAGTCTAAGTCTGTGATGCTGGTCATTAGCAAGAATGGCAAGTCCAAGCACAAGGGCAAGGGTAAAGCTAAGAAGGGTTCTGATGCTAGCCAGGAGCCCAAGGCATCTTCAGCTCTCAAGGCAAAGGGAGGCGTGACCAAGAGAGTCAATTGCCACCATTGTCAAAAGCTAGGACATTGGAAAAGGAACTGTCCACTCTATCTGGAAGAACTAAAGAAGAAGGAGGCGGCAGACGTCTCCACCTGAAGGTGTCTTGATATAAACTTGTAACATTTTTGAGGTATATGATTCCAAGATATAAACTGTAAAGCACTCAATAAATGGGGCAAGTGTTGCCACTATAGATAGGAGTACTTTAGTTTATTTTCAGCCTTGAAGGCATGTAATAGAGTTATGAACTACTATTTCATATTTGCCAATGGATAGAAACACTTTAATTTTTGCATATTGTATGACAATGATGACAATTAATAAAGTTGATGTTTCTTTGTGGCAATGCCTTGTTTATCTTGTGGTACTTGGTATGCATAAGATAAAATGACACCTAAAAGTTATTGATAACTCAAACAATCAAATTAGCATAAATCATGAGAAGTTCATTTCTAGTTTCCATATGATGGATAAATCTAGACTCTTTTGGTTAGAGAACCAGTAAGAGGCATGAATATCTTAGACATGATTAATCAATCTTCACTAGTGGTAGTGGGAGAATGATTATCCTATTAGGTATAATACATGTGATGTATTTACATACCTATTAGAGTTAATGCTAATACTTCAAATGGTGTTTAGAGAAATACCAATATGAATATCTTGAAGTGTTCAAGAATATCATAGATGAAGTACGAATTTGGTAAAGTGTTAATTCTTGATGAGATCAATGAATGAAATACTTGGACCAAATGTTTGAGATCCTTATGAGTGATTATAATAGTGTATCATAGTAAGCTCGTAATTAAGGCATGGTGATGTCTAAATCAAATACAGTCATACTCTAAGGAGTTAGAGGATGATTATCAAATAACTAATTTCTTCTTAAATAAAGAATACCCCACACTAATAAAGGACATTAAGAATCACAAGGAGTTGTGAGTTCTTATATCCTTGACAGATACACCTCAATTATCTATGTGATAAGTTGGTCATGTGATGAGTCAACTATCTAGATGAATATGAGGAATCATATTTTGAGTTATGGTTTATGACCATTACATCCTAAATGACTTCCATGTGAACAATAAGGTATGACCTTGATGGTAGCACCCATTGGGATGAAATCCATAAGTGGGAACGAGTCTTAAGTGTTAAGACACATGGATAACATTTTGAGAAGGATGATGCTTGTTAGATTGCAACTTAATGACTAAGAGATTTGGCAAATGGATACTAAAACCTCATTCCTATGAGGAATAAAACAAGCATGTGTACGTGACACAACCTATGAGGTTTACGAATCCATTAATGCAAATGAAGTCTATTAGTTATAATGGATTAATCAACATGATCGATTAAGTACAAGCAACTCAGAACAGTGATCTTTACTTTGATGATATAGTCAGAGGATTTGACTGATATGACAAAGATAAAGAGAGATCTGTGATTTAGTGGGAGTGTATTCACATTCCACATGTTGATGTGAAATGGAGATGTTCTAGAATGGAAATACAAAGTGTAAATTATGTTTAAGGAAGATAGAGACATTTCCTATGTGATAGGAATAGAGATATATAGAGATAGTTCTCGAAAACCTCTTGACCTGGAAAAGAGAGAGCATACATTGGCAATCTATACTGAAGGGTTCAATATGCATAGATTTAATGGGAGAAAACTTGTCCATGTTACATGGAATTGGTATCCCAAGGCCAAGTGTCTAATTCTTATGAAGAAAGGGAACACTGAGAATAGATATGGATCTATCATGTATGTAATCATCCCATCATCTTGCATGTATGGACATGGCAAGAATAAAAGGCATTCATCTTGTATGTAGGACATGACAATATGATATGCTCATCCTGATAACTCGTATGTGGGACATGATGAGTGGATGTCTGTCTAGTTCTAGTAAGGGTTACTGGAATACCATAAGAACCTGATAAGTACTTGAGAAGTACTAGTTCTATGGAAAATAAGGAAGGATTCACTGTAAAGAGTTACACTGATGCGAACTTCTAAAAAGGACAAAAAATTAATCGAAATATATATATATATATATATATATATATACATATATATATATATATATGAGATATATATAAAAGTGAATGTTTGTTAATGGAAACGTTCCAAGAAAGTCGTTTAAAAGGAAATGCTGAGTATCTGTGTGTTAGAGAACATCAGTGGATACTATATGGATATGGAAGTTCATGGGATGAACTTATAACTATTCCGGTCATTGATGACAAGTTAGGAGTGCTTGGTCATGCAATGTGGCTAAAGGTTAGCAAAGGAATACTAGATTGCATATTACGGCAACTCCATCTCATACGTATGACGTACAACGAAGAGATGAGAGACATGCAATTAATACTGACTTTGGCAAGGTGTTGCCATAACTCACTATGTTAGCACTAGAGCATGGTAACATGTGGGACATGTTTGAAGATCACTATGAATATGATTCAAGGGTGATTGGCTCACAGTGCAAGTGGGAGTCTGTTGGTATGTATGCCTTGAGAGCCAATCATGGGATGATTGGTGGGATACAGTAAGATTGATTTGATAAAGATCAAAGGCAAGCTTCCAGTTCTTTCTGGTTCAGTCATATGAGATAATGATAGAACAGATTGAATGTCTAGAGAATGACAGTACTCAATGACGTATGCCTTCAGGTTCAGGACCTGAACGATGGGATCATACGGATGCTAAGAGTTTGTACATTCTTATTATGTCCCTAGTCAGATGTCATTGTAGAAGGTAGATAGACAACAATGACACACAATACTAGATTGTGGTGTTGGTTGATGACAGAATCTCATTAGTCATGATATGGAGATATCAAACTAAACACATAGGTACTTGTTAGAGAACAAGTTTACCGGACATACCCACTGTGAGTTTGACACATGGAACCATGACATGGTAGTCACAATTAGTTCTCACAATGATGGTGGTGAGTGTGATTCTTTGACCTGAAATCACTACACTCAACACATGTCATTGGGGACACTTTGACATCATCATACACAATCTTGAAATATGGGTTGTTATAAAGGTGATGATTGGGTGGCTTTGACACATGAGGCTTTTGAGGGGTGAGTGATAGATATGAGATTTGTCCTTCCTAAGGGAGTTTGATATCCATGGCCACTTGATGAGTAGAATTGAGATAGGCATGTGCACACTTGTGTGAATCAATATGTGATATTGATGTCATACATATCTCCTCCAATCTACTTTGAGATCAAGAAAGTGAATGAACGTTGAAAGGATGACTGTTCCATGCCTTGAGTTCATTCGGGATATCAGTGACAACGGAATTATACATTCGTTGTAACACCATTCACGGATTGTAGGATTGAAAGTTGTTCTCCAACTTTCTATTTCACTTGGGTAGCAATGATGTGCGACTAGGCACCGGTCTTTACTTGTGAAGTCATAAGTATTATGGACTTTCACTGTCAACGTGAAATGGACCTGCATGGTCACACACATAGGATTTAACCTGGAAGAGGAGTTTATCCACAAACCATGGTTACATTGATTACTAAAAGAGTTTCGTAGTTCAATTAAAAACTCAATCAATTGATAGCTCAATATCATAGTGTTCAAGGTGTTGGACCGATTGATCGGAGTATTAGATTGATTGCAACTGTGATTGACTGATTTACACAAGTCTGCTGCTCCAACCGATCGACTCATGTGATGAACCGATCGGCTCAGGTTGGTGAACCGATCAGCTCAACTGGTGAGACGATCCGCTCATGTGCAATGAACCGATCGGCTCAAATGTTGAACCGGTCGGCTCATGTGACCAACCGAAATTGTTTGGAAAATCAAACGACTATTTTGCAAATACAATTTGTTTCACTTGTACAAATTCAATTTGGACAAGAATTAATATTTGATTAATCGGAGATAAATTTGAAAGTCAGTTTAAGTTGGATCAGGACCACGAACCGATCGACTCATGTGATGAACACAATTAATAAGAACATGAAAGATTTTGTGTGTTGAACACAATTAATAAGAACATGAAAGATTTTGTCTGAATCATCGAGTTACTAGTTGTTATCCAATCTCTATCACAAGTATATGGTATTTATACTAATTTATACACTGATATCTAACCCCTGTTTGGTTCAGGATCTAATTGGGACCAGGCAATATCCTTTTGCACCAGGTAAACGTAAACTCAGACCAACTCAGATCCTATTTTGTTTAGCAAAAAATGGACTAACGGATCCGTTTGAGATTCTATAATCCTTTTGTCCAGATCAAGTTAGTCCTCCTTCTAGTAGGATTTCAAATTTCCAATCTGGATTTCACCTTATCTTATTTGTTATTTTATTTTATATACAACGCTGAAAAGCACTGAAAATGAGAGAAGATCCTATTTAATGGGTGCTTAATACCTAGTACCCAATCTCAACTTCATATTCCGATTTCGAACCAAACGCGGCCCTATATAGTTTTATAAAAGCCCAGTCAAAGAATTAGCGCAAGACGGGTCCGGGCGAGGACTTGAGAGAAATTTTGACAGAAGTTATCCGGCGGCGAGAGAAACCCTAGAATACACTTGTCCCGATATAAAAGAACAGCACGCAGCGCAGACATCACATTGCACTCGTCCTCAATCTCTCCTCGTCGTCGGCAGTGCGCATTCGTCTTCTCCAAGGGCGGTAGTCGTGCTTTCTCTATTTTATCCTCTTGCCCCTTCAGTCGTCTGCTATTCTTAGCGGGAATAAAGGATACGAGTCGTTCTTCGTTCTCTCTAGGACTATCTCTATTTTCTATTCGTGCAACCTTGATCTGCAGACGTACTTTTATCTATCCGTCGATGTCTTTTTTCGCGGTTGACTCGATTACTCTTCTATGTTCACCTGCCAGTCCGTGAAAGCAAGTTCAGCTTCCTGTTTGGATCTCGTATTCACTTACCGGTCCAGTCAGTTATATCAGAAAATAAAACTTGCGACATAGATCTCCGGCCTCACTCGCCTGGGCATGATCCCCTGATTATCCAGGCCCTTGATGGTCGGTAAATCCCTATCAACTCCGTGTTACTTTCTATTATTCTCCTCAAAATATTATTGTTTCTACTTTTTGAATTAGATCTAATTCTCTCTTTATTCCATCTTCTACATTAGCGGCAAACGCACTCTGTCCCGAAACCTTTTATCCATGTTTTGTGGCAATTTCTTCGTTTGCTAGATTTGCGGCCACTTGGCCGGACCCCGCTTCGATTCCGTATGTTTTCACCACGAATGTGATTTACAATACGTCGTTGGGTTATATTTATCTCTCCGATTATCCACGATTTATGAGCGTAATGGGGGTAGCCAGTACAAAATGATGAGCATTTTGCCGGAATAGCAGAGGTTTTTGATCGATTCAATACGATCAGTGACCGGTGTTGCTTTCCATGAATAGGAAGATCTGATTGATTTGTTAGCCCCCGTTGTTTTTATGAATTTATTTATTTTTAGACTTTGTTTCTCTACTTACGGTAGAGTCGATTCCTTTGCATACATCTTGCTATTATATTGTGCGGATGACGAGAATAATTTACAAAATCAGTTATCCCTGTCTGATACATGCCCATAGGGCATGATGCTGATTTGTTTACTCTGACGTACGCAAAAAAATTAAATCTCTTAACCAATAATCTCTTAGATCACCAATAGAAAGTTCTATGTAATTATATTGTGTGATGATATGTGATGAATTTCTTTCCTAAATTTTCAAAGAGCTAGTATCTTGCTTTTAGTATATCTGTAATTGATCGTGTAATCCAGTTTTTGTAATCTTAAAAAGTTGCCTTGCGTTTGTTGGGACGAGCACTATTTGAATTGGAGGTGAATTTATCAATAGAGAATTTCGTTTTAGATTTGTAATATATCCATTGCATTCTGGTAATTAAATGTCTTGAAATAATGGCCTCTCTAGTCAAATCAGTTTGCTCTCGCTACAATTTCTGTCCGGGCGTTTGTGCTATGTAGTGCGGATGACGAAAACAATTTACATATACAGTTATCCCTGTCTGATGCAAGCTCATCAGGCTTGATGCTGAGTAGTTCAATCCGACGTACTCTACTTTTCGATAATACACTTGTTTAACTGTTGTATCCGCTTTCTTATGTCCGTTTTTGAACTGCTTTTGTCCATTTCATTACTGTCCCCGTACCAAATCTCTTCTGTCAAACATTTACCTCCCGTTTCCTCCCCTCTTTTACCAAATTACGGTTTCCCCTCAGCATTTTGTCAAAAATTTCTGATAATGCAAATGACTGTTTTTGAAAGATTTTAAATCAGCTGCTGCTGTGACTGAAATATATATGATCTGGAGTAATTCATACTGCAGTTTTCTTTTTCGAAAAAAGGCGCCATATGTTTTTTTTCATCTAGTGCTATTTTGAATTTAAGGCGAACTTCTCAGTACCGAATTTAATTTTAGATCTGTAATTTGTCCATTGTCTTCTGCTAATTAAATGTCTTGAGAGAATGGCTTTTCTAGTTAAACCAGTTAGCTTTGCCTATAGTCTCTGGGTTGGAATTTGTTTTATATTGTGCGAATGACGAGAACATTTTAAATATACAGTTATCCCTGTCTGATACAAGCTCATCAGTCTTGATGCTGCGAATCTCAATCTGACGCACTCTGTTTATTTTTCGATAATATAATTCTTGTTTTTCTTTTTTATCCGCTTCCATTCGTCAGTATTTTTTTTTTCAACTCCTTTTGTCCGTTTGTTTACCGTCACCGTACTAAATCTGTTGTATCATTTACCATCTTTTACCATATAAAACTTACTCCTATTGCTTGGCTTTACGTCAAAAATGTCTGAATGCTCGAATGACTGTTGTTTCTGAAATCTTGTAAATCAGCTGTAGGTGCTGTGATCGAGTATTATTTTAAATTGAAGGTCAACTTCTCAAAAGAGAATTTATTTTCGATTTGTAATATATCCATTTGTGTTTTTCTAACAAAACGTCTTGAAATAATGGCCTTTTTAGGCGAACCAGATGGCTTTGCCTATAAGCTTTTGCTGGCATTTGTTCGATATTGTGCAGATGTCGAACATTTAAGTATACAATTTATCAAGCTCATCACGCTTGATGCTGTTGCTTTTCGATATTACTGTTCTCGTTTAATTGCGCTACCATATGTCCGTTTTCGAACAGCTTTCGATTGCTTGTTTACTGTTTAGGTAATGACAACTACTGATGGTCTCCGGACTATTGGAGACCCAGACAAATTTAAGCAGAATGTCGCTCGCATTCGAAGAAAAAAGATAACTTTAATATCAGTACATTGGGAATATCTATAATTTGGGTCCCCGGTGGCACGTGCTATGAGAATGGTCCGGATTTTCTGCGACTCAGTTTTGCCGCCGAAATTGACCCTGATTTTTAGTTAATATATTAAAATCCGACCTGACTATTATAAATTTAGAACAAAAATGGATGGATCTGTATTTTTGTCAATCATATTAAATATAGATCATTCAGAACTAGTGCTCGAAGCTAGATGCATTCGAATTCCAGTTCCTTATAATATTTTTTTTTTCAGTCTGATTTCGGCATAGCAAATATAATTTGTTTGATCCCGTAAATTACAGTTTATCTGTACCCACAACCAATTCAGATTGTGAACCCAAGGATGTGGAACTAGGTTTTTCTAAGTCAGACGATGATCAAGGTCACATATTTTCAACATTGAATCATAATTGTCAAAACGTGAATTAAAAAGACAATGTTAGTCATAATTGAGTTGGACAAGCACAACAGCCGAATCAGTCGTGGTTTATCACAATTGTTCATAGATTGCAACACGTATTTTTGGATGTTATTGTTCATTTTAAAATAGAAATATCATGTTCATTTGTTTTACAATGTGTAATATTATTTTAGGTTAATTTTGCATTTTAGTAGGAGAAAAGTTGGAAATAATATTTAGTAGTGTGTCACATATCCAAAGCGGATCAAGGTGTCTTGATTATCAATGAATGCTTTCTTGTACTTTACAACTTTGGTTGTAGTAGTGTTAATGCTATCATGTCTTTTAGTTGTAACACTTACACGTTTGAGTCTCTTACAACTTGTAAGTTTATGTAATGAACAGCTTGTTCCTCGAATATACTGTAATTCACCAGTTACATGTTAAGATTGAGTTTAATATAAACATCAACGATAAAATCTTATGCATGATCCGCTTTTAGGCAGGAAAAATCCGTCTTATGTAACGCTCATGACAAACTTAGCTTTTAAATATATAATTATTTACTAAAGAGAGCACTCACCAAATTAATTTTGGCCTTTGAGGGTTGTTTTCTTAAAAAAAAAACAAATGAGTCATATGAGGGAATCATGACACAAAGATGATTTAGAGCATAATCAAAGGTTGACTCCATTAATTTTAATTCAGTTGTCTTCTAAAATATCATCTTAAAATACTAATCTTAAATTACTAAGATTGAGTCTTGGATGCCACAAAAAGTGTATGAGGGAGCCTCATCTGCATTTTGTTTGTCTCAATCTACAATGCCAAATTGTCAATGAAGCCACCCACCCTTCTTTGGAGGTCTCTGAAAAAGGAACTTTTACAATCTACAATCTCTTCAATAGATCCTCGTAAGCTTTTGTTCAAATATGTTGCTATCTCCCCCTTCTTTAGATGTCTTGAAAAAAGATCACAATCTATAGTCTTTAGTAGACCCTCATAAGCTTTTGTCCAATTATGTTTATGTCCCCCCTCATGTACAACTTATACATGAACGGAGCAAAAGGATCTCACTTTGGGGATCACCCAACTGAGGAAGAAGATGCATCAACTCAATAGATGTAGTAGCAATCTCCACAGTCAACTCTTCAATAAAATTTGTCTGTCGAAAATAACACTGTGAAGCATCCTACCATCTTATGTAGTTTAGAAATGTTTAGTTTTATGAATATTTAAAATTACTCTCAAATTTTGTTGTGTTGTTGAATAATATCTAGAACCTTGACCGCCTCCAATGTGTCTCCAATGATTGTTCCATCATCAAGATATCTTGCATTTATAAGAATTTTCCAGTTGTCCCTGATATGATAAATGAGTGGTTGCAAGACAAGAAAAAAATAAATGGGCACAAATAATCCCCTTATTGCACCATTGTGGCTGGCCTTATATGTTTGTTTGGTCTTCTTGTTCGGTCATACACAAACTCTACCCATAAGAAAATAGAGGGGCACCTGATCCTCACCTTGTGAAATAAGGAAATTCTATTGACAAATTAAATACGTTAGCATAGATAGAGAACCATTGCCATATTGCACATTCAACGCCCGATTGATATTTTGCAAAATAGCTTCGGCCACCAAAAACACCAATTCCAAATTGCAAGTTATTAAGACACTTTGCCATATCTTTACTTACTCATGTCACAACAACTTTGGACATGAGATGCCTCCAAAATAGCACCATATGTAATTGGGCATATCTTGTCACTTAAGTAGTGGTGTAAACGACACAGAAGTTATAAACTCTTCCATGTATAAGGGATACCTCCCTCTGAATCATAAATTAGCCATGAGGGTTATGGCATGTAGGAGGCCAGTTGCCACAATAGACTCCTCTCCATACATAGCATTGAAGATGTGTTGGACCCTCAAACCATCTCTCTACCACATGAAGTTTATTTAGGAAAAGACTTGATGCACTTAAAAATAATGTCAACTTTTGCTGCTAGGGGAGCTTCAGAAAAAAGAGTATTTGGCAAAGGAGGTGGTTTGTATGATTGTTTCGCCTCCAAAATCTTTACGACATCTTCATTGTACGGAGCTATGATTGATGAAGAGAATACTTTTACGGCTGTTGTAAAGTGACCATCTGCAACCTTGAGAAAAAAGAGTATTTGGCACTACTTGATGTTGGGGTTTACTTTGTTATCTTCCTCCTTAGAGTTACCATCATTGTGGTTCAAAGCATCAAGTCTAGGAGAGTTTAACGCCTTGTACAAAGTGAGCCAAGAATAAATCGTTGTTGGTGAATTTGCTATTCCGTTTATTCTGATGACGGAACAACCACAAAGTATGTGGAAGAAGCAACAATCTCTCCCATGCTGTTACATAACCTGCCTCAACGATCATGTTGTAAAGAGCTAACTTCAATGTTTGAGAGAAAGCAACTCGAGAACTATGAGGATGCTCTTCACAGTGGCGACATGTGTCCCAACATCCTAAACCATCCCTCATGTCATCAGAGGTCCTGAGGCTCTTACAGATAGCCTTTAGGATGCATACAACTCATACACCTCCTACACAACTAGATCTAGGACCCTCAAGGTCTCATTTACGACAAGATATAAGACATAGTCATTGTAAATTGCTTCCTGTAACATGGTACGACGCTTCTCATTGGAGAGGTGTGTCCTCTTGAGATGAGAGAACGTGTGAAGTCTTTACTACCCTCTCATACAACTCATACACCTCCTACACAACTAGATCTAGGACCCTCAAGGTCTCATTTACGACAAGATATAAGACATAGTCATTGTAAATTGCTTCCTGTAACATGGTACGAAGTGTCCTCTTGAGATGAGAGAACGTGTGAAGTCTTTGCTACCCTCTCTACCATCCAGAAAATAATAAAATTTTTGAAATGGACAATATAGGATTTCCTCAGACACAATTCTCAGTAGCACATATGGATCATTGGCAACATGATTCACACGGGTACTAGAAATTTCACCTTCTTCTATATCAAACATGTTGTAGACCTTGAAGACTCCGCCAAGAAGGATCCAAAACAGAATATTCAAATCTACTTTTTTGGTTTTGAATTAAATAATTTGAAGCATTGGCCCTCTTAGGCCGGTGCTTTAAACCACAGCCGCCAGAATCGTCTTCAACGAGCAGCATCCGACAATGCATAGGTCGGCACCTTGGCACATGAGGAGATTGGGAGGCGCGTGAGGAAGGCCTCAGGGTGTAACCCCTAGGGACTAACAACCAATAAGGCGTAGTCGGCTGCTCGAGGGCGCCTCCACCATCCCGTCTCCAGCACCTGTAGCCAACACTGTCGATCAATCTGTGGACGCTGACCGACTGAGATGTGAAAAGAAGTCTAAGTTTGTTGGCGGGGCCTCTAGCTGGGTAGTTGCAGGAAACCCCCTTGCTGCCTTGCGGACACTATTGGAGTATACTCTTGCACGTTTGATCACAAGAAAACCCTCGGTTTTTTTTCCATGGTTGGCCGCCGCCGCCGACTATGTCTTTGATGATGTGAAGCCGGTGCCAGATCTTCATGAAGGTCAGAGAATCACCCCAGAATCTGTTGGGATGGTGTTTTTCAGGCTGTCGATCACTCGTCGTGACCCAGCCTCGCGGTGGCCCTTATGCCGTAACTTTACGCGACATCCGAAAAAGAGCGTAGCTGCGACGTTCCTGCGAGGAGCGGCACCTCAAATACAGCCAAGGAGTGGCAACGGCGGCTCCTAAGGGACCAGTGCGCAGATAGATTTTGGTTTGTTATGAGAGATAAATTTGGGTCATGTTGTGACCGTCTGACTAGCAAACATTTATAGTTTAGGTCGAGCTACAATTCCAACACATCTAGCTTCTATATCTAATTTTGAATAATCTCGGTTTCTTATGAATTATATAGCGTGGTGGATATATGGATTCAAATCTGCTATTTGGTTCTAAATTGATTTGAAAGTTTGAAAATATTGATTGGATTTTTTTAAAAATGATGATTCATTCATTCCGTCGCCTGAGTTCAAACTCATGACCTCTCAGTCTTACATCATTACTTTTACAACTGGGGTGCCACTTCATTGACATATTGATTGGAATTTGCATCTAAGTTGGTACCACATTTGATCTTTAGGAGATTTTCTATTACGAAATTATTGAGGACTCATATTTCTCATAGTCTCGGTCTGAATTGGTCTGGAACTGAGACATTTAATCCTCTAATTATTATTCTATAGATAGACAAACAGTCTATTGTGAATAATATTACAATTGCTAATTTTACTACATTTGAATATACAATGTAGTAAATTATTCCAAATAGTGACCTAGTCTCAATTTTCCCATTATTTTTAAAAGCCTTTTTTTACCAATTCCGGTTTCACTATCATTGTGCGTCCTTCAAATTGTTTCACTAATTTTGTTGCAATTATTATGGAATGGTTTCTGTCTCACAGAAGAATACACATCATTTCACATTTGTTTATTAGCTACAAAAATCCGATGCAGGGAAATAGTAATTAAAATAATTACAAGATTTTGAAGAAGAATGCCAATGTATATTCAAACTGACATCTGTTTGGCCGACATTTGAATTCACTCCATACTTCTACCATATCGTCTGACTCCACCTATAAACTTGATATATATATTATTGTTAAAAGAAGGTTAGTTGTCCATCTAGTGTTTACCGGTTAAGTTCTTTCAACGTGTTACCACTAGGAATCTTATGTTGCCTTTATCTACATCCAAAATTGTTTTTTAAATCTATTAGTTTTTTGCCATCCTAGCTCAATTTGTTGCTTGCACGTCTGAAAAAGTAATTTTGTAAATGTTGAATATAGTATTACTGAATTTGTTGCATTGGAAGTTTCATGAATAAAACGGACGTTTTATTGACAATGGATGAGACAACGACTTTCGAATGATGGGAGTACAATCATTGTGAATAGAAGTCACGATGCATAACGTATTTCATGTTCCACTTTAGAAACCTCTTGATCTTATCAAGAGAAAAATGATGAGTTTATTCCCAAATCTCCCCTCACTTATCTGTATATTCTGGAATCCCTCTAGTTATTTCACAATCAACCATTTGTGATGGAATTTTGATGTGTTGGTTGTTTGACCCGCTAGTATCTATTCTTTTGCATTTGTAGAATTATTTACATATTGAAGTGTGAATGCCATTTTGTAATGTTTTTTCCCCTTAGATCGATAAAGGAACCCCTCTCATAAAATACCGCTGGACATGACCATGGTCCATTTTCCTAGATCATTACAAGTTACTCAGTGTGGATTGGGTACTCAAGTGATTTGTTTAAGAAAATCTAAATGTTTATTTTTATATCCAGTTTAAATAAATATTATACGCATATCATTATCATTATTATCATTTAAGTCTCAATCCCAACCATGATAGAATCACCTACATCGATCTCTTTTTTCCAATGTGCTTTGTTATATGTCATGCTCTGACTAAGATGTAATGATTCAAAATCTTCTTACAAAAAATATATTCACAAATACAAACACACACACATATTAATATGTAAGTACTTATTTTTTAATACATGTAATATTTATACACTTTGATGATTACTTATTTAAAAAAAAGTTTGACATAGCGTTATCCAGCTTGAATGTTGTCTAGTCCTTTTTTGCTAAGTCATCCTTGATTTGGATTGGTTATGGACCTCACCCCAACCCTCTTGAATTGATATGTCTATAGATTTACTGCCAACAATGTAAACTTTTTGGTTTTGACATGCCATTTTCCTCTTTAACATGCCTAACATGTGATTCCAACTCCCAAACTGTAATGTAACATCATTTGTGTTGGAGACTTAGACAACACATTAGGACTTTAAGAATTTGCCTTGTTAGAGTAGATCCGAGGACTCTTTGACTGTTTAGTGTAAGCATGCATTGGTCTAGTTTTAGGCATTCTAATAGCAACCCAAATTTGGTGTTGACACCCCCTCTCGTCAGGACGTCCTGAATAAGGCTTTGGCCGCCAGATTGAAATTTGAGAATTCGGTCATTTGCTTGCTCGTCGAAAAAGAAATACGAGCTTCAAACCTATAATTACTTGTCATCACTTGATGGATTTTGGCCACCAAACTCCTTTTATCCACTGATAACAAAGTCAAAGATGTTTTGACATGTCATTTTCATCTTTAACACGCGTGAAATGTGATTCCAACTCCCAAGCTGTAATGTGACATCATTTATGTTGGAGACTTAGACAACATGTTAGGACTTTGAGAATTTGCCTTGTTAGAGTTGATCTAAGGACTCTTTGACTTTAGATATTTGGTGTAAGCATTGGTCCAATTTCTGACTATGTAATAGCAACCCAAATTTGGTGTTCACACCTCTTTTTTGCCAGGACGTCCTGAACAAGGTTTTGCCCGCACAATTGGAAGTTTAGGATTCAGTCTGTTTGCTTGCTCGTCGAAGAGGAATTACGAGCTCTGGACCTCTAATTACTTGTCATCGCTTTGATAGACTTTGGCCACCAAACTCCTAGCCACTGATAACAAAGTCATAAAGGATGTCTTCGACTACTAATACAAGTAGACTATCAAGGCAAATCTTCTTGCCCCCTCTTGGAATCGATGTAGCAGACATTATTGACTAGTAAACAAAATGTGTTATCAATATTGCGTTTAATGTATTTGAGTAAAACTGGAACACATAAAATTCAATACTGGAAGTTATTAAATTATAATATGGGAAAAAAAGACTAAATATTGGAACTCAAGATCTGCAACATCCTTATTCGATTACTTCCCATTCTTGTTCCTTTTATCCTATTCCTTGCTACCATTATCCCCCTACTTGTTCCTAATACCTCTTCTATTACTCCCCATCCTTGTTGCTTTTCTCCCTTGCCCTCATTGTTCCTTTTCTTCATATCTTATTTGTATTTCCATCTCTCCACCTACTTGATCATGTTCTCCACTTATTTAAGTTGTCATCCTCTTCTCTTGACTGGTGTTCCTTTTCTCTAGACCTTACTTTTTTTCTAAACAACAATTAAAATATAAAAAATTATCTCAAATTACAGGTAGAGCATGGCTGGTAACATAATCGATTATACACTGATACATGTCCCAATTAAAAAATTATCATAGTTAAATTGAAAAGTACTATAGGAACAAGAATGAGGGGTAAAGGAAAATGTGTTGGAAAAAAAGGAAGAAAGTGTCGAAGGAAAGGAGATGCCATGCAAGTAACTGTATAAGGCTTGGGCTGTAAGAGTTTGGATTCCAAAGCTTGTACGGTTCCCCATTAGGTTAGGTACGGTAAGCAGCAGCTAATTACGCTGCTGTGTGTGGCCTGGAGGGGGCCATCCTGGTGCGCCTGAGCAAGGAAAATCCTCCCTTGAGCTCCGAATTTGAGAGCACAAAAAAGGTGCGCAGTTCCTAGCCACGATTCAGCAGTAGATTTAGCATGTATTAACCGGAGTTGCTCTAACCGGTTGCTGGAATAGGAACAGAGCAATTAAAGGTAGAAAACCAAAATTCGCCCGGAAACATGCTCTGGACACATTTCCGGATGAATCCGGACATCCCGAACCACTGCGAGTAGGATTTCACTCACTATCTAAGATTTAACTCTGCAAATAGGAAATTTTTGGTAAATTGCGCGTTTTTCAATGATAACAACATTTATCAGGCGTTGGACATTATTTGGCGTTGCCCGACTTTTTATTTCATAAATCGCTTCTTTAAGCTTTTATATGATTTAGTTTAACATCTAATTAGTGTGAATTGGACCAGTGAATTTACATGGTTCATCAGAATCTAAATTGCTCAGTGTGAATGTTGAAATACACGACTGATAATGGTACAGTGTGGGTATAAACCCAGGCAATACAGATTTTGTAAATTATCAGATGCACAATTTTAAAGAAAGTACGATAACATAAAAATATGCAATAAAACCCTAGTTGCAAGGTTCCTGTTCTGTTAATGTGTGTGAATTAACATTTACATAAATTGGCACATTTCTCTGAGATATTACTAGAAATTCTCAAGTATTGTTAATAATTCGTGTTATGATACGTAAGTAACTCTTAATTGAGTGATGTGATCCACAAACTAGGATTAGGGTTAACGTGCACGTTCTTCGAGAAATTTCAGATAATTGATAAATACTACAGATGATTTCTTATATGTGAAATAAATTATTCTTATCAATGCAATAAGATGTTCAATTGCATGAATTCAGAATGTATGTGCCAAATTAACATGAGTTTGGGTTAATTATGAATTTTCAATCTGCCTGCATGCATGATATACGAATTACTCAGTATTTACAATGATTTTGAGTATACTGCTCTGTCAGTTTTAGAATGATATCGTTTTGTGATTTGAACTGCAATCAAATAGATGGGGTAACTGAAACCCTAAGGACAGGGTGTTGCCATGTGATAAGTGAATGAGGTAACTGAAACCCTAAGGAATGGGTGTTCAATGATTCAAGTATTTTGATATCAAAATTCTCAGTATGAGATGTGGTGACGCTTAACAGTTCAATTTCATGATTTTAGTGTATAAAGTGCCAAATTGACATGCATTCTATTTATTTAAGAATTTTAGTGAATATGATGATTATTCAGTATATTATAGTGTTTTGAATATACTACTCTATCAAATTTAGAATGATATTCACGTCGTGTTGTAAAGTTCAAGTAAAAGACTCGGTACCATAGAGATACCAAAGTCCTGAACAAGTAAGAGAGAGATGCAATGTAGTAAGAGTTTTTCTATAGTAATAAAATATTAGATTAAGGGCCCTGACACTGTAGAACCTCTTTGAGAGGTCTGTACCCTAGGGGTGAAATGACCTAACCCTAGCGGTGTGTCCAGTAAGGTCAGATCTCGTGTCCAACACTAACCAGAGACAGGATCCTCGTGGCATGAGAGTACAGTTTGTAGTGTCAAACATCAACCATAGACAGGATCCTGGTGGCACTAGAGTATAGAAAAGCCATGTAGTGTCCAACATCAACCAGAGACAAGATCCTGGTGGCACTAGAGTAACAAATGGCTTGACTCTCCGCCTGTGTACTCAACTAGAGGAGGAGTCCAGTTTACGGCACCATAGGATGCCGAGGCTAGAGATCCAGAGTTCCTATAGTAGACCAGGACAACAGTCAGACACAAAGCTGTTGTGACGCCCCAACCTCTGTGCATCTCTAATGACCCCAAAGACCGGGGAGTCACCCTATCCTTAGGGTTTCAGTTACCCCATCTATTTGATTGCAGTTCAAATCACAATACGATATCATTCTAAAACTGACAGAGCAGTATACTCAAAATCATTGTAAATACTGAGTAATCCATATATCATGCATGCATGCAGATTGAAAATTCATAATTAACCCAAACTCATGTTAATTTGGCACATACATTCTGAATTCATGCAATTAAACATCTTATTGCACTGATAAGAGTAATTTACTTCACATATAAGAAATCATCTGTAGTATTTATCAATAATCTGAAATTTTTCGAAAACGTGCACATTAACCCTAATCCTGATTTGTGCATCACATAACTCAATTAAGAGTTACTTACGTATCATAACTCGAATCATTAACAATAATTGAGAATTTCTAATAATATCTGAGAGAAATGTGCCAATTCATGTAAATATAAATCCATTTACATTAAACATAACATGGAGCATGCAACTAGGTTTTATTGCATATTTTTAATATTATCGTACTTTCTTTGAAATCGTCCATTTGATAATTTATAAAATCTGTATTGCCTGAGTTTATACCCAAACCGTACCATTATGAGTAGTGTATTTCTAATTTCAACATTCACACTGAGCAATTTAGGTTCTGATGAACCATGTAAATTCACTGGTCCAATCCACACTGATCAGATGCTAAACTAAATCATATAAAAGTTTAAAGAAGCGATTTATGAAATAAAAAGTCGAACGACGCCAAATTCTGCCCAACGCCTAATAAATACTATTATCTACCAAAAACACGCAATTTACCAAAAATTTTCTATTTGCAAAGTTAAATCTTAGATAGTGAGTACTCACAGTGCTTCGATTCGTCTGGAATTGCGTTTAGAGACCAGTTTCTGGGCAAATTAGGTTGTCTTCTACCTTGGAATTGTCCTGTTAACGATCTGTAGCTTCACGCACATAGCAGGTTGGTGGAAGAACTCGGCTAGGATGCTCAAACGCAGCTGGGAGCTGCGGAAACTCACCGGGACCTCAAGGTCGGACATAAAGAGCACCACCATTGGAGGTGCTAGCTACACCCAAAAGGGTGCCAAGCTGCTGCCGCAGCTGTAGGTTGCCGGCCGCCCTAGCTGCAGGGCCGCAGGTGACTGCTAGCCACAGAAGGAAGAGGAAGGGGAAGAGGAAAAGAGGAAGAAGAAGAAGAAAAGGGGTGGATTGCTGGGAAAATGGAGCCAGGCCAAGGTTGCCTGCTCCTCAACTCATCGAGCGCCCAAATCGGCTCCTGTGCACCGACCCAAAAAGGCGACCGCTGGAAGAAGATAAACGTAAAGGGAAGAAAACGAAAAGAAATGATTATAAAGTGAAAATCTTGGAAAAATTGCTAAATTGATCCCAGAAATTGGAAATTATCATAACTTTTTCCTCGGAGGTCCAAATAAGATGATTTCTTTTGCAACTTTTCAAGTGCGAGATCCTCTACAACCCCAAGGCATAAAAAACATGCCAATTAGCTTGTCTCACCTAATCAAAACTCTAATCGCATTAAAGCACTTAGCTTAGCTCAATTAACTTAATGATGTTGTTATAATGATACTTACTGGTTAACATTGAAACAGGTCATAACAATCTCCCTCCTTTATAAGAATTTCGTCCCGAAATTCCTAAAAGAGAAAAGAAAACTTGTTACGCATCTCAGATTCAAGCTCCCACGTAACTTCCTCTAGGTTGTGATTCTTCCACAGAACTTTCACTAATGGTATCTCACGATTCTAAGTTTCTTGATTCTCCGATCAACTATCTGTACTGGTCCTTCAACATAGGACACATCATGTCTAAGCTGTACAGGTTTTGGGTACATTATCTTTTCTGTACCAGGGTAACACTTTTTCAGAATCGATACATGAAAGACATCATGAAAATTAGCCAACTCGGATGGCAATTCCAATCTGTAGGCTACATGTCCAATCCTTTTAATAATAGGATACAGACCCATAAACCTAGGAGTCAATTTGGCTCTCTTACCAAACCTCAACACTCCCTTCCATGGTGAAACTAAGAGACTTAGACCTCTTGAGTTTGAGGTTGGTGATGAAGTGTATCTGAAGGTTTCACCATGGAAAGGAGTGTTGGGGTTTGGCAAGAGAGGCAAACTGACTCCTAGGTTTATGGGCCCATATCCTATCATTGAGAGGATTGGACCTGTAGCCTATAGGTTGGAATTGCCATCCGAATTGGCTAATTTACATGATGTGTTTCATGTATCAATGCTGAAGAAATGTTATCATGGTAAAAAAAGGATAATGTACCCAGAACATGTACAGCTTAGACCTGATGTGTCCTATGTTGAAGGACCAGTACAGATAGTTGATCGGAGAATCAAGAAGCTCTAGAATCGCGAGATACCATTAGTGAAAGTTCTGTGGAGGAATCATAACCTAGAGGAAGCTACGTGGGAGCTTGAATCTGAAATGCGTAACAAGTTTCCTTTTCTCTTTTAGGAATCAGGACGAAATTCTTATAAAGGAGAGAGATTGTTATGACCCATAACTAAGTTAATTAATACGTACCATGATTATAGTATCATTATGTTAATTGAGTTGAGTTAAGTACTCACTGATGCGTTTAGTGCTTTGATCAGGTAAGACAGTCCAATTAGGATGATTTCTTGCTTTGAGGGTGTAGAGAACCTTGCGCTTGAAACATTTCAAAAAAAAAAGAATCAGTCAAATTGGACCTTTGAGGCAAGAGTTATGACGTTTTCAAGATCTATGGGTTAAAGATGCAATTTAACCATTTAATTGATCTTTATTTCCTTTATGTGGGTCGACTACTAATAACACCAAATTATGTGATGTTTTTGGCCCTTATTTCGTTATCAAAACTGCCCTTTTTAACTGTTTTCCTCTTCTTTTTGTCATGTTTTTGAATAAACAGGCCACACTACGTTATTAACTCAACTTTATCATCTTTTGTAGAGTTTTCCTCATTTTTCAACTCATTTATCAGCAAAAAGGCCAGTCCCGACCCACCAACGTGTTCCACCTGCATCAGCCTTCTTACCAACTAGCTGGCCGATACGCTCGCTGCCCGACATGAGTGTGCGATACACTACCGCGCGACACAAGGGTGCCGCACAAGAGGGAGCAGACGAGCAATACACCATTTACCCGACAGAGAGCCGGACTCACCACGAATGATGTAGCATGTCGTGCGATACAAGCCACCCACCGGCAGGCGCCACTCGTCAGGTTGACCGACACACTCCCAGCCTGACATCCTTGTGACGGGCGATGCGCATATCAGGCACCCCTGAATCTGCGATAATAAGAGCCGATGAAGAACACATGGCGTCCGGAGCACCATAACTTCCCCCAACCGCTGCCTATAAATAGCAGCTACATGACTACAATGGGACGGGTCAGAATCTCTCGAAAGCCAACTTAGGAAAGCATCTGGAGCTAGCGTGTCGTGCCTCAGAGGTGTGCCAGGCAATTCTAGGTGAGCACTTCCCCATCTCGAGAGGGAGGGACTGGTTCACTTAGGGTCGGCCCCGGGCACCGCTGCAGGCCGATATCGGCCAACAAGGATACCAGATAGGAGTACCCGATGCTGGAAGCAACACTCTGGCCCGACACGATACCAAGCCCAATACACATCACTAGTCACGGCGTGTCGCCCGAGAGGCTGCCGCCCGACATGATCGTATCGGGCATGGGCGCCCCGCACGATATGTCCGCCCGTCATGAGCGTGTCGTCCGAGAGGGTGTGCCGCCCGACACGGGTGTATCGGGCAAGGCTCCCGCCCGACATCGGGCTGGAGGGTCTGCTGCTGCCTGTCACCCTTCTAAATCAAGAAGGCGACATTTATCTCTTCTTATTTCAATCATTTACTTTCTTTACTTATGCAATGTAATCAGACCCTTTTATGCTAATGGAATTAGAAGAGTTTAAATTATCTGCTGCTTTATATTTGGTCCCTTTTGTTGGATGATTATTTTGTTTAACATCTAAACTCTAGCTTGTACGATTGGATCGCGTTTCGACTAGCTACCGAATCGTGTTTTCCCGTTGCAGCAGCCTCGAGAGAGGTGTAGTGGCTCTAGTGTTTGGTCTGATACGAGAGTACGAGAGTGCCCTGGATCGGAGTTGCTTTAGTAACCTTTCCACTCTAACCAAAGACCAGCAACCTCGAGAGAGGTGTTGATGCTTAGTTAGAGGTACCCGCTTCGAGAGGAGGGGTACAAGATGTTTCTGATGCCGCTTGTTTTACCAAAACTTTCTCCTTCGTTCCTTGCTAAAGCAATAGTGTTATTCTCTCTGTTTCCGTTGCTCGAAAACCCTAAAAACTGATAAACCTTTAAAACCTAAATTTTCCTCGTAGCTCTAGTTGGAGATAGTTTTCTTTTATTTTATCGATCTTAACCTGTTGTTCCCTTGGGGAACTTTATCATCTCCTTACCCATACCGGAGTGTAACATGTCGATTCTGTGTTCCCAACACTACCACCCTTGTCCCTGTGTTCGACCCCGTAAACAAAGTTGCGGGGGCCTAGAAGGTTTCAGGTTATAAATTTAAAAAGTCTGACTACTTCAAATCCGCTCCCTTTTTTGGACGTGCGATTTAGGCCAGTCAACTTTTTGGCGCCGTTGCTGGGGACAAGGCAAAATGGTACTATTGACAAACCCGAATCCACTAACTACACAATGCCTCAAGCTTAGAAATGAGCTTGACAACACTTTCTTTTTCCTTTTTTTATATATCTTAACCTGAAATGAGTAATTCTTATTATTAACACAGGTTTTCTAACTTGATTTTTCATGCTTTTCAGCTACTCAGAAGGGAGGCGCTCTGCTCAACTGAGCACCGACATTACCAGACATGCCGCCTCACATTGAACAACCTCCTTCAGAAGGTGAACGCCAAGCGAGAGCTAGACCTCACTCGCCTCCGCCTGAAGACAATGATCGCTATGACGACAATGATCAACCTGAGGATCCAGAAACAGAGCAGTTCGAGGATGACCATCACCGGGATAGACGTCATCATCACCAGAGGCGTAGAAGGAA
Source organism: Alisma plantago-aquatica (assembly GCA_963693085.1). Classification (NCBI taxonomy): domain Eukaryota; kingdom Viridiplantae; phylum Streptophyta; class Magnoliopsida; order Alismatales; family Alismataceae; genus Alisma; species Alisma plantago-aquatica. Next base: position 1,131,291,897 of record OY856413.1, on the reverse strand, counting down.
TCAAATTAATCAAGAACAGCACTAGGGAGGCAGTGATAGTGATGATTCCAATGAAGAAGAAAAGACCATAAGGGAGTTAACTTCCACCAAGGCTAACAATTCCAGATGCCCTGTTGTCGTCCCGAGATTCAATGCAGCCAACTTCGAGCTAAAACCATCAGTCAACTCCATGATCCAGAATAAAATCTTTAGAGGGAGTTCGAAAAATGACAATCCCTATCACCACTTAGATGCTTTTAAGAACATTTGTGACACCATCAAGATGCGGGGAGTCCCACAGGAGGTAATCTATTACAAGGGCTTCATCTTTTCTTTGGAAGATAAGACTCTATCATGGTACCTGGGGCTGCCCCACCAAGCTCTGAACGGATGGAGTGCACTGCCAGATGCCTTTGTAAACAAGTTCTATCCTATCGAGAAAACTGTCTGGAACAGACAGAGGATCACATCTTTCATGCAAAAGCCAAACGAGAATCTCCATGATGCCTGGGAGCGATATCAAGAATATCAGAGGGACTTCCCTCATCACAACTATAAGAAGGGTTTCCTGATAACTACCTTCTACAACGGTCTAACCCCTGAGGAAAGGGTTTCGCTGAATGCAGCAGTAGGCAGTGACTTTCTGGGGAAGAAGCCTAGCAGATCTGAGAAGATCATCAAGAACATGGCCGAATTGCAAGCCGACACAGACTATGATAGATCAGATAGGGGACAGGCTAAGAAGGCTAGTGAAGGACCTTCATTTGAATCCAAGGCTCTGGAAACTATCACCTCTCAGATCCAGAGGATAGCCACTGATGTGAAAAAGCTGAAAGAATCTAGTGGAAAGGGGAAGAAACAAGTCGAAAAGGTCATGAAATGTGTCACATGTGGAGAAGGTGGACACAGAGGATTAACTGTATCTACACCCGACCCGACGAGTCGAGCGAAAGTGAATCCGAAGCTGAGTAGGCTGAAAACGTCTCTTTCATTAATTTTAGGAGGCCAGACCATAAGTACCAAGGCCGCCAAGCGGCGAACACCAGTTAAGGACAAAGTCAAGGAGCAAGATCAAGACAAGGTTTCTAACCAACCAGACTTGGTTGGCCGGTTGTTTGATTTTGTAAGGAGACAAGATACCATCAATAACCAGCTGGCATAGAGTGTGCTTTGAAATTTAGGAGTTCTGAACTCCATGCAGGTTGATGCAATGATTTTGAGTCACATTTATAGACTTGTTTGATATGTGTTTTATGCATTTATTAGTCATTTTCATGGTTAATGTTGCATAATTCATTTATTTTGGTCTATGCTACTTCTTTATGTCAATTTCCCTTTATTTAAGCATTTTGAGTATTAATTATCAAAAGAATATATTTTGTGTGAACTTATGTGGTTTCGTGTGTTAATTTCAGGAAGAACAAGTATCTGCTACCGTCGATACCATCGACAGTGGTCGATACTATCGACACAACCACAGGCGCACAGCCACAAGGACCAGAAGAAAGTCAATACTATTGACAGGGATGTCGATGGTATCGAGATACCATCAGGTTGCGGATGAAAATGAGGTCGATACTATCGACACACAGTCGATACCATCGAAACAGGAGGCTATAGTGACGGAAAAGGACAACAACCGACGCCTTAGAGTGTCGATACCATCGACCCGCGTCGATGGTATCGAGATGACATCAGGCGTAAAGACAAAAGAAAAGAGAACTGCCGCTATCACGCAGGGTCAATACCATCGAATCGCGTCGATGGTATCGACACCGTCAGATACTTGTTGGCTTTGTAATGATCTTAATCGGAGGGCTGTAATTAATTGGCAACCTAATTCAGGAAATATACCTAATGACGGTGCCCAAGAGGGATTGATCACGTCATTAGCCGCTGCACACATCCCAGAGAGGAAAGAGGAGAAGAAAGGAGCACCAGAGCACGCCCCAGCCGATCCGGACGTTGAAGAAGACGATTTCCACCACCGAAAGGCGGGAGAACGCATATTCCACGCCAAGGATCACTTGGATCTTCTCCATTCTTGGGTTTACCCACCCAATCCCATTTTTCTTCATGTTTCCCTTATTCTACTCCACATTGTACTCTGAGATGAACATGCATGGCTAATCCCCTTTGTCTTTAGGACCGGGAGTAGCCCGAGAATTCATTGTATGACGATTTTATTGTAGTAATTCATATCTTATCTCTTAAATCTGTGGTATAATTTCATTTTCTCCAATATATTGTTATGATTGATCACCATAATAATAATCTAATACCCTTAATTGCTTTGAAAGAAGAATTAATGGTTGAAAAGAGAAGGAATTTACATTAATTGACAAATCCCTTGAACAAGGTGGTGTAAGATTAATGGTGGATACCGAGAGGTCGTTTTTAATGCACCTAGTTTAGGGTATAGGTTACTACGACGGTGGAACCGACCTAGACATAGGTAGTGAATTGTACCACGACAGTGGGTAATTCTGATTTTAGGCCACTACCCGGATAGAGAGATAAAATTGAGTAACTATATAGAATTTAATACAATGAAAACCCGCGGTGAAACCGCAATCCTAAAGATCTTCTTTTGAATTGATTAAATCAACATTTAATCGATTGCTTGCGCTGCTTTATTTTTATTTTTCTTTTAATTTTAACAACAACTCTCAACTTTTTAATCGACTTAGCTGATCGCAAGTAGTTAGTAAGAGTCTCTGACAATTTCACATATCCCTGAGTTCGACTCGGGCCTCACAAAGGCCTATATTACTTCGACGCGTTCACTTGCGTTTCTGCACACGGTAAATTTGCGTCAAGTTTTTGGCGCCGTTGCCGGGGATACGGTGAATTGTTGGCACTACGAGTGCTACAAGCGGCCACTCTAGGCCACTATTTTTATTTCAAAAATTCATAATCTATTTTCTAAATATTTGCAATCGTCAGGCACTGTACTAAATTAAAATTTTCTATTTATAGGTACTATGCATGGTGCAGACGCGTAGTACAGACTACACGAGGCAAGCACCAGAGGTTCCGCTGCCAGGATCGGAAGATGAGGAAAGCCACAATCAAGACCATTTAGAAGAAACAGATTCAGAACCTGAACAAGAAGAGATGGACGAGCCACAGACAATATGGGAGAAGATCAAGGCTTCTTCCTCATCCGCTTCCAAGGGGCCAATCAAGAAGCAAGCGGTGAATATTCCGACATACAAGATTGATCCAGCTTTAATCAACTTGGTGAAGTCGAATGCTTTTTATGGGCTAAAAAATGAAGACCCCGTCGCGCACATAAGTCAATTTGTGGAGAACTGTGACATGATAAAAATCGACAGATTTCCACAAGATGTGCTCTACTTGAAGCTCTTCCCGAGTTCTCTCACGGGAAATGCGCGTGAATGGCTATACAACTTGGACGATGAATACGTGGAGTCTTGGGATCACATGGTGGAGGTTTTCTTCAAGAGGTTCTTTCCACCCGAGAAGACCAATGACATGATAAGAAAGATCCATAACTTCACCCAACAAGCAGGAGAGACATATTCTGAGACCTGGGAAAGGTTTCAGATAATGCTCAGGCGATGCCCGCATCACGGGCTTGATAAGGAGACACAAGTCAAGATCTTCTATTTTGCTCTCTCCGAGCATGATAGAAGCAACCTTGATTCAGCCGGTTCTGGATTCTTCTTGAATAACACAGACACTAGATGTTGGGAAATCTTAAAGAACATGGCTAAGAAACAATCGTGGGGCGAAAGAGGCGCCGTGGAACAGGTTCGATTGGCAGGTGAATCTAAAGTAATAAAGGAGCTGAATGAGAAGATGGATCTTCTCGCAAAGAAACTACTCGCAAAGGAGGATACTGAGTCCGAGGATGAGGCTCAAGTTAAATTCATGAGGCAGCAGCAAGGCTACAGGAATAACGACTATTCATGGAGGAAAGACAAGAAGTTCTCCTGGAAGGATCCAAATAACTTCTTATAGGACCCGGACGCTAAACCCCATCCAGTAGCGGAGGATAAGAGCACAGAGCTGCTCAATCAAGTGATAAAGAAAAATCAAGAACTCATGACTACTTTCGGCCAGCAAATAAAGCAACAAGGGGAGTTTATGAACCAATTTGGGCAGACACTGCAGAGCCATGGGGCTCAAATGAGGACAATAGAGACATCCATGGCACAAATGGCAGCAGAGATAGCCAGTTTGAAGAAGCCGGTGCATCTAGGTTTTCCGGGTAATACTAATATTCCAGGAGGAAACCAGCAGGAGAAGGCCATCTTGCTAAGAAGTGGCAAGAAATTGTTAAATCCTAGGGCTGATGAAGTAAGTAAACCCCAAGCAGAAAATGAAGGTGAGGCAAATGAGGAGCTGTCCGTACCGGTCACTGAACCAGTTGATGACACAGTAGTGGGTGCTACTGAAGATCCTATTACAGAGGAGGAGGAGCCTCAGAAAAGGACACCTTATGTGCCACCGCATCAAAGGGCACAGGCTGTCCCGGTCCCTTATCCGAACAGCGCTAAGGCAAGGAAGGTAGATGCCCAATTCAAAAAGTTTTCAGACAGTTTTAGAAAGCTTTCAGTCAATATCCCTCTATTGGAAGCTATTGAGCAAATCCCTTCTTATGGGAAATTTCTGAAAGACATCATCACCAAAAAGAGAAAAATTCCGGATACAGAGGTTGTTGTGCTTAAGGAGCAGGTGAGTGCCTTCATCATGGGCACATTGCCACTAAAGAGGCAAGATCCAGGCTATTTTAACATCTCTTGTTACATTGGGAAAGTCAAATTTGGTGAAGCACTATGTGACTCGAGGGCGAGCATTAATTTGATGCCCCTTTCTACATTCAAAAAGTTGGGATTAAAAGAGTCTCGGCCAAGCAACATGACTATCAAATTGGCAGACAATTCAGTGGTAAAGCCATATGGTATTTGTGAAGACGTCCTAGTGAAAGTGGATCGATTTGTATTTCCAGCAGATTTTCTCGTCATGGAAATGCAAGATGAACAAGGCAATGAGCTACTACTCAGACGACCATTCCAAGCTACAGCCGACATGATACTTGAGATGGGGAGAGGTCGTTTGACCTTAGGTATAGCCGATGACCGATTTGAGATGGTCATGCCTTCCAACGTCACTTCACCTAAATCCAAGGAGCAATGCCACATGGTAAAACATTTTGATAACAATATCTCACTTTGTCTAGGAAAGCCATTTCTAGATATGGCTCATGTAATGACCAAGGTGGACAAAGGGACTTTGGCTATAGACATCATGGAGCAGACCAAAGTGGTATCCCTTTGTAAGGCTGTGGGGTTCCCGAATGATGAGGATGAGGACATTCCTCCCTCTACGGAAGATGATGCTATAGCGAATTCAGTTTTTGATGCATATCCGGAACTACCACTTGAGGCTTGTTTAGTCAATATCACTCATGATTGGATGAGAAGCAAATCACTCAAGGAGTGCGCCAAGATGCTTCAGATTTTGCCACGCTTCTATGCGAGGTATTATGAAGATTTAGGTGAACTTCCCCCACCGCTTCAATCATCCTTAATCAGCCCGCCGGATTTGGAGTTAAAGCCACTGCCACCACACCTCAAGTACGCCTTTCTAGCTGAGGAAGACAAGTTACCTGTCATCATTTCTGCATATCTGAGTGCGGAAGAGGAGGACAAGTTGTTGATAGTGCTGAAGAACCATCGGGGAGCATTTGGGTGGTCTGTTGCAGATATCAAGGGGATTTCCCCTACCTTGTGTCAGCATAAGATTCGGCTCGAGGAGGGAGCCAAGCCGGTGATTCAACCGCAACGTCGACTGAATTCGAGCATGATGGAGGTTGTGAAGAAAGAGGTGATCAAGATTCTCTCTGCAGGTATCATCTATGTGATTTCAGACTCGACATGAGTGAGTCCCACGCAGGTAGTCCCTAAAAAGGGGGGAATAACTGTTACTCAAAATATTTTAAATGAACCTGTCACCACCCGCTTGGTAATAGGGTGGCGAGTTTGTATAGATTACCGACGTCTGAATGCCGCTACGCTTAAGGATCATTTTCCTCTTCTGTTTATTGATCAAATTCTAGAGTGCTTAGCCGGTCGATCACACTTTTGTTTTCTGGATGGGTATTCAGGGTACAATTAGATTTCGATTGATCCTAAGGACCAAGAGAAATCTACTTTCACTTGTCCCTATGGAACTTTCGTGTATCGCCGCATGCCCTTTGGATTATGCAATGCACCAGCGACTTTTGAGTGTTGTATGCTCGCCATTTTTTCTGATATGGTAGAACGCTGTCTAGAGGTCTTTATGGATGATTTTTCAGTTTATGGTGCTTCTTTTGATGAATGTCTTTATAATATAGATAAGGTATTGCAAAGATGTGAGGACACACATTTGGTCCTCAACTGGGAGAAATGTCATATGATGGTGAGTGAAGGGATAGTGCTAGGACATAAGGTGTCCAGCAAAGGTTTGGAGGTAGATCTGGTAAAAATTGAAGTAATTTCTAAATTACCCCCACCGAATTCGGTAAAAGGGGTAAGAAGCTTCTTAGGCCACGCCGGATTTTACCGTCGGTTCATAAAAGATTTTTCAAAAATCGCCAAACCTCTATCCGAGCTTCTCGAAAAGGATGCCATTTTTGATTTCAATGACAAATGTTTATACGCGTTCAACGTACTGAAGGAGAAATTGATTTCTGCACCGGTTGTTCAAACACCGGATTGGACTAGGCCGTTTGAACTCATGTGTGATGCATCTGATTTCGCTGTAGGAGCGGTGTTGGGACAGCGGGTGGACAATAAACCCGCCGTGATTTTTTATGCCTCTAAGACTTTGAATGATGCCCAACTAAATTACACAACTACTGAAAAAGAATTGCTTGCTGTTGTTTTCGCTTTTGAAAAATTTCGGCAATATTTAGTTGGATCGAAAGTAGTTGTTTGGACTGACCACGCCGCTATTGAATATTTGATGGAGAAAAAAGATGCCAAACCTAGATTGATTAGGTGGATCTTGCTCCTACAGGAATTTGATATCGAAATCAAAGACAAGGCGGGGATTGAAAATGTTGTAGCGGATCATTTGTCTAGGTTAGAGAGGGTAGATGAAAAAGATATACACATACCCATAACCGAGACATTTTCGGATGAACAACTTTTGAAAGTCAGTTCTAAATATCCGTGGTTTTCATATATCGTGAATTATCTTGCTTGCAGGATCATCCCGGATGATAGGACATATCAAGAGAAGAAGAAAATTTTCCATTCTCTACGATATTATTTTTGGGATGACCCCATTCTTTTGAAGCAATGCAGGGATGGTGTCCTACGCAGGTGTGTACTTGAGGTGGAATACGAGAGTGTTCTTCGTCATTGCCACACTCTACCTATGGGCGGAAACCATGCGAGCTCTTGTACGGCTGCCAAAGTACTGGAAAGTGGCCTATATTGGCCTACCTTGTTCCGAGACGCCTATGGGTTCGTGAGGCAATGTGATTCCTGCCAAAGAGCAGGTAACATTTCAAAGAGACAAGAGATGCCCCTAAATGTTTTCCAAGAGGTTGAGGTATTTGATCTATGGGGTATAGATTTCATGGGACCCTTTGTGTCCTCAAATTCAAATTTATATATCCTTTTAGCTGTTGATTATGTGTCGAAGTGGGTAGAAGCCATACACACAAGGACTAATGATTCTACTATAGTGTGCAAGTTTGTTAAGGAAAACATCTTCTGCAGGTTTGGAGTGCCCCGAATGATCATTAGTGATGGGGGTATGCACTTTAAGAATCAAAAGTTCTCGGTACTATTGAGGAAATACGGGGTCAAACATAACATTGGTACCCCGTATCACCCGCAAACTCAAGGACAGGTGGAGGTCTCCAATCGCAAAATTAAGAAGATTTTGGAGCGTACGGTGGCTTCCACGAGGAAGAACTGGAGTGCCTTACTACCGGATGTACTGTGGGCATACAGGATGGCATACAAGACACCTATAGGCACCACACCTTTTAGGTTGGCGTACTGTCGGGCCTGTCACTTACCGGTGGAGTTAGAGCACAAAGCACACTGGGCGTTGAGAAAGCTCAACTTGAGTTATGATGAAGCGGGGAAGAAGAGATTACTTGAATTAAATGAATTGGATGAGTTGCGGATGACTGCATATGAGAACTCTCGGATGTACAAGGAGCGCACTAAGTTGATCCATGATCGCCACATTCAGATGCGCACCTTCAAGAAAGGAGATCGCGTGCTTTTGTTCAATTCAAGGCTGAAGTTGCATCCCAGGAAGCTTAAATCCCAATGGAGTGGGCCATTCACGGTAGAAGAGGTCAAACCACATGACGCAATCATGGTGCGCGATGGGGAGACTACATTTTTGGTGAATGGACAGAGGTTGAAGTTATATTTTGGTGAAGATTACACGAGGAAGGTGAATGAGGTTAAACTCATTTCACTTTCGGATGCATGATGTGCTTCAAGTCGTCTAGCCTAAGACGTTAAATAAGGGCGCTTGTTGGGAGGCAACCCAACCATTGGTACTTTAGTTTAGTTCCTTTACATTTGTAGTTTGATATGTTTTAACTTAGTTATAGTGTAAAAAAAGATACCGTGATTGTTTTCTACATGTGCAGGGCTGAGGCAGAGTCAATACCATCGGTCCTTGTGTCGATGGTATCGACCATGGTACAGGTTGGTGACTGCAGGAATCGCACTGCGTCGATACCATCGACGGCCTCGTCGATGGTATCGACACACCAACAGGCAGATCACAAGAAGAGGTCGATGGTATTGACATAGCTGTTGATACTATCGAGATCTCTGGAGATTTTCAGAACAAATCGTCTCAGGAAAGTCGATACCACTGACGGGCGAGTCGATGGTATCGACACATTCATGCAAAGAAGGCGGCGGTCGGGCCTCATAAGGGTTTGCCCTAATCAGAGAGTCGATACTATCGACTCGCGTTGATAGTATCGACGTGCCACATCAACGATCCGCGAGGGAAGATCAACGGCGATCGCAGCAACACGGAAGTCAATCCGGGGGATGGGTCGATACCATCGACTTGCGTTGATAGTATCGACGCATCAGCAATCTGGGCCCCGCAGATCCAGCCATCGACAACCGTAGATACTCGCGGAGGTACGGATCATGCTACCTGAGTCGATACCATCGACTCGCGTCGATGGTATTGACGGGCAGACAGTAGCGCCAGCCACGGCTATAAATGAGGAGTATTTGCATCAGATGACATCACACCTTCAGTGCAACTCTCCTTCATTTGTGCTGAGCGTGTTCCAGAGCTGTCCAAGCCCGACGATGAGCATCACTTAGCAACATTCTTCATCGAGCGGAGATTCGCTTCTCCGATCTTCACCGAGCTCCCTTTCTATTCCCCTTTCTCTCGCAATCATGGTGCACGCAGCTGGTGCGTCGTCTTCACGCGTGAACCCGATGGACATCCCGGAGTTCGTACCACCTCTGGCCACGTCAATCACACGCCCGTAGTTGATCCATCCATCCGCAGAAGTCAAGAAGATTTACGAGGAGATCTTAAAGAGGAAGATCGAGCCGACCCGTTATGTTGAACGGGTACCATCCACAACTTGGGGTTTGAAGCTAACCTCGATACGTTCTGAAGGGTCAGGCCCGACACACGGGAAGACGGCCTGACAAGCTGGAATTTCATGCAGATGGCCAACCATTCTTTGGCGAGTGGCCTACTTACAAGGAGTTGGTGGCTGAGTTCATGGCGTCACTGGACGTCTGCGTCGTACCCAACGACGTCATAGCCACCGACCGCGAGTGGATCAAGGGCCGGGTGTCGTTTCGGCTGTACAACAACGACTACACCCTTATACTCCGGTAGTTCAACAAGATCTTCAACTGGAATCACTCGCAGCACGACTACCGGCGACCAGACAACCACACTGACTACGATGCAATCTTCGCCGAGCTGGTGATGGTGCCGCCGAGCAAGTCAGTGAGTTACCATAATGCTGCGATAGCTGATTTTGAGCACCCCTTCGTCCGAATACTTCACCGGATGCTGAGTTCGACGTTGTTTGCTAGGGGTGATTTGTCCCTCAACAACTTTCAGGAGACGGACCTATTTTTCTTGTATAAGCTCCTGAAACGTCAAGAATGCAATTGGGGAGCCTTCTTTTTGTAGAGAGTTTTGGCGGTGAAGAGGAGTACACGGAAAGCGCCAATTCACTTTGGCGGGCTTATCACCAAGTTGACTTTCTACCTTGGGTTGAATTTCCAGCAGCTTACTCCTCTCTCCACCAGGAGCAAGGTGAACTTGCAACATCTGCACCGATCCAACCTCATCCTTCTTTGAGATGGTTTGGTGTATGCGCACTGCCACGTCAACCATGCTTACCAGGAATGCTCGCTTCCTGATCCGGTCTTCAACATCAAAGGGGTGCAACACTTCCGATGGCCTATCATAGCCATCGTTGACTCTGATGAAGACGACGACAACAACACCGGCAACGACAATGACGATGAGGCTACAGAGGAAGAGGAGGCATTCACACCTCTTCGGGCACGAGTGGCACCACGGAAGCGTCCTCGGATGCATCCGGGTGCATCTTCATCATCACAGCCTCCGCCACCACCACCGCCCTCGCAGCCAAGCGAGGATGTCTATTCTATGCAGGGCATGTATACTATGCTGCAAGACATACAACAGACGCAGTAGCATCACATGGCGATGTACACTGGTATTCAAGACACTACAAACCGGTTACTGGACAATCAAAGGGCAATGTTCGAGAACAAGCGTCTTCTCCTGGACAACCAACAACAAATTCATGATCAGTTGCAACATATGGAGATGCAACATGAGCCCTTTTATGACCACTATTAGAGCCAAAATTACTTTGGAGGCTATCCACAACCTCCACCTAGGGCCCAGTTTGATCCAAGCTTCCAGGGGGAGTATCCGTCTTGGGACCCTATGGCTCTGCAGTACCTGCCTCCACCTGAAGAGTAAAAGCGGTATCTCTGTTCCAACCTTTAAGATTGTTTTTGACTATGAGGCCATAGTCGAATTCAAGCTTAGGGGGGGCGGTGTTGGAACAACTCTATCTTTTATTTTCTCTATTTTTAGTTTTCTTGTTTTTGTTTCTTGTCATTTGTTTCCTGCAATTTTAGTTTGTCTGTAGGATCCACATTCTATCTAGTGTAATCGTGGATGTCGTTAATCTTGAAGTCATCTCAGTTGCATGTGCATGGGAATTAAAGGGAAACTAAATTTTTTTTTGAGTGTTCACAAACTTGAGTGTTGTTTAAACCCTGATCACCTGACTTAGAAAATGATTGGTTTTGTCAACTTTAAAATAGAAAATCACAACTCTACATTCCTAATGATTCATGAGAGTGGACGGAATTGGTTGTTTGAGCCTAAACTGACCAAATGATAATGAGACTCTAATTTTAAGTAAGAGAGAAAAACTTCTTAACTACTATACAGGTCAGTAAGGAGGGACACATAATATTTTTCAAAGGTTCCGTCAATTAATTTTGTGATCTGTCCACCTCATTGCTTTTCATAATCCACCAAGACTTGGAAGTAAAGTACGGTTTGACCTTTTTGATTGCATGGCATGTAGATAGGACTTGCATTGCAACCACCTTCATATGTTTTGCATGAAAAAAATGAAAATAAAAAATTATAGAATAGGTGTACATGCACATTACCCTTAGGGTCTGATTGGTTTGATGTAAGTTGTCTTGAAAACAATGGAAGTCAAGTTCCGTTTTTTATTTTATGTGACTGGTTTGGTGAAAATCCAGAACTTGAGTTCCTTAGCTTTCCCTGGTCTTCCAACACTATATATACACTTCCAAAAATGACTTCCGTATCAAATCATCTAGAAAACAAGTTCCACCCTTTTTGGTGTCTCGCCCGCTTCCGTCTTCCTCTCTCCCACCGCGCCTCGATGAGGCGAGTGACTAGCAAAGAAGGCACACTGGTAAATTTGCAGCAGATCCTCAACGTCTTGCTGCCTCGTATGGACCTGGCGGCGCCTTGCCGGCGGCCAACCCTGTCCCAACGCAGCGATCACAACTCTCTCTGGAGTCTAATCTCCGTTCCGAGCAAAGTCAGCCATGGGAACTAGCGAAGGCAAATGTCAAGAACTTAATCTCCTAACCGCTAGAAATCCTAGCTGTACGGTTAATCATTTTAATGTATGCTTCTCATTGAGTGGAGGCTAAACAAATCTTCGAAATCTAACTTGGAGGCAGTAGACAACTCACTCTGCTAGATAAATTTTCCCCCAATATTTACCCTAACCACTAGGCAACAATCTGGATTGACCTGTGTATTTTCTAGGAAAAACAGTTTCAAACCAATCACCGGGAACTTATTTTCCAGGAACTTCATTTCGGTTGTTGGAAATTGATTTCCATGAAAATATGAGTTACACCAAACCAGTCAGACCCTTAGGTGCATGTCATGTAGTTGCATTCATAACTTTTATGCATAAAGTATATCATGTACCTCATTTATTCTTTAGTGGTGAATTAAATTGTTCCATACCTTCCGAATAGTGTAAATATTCGAATTATGCAGAAAAAAATAAGACCAATAAGTATTCATTGACAATTATGGATATTAGGGTTTGAAAAGAAAAAAAAAGAAAAATCTGAAAAAAATCTGAAATTGAAAAGAAAAGAGAGAAAAGTTATTTAGAAGCAACTAGAATAAGAAGGAAAAGGAACTTAATTTCACCTGCATTTCAAGATGAGTGAGTACATGATGTAGCTTAATTAGATATCCATCTCGTTTTGAGACGGATTGTTAGTGCATGCATCATACCACCCAATCTTAGGCATCAGGGTATCTTTCATGTGCATTTGCATCAATTAGGGCATTTTTGTTTTATGCATGTTGAAACCGTATAATACTTCCACTTCTTCCATGAGCCACCCATTTCATCCACCCGTTGCTCGAATTGGTAGGCCACCGTGAATTTCTCCTCACTAATGAATATCAGGAGAACTGCTTCCATGTAGATGGTAGTTAGGGCGAGCAACGTAGCATAGGAGATCACAAGATGCACTAAGTCTGGACCGGCGAATTTTATTATGTTAACTGCCTTATGTGATAGTGTTCATCAGTTTTGAGGTCAATATCTTTTATGGATGATTACTGTCTCCTTTAGGGTAATTATCATTCTATGGTTAGCGAGGGCCGGTATGTGAATGTCCAGTGGGAGTCATATGGGATGTTTGTTGTGATGTTTTGTTCTTTAGTTGACTCTGGAAATTCTATTCTAAGGTTTAGTTGCTCGAGGGCGAGCAATGTTTAAGCTTAGGGGAGTTTGATGCGATGATTTTGAGTCGTATTTATAGACTTGTTTGATATGTGTTTTATGCATTTATTAGTCATTTTCATGGTTAATGTTGCATAATTCATTTATTTTGGTCTATGCTACTTATTTATGTCAAATTCCCTTTATTTAAGCATTTTGAGTATTAATTATCAAAAGAATATATTTTGTGTGAACTTATGTGGTTTCGTGTGTTAATTTCAGGAAGAACAAGTATCTGCTACCGTCGATACCATCGACGGTGGTCGATACTATCGACACAACCACAGGCGCACAGCCGCAAGGACCAGAAGAAAGTCGATACTATCGACAGGGATGTCGATGGTATCGAGATACCATCAGGTTGTGGATGAAAATGAGGTCGATACTATCGACACACGGTCGATACCATCGACACATGAGGCTACAGTGATGGAAAAGGACAACAACCGACGCCTTAGAGTGTCGATACCATCGACGCGGTCGATGGTATCAAGATGACATCAGGCACAAAGACAAAAGAAAAGAGAACTGCCGCTATCACACAGGGTCGATACCATCGACTCGCGTCGATGGTATTGACACCGTCAGATACTTGTTGGCTTTGTAATGATCTTAATCGGAGGGCTGTAATTAATTGGCAACCTAATTCAGGAAATATACCTAATGACGGCGCCCAAGAGGGATTGATCACGTCATTATCCGCTGCACACATCCCGGAGAGGAAAGAGGAGAAGAACGGAGCACGAGAGCATGCCCCAGCCGATCCGGATGCTGAAGAAGACGATTTCCACCACCGAAAGGCGGGAGAACGCATATTCCATGCCAAGGATCGCTTGGATCTTCTCCGTTCTTGGGTTTACCCACCCAATCACATTTTTCTTCATGTTTCCCTTGTTCTACTCCACGTTGTACTCTGAGATGAACATGCAGGGCTAATCCCCTTTGTCTTTAGGACCGGGAGTAGCCCAAGAATTCATTGTATGATGATTTTATCGTAGTAATTCATATGTTATCTCTTAAATCTGTGGTATAATTTCGTTTTTTCCAATATATTGTTATGCTTGATCACCATAATAATAATCTAATACCCTTAATTGCTTTGAAAGAAGAATTAATGGTTGAAAAGAGACAGAATTTACATTAATTGACAAATCCCTTGAACAAGGTGGTGTAAAATTAATGGTGGATACCAAGAGGTCATTTTTAATGCACCTAGTTTAGGGTATAGGTTACTACGACGGTGGAACCGACCTAGACATAGGTAGTGAATTGTACCACGACAGTGGGCAATTCTGATTTCAGGCCACTACCCGGATAGAGAGATAAAATTGAGTAACTATATAGAATTTAATACAATGAAAACCCGTAGTGAAACCGCAATCCTAAAGATCTTCTTTTGAATTGATTAAATCAACATTTAATCGATTGCTTGCGTTGCTTTATTTTTATTTTTCTTTTAATTTTAACAACAACTCTCAACTTTTTAATCGGCTTAGCTGATCACAAGTAGTTAGTAAGAGTCTCCGACAATTTCAGATATCCCTGAGTTCGACTCGGGCCTCACAAAGGCCTATATTACTTCGACGCGTTCACTTGTGTTTCTGCGCACGGTAAATTTGCGTCACAGGTCCAGATGGCAGGTATGCAGACACATCAATGCCAAATTGATCAGCAGTTGGCCCAGATGGCCAAATTGATAAAGAATCCCTCGGGAAAGATACTATCTGACACTGAATCTGCCAGAATGGCAGTGTTGAGATCCGGAAGGAGAGTGGAGTGTCATGAGGAAGCCAGACCAGAACCTGAATTGAGGACTGTGGATGCAAATCCCGCAAAAGATGAAAATCGACAAGCTGATGAAAGAGAACTAGAATAGAGAACTTTTGAGGAGTTATCTGGTAGGAGAAGCGCTTACTCTCCCAAGCTGCCTTTTCCATAAAAGCTGATAAAGGCAAACCTTAAGAAGCGCCATGAAAAGTTCATGGAATCAATCAAGAAAATTCATCTCGAAGTTCCTTTTTTGGACGCCTTAGAAGAGATGTCGACTTATGCTAAGTTTCTCAAAGACTTGATTACTAAGAAGAGAAGAGGAGGAAGAATTGAAACTGTGCAACTAGGAAGTATGTCCTCTGCTTTCGTAAAATCAGATTTTCCCAACAAAAAGAAAGATCCTGGGGCTTTCACAATTCCTTTCGCCATCGGAGATAACGTCGAACGAAAACGTCTTGCCGATTTAGGGGCTAGTATTAGCCTTATGCCCCTAAGCTTCGCGCAGAGATTAGGTTTGACTGATATGGTGAGAACCAATATGAAAATTGAATTAGCAGATCATACCTTTAAAAAGTATGTTGGTGTTGTTGAAGATGTACTAATCCGGGTAGGAAGTTTCTTCATTTCGTGTGATATAGTTGTCATTGATACCGTGGAGGACCCCGCTATCCCATCATCTTTGGACGTCCTTTCTTGGCTACAGGAAGGGCGTTGATCGATGTTGCTGAGGGAATAATCACCCTAAGGGTTGGAAATGACCACTTAGACTTTAAAGTAAAGGATGCGATGAGAGGACCATCCCTGTCGGAGTCTGCTTGCTTTGCAGACAACTACAACCATTTCTGCGAAGAGGTAGAAGAAAACATCCTGATGGTGGACCCTCTCATGAGGGCGATATGCAGTCAAGATTCTGATTTTGAAAGTCCAGAAGTAGTGGAGTTTCTCAGCTTTCTTAACCAGTTTGATGGAGACTTGAGCAACGAGGATGAAGTGGTTGAAACTGTTAAGTTTGCCTCTCTTGAGGAGGCGTCGCAAGAAAGGTCACCCAAGGGCAAGCATGAGTTGAAGCAGTTACTAGAAGGGTTGAAATATGAATTCCTAAATCGAGAGGAAAGGAACCCTGTCATCGTCAACGCCAATCTTACAAAAGATCAGTTGGACAGACTTTTTGAGGAGTTAAGACTCCACAGGCAGGCTATAGGATACTCGGTAGAAGATATCAAAGGCCTTAGCCCTGCTTTGTGTATGCATCACATCAATTTGGAGGATTCTGCCAAACCTATGGCTCAACCCCAGAGAAAGTTGAATCAGATGCTGAAAGAAGTCATCAAGAAAGAGGTAATCAAGTTGAGGGATGCTGGGATCATTTACCCGATCAGCGACAGTAATTGGGTAAGCTCGATCCACGTAGTACCCAAGAAGGGTGGTATAACAGTTGTAAAGGGGGATAAAGGCGATGAGGTGGCGGTTAGTACCGTCAAAGGATGGAGAATGTGCATTGACTACAGAAAGCTAAACCATGCTACAAAAAAGATCATTTTCCGCTACCTTTTATTGATCAAGTTCTTGAAAGACTAGCACATCATGACTTTTTTTTGTTTCTTGGATGGTTTTTCAAGATTTTATCAGGTCCCCATCCTGCCAGATGACCAAGAAAAGACAATTTTTACCTGCCTCTACGACACCTACGCCTTCAGGAGGATGCCCTTCGGCCTGTGCAACGCTCCCGCTACGTTTCAACGATGCATGATATCAATGTTCTCGGATTTTCTGGAGGATATCGTGGAAGTTTTCATGGATGATTTTTCTGTCTATGGAAAAGACTTCGATACCTTCTTGAAAAACCACTCTTTGGTTCTGCAATGATGTGAGGAGAAGAGTTTGATTTTAAACTGGGAGAAGTGCCATTTTATGGTACAAGAAGACGCCGTACTGGGACATAAAGTTTCAAGGTGTGGCATCGATGTGGACGTTAGCAAGGTTGAAGCCATATCCAAGCTTCCTCCACCAAAGTCCGTGATGGGAGTGAGGAGCTTCCTCGAGCACGCCGGCTACTACCAAAGATTTATAAATGACTTCTCAAAGATTTCAAAACCGTTGTCCAATCTTCTGGTAAAGGATGTTGAATTTGTTTTCTTTGATGATTGTTTAATCACTTTTTAGGCTTTAAAGGATGCTCTTGTCTCACCACCTATCCTCCAAGCTCCAGACTGGGATTTACCTTTCGAGCTTATGTGCGATGCCAACGATTATGTAGTAGGAGCGGTCCTGGGGTAGAAAAAGGATAAAAAGCACCATGTAATCTGCTACGCTAGTCGCACGTTGGATGAAGCTCAGGTAAATTATACAACTACAGAGAAAGAGATGCTCGCAATAGTCTTCGCTTTTGATAAGTTCAGATCATACCTCATTGGAGCAAAGGTAAAAGTATACACAGATCATGGGGCTATAAGATACCTCATGCAGAATAAAGATACAAATCCCAGGCTATTAAGGTGGGCCTTGTTGTTACAAGAGTTCGACCATGAGATAGTCGATAAGAAGGGTGCTGAAAATGTGGTCGCTGACCACTTATCAAGGATCGTTGCAGAAGGGCAGAGGGAACCGCCCATTAATGACAATTATGCCGACGAAGCTTTGATGATGATTGAAACCAAGGAAGAGAACTTACCCTGGTTCGCAGATATCTGTAACTATCTTGCCTGTGGAGAACTGCCCCCTGACATAACTTATAACAAAAAAAAGAAGCTGTTCGCAGATGTGAAGAATTACTATTGGGACGATCCTCTCCTTTTCAGAATATGTGCTAATAACTTGTACCGAAGATGCATTCCTGAAGAAGAGATCCCGAACATTCTGAGAGAGTGTCACGCCTCCCCTTATGGAGGACATCTGGGCAGTGAAAGGACTGCTGCCAAAGTGCTACAATCAGGTTTTTACTGGCCCTCTTTATTCAAAGACGCTGCACAACATGTAAAGGTCTGTAAAGAGTGCCAATTGACGGGTAATATTGGACGAAGAAATGAGATGCCAATGGCAAATTGGGTTGAAGTGGAGCTCTTCGATGTATGGGGGATTGACTACATGGGACCGTTTCCCCCATCAAGGGGGTATTAGTACATTCTGGTAGTAGTAGATTATGTATCAAAATGGGTAGAAGCTGTTGCAACTCAAACGTGCGACGCTAAGTCAATGATCAAATTGTTCGAAAAGACGATTTTCCCTCGATTTGGTGTACCCCGTACTGTAATAAGCGACGGTGGGTCGCATTTCGAAGAAAGACAGTTTGAAGCGCTCCTACGAAAGTATGGAGTTAAACACAAGATCGCTACGCCCTACCACCCACAAACTTCTGGGCAGGTAGAGGTTTCGAACAGACAAATCGAGCAGATTCGGGAAAAGACTGTCAACCGGATGAGAAAGGATTGGTTAATGAAGCTTGATGATGCACTTTGGGCCTACAAGACTGCCTATAAAACTCCCATTGGAACCACCCCCTATAAGTTGATCTATGAAAAATCTTATCATCTACCCCTTGAGCTGGAACACAAGGCCCTTTGGGCAATTAAATTCTTGAATATGGATCTAGAGAGGGTGGGAGAAAAGAGATATTTGCAGTTGCAAGAACTCAAAGAATTACAGATGCATGCTTATGAGAACGCAAAGATCTATAAACAGAGGACGAAGGTGTGGCATGATGCCCACCTAAGGAGGAAGGACAAAGTGAAGGTGATAAAGTTCTATTATTTAAATCTTCCATTCATATTTTTCCAGGCAAGTTACAAACGAGATGGTCCAGACCGTTCACCGTATCAAAGATATACCCATCCAGAATGATGGAGCTATTTGACAAAGATGATCCATCCAAAGTTTTTCAAGTGAACGTGCACAGGGTGAAACGGTACTATGAAGACGAAGCTTTTGTTAGGAGGACAGAGATCAACTTGCAAGATATGGATACTGCTGAAGGCGGAAAGTGAAGGACCTAGAGCGGTCGAGCTGGTGACACAAACTGCAGCACTCCTCGGGAGGCAGCCTGAGCTTTTACTTTTCCTAGAATAGGATGTTATTTACTTCCTTGCAAGAAAAACATTATGAACATTTGGACTGTAATAAGACCCGAGTCAGCGCATGCACCACGTGCGCCGAATCTTCTATTTTATGTCCCACCGCTCTATTTTGTGAAGCATAGAGGGGTAATACTATCTGAGGTCGTGAACTTAACCTTAGGCCAATGATGTTTTACCCATCAATGGCTTTTTCCTTCGCCTTGTTTTTAGTTTTTCATCTAGATCTTGTTCTGAAGGCCACGTATCGGGCAAGTATCTCCGTTTCCTGATCGTATCAGGCGGCAACTCAGCCGGCGCACAGAACGTGCTCGTATCGGGCGACGGTATATCAGGCATTGCATAAGCCGTGTCGGACAACACACCTGGGCGGCGAGCACCCGTATCGGGCAAGATGAGTAATTACCCTTGATTAGACGGATGGGACCGCTCGTCTCGGGAATAGCTTGTCTCAACGGCCGACACACGTCCCAAATTTACCCGTTTTACCCCCGGTTGGGATTGCTATATATAGTACAAAGGTTTTACCGTGTCGGGCTACTGCATTTACTCTTCTAGCTACCCATATCATGCAGTAATTTCTCCCTTTGCTCGTGTGTCGTCCATCTAGCTTTTGCTCTCATGTCGTGCAAGAGCTTCAGATAGTAAAGGTATAGCCTGACAACCTGCTTTCCCGACGCAAGTTTCATATCGTGCGCATCGTATCGGGTTGACGACTTTAGTTGGTTTTCCTTGTGTCGCTCGACACGTGTGTCGCGCGACACGTCTTTTGCTCGCGTTTTTCCGATACACCATATCGGGAGATAACCGTGTCACCCATCCTTGTGCCGCCTCGCTTGTTCTTGTTGTCAGGCGACACATTTTTCCATCGAGAAGACCCTATCAGGCACTTTGTTTCACGCGACCGTGTCGCCCGACACACCCGTGTCGGGCAACGGGTATGACGCGCAATTTTCTCCGTATCGTCCAGTTTTGTGTCGCCTAAGATTTTCTTTTGATGGACGACACCCGGACTTTGTATCGGGCCGAATTTTATCATGCAATCAGTTTTTCTTTTAAACGCCGATATCATTTTTAAGTCTTGCCTACATAACATTTTAATGATCAATGAACTTGTTTAAGGATAACAGATATGGCCCGTACAAAGCGAACCGCCATTCGAGTTGACAAACACGGCGGAAGAATTGACACTGAGTCCGCAACTAAAGCAACAACGGTCGGGCAGAAATGCCAGAATCCCGAGGCAGCTGGGCCATCAACCGCTGAGAAGAGAGCAAGAACGGAAGAAGTAATGACTCCATTTTCTTTCCTAGAGGATGTAACTAGAATAAGTGCAAAGCTCTCAAGAAGGAAATGCAAGGCTCGTGCCGATTATGATGATGATAACCGACCTATGGTAGACAGAGAGCTCTTGGAAACACTTGTGGATACTATATCAAAAAAGATACCCCCATGAAGAAGGTGGCTTCATGGTTGATGAACCCAAAATACCCACATTCAATCCAGAAGCCACGAGAGAAAGACTTCCACTGATTTTCTCTTTTGGAGATGGTCCTAAACCACCACAGAAGACAAACTATGATAAGGAAATGGATCTCTCTTGGGGGCTACCAAATCAAGAAAAAGTATTGGAAGAGATAAGTGGACTTCTCTGACTAGTTCAATAGATGATGAAAGTTTAAAGAAACTGAGATTGATGATCAATCCTTTTGTTCATGTTCACAATGGAAGTATCTTAAAAAGTCTACCTGGTTTAAGGGAATGCCTAATAGTTTTGGAACTTCTTCCTCAGCAAAAGCGCATGACTGATCTCATTGAATCTTGCAAATTCTGAGCCCACAATTGCCTTTTGGTACAACTGACTGCAACATCTTCATCCTGGAATGGATATCAAATAAAGAGACGTCTGACCAACTCCACCACATCGACTACCACAACAAAAAAAGATAATATGTGTGGGAGCTTGTTTCTGGCGCAAGCACGCTCACCAACTAACCCTCACTGGGTTAACATTAACCTACCTTATCTACTTCACAACTCTGGGACAAAGTATGGAGTAAGTTTGGGGGGGGGTACCATGTACCAGTGAGGGAGGTATAAAATTTTCTTCAAACTCTACCCTTATTCCTTTTGTCCTTTTTCTATATCATGTGTACATATACATATACATGCTCATACAAAAATTTTGCTAAAACTTTTGCCAAAATTTTTGCTTATTTTGTCTCTATACATATGTACAAAGACACTATATAGTAAAAACCTGATACGACTTCTTGCCAGTTTATTTTCTATGTGCCTAAGGAGATGCAAGTTATGTTATGTATTTCTAATAATGCAGCCTCAAACAACAAAAGACTATGACTTTCCACGCCAAAAATTGTGAAAAATAATCTTGCAACAGCTAAGAGACGTGTATGCAGAAGGAAAAAGCTGCCCAAACAACAAAAAAAATTCCTCTTGTTTTCCCTTACCCAACAAAAATCCCAAAAAGAGAGAACAACCTTATGAGAGTGAATAAAAGCATGAGAGTCGTGCCAAAAAAAAAGAAAGAAAAAATATATATATACACACTTGTTTTCCAAAAGTACTCATCTTTAGGCATGGTAGATCCGGGGCAGTGGTACGTAGGATGTGAAATCACTACTCTAAAGCCAACTGGCTTGGACTGCAGGGACCGCTTGCCCGTTAACGGACCCGTACCTGGATGGACTGATGGGAAACAAGAAAAAACCCAAAAGCCTTAAGCCTACCCAAACACACAACTTTTTGTCCCCAAAAGCTGTTTGGTGTGAAAGCTAACTTCAGAATCATTCACCCAAGTCTCGCCGAAGCTGTGGAGAATTGTTTTGCTTAAAATAATGTAGGAGAAGTAAAGTCTGTTGTTCATGGTCGGGCCGTATTCTCTGTAAGACATCTCAATGCTCGCTCAAACCCATGGTCTGGAAACTACACCGGTCAAGAAGAAGCATCACACAACAAAGTTTAAAGATTGATTGAGGACAATCAAAATGCTAAGTTTGGGGGAGTTGATAACACCAAATTATGTGATGTTTTTGGCCCTTATTTCGTTATCAAAACTGCCCTTTTTAACTGTTTTCCTCTTCTTTTTGTCATGTTTTTGAATAAACAGGCCACGCTACGTTATTAACTCAATTTTATCATCTTTTGCAGAGTTTTCCTCATTTTTCAACTCATTTATCAGCAAAAAGGCCAGTCCCAGTCTACCAACGTGTTCCACCTGCATCAACCTTCTTACCAACCGCTGGCCGATACGCTCGCTGCCCGACACGGTGCGCGATACACTACCGCACGATACACTACCGCGCGATACAAGGGTGCCGCACAAGAGGGAGCGGACGAGCGATACGCCATTTACCTGACAGGGAGTTGGAATCACCATGACTGCTGTAGCGTGTCGCGTGATACAAGCCACCCACCAAGAGGCGCCATTCGTCAGGTTGACCGACACGCTCCCAACCCGACATCCTTGTGACGGGCGACGCGCATATCAGGCACCCCTGAATCCACGATAATAAGAGCTGATGAAGAACACATGGCGTCCGGAGCAGCATAACTTCCCCCAACTGTTGCCTATAAATAGCAGCTACAAGACTCCGATGGGACGGGTCAAAATCTCTCGAAAGCCAACTTAGGAAAGCATCTGGAGCTAGCGTGTCGTGCCTTAGAGGTGTGCCGGGCGATTCTAGGTGAGCACTTCCCCATCCCGAGAGGGAGGGACTGGTTCACTTAGGGTCGGTCCCGGGCACCGCTGCAGGCCGATATCGGCCAACAAGGACACCAGATAGGTGTACCCGATGCTGGAAGTAACACTCTGGCCCGACACGATACCAAGCCCGATACGCATTACCAGTCACAGCGTGTCGCCCGAGAGGGTGCCACCCGACATGATCATATCGGGCATGGGCGCCCCACACGATACGTCTGCCCATCAGGAGTGTGTCGCCCGAGAGGGTGTGCCGCCCGACACGGGTGTATCGGGCAAGGCTCCCGCCCGGTATTGGGCTGGAGGGTCTGCTGCTTCCTGTCGCCCTTCTAAATCAAGAAGGTGACATTTATCTCTGCTTATTTCAGTCATTTACTTTCTTTACTTATGCAATGTAATCAGACCCTTTATGCTAATGGAATTAGAAGAGTTTAAATTATCTGCTACTTTATGTTTGGTCCCTTTTGTTGGATGATTGTTCTGTTTAACATCTGAACTCTATCTTGTACGCTTGGATCGTGTTTCGACTAGCTACCGAATCATGTTTTCCCATTGCAGCAGCCTCGAGAGAGGTGTTGTGGCTCTAGTGTTTAGTCTGATACGGAAGTACGAAAGTGCCCTGGATCGGAGTTGCTTTAGTAACCTTTCCACTCCAACCAAAGACGAGCAACCTCGAGAGAGGTGTTGATGCTTAGTTAGAGGTATCCACTTCGAGAGGAGGGGTACAGGATGTTTCTGATGCCTCTTGTTTTACCGAAGCTTTCTCCTTCGTTCCTTGCTAAAGCAATAGTGTTATTCTCTCTATTTCCGTTGCACGAAAAACCTAAAAACTGATAAACCTTTAAAACCTAAATTTTCCTCGTAGCTCCAGTTGGAGATAGTTTTCTTTTATTTTATCGATCTTAACCTGTTGTTCCCTTGGGGAACTTTATCATCTCCTTACCCATACCGGAGTGTAACGTGTCGATTCCGTATTCCCAACACTACCACCCTTGTCCCTGTGTTTGACCCCGTATATCTACTTCGACCCCGTAAACAAAGTTGCGGGGGCCTAGAAGGTTTTAGGTTATAAATTTAAAAAGTCCAACTACTTCAAATCCGCTCCCTTTTTCGGACGCGCGATTTAGGCCGGTCAGCTACGCCCTCTTCTCCCTTATCCCTTCCCGATCGACACCCAGCACTATCAAGCGACGCCCAAGCAGCACACAGCCGCACTGGATCGGCCACAATAGATGGGAGAGGAGCAAGGCGAGTTTGGGCAGTTTCTCGACTTTCTCACCTCCGACCATCCAGGGTGCCCTGCCTCCGTTCTCCTTCCTCCACTTTTCTTCCCCTTCCTCACCCAACCTGCAACCGATATGCTAGGGTGGCCGACCTATTGTAGGTGTGGCGCCCAACGGAGCTTCTTGACCAGAAAAGGAGGAAGCACGACAGTCTAGGCCTAGATAGGGAGCAACGCTCACCCTCTACCTCGCCCACCTGCCGCCGATCAATAGAGCAGCTAGGTGCAGCGCCCCCAACCAGAGCAGCAGCAACAACTGCTGTTCGGAGTAGCGGCAACGGCCAGGGGCCGTTTGAGCATGAGCAGTAGCATTCGATGATAACGTTAAGCTCCGTTCATGTGGTCCTAGCAGCAATCTGCAGCCATCAAGCCTTGAGCAGCATCTAGCTAGCTCTGTCTATTTTCAATCTATGGATGCGTGTGTTACTGCTTGATTGCAGATGGTCAGGCCAAAAACAGCTTGGGTGCAAGAGGCACCAAAGAGAGGTAGCTTTGACTTCTGCTTGAGGTCCCGATCAGGAATCCGTAGCTAATAGCCTTGATTAGTTACTAAATCGAGCTCCTTTCCAACATATGTGTGAAGCAGGTTCCTTCCAGAACTGAACCGAGGTAGAAGAAGACTCAGAAATCACCTGGAATCTGGTCTCTGGACGCAATTCCAATCGAATCCGGACATCTCCAATCGTTGTGAGTAGGATTTCACTCACTATCTAAGATTTAACTCTGCAAATCAGAAATTTTTGGTAAATTATGCATTTTTCGCTGATAACAGGCGTTGGGCAGTATTTGGCGTCACCTGACTTTTTATTTCATAAATCATTTATTTATGCTTTAATATGATTTGGATTAGCATCTAATCAGTGTGGATTGGACCAGTGAATTTACATAGTTCATCGGAACCTAAATTGCTCAGTGTGAATGTTGAAATTAGAAATACACGAGTGATAATGGTACAGTTTGGGTATAAACCCAGACAATACAAAATTTGTAAATTATCAGATGCACGATTTCAAAGAAAGTACGATAACATAAAAATATGCAATAAAACCCTAGTTGCATGCTTCTTGTTATGTTAATGTGTGTGAATTAACATTTACATGAATTGGCACATTTCTCTAAGATATTACTAGAAATTTCCAAGTATTGTTAATAATTCATGTTATGATATGTAAGTAACTCTTAATTGAGTTATGTGATGCACAAACCAAGATTAGGGTTAATGTGCACGTTCTTCGAGAAACTTTAGATAATTGATAAATACTACAGATGATTTATTATATGTGAAGTAAATTACTCTTATCAGTACAATAAGATGTTCAATTGCATGAATTCAGAATGTATGTGCCAAATTAACATGAGTTTGGGTTAATTATGAATTTTCAATCTGCCTGCATGAATGATATAAGGATTACTCAGTATTTACAATGATTTTGAGTATACTGCTATGTCAGTTCTAGAATGATATTGTATTGTGATTTGAACTGCAATTAAATAGATGGGGTAACTGAAACCCTAAGGATAGGGTGTTGCCATGTGATAAGTGAATGAGGTAACTGAAATCCTAAGGATGGGGTGTTCAATGAATCAAGTATCTTGATATCAAAATTCTTAGTATGAGATGTGGTGATGCTTAATAGTTCAATTGCATGATTTTAGTGTATAAAGTGCCAAATTGACATGCATTCTATTTAAATAAGAATTTTGGTCTACCTGCATGTATAGTATGATGATTACTCAGTATATTATAGTGTTTTGAATATACTACTCTGTCAAATTTAGAATGATATTCATGTCGTGTTGTAAAGTTCAAGTAAATAGACTCGGTACCATAGAGATACCAAAGTCCAGAACAAGTAAGAGAGAGATGCAATGTAGTAAGAGCTTTTCTATAGTAATAAAATATTAGAATAAGGGCCCTGACACCGTAGAACCCCTTTGAGAGGTCTGTACCCTAGGGGTGAAACGACCTAACCCTAGCGGTGCGTCCAGTAAGGTCGGATCTCGTGTCCAACACTAACCAGAGACAGGATCCTGGTGGCACGAGAGTACAGTTTGTAGTGTCCAACATCAACCAGAGACAGGATCCTGGTGGCACTAGAGTATAGAAAAGTGTGTCCAACACTAAACAGATGTCCTGGTGGCACGGCTTGACTCTCCGCCTGTGTACTCAACTAGAGGAGGAGTCCAGTTTACGACACCATAGGATGCCGAGGCCAGAGAGCCAGAGTTCCTATAGTAGACCAGGACAACAGTCAGACTTAGCTATCCTGGGGTGTTGGCTAAGTCTTGTACGGTGGGATCATAGTTCGATACGAATCTTCATATGTAGAGTACACTGCATATGATCAGGGCATAAGATAAAATATGTTCATATATGTTCACAAAGTTTTTATTTAGTTAAAGAGTTAAGAAAGAGATGAGTTAGCTTCATAGTAGTAGTTCTTTAAGTATTTTTTGTTAAATAATTGTATCCACAACTTTGCATCAATTGTTATCATAATGAAATCTTGACATCTTCTATTGTTTAAATTAAATTGCTTAAACCTGCTCAGTGTAGTATTTCTTACATATTATTCCAAATAATAAACATAAATGAGTTATCTGTGATGGTTGGTGAAATTCTATTCACTGAGCCAGTAGCTCACTAACCTACTGAAACATTTTTCAGGTCAACGTCAATATGAGGAGGTTGAAGGATCGTATCACATGAGTACATAGAAGGTAGTTAGTAGTTAGTTATAGGTCTCTTAGTCCTTTCCCCTCGGTCCTTGGGCATGTGGTGGGTTAGAGAGAGAATGTGGTGAAATATGTAGTTAGTTTTCAATTATTTGCTGTGTTTTATAGTCTGCATGAGAAATGTAATATGACATGTAAGCTTGTTTTTATTCTTAGTAAGGTTGATGGAAAGTCGCTTCCGCAGTTTTATTATAATTAGATGCTATTCAGTTTTTATGATTTTCATTTAAGTTAATCTAAGTGATCAAGAAAAGAAAAAGTTAAGAGTGGTTTACTGAGGGTGACTCCCCGATCTTTGGGGTCATTAGAGATGACACGGAGGTCGGAGCGTCACAATAGATTTTGAAAGGATTTTACATATCTTGTCATATAGATCAATTTCTAAAGAGTTTCAGAGTCTTCACCATTTTGTTACATATTTGGCGGAGTAGGTGGACATTTGGTTATGGTGGTCTCTGCGGCGGTGGTGGAGTATACCAATGGTAATCATAATCACTAATCAGTCCTCAAATCAGTCCCAAACCAAACCACCCCATTTGAAGCAGATTTCTATCATCCAAAGTCAGTAGGGCCGCAGTGATGGGCAACCACCTTTATGGTTTGGTTTCACAAGAATCTGAACCATGCCATCCGATCCTCATTCTTGAGGTAGTAGTGAGGGAAATGACTTGTGTATGTATCATTGGTGGCTCCACTTGTAGTATATTTTGTAGAGTACAAACCAAAACTAGATGCTTCACCACTCTCACCTAGTATCACCGACAAGTGTAGGAGGAGCAACAGCCAGACGCTTGACTCATATAGTAGATCTCATCAGATCCCTCCATGTACCTCATGCTTATGAAAACCTACAGAAGGGTGAGGTGTGTGCTTGGGTCACGTGATGCTGGAGTAAGCCCCTAAGTTTCGTCAAGATCCATCCATGGACATGTCCCGCTGGTCGACATTGCTGACATGGAACCTATGCAGGATGATACAGGCAATGCATCATTCAAAGTCTTGTAGACCACAGAGATGAATGTGAAGTAGAGCACAATGTGTCTGGTCTTATTAAACAGAGCAAAGGCCGAACCAAGGGGAGGGAGGGTGCGTTAGGTGCGAAGGATGGGGGTGGCGATTCAGATGTGGTAGAGACAACAGTGACAAGGGCGGCAACAAGGACATAGTGGAAACTGGAGGTGGAAGATAGATGGTGACAATGGTCTGGTGACAGATGTTCCTCCTTCAACTAGACCGGGGTTGCTAACTTTGTTGTCATGGTAGCATAATTAGGTGGGAGAAATAACAATTGTAGTAGTTTTGCACCAACTCTGGATGTTATGCAAGTGATAACGTTGCATGAATTAGTAGGAGAGAGACATATCCTGTCGAAGGTGAGTGATACAATTATAAAATTGTCCGCACTAATGGTAACTGGTAAACTGTGTGGTCACCCATATTATAAAACCATTACATCCAGTGATGATGGCATGGTTCTCCACACTATAAGTGAGAGCAATGGTTGTAGCGGGTGGTGGGTGGTGGATGCCCAACCCATACCTTTTTCCATCCCTAGTGGAGTAGGTGATGTTGCCATTCTATGAGATCGTAAAGATACCACCATTTCCCTCATTTATGTCCAGTGAATGATTCCCTTTAGTAGCTCGGGTTTCTCAAGCTCACCTTCCCTTGAGCAGTAGTAGTGGTCAAAAGGTATTGGTCATCCTTTCATTGCCTACATGCGAGCAATAGTAAAAAATGCATTCATGACAATGACAACATGTGACTTGCCACTAGTGCTGGAGGTGACCATACTAGGGAATACGTTGGAAGAGCCTCATAACACCATTCGATGATTCATTGAGCTAGGTCAATTTCATTCCAACAGTAAAAGTTGTTTTACCCAAGATGAGGACCATTGCTTTTAATAGCCATATATTCTCTCAATCCAACGATGGGCCCCAGAGAGGGATACATTCTTCAGTCATCTTTGTCCAAGAAAAGTTGAACTTCTATTCATTTTCAACATCATACATGAGGAGAGTAATATTATTGCGCAAAATAGGAGTGAACAACTGAGTGAGGTTCTTTTGAGTATTTTGTAATATATGTCATTTAAATAATGCACATAATGTATCATTGAGAACTTGTCTTATAGCCAAAGCCATTGTGGCATTTTGTTATATGAAAATAGTTAAAGATGTCTTTCCCGACATGCATTTCAGAAACATCCTGAATAGCTATTCAAAGGACTCAATATTTCATCATAGACTCTGATTGGTTTGGTCTAACTCATAAGTTATGTGGAACTCATTTTCTAGGAACTCTAGTTTAGTTTCTGAAACTTAAGCTCCATTCACTTCCACGTAATTGGTTTGTTGTAAGTGTAAATATGAAAATAAATTTAAAAAATGTTGATTTTACTGTATTTGAAATAATAATTAAAGGGAAAAGAAATAAGAAAAGAATCATATATGTGAATAATCATAATATTCTTAGCCATAATAATCTCAACAAGTAGTCATGATGTGGATGCTTCTCCTTACAAATATTTTAATGTGGTATAGTTATAATTTTAATAAAAATGTTACGGTTCAAACCAAATCACAATATTTTTAGTTCACTTTGTATATACAAAGTATTATAATAATATCTAGATTTTATGTGTTTGTAATAAATTCTAGTTCATCATTATTTAACAAAGTATACAACATTAATTTTATATTATATATATATAGTTATAATGAATTATCATTTCACATCATATTCTTTAAACACGAAGAATAAAAACATGTTAGACAAATCATATTTTTGGTCACAAGGTGCGGTGTGGTTAATTTTTCACAGTGTTCATATTTTATTTTATTTTATAGACCACAACGATAATGGCAGTTGTAGTGTAACATATTTTACATGGTGCCACTTATAGAATATAGAATTTTGTCATATTCTGTTCTAATTTTGACAATTAACCATATCCACATTGCTAACATTCCTAGTCATAAATAGTTTGTGTCATGACGGAAAATGAAAAATATAATTGTACATGAAATGTTGTCAATTGTTCTGGAACTCATTTTTCAATCTATTTAAGAGGGAACTCATGAACTCTATTTTATATGTAGCTCCATGACTCATCGAAACTCACAAAACTTAAGTTCCAACACTTACATTAAACAAATCATAAAAACTATTTTAGGAACTCCATTTCATTAGTTTTTCAGATCGATTACAACAAACCGATCAGAGCCATAGTGGAGGGTTAAACAAAATATGAGACCCTAGATGTGGTGGCTAAAATCAATAAATAAAGATTTATAAAAAAATAACATGTCAGTTCAAAATAATGCAACAATAACGGTTCAATACTAGATCGCATATAGTTCAATATTGTAACACATATAGCACAATGTTGGAACAAAAATGTTAAATATTGGAACACAAGATGTCGATTACTGGAACACAAGATGTTGAATACTGGAACACAAGATGTCGAATACTGGAACAAAATATATCAAATTTTAGAACACAAGATATTGAACGCTGGAGGAACACATGATTATACTAAGTACTTGATGGTCGGTAGCTCTTGTTGGTATGAAAATTTGTATCAAAAGAAATCGCATCACCGAATAACCAATAATCATACTTCATCCTCCCGTCGGACCAAAAAATGTTTGCAATTCTCTCTTTTTTATCACCTCAATGCCATAGTAAAATGATGGGTTGTTGTATGCTTAGTGAAGTACTTTCACAAAGTAGTGCCCTCACCAACTATCATTGTCTTTTGTTTCCTCTGCCTCAAATGGTTCCATCCTAGGAATTTATTAATTGAATTTCAACATCTTTGTTGATATCTACTACATTTGTTTGCATGTTTGAAATAATGCAGTTGGATCTAAGGTGTGCATATTCTTGCAGGTGAAGTGCGTGGTTATGATCAACAACCAAACTAGTTATCTTGTAGAGATTAAGCTGGCGATAAAGATTTAGATTGAGATGCACTTTGCACCCGATCCTTTCTTCTCTACAACGCCTCTTGGTTTTGGTTCGAAAATCTATTAATTCTTTAATTGTTTTATTACTTGTGTGATTTCGTATACTTCCCTTTTGATATGCTTGTTTATTTCAAACATATCACATATACTGAATTTTTTTATGGTGCATGTTTCACCTTTACACTTCTTCTCTAAGTCAATCCTGCTGCCAAATCCTTTCTAACGAGCATAATTGTTATATAACTGATGTGCTTTGTGTGCATAACTAAACTCAAGGTTGTTTAAACAATC
Organism: Alisma plantago-aquatica; assembly: GCA_963693085.1. Lineage (NCBI taxonomy): Eukaryota > Viridiplantae > Streptophyta > Magnoliopsida > Alismatales > Alismataceae > Alisma > Alisma plantago-aquatica. Next base: position 1,131,260,738 of record OY856413.1, on the reverse strand, counting down.
CTACTTATCAAGTGCATCTGATATTATGAAAGACAACAATATTAATGGAACATGAGCGAAAGGAATAAAGGAACATGAGTGGAAGGAAGAACAAATAAAAAGTATGAGAAAAGGAATAAAGAGGAGGATAACATGATCATCGGAGGAGGGGGGGGAAGACAAATAAGTGAGAAGAGGAGCAAGGAGCAGCTGAAAAGAAACAATGATATGTAGAAGAGAAAGAATGAATAAGAAGCTTAAGAAAGGGAACAAGGAGGAGAATATAGTCATCAACGAGGGGGGAGATAAAAAAGACAAACAAGAAGAATAAGAAAAAGAACAAGGAACAATTGAAAAGGAACAAGGATGGGAAGTACATGGTAATATCGTAACCAAGAATTGAACGAGTAATTTTGGACATGGGTTAATTCAAAATTTCATTGTTAGATGTGTATTAATGAATACAATGAGAAGGACAAAGGATCATGAGACTATGAAGAGGAGGGTAACATGATCATCGAGCATGAGAAAAGGAATATGAATAGGGAGAAAAGGAAGAAAGATCATGAGAAAAGGAGTAAGGAGAAAGTGAAAAGGAACAAGGATAGGTAGAAGAGGAAGAACAATTAAGAAGCATGAGAAAGGGAACACGTATCATGAGAAGAGGAACAACAATACGATAACATGATCATGAGGGGAAAAAAGGAAAGACAAATAAGCAACATGAGAAAAGGAAGAAGGAATGAGAAAATACGAATAAAGTTAGGAAAAACATGATGATATTGTAACCAAGAATGGAATGAGTAATTTTTGACGTGTGATTGTGGCCAAACAACACTCACATAGTAAGCATCAAGCAACATCCTCTGCTCAACTTGCAAGAACAAACAATTATGTGATACTATTGGAGATGTACTTGTGAATGAATCAATTGAGGCTGCTGAGTTTATTCTTACAAGCTGAGAATGATGTTACCGAATGCATACTACATCGTTCGATGTGTGTTACCAGATAAATTGAACTGAGGTTAAACAAGGATCAAGAGTGAACAAATAATGAAGCGTCAAGATTATGATCACTGAGGGAGAAAGGGAAACGTGAATATAGGAGAAAAGGAACAAGATTAGGGAGAAAAGGAACAAAGAGCAGAAGAAAAGGAATAAGGGGGAGGTGAAAAGGAATAAGGGGGAGGTGAAAAAGAACCAGGATAGGTAGAAAAGAGAGCACGATTCTAAAGCATGAGAAAAGGAACAAGGACCAGGAGAAGAGGAAGGAGGATGATAACATGATTATTGAGGAGGAGAAAAGTAAAGACATATAAGTAGCATGAAAAAAGGAAGAAGAAATGAGACAAAAGGAACAAATGACAATGAGAAAAGGAACAATGATAAGGTAAAAAGGAACAAGGATAGTTATAATAGGAAGAACAATAAGTAACTTGAAAAAAGTAACAAGGATAGGGAGAAGAGGAAGAAGGATCTAGAAAATAGGAACAATGAGATGGAGAATAGGAAAGTCAAATAAGCAATTATAATGAGAAAGGGAATAAGGAGGAAGAGAGAAAGAACAAGGAGAGGGAGAAAAGTAAAGACTTTTAAGAAAAAAAGGGATGACAATATCAATAAAGGACCATCTGATACATTTATATGAATATCTTTTAAAACCAATATCCTCTCTGATGATTTCAGAAGTGACACATGTCTCATTCAAATCTATTTGAGTCCTCCCAACATCATGTGGCTCCATATCAGGAATGTCTACGCAATATGGATGTGTGGGAGCTGTGTCTCTTTGTGAGAAATCCCTATGTGAGAAATCATAATATACTTGATCTTCAAAACTAATATCTTATGGATTCTCTGAGTAAGCATACCAATCATTAGAAACCAATGGAACTTCTTGTGATATTCCTTTCCCATACATTTTCTTGAGAATCCATCTCATTAGATCTATGTCAAACAAAGATGTATTGCCGACTGAATTTCTATGTTGGATATCTCAACATGGTGATGATGGCACACCATCAACTGAACCTTGTTGAGTATCTTGGGGAGGTGAAAATGGGACACAAACTACTAAATCTTGATGAGTATGTTGGTGTGGTGATGATGGCATACCATCAACTAAACCTTGTTGAAGTTTCTTTAAAGCCATGTCCATTCCTTCATCCATTCATTAGCACCCATGATATGTTTCTTTTGAAAATACTTCATGGGAGGTTATAATCTAGAGAAAATGAAAAATGATGTATATATATATATATGATATTAAAACTCACTACTTTACAGATGTAACTAGCTACACTATGAATAAAAGGGCTTTCTTTTACTAAAAATACAACCTTTTAAGAAATACAATTAGTGTACATGCAAATAAATGAAACAATATATTTTTAAGAGAATAAGGATGAGGAGAAGCAAATAAGACGATGGTATTTGTGAAATCACATAACAACAACAAATCCAAGAGGATTAGGCCACTTGAAGCATCAAAGGACATTTGTCTAGGCTCAACTCAATGTTGATAGATCTAAAATTTAAAGTAAATAACAACACCAATGATTGGTCTAAATGTATCTGGCCCCATGGCCAGAGAGCGCAGTCAGATATAGGTTTCAAACAAAGTGAGAAAATGAGAAAAAGAGAACATGAGAGGGATCAGGAGAAGGAGCGGGATCAAGTGAGTGACATTGTATTTGTATACATCAAGAGGATTTCTATATACTTTCCAAATCCCTGGTGTCAAAAACATACAATCACCGTCCCAGAAATGTGCTTGGGTTTAATCTAGCCGTTCGCTGAAAAGTAGCCTTTTTGAGTGATCATGATCTAGTTCAAGATGTCATGAAAAATGACACCATCAACATTGGATCTTTTTGTGTCTAATGGAACTAGGTGTTCTAAAAGAATAGGTAAAATATTCCCAATACATGATGGAAACTCCCAAGCTTTAATGTGACGTCATTTATGTTCGAGACTTAGACAACACATTAGGACTCTTGAGAATTTGCCTTGTCAGAGTGGATTCAAGGACTCTATTACTTTAGAGGTTTGGTGTGAGCATTGGTCCAGTTTCAGTCCGTCTAATAGAACCAGGTGTGCTAAAAAATTGGTAAACAAGTAGGTTGTACATTTCATAGTATTAATGAATCCAGGAGTGCTAGAAAAACTATGAAAGTTGGGTCCTAGTTGTTATGGAATTACTTATAATGAGGGGAGGAACCCTATCTATAGGCTTCTAATATTGCATAACAGTGACAAAAAAATACATCAGAATCATTGGATTCAGTTAAGATTTCTTCCATGGTGTATGTCCTCTGGGTGCTTGTCTTGCCTCTGAATGATAATGTCTGATGTTCATTCTCCTTTCTTAATCTCTTTTTGTCCATATTGTTCAAAAAAAGAGTAGTTAGAAAAAACATAAGGAATGGACAATATTAGATAATGGATTGGAAAACAACCAACCCCTCAAGTTTTTGTCACAAACATTGATTTTTTGATGAGATAAACATACAAACCACATTGTAATTAAAGAAGCACTACAAATACCCGATCAGTGTGGCTCAGGTGGTTCAGTCCGACTTGTCCTCCATGGGGGACCCAGGTTCGAATCCCCCTGAGCGCACTATAATTACCAACTCCTTGGGTCATCCAGGCTCTGGAACCTGTATGAGGAGGAGGGGGAGTGGGGTCTCCCTAAGAATAAAAAAAATCACAAATAGGTAAAAACTAGATTGTACATATCCTAGTCTTAGTAGCACTAGGAGTGGAAGAAAAAATATAAAAGTTGGATCATATGTAGTTATGAAAGTACTAATAACGGGGAGAGGCTCCCCAGTAATTGGCTCTAATGGAATAACAATGATAAAAATGCATTAGAAATCATTGGATCTAGTTACGATTTCTTCCATGGTGTATGCCCTCTGTGTGCTTATTTTGCCTTGAAATGGTAGTGTCAGGTGTTCATTCTCCTTGCTCTGCTCCAAATTAGTTTGTGTATTTGCAATGCAGAAATAATTCATATGAATCTATGACTTGTTGGATGTGTGTGTGATTGGCATTTCTATGGTTGCTAAATCTTTTGTTATTTCTTTCTATCTATAGCATCCAAAAATAAGCAATCATAAATTTTGTTTTTATATTTGGCATGTATTTGGTTTGGAATTTGGAACAAATGTGAGATGTTGTAAAGAGAGGTCGTGCGTTTGTATATGTCTTGAAAAAATGTGTTTAGGTTAGGGCTATAAATGAGTACAGGTAGCCCTACAGACCTGCAATGGAATAACAATGATAAAATTGCACCAGAAGTCATTGGATCTAGTTACGATTTTTCCCATGGTATATGTCCTCAGTGTGCTTATCTTGCCTTGAAATGGTAGTGTCGGGTATTCATTCTCCTTGATCTGCTTCAAATTGGACCGTGTATTTGCATTGAAGAAATAGTTCATATGAATCTAGGACATGTTGGATGAGTGTGTGATTGATATTTCTATGGTAGTTAAATCTTTTGTTTTTTTTGTCTATAACATCCAAAAATGAGTAGCCATCAATTTATTTTTAAATTTGGCATATATTGGATTTGGAATTTGTAATGCATGTGAGATGTTTTAAAGAGAGGCAGTGTGTTTGTATATGTATTGAAAAATTGTGTTTATATTGGGGTTGTAAATGGGTACCGGTAGACCTGTGAACATGCAGATCTAAACTCTTTAAAATCCCATCACAACTCTAAATTTTTAAACCTGCATACATGTGGACCCATATATAAGCGGGTGCACTAATAAGTATGCTTGGATCCAGATCCACTAGACCCACCCCACTATACATAAATAACTACTTAAATAATATGTTATTTATATCATACTTTTCTAGTCTGATTAATATAATACATGAGATTATAGCCCACTCTGATTAAAATAAGGTTGAGACTAATCATCTAGTTGAGAATTAAATATTCTAATTAAAATCATGAGCAACATATGTAATAAATCAAAATAGTCGTGCTACACAATTAAAATATTATGATGATTACTAAAATTATGTAACAAATTAGCTTGATGAATCTTCAATCTATAAAGTATTGCATTCTTTAATATAACTATTACATGGTAATATACTATGTATTAGCAACATCTTATTGTATTAAAACATACAGAGCATAGTCATATTTTTTCTTACAATAACAATATGCTATTTTAATAGAACTGCTTACCCGCATACCCGCTCTGCAAACCCACTATTTTTGCAGATACGAGTCTGGTGTGGGTCTAGATTTTTATTATGTGGGTCTAAAATCCAAAATGAACCACAAAATCAAACAGGTATAGGTATGGGTATGGCTAGACCCACACCATACTCACACTGTTTACACCTGTAGTTCTGATTTGGGTTGTGACAAGTTGTGGATTAAGAGGTGTGTAGTGGTTTCCTCATATATTTTTTAAAGGTGACATCTAGAGGGCCCTTGAAATTCTCTTAATTTCATGTTGCTATCTGTGAAAATTTGAGTTTGATTTTGGTGGGGTTACTACAATGTTCCATATGTACTTAGCGGGACAACGATACCCACCTTAAGTTGATAAGGGATATGATGATTTTGTTTCATAGATGGGTCTCCAAATCCATGAAATGATGTTTTTTGGTTTAATTCTAGGTGGTTGTAGAGGTTTAAGTATGTCTCATATGATAAAGCAGTGGATAATAGTCTTTTTAAAATATTCTCTCTTTGTCTACGTAGTAGGTTCAAAGCTTTTGTGGCGGTGATGTTGGATATGGAGTGTGGTATTTGGATGCTGATGGCGAAGATGGTGATTTGTTGTCCTTGAAACCATGACTATGTATAAAATTTTACATTGGTTACAATATGTGGTGGAATGTTGATGTAGCTTTGCATGTACTATATTTGTTATGCGATTCACGTTCCACCATGAATTTCTATTGTGGTAGTATTTTTCAAGGATGTGTTCTTTCTAGATGCATTTATATTTGTACATAAAGTAGCATGATTTTGAAAATCAGACAGAGGACACATATTTTTAAGTTTAGGATGCCTCATCAACCATGTTTCTTTTGTGGATAGATGCCAATTAACCAAACGTAGATGCCAATTAACCAAACAAATTTTGTTTCCTGCGTGTTTACAGAGGAATTTTTTGCGGATTTTTTATTGTATAGTGTATGTAAGAAAGGAGAGGAATGCAACTCAAATAATAATAGTAGTTAATGTGGTGAGTGAGCTATTGAGAAGAGTGTGTATATTACCCATGTTGAGGTATTTTGTTCTCCATGAAGTCAAGCAACGATTAAGTTTTTGGACGATGGGGTTCTACACAGATTTTGGCATAGGTTGGGGTGAAAACAGAAGTCTGAGATAAGTAAAAGGAAATTCTTATATTTGTAGTTAAGAAGAGTCTACTACCATTTGATGCATCTAGACTCATGTGAGTGCCAATGATCATAGATTTATGGAGGTTGATTTTGAGACCAGAAATGTATGAGAAGATGATCAAAATTTAGACAGTGTTGATAAAATTGGTATCTTCTGGTTTAATGAAGATGATGGTATCACCATCTGTAACATACCGAATTCTAAAATTTTGTCTTTTGACCCTCTTTCCCATATTTTCCTTTAATTTCTATCCTTCTTTGCCTTTTAGTTCAATTTGTAGAGAATATAATGGTTTAGTGAACATTTATTCACTAATTGTACCAATGAAAGGGTTTATGCACAAATACCTCAGTGAAACCTTAATTACCACAACTAAGTGCTCTAAACATTAATCTAACTTTTTTTATATGATTTTAAAACATAAAATGATCCTAATTTTCAAATTTGTTTCGATTTGGATGTTGTTTGTGCAAGTTATGCAATTATATGTACATTCTAGACTTTTATGCAATTTACCCAATTGAGAGGTTTTTCTTGCAAATTATCACTTGGATTTTAATCCTTATATATTCCCTTACCATTAAAGAGATTTTAAACCATTGGAGAACCTAGTTTCACCTTGGTTTGATGGTATTTCTTTCCAAGGGCATTATAGGGATTGCCCTCTTTATAAAGATGCTTATCCTTAAAAGCTATCAACCAATGAGGTTATTTCTTTCTTGCAAAATGGTGGGGATGGACTAGAATAATCTATGGGCCCTTATAACCGACTTTGGATATGCATGAAGCCTCTATGAGCTATCCTCTTGCATGGCCATCAATCCCTAGGCTAAAGACACATGGAAAGTCCCTTAAGACTCCTCATGCTTCACCTCTTTCTATATATAGCCATGTATACCCCTTCCCAACTCACAATTTGAAAAATCTTGCTCTCCTTTTCTTTCCTCTATATTATATAATAGTTCCTTCTGTATTTGTCCATGAAGTTGCTGACCCAAGGTAATAGAGGGAGCCTACCTTGGTGAAGAAGGCTCCTAGGGCTTCCAAATTGCCCTATTAGGGTTTCTAAAGCTCCTCCTTGGTAAATTCGACCAAAACTAGTAAGTTGCCTCCCTTCCTTCCCTATTTTCATACTTTTAGTCTCCCTTAAACCCTATTACAGGTCGTAACCATGGAATTCCATGGTAAAATCCCACCTAGAACCCTAAAACATGTCATCTCCATGCTCTTTTCCTAGGGTTTGCACCTCTAAAGTGGAGAAGGTGATCTTTGCTCAAGAAAGGAGCTAGGCTTGGAGAAAACAGACCTTCTAAGATCATATTCTTGATGTTTGGACCTTATTATCTTCCCTAGGTATGAGCTTCATAACCCCCTTCCCATATTTTTCTTATTACATGCTTAAAACTCATGATCTTATGTTAAAAATTGACGATGTGTCGATTTCTAATTGGTCGATTTTCAATAATTCACAACTTTTGATTCGTTTGTCCAAAAATTAAAGTAAAATATGTTCTGAACTCAGAAAAACATGTTATTTTTAATAAAAATATTTCCAAGTATTAGTTTTCAGTTTTGTCAAAAAGAGTTTTTAGAAAATGAATTAAATACCTAAAAATCACCAAAAATACACGTTAACCTTCATAACTCCAATATATGCAAAATTATATATTTTCTTAATCAGAAAAACCTAAATAAGTCAGTGGTGATATTTTTGAGGTCTGAATCGAGGTTTTGTGTAAAAATTTCATGTATTAGGGTTTCAACTCTTTAATGTATATATGTTATTCTAATACATGAATATGAAATTAGAAATATGACAAGTGGACCTCGATTTCAACTAAAGGTTTGGAAAAGAGGTTAATAAGACTCTAAGTAAGAGAGGTATGTTGTATCCCCTATTCCTCTATGTTGAGCAATTCACCTATGCTTATTCATTCTCTTTGTCCTATGGACATTAGCCTATATACAATGTCTTTTCTTTTGAAAATCATTGTTCATGTGAAATACCTTATTTGATATTGAACATGTGATCATGGATATTCTTTTGAACTCTTATCTTACGTTTTGTTCATAATGTAACTCTAAAAGATGACATGTGATGTCTTTTGCCCACTTATGAGGTGGATGTATATGTTGGTCACTTATGTGGTGACTAGTTTATATCTTCTGACTATACTTTCTACTTGCCTTTACATTTAACATGCTATGTGATTCAGTAGCACTAGAGTAGTATAATTGCATTGGTTTTTATGACAGATGTGTTATTTCCTGCCGAGCAGATGTGATATTTCCTGCTCTTTTGGGATGGAAAGGAACCTCATACCCAGGGCAAGATGTGTGATTCTTGGCCCATGTTTTATATATTTGGGAGATTGGAAGTATTCCTTTCTCTATCAGGTTTCAAGTTTATGAGACTTGGCCACCTTTGTCTTTATAATATTCTAGTGTTATGCTTATCTCACATGCATGCATGATGATGGTTATGATATGTGCTTATGTGGCACCACTCTTTTATTTAATAATGGCAAGTATTCTTTTGTTATCATATTATTTAAATTCCTTTTCTCTTGATACCTATTTGGGTGGTCCTTATCTTTTCTATGAGAAGCCTTTTATATTTGATGTCCTTTACTTCATATATTGCTCAATTTCCTATTTCGTATGCACATACCAGCTTTTGCTGATGTCTCCTGTTGTTTCTTTCTTTTGTGGGGTATGCTTCCAACCCGATGTTAGATCAAGGAGTATATAGCTTTTGGATTAACCTAGCTCTTGGAGATTTGCTTTGGAGACAAGATTTGAAGTAGTTTGGACTTTCCTCTATCTAGATCCTATTTTTTAATGTTGTCAATTTTTTTGAAGTCTAGTTTAAGGCAAGGAGAGGGGTGTTGTTCCTATGGCATGGTGTATGGTTTCATTTCCAATGACATATGCATCTTGTATGTCTTTGAGTTTGAGGAAGGCACACTATTAAGATCCAATCATCTTAATGGGCTTTCATCCTAATACTAAGGGTTCTGGTTATAATATTATAGGGTGGATTGATGAGGCTGATGGCTATGAAGTGTTGTATAGTTTTTGGTTAGTTGATTTTTTTCATGAGTACAATATGTGGATTTCAATTTTTGTATAATGATGTCAACATATATAGAGATATAGTGGATAAGATTGATGATATCTCATTTGATAAGTTCCCACACATGTTGTTAGAATTCAACGTTAGTTACATATTGTCACGAGGATTTTTGATCCAAGTTGGAAAACAACCTATTTGATTTTAGTTTCAGTGAATTAAATAATAAGATTAGATGGTTGTTTGATATAGTGGCGAAGATTGATGAAATACCATTTGATATGTTCCCACACATGTTGGTAGAATTCAATGTTAATTGCATATTGTCATGAGGATTTTTGATATAAGTTGGAAAACAACCTATTTGATTTTAGTTTTAGTGAATGAAATAATAAGATTAGATGGTTGTTTGATGTAGTTGAGATAGACGATCTCCTACAAGATGTGTATGTGAGGTGATCTATGATGTTTTTTTTGTTAAATAGTGATTTGAAGTGATGGATGATGTAGGTCATAATGATATGTCAACTAGTAGTGCGCTGATCATGAATATCCAAGCTATGCATGGAATTAACCCTAATGTTATTATTGCAACATTTGTGGACAAATATTGTATTTTCATCTCCCTCTTTCATCCATTTAGTTTTTTCATGTTTGTTTATACATGATCTTGTTTTTGTGGGTGAGGTTTATATCCATGATTTGATGGCTAGGGTGTTGGTTGGATCATCTAGAGGGTTACTATCAAGTTTGAAGATTTTCCTGCTCTATCTTGTAGTTTTTTGTGTGGATGTTTCCATAATTATTTTGTTCCATATCTTTAGTGTATATAAAATATTCATGATTTTTTTGAGGATATGTATTCTAGGACTGTGAGGCTGTGTAGAGATAGGCCAGTGGAGTTGTATCAAATCATTAATTTCTACGTGCTTCATCCATACATTTTCAAGGCGGAAATGTTTGTGCCCCCATGGAATGTGTATGGTGTTGATGATGAGGGAAATGGTTAGAAATATTATCTGGTGGAAGCATATAAGTAGTCTATATGATAAGTATCCTCCCAAAGTTGTGAACATAATAAACGATCAACTTTTCCCATGAGGAACCACAATTCCATGTAAACAAAGAGTTTTATGCCAAAATAGAGAGTTTGATATTGGACGGATAGAATCATTAATGTAGATGACATGATAGGTCGAAGTAGTGTGTGTTAGCTATGGGATTCCAACAATTAACTTATGGTGTAGATAATTCTTGTGAATCTAATGTTGATAGAGGCATGAAGTTCAATGACATTTTTAACATAAGCAAGCACACAATGCTATGATATAATTAGCAGGTTGGAGAGCAAAATAGTTGACAAATTGAAGTGTGGCACCCATGGAATGTGCCATGGATATGAAGATATCCACATCACATAAGTGAGGGGGAAGTTCAAATATGGAAACCCATCCTGAGCCTCCAGATCCTACAATAAATACACCATGCTTGACCGACCACTTGAAAAGGGTTGTCCAAACAAAACTATCCATCTTTTTATTATGTAGGTCGTGGGTTATATGGTGTCAAAGAGGGGTTATATGGTGGGTTATATGGTTTCAAAGCTGGTAGGTCATGGCAATCGATGAGATGGATGATAGAAAAAAATGGATTGAAAGAAAGATGGGTGGTGGAAGATGGATCAATAGAGCAAGAAGAGAAATATTTTTGAAAAGATAACAAGTAAAGAATGATGAGGGGAATGTCTAAAAGGGTGATGTTTATAGGGGCCCAGACTTTTTTATGGTACAATGGGGTGGTGTGTTGGTGTATGATAGAAGGGATGAGGGAAAGAGTAGGAGATGTGGTCTGTTTTGCGACATGCAAACAAAAAGAAGGTATGGTGCAATGATGTTAGAGGTGCCCCAAGCGCATGCAATGAGAGATCCGAAGAGCTTACACATGCCTCTACATTGGTAAGTAAATAAGGTCCATGCATAATGTGGGTTGAGAATAGATAAAATGAATATGTGGAGTGAGTTAGTGGAGGAGTAAAGAGAGGGAAAGGAGGAATAGGTGGCGAGAGAGGGGAGAAAGGGAGTTCGTTGAGAGGTGGGTAAGGGTGGATGGAGAACTTATGAGGTATGTGAGGGTGAGGGAGGGTGAGGGTGAGGGTGGATGGGGAACATGAGATGTGAGATCATATGAGAGGATATTAGAGGACAACAAGCACAAACTCGGTGACGAGCACAAAGATGAAATGGTGGGAATTTTTGAATTGTTCTTGCTTCTTTATTCCATCATGGATTTGGAATGTCGCATGTTTCTAATTGTCTAGTTTCAATCTCAACACAATTCTAAAATCCCTATATATTGCTACACATAATGTATTGAAAACCCTTTCAAATCCCATCAAAAGGGATTTTGGGAAAAATAATTCCCGACTAAGATGAGCAATAACTCAAAAGTTATGAGAAACAAAAATGGTCATGAACCGGGAAATCCAATAGGAAAATTGAAACTTATGTAATGTGTAGTTCACCAAATAGGATTTGTGACTATGTGTCCAGAATCAAAATGAAAGTGTGCTATTTCTTTTTCTAAAATATTGCTCTATTAAACTACAAGTACACTTCAAAAATGCAATTTTTTGTTGTGCCCCCACATAACAACATGTTTGTATGTCTACGCACAATTATTTTTAACTTTCATGGAAGTTAAACACAAGGAAAAGGTTTGTAAAGATGATTAAAGTTGGAACTAATTGGGGAAACTGTGGAGGATTTAGACAATCTCTATCATAATTAGTTTCTATTTCAACAACTCAAACTAGATGTTTCCCTTTCAACACCCATGATGTAACTCCTTTATGGAGATTTCAGATTAATTTATCTAACTAGCTCAACATTAATCTCAAAACTAATCAAAATCATCATAATGGACCCAACTTGATAACATGATATGTGGACAACTTTTAAATTTGTCTTAACCTCTAGGGATGAGGATGCATCACCTATATCAAAATTTTACACACAATAAATTATATTTATGTATCAACAATACCCAAAATATAATGAACCCAAAAAGAAAACCTTTAAGTCAAATATGCAACACTCAGAAGTCATTTATAAGAGAGCACTCACTCTGAAATCATAGAAAAAATTAGAGATCAATATCTATTGGATCGACCCCACCGGAGAATGAAATTTCCCTACTGATTTGTGGGCCATAGGTCGTAAATACGTCATTGGGTAGCACTGCATAAGGAAACTCAACATAGAGATACACACTTCCCCATGTGAAATATGAATATCCATGTTCACTTTTTGGTAGTAGTCAGGACCAAAAGCCATCAACACTCGACTCATTTGTAAGGTGAGATCTATAAGCACGATTTCTGGTGACACCCCTATTAAACATATATTCATCCTAGTTTAATGGCATTTTTAATCCAATATAACATGCAAATGCCTTAGTCTTCATTAGAATATCTTTGTTTTTATCTACTCAGGTTTTATGATAACTTGTGGAATTTGATACTCTTCTTGACTCCCCTTGCAGGTTTTGAGTTTTATAACTCTACTACAAGAATTCCTAGGGGGTCCTACTTCCCTTCAATGGGCGGGAGTTAAGAGGAGGATGCCTCTCACAGGGTGCATGTAGCTCCCCTAACTAAGATGGAATTTGAGCACATTTAGAAGGCATATCAATCAATAAATTTCACTCCAGACCATGATTTTCAAGGTCATCGATCTCCCCACTCGACCTACTGATCAACCTCTAATTGGTGCATTCACATTGATCAACCTTCACCTGAGAAGGCCATCAACCTCAATGATTCAAGAATCCATCAACCTTAAGATTTATGGCTCAACAGATTGATGACCAAGGTTGATAGTCACCAACTTGAAAACCATTGAGTCAACCTTTAGGACCAGCTATGTCAACCTACATTCATCAACCTCAAGCAAATACACATCAGGTCAGCAATAATGATAAAGATACTGTAACGACCGATTCGCGAAAACAAGATTAACTAATGCGGAAGCGTTCATTAAGCAGCGGATTAGCAAAAATCACTAAAAAATTTAAAACTTTTTGCGAAGAGATCCACACATTGGAAATATTTTTCTTCAAGAGCCAAAGTATAACATTTACATTCTGTTTCAAAGTACATGTCTTGTACTATCTCTTCTCGAGATTTACAACATCAGCTGCACTGGTAATCTCAACATAGGCAGAATAAAATCTCAAGGCACTGAGCCAAAATCTTAAAAGTACTAACTACTACTCCGAGGACCCGAGAGTATAGAGACGACACATAGGACTCTATATACATCTAATCATGACATAACAACCAATGTCTCCACCTGAGACTTCACTGTTGTCCCTACTGCTGTTGTTGTCCTTCGCCTATTGAAGGATTCCTGTCTCCTCATCCACGTCCACCTAAAAATGTGGTTCCCACGGGGGTGAGACAATTATAAAAATTGCCCCAGCGAGAGTTATAACTCTATGCCAGTAACATTATTATTGCAACTTCAGAAGATAATTATGAATGGAGGAATCATATTTATATGGCAGCAAATATTTTAATGTGTAACAGATTAGAACATTAATCTTATTCAGCATTGCATCTATAACTTGAAAGAGCATCATATCACATATCCATTAGGGAATATGAAGAACATGTATAACATTTATCCACTACAGAATCATTATCACAACATTAACTCTCTTCAGGCTTAGATCATATATCTAAAGCCTGGCATTGTCATAGTGGAGTCATGGCCTGTAGCCACACTCTTTTCTCAAAGTATTGGGATCTCAATCCCTCAACTCATCAAGTACAATTCTTCTTCTTAACACATTCATCATTATGATTATAGAATCTGGGCATTTGAACCCTTATCTCATCATAGAACACTTGTTACCACTTATCGAGTAACTTCATACCTTCAGGTCATCTGACCAAGGACATTATAATTCTTGCTACAAAAAATATTGCACATAGTTCACAAAGCTCATATCACCTCTTATTACCCCTTAATAGGCAACAAGACATATGAAAGATTATAAGGTATATAGAACATTTTCAATGTACAGATGATCATAGCCCATACCTGGCTATGCTCATCTTCTCATCATATCTGCATGATTAGTAATCATGATGCAATTACATATCAGTACCATGCAATGCAAGGGTTATCTTATTATATTCATAACCCATTAGTTTGTATTTGAGCTTCACATAGAATTACTCTGTGTTAGAGCTTCACATAACACCACCCTGCATTGGGGACTCACATAGCAATCACCCTACATTAGAGATTCACATAGCATTTACCCTACATTAGGGATTCACATAGCAATTACCCTGTGTTAGGGTTCATATAGTATTACCCTGTGTTAGGGTTCACATAGCGAGGAATCATTATGGAATAATAAGTATTTTAATCATACTTCATTATTCTCATCATTTATCATTAAATGAATTATCAACACACAACATGAATTTCTCTTTCATCTTTACCAGACTATGATTACATCATAGTTTATAGGTTTGGATTAACCCTTTTTCATAAGGCATGTTGGCCTACATTCAACATGGTACATTTCATCTCAATGTAACCATTGACATGGAACATCTCATGTGTTATTCATCCAATTATATTGGACTTATAACATATCAAGGTATACCAGTATTGGGGTGTTGGATGTGATATCTATCATACCTTGATGTATCACTTCCCTCAACACCATTATCTTATTTGAGTTCATATACTTAGCTTGTATTAGGGTATTACCCATCCTAATATTTTATGCACCATTTCATCACATTCATCATGTAAAGTAGTGATCATCAATCACTCACTTGGAGCATACAACTATTGCCAATACTATGGATTCACCCATAAGTCATAAATTAACAAAAAGACCATGCTAAGTCCTTTTCAAAACAACTCTAAGTCAAGCTTCGAATACCACGGCCGTGCAACAAAAAACGGCCGTGCTAAGGGAAGACACCACGGCCGTGCTACCTTGCACGGTCGTGCTACATGAGTTCACCTCATGAATCATATTCAAGTATGAATTCTATTCTTTCATTAGGGATTAAGGTTTCACATACCATCTCCATTCTTTAGAATAGAGATTGTATATAGCATCACCCTTTGTTAGGGTTTCATATCACTTTTCCCATAATTAGGGTTTACTAATCATTTCCAATTAGGGTTTCTCATGAAATCACTCTCATTTAGGGTTTCACATGGATGCACCCTTAGTTAGGGTATCACATGGATACTCGCTCAACTAGGTTTTCACATGGATACACCCTCAACTATGGATTTACATGGATACTCCCTCAACTATGATTTGAGTTCAATAACCCTGTCAATTAGGGTTTATGTTCATGTTTAGGGTTTCATGATCTCTTTACTTAAGGATCACAACCCTTAATCTCCACATGAATCATATTCATGTATGAATTCATGCTATCAACTTCTCAACTTGATTAGGTCATATCACCCTTCAGTTGAGTACATACAACTATGATTATCAAGTCATTGATCCTATAAGAGATTAAGGTTCATCCCTTAATTGGTACTAATCACTTAGGTACTATTAGGGTTTCAACCTTTGTACCTTAATTGGTTATCATCACTAACCATCATAGGATTATTGGAACTAACATTACCTTCAATTACCAAGTGATTAAATTACCAACAACCTTCAATCGGTTTTTGAGGTTTCATCACCAAACGATTTTGAAACCGAATGGTCTTTGGTCTTCAAATGGTTTGGGACCGTTTGGTCTCAAACGGTCTTGAGACCGTTTGGTCCAAACCTCCTCAAAACCGCATGGACCAGATATGGTCTCAACCAATCAAATTGGATTAGGGTTTCCAATGTTGATTCCTTCAATCATTGAATTCATGGAACCAATCACCCATTGGACCTATCCTCATACTTCTATTGAGTTAAATAGGTCAACCTTCAACTGATTTGACCCTCAATTAACCCTCAATTAGTCATCAATTAGGGTTTGAATTAATTGAATTAGGGTTTAGAATCGATGATTCAACAACACTCATCAATGCAAGATTGTTTACTTTGAAACTTTTGAACCATCATCCAAATTGGGTATGACCTGACCCCAAACGGTCTTGAGGTCGTTTGAATGACCTCAAAAAGGTCTTGAGACCGTTTTACCATCAAATCACTCAAATCCAAGCCATCCAATTAAGGTTTGGATCATGGGATTGATCACCAAATCAGCATTGCATTGTATATGAGCTTGGTACCTTTAGACCTTCAAACACCTAACCATACTCAACCCTAGACCTCCAAACGGTCTTGGTTGACCACAAAACGGTCTTGAGACCGTTTTTATGAGCTCCAAACGGTCTTGAGACCGTTTGTCTCATCCAACCTTTCGATTCTAGTGAAATTTCGTCAAGGTTTGGTCTATCGAGTTGATCAACAAATCAACATTTAATTGCAATATGATTGGGTACCTTTAGACCTTCAATTGGTCAACTATACTTGACCCCAGACCTCAAAACGGTCTTGGGGTGACCCCCAAACGGTCTTGAGACCGTTTGGGTGATTCCCAAACGGTCTTGAAACCGTTTGGGATAATCAACCCAAAATCTCCAATTAACTCATTGGAATTTCAGCACTGTTTTCAATTAGGGTTTTCCGAATTGAATAGCCTTCAACTCACGATTCCTTGGGAGTTAATCCCTCAAATTTGGTGAGTCATTAGACCACATCATTAGTAACAGTAATCCCAAACGGTCAACCCTTTGTCAACGCACTCAAACGGTCTTGAGACCGTTTTCCCAAAAAGTTCAATTAAATCAGATTGATAATCATCACTTAATCCAATTAAGTTTCCCTAATTGATTAGCCTTCAACTCAAGATTCCTTGGGAGTTAATCCCTCAACGTTGAAGGGTAATCAACCAACATAATTAGGAACAGGAATCCCAAACGGTAAACGCTTGGTCAACTCATTCAAACGGTCTTGAAACCGTTTTTCCAAACAGGTCAAGTTAATCAGGTTGAAAATCAGCATTTAATTCAATTCAATTTGACTAATTGATTGGCATTCAACCTACGATTACTTTGGAGTTAACCCCTAAAATTTGGTGGGTCATTATCCTACATAATTAGGAACAAAATTCCCAAACGGTCAACGCTTGGTCAACCATCTCAAATGGTCTTGAAACCGTTTGCTCCCAAACGGTTTCAAACCGTTTGCCTTTAAACGGTTTGCTGAAACCGCATAGCCAATCAAATTAAAACGATTTGGAATAGCTATCAAAACCGTTTGGCTTGGTACTTTTCTTTGGATAAGCATATAGGATGATGTAATCATCCCCTTCCTTCGAACAACCAAGAACAGCAACCGTTCTTGATGGAAATTGCAGCAAAGAAACAAGAGTGTATCAAATTGAAGAAATCAATCAACAAAGCATAGAGAATTGATGCAATAGCAATGTTTAAGGGTTTAAGTTATAAAACCCACCTCCAATTGAGCTCCAAAGCTTCAATCTCACGCCATTAATTGTGGATGAAGCTCTTGCAACTCCCCCTAGGCTCGTCCTCAAGCTTTTGATTGTAAAAGTTGGCTAGGGTTGAAGAGGAGATCAAAGTAAGAAGGAATCCATAATTTATTTTCGATTTCCACCATGAAATCAAGGAGAAATGGATCAAGAACCTTACCTACAGGTTGGGTTTCGTCTTTCTTCTTCTCCTAAGCTCCCTTGGTCGGCCAAAGCAAGGAGAGAAAGAAAAGGGTCGAGAAAAGCCTTTCATTTGGCTTGGAAAGGGCATTTTTATAAGGAAATTGATGAGAGAGAAGATACTTTATAAAAGTCTTTTAATTCCAAAATTGTTGCCACCACTTCCCCCTTGGTTTCTTGCATGCAAGGGCATCTCTATCCCTGCCTAACTCCCTTCCATTATCCATGGATTAAGGGAAAAGAAAATAAGCACCTTAATCCATTATAATATTAATATATCTTTTTGAGTGGAAATTCTTTTCCTTATAATAAGGTGAGTGGAATTTCACCTACTTAGGATATTTTCGTTCCTTATTTTGGAAAAAGAACGTCCATCCTTATTCAAAATCAACCAATAACATTTTGGTTGAAGGCCCTTTAATTAATACATTTATTTTTGCCCTAAATTGAATTAGGGTTTCACTTAAGATTAAATCTTGATTATTTTAATACCAAGATTCTCTCTCCTCCAACTTAATTCAAATGAGGTGCCCCTCTCATTTTATTTACTCTAAACGATGACAAGAAACATTAAGTACCTAATTGAAGTGGTAATTTTCATATTGAACCCCAGGTTTTGGGTAAATTGCACATTACTCCAAAACTAGGTTTTAATGCACAAACATTGCTTTATCAGCTCTTTCTTGGTATTCAGGCTTCCATAAGCCATACCTCAACATCATATTCACTATCATGATGCTTCAACACATGAGGAACATATTATCATGCAAAATTTGCACATAAACCCCTCAACGTGGGTAATTTGCACATTAGTCCAAAATAAGCAAACATTGCTTCAACATTGTCCAAACAGGACCAAAATTGAAACATAAGTTTCTCATGGGCCCTAATTACTTTTCCCAAGATAAGATTAAGCATCTACTCAACCTTATTAGACAAAACATCTAGGGTTAACACATAACCCAGGTCAGGGATGTTACAGATACAACTACCCATTGACCTCCCGGGTTGATGGAAGGAATCCCAAGGGTCTGCATCATCGGTCGATAACCAAAGATACATGGGTGAGACCTGCTGCACTAAACCTAATGCTTCCCACATGGACTATAAATAGACCCCATAGATTCCGCAAACAAGTCAACAAATTCCACAAGAATTTCTTAGAACACTGCTTCTGCTATCTCCATCATTTCCCTCCATATCCAAGTCTTGAGACCATTGACCTAACTAGTTTCATAGACCTAGCAAGACCATTGTCCTAACTAGTTTCATAGACCTAGTGAGACCATCGACCTCTCGACTTGGCACCCATATCCACTATTTTCCTCCATATACAAGTCTTGAGACCATCACCCTAGCTAGTATCATAGACCTAGCGAGACCATCAACCTCTCAACTTGGCATCCAACCATTCCATCCACCATACATAACCGTTATCCCTCCATCTACTCAGTCTCTAAAAGCCAGGGTCGATACCCAAGGAAGAACACTGCCCGTTTCATGCCGCACTGCCACATTTTGATTTTCATGAAGATGATTGGACCTTCTTATTTATTATGTTATATTGATCTTGCTATGAGGAGCGAGTAGTTCTTTCACTAGGGTGTGGGGATTATCTCCACTACCCATTTCTTGCAATTTCATTCATATTACAATTCTTGTATGAACTTGTTTAATTCATTGCTAATCATTTATTGCATGCCTTGTGGATTGATCACCCTCTCTACATGATTTATTATAATCTAATGCCATGAGAACATTTAAGATTTGAATATCAATTAACTTTGATTGATGCCTTAACGAGAACTTCTGATGGGAAGTCTCCAGATTAGTCGACATAGGATGTGTAAGTAATGTGACATCAAGCTTTCAGGGATATCTACTCATGCAAGTTTCTAACACCGAAAGGGGAAACTTTCATAAACTCCAATTATCTCTTCATACATTTTTATATTTGAATGAATGCACATATTTAGATAGTAGCTGTGAAACCCAATTCCACCGTAGTGTTTCCATCCATTGATAACTAGAACCTTAATTTAGCTCTTTTCATTCTTGCAACCTTAGTTAATCAAACCAAATCAAATCTTGTGATAAATACTACTTCTTTCTTGGTCACCTTGATTAGTGAATTCTTAATTACATTGTCCTTTGGATTAGATCCTCATTTGTACTACTATAAGATCTATCCTCCTGTGGGTGCTGATCGTTGCATGTAGTCTAGGTAAAATCTAGGGATTTCACCCCTAGTGAATTTGCATGTGCAATAAAATCCACATCAAATTTTGACACCGCTGCCAGGGACAATTTTTTTTTTGATCTTTGCAACCAACTTGGATTAGTTAAGATTTTCCTTTTCAGTTTGTACCATTGCACATCATCTTGAACCAAAATCATCTTCAAACCATCTGAAGTTGGTAGCTTTCACTTTGCAGGTGATAACCCCTATTCATGTAAAACTCCTCCAGCATTGATTCCTTTGCACCCATTGACCTTAACATTTAAAGAACCTATTATAGGCTCATTTGTTAATGAAGAGAAAAGTTGAATAATTAGGAAGTCAAACACATGGTGCAAGTGTCACTCAATGCACAAAGTGAGATGCTCGTGGTTGAAGCCTAAGCTATTGTACAAGTAAGACAACAAGAAGCCGTAGAAGATGAAAGACAAAGAGAACTATGATAGCTCTCTATCCCTAAAGCTTATGACATACACAACCCAATCATCCAGCCAAACATTGTGGTTGCCAATTTCAAAATCAAAATGCAATGGGTGACGATGAAGCTAAACAATAATTTATAGAGAAACCCGATGAGAATTCACATGATCATATCTAATAAAGCAAAAATCTATGTGGATTAAGAAAGCAAGATGATGTCTCTAATGAAGCATCAAGTTGCAACTACTCTACTTCTCCCTCACTGAAAAGGCTATGGTTTTGTACAATTCCCTTGATGACTGCAACATTGGAACTTGAGAGGAACTTCATAGCCAATTCTTGGAGAAGTTCTTCCCACCCTATCTCCTTATTAGATATGAGGGGGGAGTACTTCGTTCAAGTATCTCCCATGAGAGACTTTGTATGAATCCTGGGAATGATTCAAGGAGCTCTCTACATAAATGCTCCCACCACGACATCCCTTCATCCCAACTGATTAAGCAATTTTATAGGGGAACCAACAATGACCTAAAACATTTTCTTAATGCCGCCTCTACCGAAAAATTCATGTGTGAAAGCTTTGACGATGCATGGAACATTGTGAGTAGGGGAGCAGAGAACCAAGATAATTGGGGTTCATCCCACAGAGGAGGAGTTCTCAAGGCAGCCATGGCAGAAACATATATATGCTCAAGGATATTGCTGAATATTTAATGGCCTTAGCTCTCCAGAAAGACAACCTCGAGTCCACCCTTTTTAGGGATGGGAAAATAGGTCAATCTTCATTCCCATATAGGGAAACCCAAGAGGTGTGCCAAGTATGTAACGTAGAAGGGCATACAAGTATGGAGTGCAATCAACTCTATATGGAAACAATGAACATGCACTAACCCCAATTCAAAAGCAAGCCCCTGATTAATGAAATGAATGCAGTCAAATCTATTCTTGGACAACGGTTCTACAATCCCAATAGGCCCAAAAATTATCTATGTTACCACTATGGGAACCCAGATGGAGCAACAAATGCTTACCAACTCAATCATGACCTAAGTCAGAATCAAGTTTCGTGTCCTCCTGGTTTCCAAAAAAACTGAAAACTACCACCATAACAATTTCAACCAGGGGCAATATTACAAAAACTACAATCAATGGAACCAACGCTACAACTAGCAATGATAACTTATCCTAGGGCAAAGAAATAAAAAACATGCACTCATCTCTAAGAATGAAAGCTACTTTGGTGTTATTGAAAAGATACTAGTGAGCCAACAAGCGTACAACAAATCGATGAAGGCTCAACTTGCATAGATCGCTGTGGCCTCGCCCCCCTATTGGACTTTTTGCAGGGCAACCAGAAGATAACCCCAAGCACATAGAACAACTTAAAGCTTTGACAAATCAATCCAATTTCGTTCTTCTAGAAAGAATGTCTCTTGATACAATCCCATCTAGACATGATAATGAGGATGATGCAATTATTAGTTAAAACATGAAATTAAGGCTACACGATACGACACCTACCTCACCACAACTTGACATTCCAATGTATAAGCCGTGTGTACCATTTCAAGGTCGACTAAGTCAGACCCAGTTGTATGCTAGGTTCAACAAATTTAAAGAAGCTTTGAAGAAGTTGTATGTCAACGTCCCATTACTAGAGGCCATATCTGAAATGGTCCATTGCTCTAAATTCTTCAAAATCATACTCAATCACAAATACATTACTAAAAAAACACAAAACGATGAAGTTGGCAAAAACATCATTGGATTTTATTAAAAATTAGATGCCCCGCAAGTGTAAAGACCCAGGGTCTTTTGAGATTTAATGCTCTATAAGAAACTCTATCTGCCAACAAGGTCTAGCTGATCTTAGAGCTAGCATATCCATTATGCCACTTAGCTTATGCAAGCGACTCAACCTTATTGACTTATTACCCACATGAATGCTTATAAAGCTTGTTGATTCTTCTAGAACTAAGCTAGTTGGCATCATAGAATACGTCCTAGTGAAGGTTTGGGAGTTATATGTCCCATGCGACTTTATTTTAATGAACATCAAGGAGCATCTCTGCTGCCCTCTAATTTTTGGTAAGGTGGTAGCCATATTTACAGATGGTAAAGATAATAAAAAGCAGGATGTTTTGCAGTTGTGAGGAAGGAAAAGCACCTTTTCTCTTTTGGTAATGAGCCATAGATACTGTATGGATCTAGGATGAGTAGTGGCTTTGGAAAGGAGATTGGAAATGAGTCCTCCAATATGTATTTGACCAAAATTTTTGATAGTTCCTCTATGGTGTGTATCTAACTGGGGAGGTGAAATGTAACGACCATCTCGCAAAAACAAGATTAACTAATGCGGAAGCATTCAACAAGTAGTGGATTAGTGAAAATCACTAAAAATTTAAAACTTTTTGCAAAGAGATCCACACATTGGAAATCTTTTTCTTCAAGAGCCAAAGTATAACACATTTACATTCTGGATCAGAGGTACATGTCTTGTACTATCTCTTCTCGAGATTTACAACATCAACTGTCTCCAACATGAAATATAGACAACATATAACTTTGAGTGCATCAAGTCAAAATCTTGGATCGATTCGTTAAAACACTAACTAAATCCCCGAGGACCTGAGAGTACAGAGACGACACATAAGACTCTATATACATATGAACATGACATAACACCCAATGTCTCCACCTGAGACTTCACTGTTGTCCCTACTACTGCTGTTGTCCTTCACCTACTGAAGGATTCCTATCTCCTCGTCCGCGTCTACCTAAAAATGTGGTTCCCATCGGGGTGAGACAATTATAAAAATTGTCCCAGCGAGAGATATAACTCTCCGCCAGTAACATTATTATTGCATCTTAAGAAGATAAATATGAACAGGGTAATCATATTTATTTGACAGCAGATATTTTAATGTCTAACAGATTAGAACATTATTCTATATCAGAAGCATTACAACTACAACTTGATAGAATCAACATGTCACTTATTCTTTAATGAGTATGAAGAACATGTATAACATCTATTTAAAATACAGAATCATTACCACTGCATTAACTCTTTTCAGGCTTAGATCATATATCTAAATCCTGGCATTATCATTGTGGAGTCATGGCCCGTAGCCATACTCTTTTCATAAAGTGTTGGGATCTTAATCCCTCATTTCAACACTGGGAATTCTCATCCCTTCACAATTTCAATACCATAACCATGAAATCCTGGGTATTCAAACCCTTAGCTCATCACCTGAGCATTGTTATCACTTTCTCAGGTAACTAACACCTTTAGGTCATCTGATCAAGGTAAATATGATACTTTCTACACAAGCATCCATAATGGCACTTGAGACCCATTAACTCTCTTGCCACCTCTTACCAGGCACAAGGTATATTATGGCACACCAGGCCCAATAAACAAATTCGAACTAATAACACATCATATCCCATACTTGGCTATGCTCATCATCTCATGATACCAGCATGGTTAGCACATATGATAGCAGTACATTAATTATCTATCAATACCATGCAAAACAAATGTATCATTATTTCAAGAGTATCACCCTTATTCCTTTATCAGGATTAGGGTTTTCCATCACATATCTCATGTATCCTTCATTCAATTATATTGGACTTATAACACATCAAGGTATATGACCATATTAGGTCACTATCAATCATCTCAAAGTCCATCATGGAGCACCACGGCCGTGCAGCCAGGAACTGCCGTGCAAAGAAAGTCACCACGGTCGTGCTACCTTGCATGGTCATGCAAAGGGAGTTCACATCATGAATCATATTCAAGTATGAATTATATTCTCTCATTAGGGATTAGGGTTTCACATACCATCTCCCTTCTTTAGAATAGGGATTGCATATAGCATCACCCTTCATTAGGGTTTCATATCACATTGCCCATAATTAGGGTTTATGTTCATGATTAGGGTTTCATGATCTCTCTACTTAAGGATCATACACTTAAACACCACATGAATCATATTCTTATATGAATTCATGCTATCATCATATCAACTTGATTAGGTCATATCAACCCTTCAATCGAGTTCATACAACTATGATTAACATAGTGTACCAAGTCATTGATCCTATAAGCAATTAGGGTTCATCCCTTAATTGGCACTAACCACTTAGGTACTAATAGGGTTTCAACCTTTGTACCTTCATTGACTATCATTACTAATCAGGATTGGATCAATGGATCATTCATAATCTTGATTCTCAAGATATTCAATCACATTGGACCTCCATTACATAAGTATCCAATTGAATTAGGGTTTCCAATGTTGATTCGTTCAATCATTGAATTCATGGAATCAGTCATCAATTGGACCTATCCTCATACTTCAATTGAGTTTAATAGGTCAACCTTTAACTGATTTGACCCTCAATTGACACTCAATTGGTCATCAATTAGGGTTTGGTTCAATTGAATTAGGGTTTGGAATCGATGATTCATCAACACTAATCAATGCAAGATTGGTTACATTGAAACTATTGAACCATCATTCAAATTGAACATGACCTGACCCCAAACGGTCTTGAGGTCGTTTGGATGACCACCAAACGGTCTTGAGACCGTTTGTCCATCATATCATCAATATCCAAGTCAACCAAATAAGGTTTGGATCATTGGATTGATCACCAAATCAGCAATTGATTACACTTCAACTTAGTGACATTGGATCTTCAATTGCTTAACCATACTCAACCCTAGACCTCCAAACGGTCTTGGGTGACCCCAAATGGTCTTGAGACCGTTTGGATGAGTCCCAAACGGTCTTGAGACCGTTTGTCTCATCCAAACCTTGGATTCTAGTGAAAAATCATCAAGGTTTGGTCTATTGAGTTGATCAACACATCAGCACATAATTGCAATATGATTTGGTACCTTTGGACCTTCAATTGGTCAACTATACATAACCCCAGACCTCCAAACGGTCTTGGGTGATCCCCAAATGGTCTTGAAACCGTTTGGGTGATCCCCAAATGGTTTTGAAACCGTTTGGGCTATCCAACCCAAAATCTCAAATTAACTCATTGGAAATTCAACACTAATCTCAATTAGGGTTTACCCAATTGATTAGCCTTCAACTCATGACTCGTTTGGAATTAATCCATAAAATTTGGTGAGTCATTAACCAACACTATTAGGAACAGTAATACCAAAAGGTCAACGCTTGGTCAACCATCTTAAATGGTTTAGAAACCGTTTTCCCAAAAAGTCGAATTACTCAAATTGAAAATCAGCACTTAATCCAATTAGGTTTCCCTAATTGATTAGCCTTCATCTCACGATTCCTCTGGATTTAATCCCTAATATTTGGTGAGTCATTAACCAACATCAATTTTAACAGTAATCCCAAACGGTCAACGCTTGGTCAACCATATCAAACGGTTTTGAAACCGTTTTCCCAAAAAGGTCAAGTTAAACAAATTGAAAATCAGCACTTAATTCAATTCGATTTCCTAATTGATTAGCCTTCAACTCTCGATTCCTTGGGAGTTAATTCCTAAACTTTGGTGGGTTATCATCCTACATAATTAGGAAAAAAATTCCCAAACGGGAAACGGTTGGTCAACTATATCAAACGGTTTTGAAACCGTTTTCTCCCAAACGGCTTCAAACCGTTTGCCCTTAAACGGTTTGCTGAAACCGCATAACGAATCAAATTAAAATGATTTGGAGTAGCTATAAAAACCGTTTGGCTTTGTAGTTTTCTTTGGATAAGCATATAGGATGATGTCATCATCCCCTTCCTTCGAAAAACCAAGAACAGCAACCATTCTTGATGGAAATTGCAGCAAAGAAACAAGAGTGTATCAAATTAAAGAAAACAATCAACAAAGTATAGAGAATTGATGCAATATCAATGATTAAGGGTTTGAGTTATAAAACCCACCTAAAATCTGATCTCCAAGCTCCAAGATACACGGCTATAATGGTGGATGGATCTTCTACAACTATTCCAAGGCTCAACTTCAAGATTTGGAGTGAAATGATTGGCTAGAATTGAAGATTGAGTGAAGAAATGAAGGAATTACACATTATTTTATGATTTTCACCATGAAATCATGAAGAACGAAGATAAAAGGCTTACCAACAGGTTGGGGACGTGCTACCTGATTTCCTTATCCTTCTTGGTTGGTTTTGCAAGTAAGGAGAAGAAGTGGGGTCGTAAAAGCCTTTCATTTGGCTTGGAAAAGGTACTTTCATAAGAAAATCGAGGAGAGAGAAGATACTTTATAAAAGTCTTTTAAATTCCAAAATTGTTGCCACCACTTCCCCCTTGGTTTCTTGCATGCAAGGGAATCTCTATCTTCACCGAACTCCCTTCCATTATCCATTAATTAAGGAAAAAGAAATTAAGCACCTTAACCCTTATAATAAGAATATCCTTATTTGAGTGGAAATTCTTTTTCTTATAATAATGGTGAGTGGAATTTTCACCTCCTTAGGATATGCTCGTGCCTTTACAAGGATTTAGCCTTATCCACACACATCTGAATCCAACCATTTTAATTTTGGTTGAAGGCCCTTTAATTAATACATTCATTTTTGCCCTAAATTGGATTAGGGTTTCACTTAGGATTAAATCTTGATTATTTTAATATCAAGATCCTCTCTCCTCCATCTTAATTCAAATGAGAGGTCCCTTTCATTTTCTTTGCTCCACATGATGCCAAGAAAATTGGGGACTTTATGGAAGTAGTAAATTGCATATTGAACCCTTGGTTTTGGGTAAATTGCACATTACTCCAAAACTAGGTTTTTATGCACAAACATTGCTTTATCAGCTCTTTCTTAGTGTTCAGGCTTCCATAAGCCATACCTCAGAATCATTTTCACTCTCATGATGATTCAATACATGAGGAACATATTATCATGCACAATTTCACTTAACCCCCTCAACTTGGGTAATTTGCACTTTAGTCCAATACAAATAAAACATTGATTTCAACAATGTTCAAAAAGGACTAGAATTGCAACATAAGTTCCTCTTGAGGCCTAATTACTTTTCACAAGATGAGATTAAGAATTTAATCATCTTTCTTAATCAAAACACCTAGGGTTAAGTATAACCCAGGTCAGGGGTGTTACAAATTATAAACCCCTAACAAGGATTTCATCCTCGAAATCCCAAACAAGAAGAGGAACCGATTATTCATTAATCCTACCCTCAAGTCTCCACATCTCATCTTAATGTTGTGGAGATATCATGAATTCTGTAATTCACACATAGTTCCTTTCATTAATTCCTCTTTATCACTGTTTATGTTTATGCAAAGCATAAACCCCAAACTTATGATGTCCATGTCATTGAAAGGAAAGGGCATAAAAGGACATACTTCTATTATCATCCAATAATATTTACTAAAAGGGAAACATATATATCTAACACAGATAATTCATTCAGCAATCCTTTATTTGTTTTGGGAATATTCACTGAGAAGTTTCACTGAGTATGTTCACTAAGTTTGTTGAAAATATCCACGGAGCAAGTTCACGCAGTTTGTTGAGAATATCCATGAAGCAAGTTCACGCAGTTTGTTGAGAATATCCACGGAGCAAGTTCACTAAGTATTCACGGAGCAAGTTCACTAAGTATTCACGGAGCAAGTTCACTAAGTATTCACGGAGCAAGTTCACTAAGTATTCACGGAGCAAGTTCACTAAGTATTCACGAAGCAAGTTCACTAAGTATTCACGGAGCAAGTTCACTAAGTATTCACGGAGCAAGTTCACTAAGTATTCACGGAGCAAGTTCACTAAGTATTCACGGAGCAAGTTCACTAAGTATTCACGGAGCAAGTTCACTAAGTATTCACGGAGCAAGTTCACTAAGTATTCACGAAGAAAGTTCACTAAGTATTCATGGAGCAAGTTCACTAAGTGTTCACGAAGCAAGTTCACTAAGTATTCACAGAGCAAGTTCACTAAGTATTCACAAAGCAAGTTCACTAAGTATTCACGGAGCAAGTTCACTAAGTATTCACGAAGCAAGTTCACTAAGTATTCACGAAGCAAGTTCACTAAGTTTGTTGAAAATATTTCACTTAGCTCTTCCTATTTAATTTCATTATACTCTCTGGATTGTTTCAGAATGACTACTTGATCAGAGTAATAAAAAAGATAACAATCTAAGAGTTTCATACTTGCTTAATCTACAATAATCATATACCTGGCCAGGGTATACAAGTATTGAGATTAGGTAGTATGCACTTTATTTGATATCATATTCCTCACTTCTCATATCATTATACACACATGATTTTCCATTCTTGAATTTTTTTTTCTTCAGGCATCACTTCTAAATCTCATCTTTCAACACACAGATAAGGGAGATTATAAAACATTTTAAGGAACACTGAGTAAGATATAAGTTCTTATTTCCCTTGTGTCCTTATAGGACTAGTCAAAGGAATTAAAAAACAACTACTTTCATATCTTTAACACATAGAATCATAATATGAAGTATCAGATTGAATATATTTCATTTAAGTATCACACCTCAAGGTCACCTACCACATTAGGTTAATTTCAACACATAGTGTCCAGTTACCTCATGTTGCTGCTTTTGCCTTTACTTAGTGGCCACTTCCCTGGTGCACTAGGCATTTATTGCACCGGTGACACCAAAAACTTTGTCTTTTCAGAATATCTAGGCAAATATCTCTAAAATTATAGAGATCTTACCTTAATTCTCAGCTTATTGCCCCTCCTTGGGCACTATCATCACAGATGTACTTATCTGTCTATACTTATGGCAGAGTACTTTCTTGCCATATGTTAATCTTTACATCATTTTCACTATTCTAACATGACTATGTCACTTAGGAATCCTATCAAAGCCCACAGTTTATGCATTAAAGACTGGTAACTTAGGTTGTAATACTAGTATCCAGTCTTCTATATGCATTACTGTTGTCCTATCCTGCCCTTCAAGAGCAAAACATAGGATTCTCTATCCTGATTAGGTCAAGGTGGGATTTCTCAGGCACTTGTTCTCCTCTTGCCTGGTCCCATGCACCTTCTCCTGGTGCAACAACATTGCCTTTAGCAATGTGTTCCTCATGTTCTCCAGTCATTTTCAAGTTCTTCTTCTCCTATGTGAGCAGAAGATACTATCAGATAAACTGGAAGACACTTAGAACAGACTCTACAACCTTAGTCCTATGTCTCTATAGAGTTAGTGAACCTAGAGCTCTGATACCACTAAATTGTAACGACCGTCTCACTAAAACAAGATTAACTAATGCGGAAGCGTTCATCAAGCAGTGGATTAGTGAAAATCACTAAAAATTTAAAACTTTTTGCAAAGAGATCCACACATTGGAAATCTTTTTCTTCAAGAGCCAAAGTATAACACATTTACATTCTGGATCAGAGGTACATGTCTTGTACTATCTCTTCTCGAGATTTAAAACATCAGCTGTCTCCAACATGAAATATAGACAACATATAGCTTTGAGTGCATCAAGTCAAAATCTCGGATCGATTCATTGAAACACTAACTAAAACCCCGAGGACCTGAGAGTACAGAGACGACACATAGGACTCTATATACATCTGAACATGACATAACAACCAATGTCTCCACCTGAGACTTCACTGTTGTCCCTGCTGCTGCTGTTGTCCTTCACCTACTGAAGGATTCCTGTCTCCTCGTCCACGTCCACCTAAAAATGTGGTTCCCACGGGGGTGAGACAATTATAAAAATTGCCCCAGCGAGAGATATAACTCTCCGCCAGTAACATTATTATTGCATCTTAAGAAGATAAATATGAACAGAGTAATCATATTTATTTGACAGCAGATATTTTAATGTCTAACAGATTAGAACATTATTCTATATCAGAAGCATTGCAACTATAACTTGATAGAATCAACATGTCACTTATTCTTTAATGAGTATGAAGAACATGTATAACATCTATTTAAACTACATAATCATTACCACTGCATTAACTCTTTTCAGGCTTAGATCATATATCTAAAGCCTGGCATTATCATTATGGAGTCATGTCCCGTATCTATACTCTTTTCATAAAGTGTTGGGATCTTAATCCCTCATTTCAACACTGGGAATTCTCATCCCTTCACAATTTCAATGCCATAACCATGAAATCCTGGGTATTCAAACCCTTAGCTCATCACCTGAGAATTGTTATCACTTTCTCAGGTAACTAAAACCTTTAGGTCATCTGATCAAGGTAAATATGATACTTGCTACACAAGCATCCATCATGGCACTTGAGACCCATTAACTCTCTTGCCACCTCTTACCAGGCACAAGGTATATTATGGCACACCAGGCCCAATAAACAAATTCAAACTAATAACACATCATAGCCCATACCTGGCTATGCTCATCATCTCATGATACCTGCATGGTTAGCACATATGATAGCAGTACATTAATTATCTATCAATACCATGCAAAACAAATGTATCATTATTTCAAGAGTATCACCCTTATTCCTTTATCAGGATTAGGGTTTTCCATCACATATATCATGTATACTTCATTCAATTATATTGGACTTATAACACATCAAGGTATATGACCATATTAGGTCACTATCAATCATCTCCAAGTCCATCATGGAGCACCACGACTGTGCAGCCAGGAACGGCCGTGCAAAGAAAGTCACCACGACCGTGCTACCTTGCATGGTCGTGCAAAGGGAGTTCACATCATGAATCATATTCAAGTATGAATTCTATTGTCTCATTAGGGATTAGGGTTTCACATACCATCTCCCTTCTTTAGAATAGGGATTGCATATAGCATCACCCTTCATTAGGGTTTCATATCACATTGCCCATAATTAGGGTTTATGTTCATGATTAGGGTTTCATGATCTCTCTACTTAAGGATCATACCCTTAAATAGCACATGAATCATATTCTTATATGAATTCATGTTATCATCATCTCAACTTGATTAGGTCATATCAACCCTTCAATCGAGTTCATACAACTATGATTAACATAGTGTACCAAGTCATTGATCCTATAAGTAATTAGGGTTCATCCCTTAATTGGCACTAACCACTTAGGTACTAATAGGGTTTCAACCTTTGTACCTTCATTGACTATCATTACTAATCAACATTGGATCAATGGATCATTCATCATCTTGATTCTCAAGAGATTCAATCACATTGGACCTCCATTACATAAGTATCCAATTGAATTAGGGTTTCCAATGTTGATTCCTTCAATCATTGAATTCATAGAATCAGTCATCAATTGGACCTATCCTCATACTTCAATTGAGTTTAATAGGTCAAACTTCAACTGATTTGACCCTCAATTGACCCTCAATTGGTCATCAATTAGGGTTTGGTTCAATTGAATTAGGGTTTGGAATCGATGATTCATCAACACTAATCAATGCAAGATTGGTTACATTGAAACTATTGAACCATCATTCAAATTGAACATGACCTGACCCCAAACGGTCTTGAGGTCGTTTGGATGACCACCAAACGGTCTTGAGACCGTTTGTCCATAATATCATCAATATCCAAGTCAACCAATTAAGGTTTGGATCATTGGATTGATCACCAAATCAGCAATTGATTACACTTTAACTTAGTGACATTGGATCTTCAATTGCTTAACCATACTCAACCCTAGACCTCCAAACGGTCTTGGGTGACCCCCAAACGGTATTGAGACCGTTTGGATGAGTCCCAAACGGTATTGAGACCGTTTGGCTCATCCAAACCTTGGATTCTAGTGAAAAATCATCAAGGTTTTGTCTATTGAGTTGATCAACACATCAGCACATAATTGCAATATGATTTGGTACCTTTGGACCTTCAATTGGTCAACTATACATAACCCCAGATCTCCAAACCGTCTTGGGTGATCCCCAAACGGTCTGGAAACCGTTTGGGTGATCCCCAAACGGTTTTGAAACCGTTTGGGCTATCCAACCCAAAATCTCAAATTAACTCATTGGAAATTCATCACTAATCTCAATTAGGGTTTACCC
Source organism: Alisma plantago-aquatica (assembly GCA_963693085.1). Taxonomy (NCBI): domain Eukaryota; kingdom Viridiplantae; phylum Streptophyta; class Magnoliopsida; order Alismatales; family Alismataceae; genus Alisma; species Alisma plantago-aquatica. The sequence goes on along the minus strand of OY856413.1, from coordinate 1,131,227,876 downwards.
AACTGATTAACCTTCAACTCATGACTCGTTTGGAACTAATCCATAAAATTTAGTGAGTCATTAACCAACACCATTAGGAACAGTAATCCCAAACGGTCAATGCTTGGTCAACCATATCAAACGGTTTTGAAACCGTTTGCCCAAAAAGTCGAATTACTCAAATTGAAAATCAGCACTTAACCCAATTAGGTTTCCCTAATTGATTAGACTTCAACTCACGATTCCTCTGGAGTTAATCCCTAATATTTGGTGAGTCATTAACCAAAATCATTAGTAACAGTAATCCCAAACGGTCAACGCTTGGTCTACCATCTCAAATGGCTTTGAAACCGTTTTACCAAAAAGGTCAAGTTAAACACATTGAAAATCAGCACTTAATTCAATTCGATTTCCTAATTGATTAGCCTTCAACTCTCGATTCCTTGAGAGTTAATCCCTCAAATTTGGTGGGTTATCATCCTACATAAATCGGAACAAAATTCCCAAACGGTCAACGCTTGGTCAACCATCTCAAACGGTTTTGAAACCGTTTTCTCCCAAACGGCTTCAAACCGTTTGCCCTTAAACGGTTTGCTGAAACCGCATAACCAATCAAATTAAAACGATTTGGAGTAGCTATCAAAACCGTTTGGCTTGGTAATTTTCTTTGGATAAGCATATAGGATGATGTCATCATCTCCTTCCTTCGAACAACCAAGAACAGCAACCGTTCTTGATGGAAATTGCAGCAAAGAAACAAGAGTGTATCAAATTAAAGAAAACAATCAACAAAGTATAGAGAATTGATGCAATATCAATGATTAAGGGTTTGAGTTATAAAACACACCTCAAATCTGATCTCCAAGCTCCAAGATACACGTCTCTAATGGTGTATGGAGCTTCTCCAACTATTCCAAGGCTCAACTTCAAGATTTGGAGTGAAATGATCGGCTAGAATTGAAGATTGAGTGAAGAAATGAAGGAATTACACATTGTTTTATGATTTTCACCATGAAATCATGAAGAACGAAGATCAAAGGCTTACCAATAGGTTGGGGACGTTCTCCCTGCTGTTCTTATCCTTCTTGGTCGGTTTTGCAAGCAAGGAGAAGAAGTGGGGTCGTAAAAGCCTTTCATTTGGCTTGGAAAAGGTACCTTTATAAGAAAATTGAGGAGAGAGAAGATACTTTATAAAAGTCTTTTAAATTCCAAAATTGTTGCCACCACTTCCCCCTTGGTTTCTTTCATGCAAGGGAATATTCATCCCCACCGAACTCCCTTCCATTATCCATGAATTAAGGAAAAAGAAATTAAGCACCTTAACCCTTATAATAAGAATATCCTTATTTGAGTGGAAATTATTTTTCTTATAATAATGGTGAGTGGAATTTTCACCTCCTTAGGATATGCTCGTGCCTTTTCAAGGCTTTAGGCTTATCCAAACACATATGAATCCAACCATTTTAATTTTGGTTGAAGGCCCTTTAATTAATACATTCATTTTTGCCCTAAATTGGATTAGGGTTTCACTTAGGATTAAATCTTGATTATTTTAATATCAAGATTCTCTCTCCTCCATCTTAATTCAAATGAGAGGTCCCTCTCATTTTATTTGCTCCACATGATGACAAGAAACATTAGGGACTTTATTGAAGTAGTAAATTGCATATTGAACCCTTGGTTTTGGGTAAATTGCACATTACTCCAAAACTAGGTTTTTATGCACAAACATTGCTTTATGAGCTCTTTCTTAGTGTTCAGGCTTCCATAAGCCATACCTCAGCATCATTTTCACTCTCATGATGCTTCGACACATGAGGAACATATTATCATGCAAAATTTTACTTAAACCCCTCAACTTGGGTAATTTGCACTTTAGTCCAATACAAACAAAACATTGATTTCAACAATATTCAAAAAGGACTAGAATTGCAACATAAGTTCCTCTGGAGGCCTAATTACTTTTCACAAGATGAGATTAAGAATTTAATCATCTTTCTTAATCAAAACACCGAGGGTTAAGTATAACCCAGGTCAGGGGTGTTACAAATTATAAACCCCTAACAAGGATTTCGTCCTCGAAATCCCAAACAAGAAGAGGAACAGATTACTCATTAATCCTACCCTCAAGTCTCCACATCTCATCTTAATGTTGTGGAGATATCATGAATTCTGTAATTCACACATAGTTCCTTTCATTAATTCCTCTTTATCACTGTTTATGTTTATGCAAAGCATAAACCCCAAACTTATGATGTCCATGTCATTGAAAGGAAAGGGCATAAACGAACATACTTCTATTATCATCCAATAATATTTACTAAAAGGGAAACATATATATCTAACACAGATAATTCATTCAGCAATCCTTTATTTGTTTTGGGAATATTCACTAAGAAGTTTCACGGAGTATGTTCACTAAGTTTGTTGAAAATATCCACGGAGCAAGTTCACGCAGTTTGTTGAGAATATCCATGAAGCAAGTTCACGCAATTTGTTGAGAATATCCACGGAGCAAGTTCACTAAGTATTCATGGAGCAAGTTCACTAAGTATTCACGAAGCAAGTTCACTAAGTATTCATGGAGCAAGTTCACTAAGTATTAACGGAGCAAGTTCACTAAGTATTCACGGAGCAAGTTCACTAAGTATTAACGGAGCAAGTTCACTAAGTATTCACGGAGCAAGTTCACTAAGTATTCACGGAGCAAGTTCACTAAGTATTCACGGAGCAAGTTCACTAAGTATTCATGAAGCAAGTTCACTAAGTATTCACGAAGCAAGTTCACTAAGTATTCACGGGACAAGTTCACTAAGTATTCACAGAGCAAGTTCACTAAGTATTCACAGAGCAAGTTCACTAAGTATTCACGTAGCAAGTTTACTAAGTATTCACGGAGCAAGTTCACTAAGTATTCACGGAGCAAGTTCACTAAGTATTCAGGAAGCAAGTTCACTAAGTATTCACGAAACAAGTTCACTAAGTATTCACGAAGCAAGTTCACTAAGTATTCACGGAGCAAGTTCACTAAGTATTCACGGAGCAAGTTCACTAAGTATTCACGGAGCAAGTTCACTAAGTATTCACAGAGCAAGTTCACTAAGTATTCACGGAGCAAGTTCACTAAGTATTCACGGAGCAAGTTCACTAAGTATTAACGGAGCAAGTTCACTAAGTATTCACGGAGCAAGTTCACTAAGTATTCACGGAGCAAGTTCACTAACTATTCACGAAGCAAGTTCACTAAGTATTCACGGAGCAAGTTCACTAAGTATTCACGGAGCAAGTTCACTAAGTATTCACGGAGCAAGTTCACTAAGTATTCACGGAGCAAGTTCACTAAGTATTCACGGAGCAAGTTCACTAAGTATTCATGAAGCAAGTTCACTAAGTATTCAAGGAGCAAGTTCACTAAGTATTCACGAAGCAAGTTCACTAAGTATTCACGGAGCAAGTTCACTAAGTATTCACGAAGCAAGTTCACTAAGTATTCACGAAGCAAGTTCACTAAGTTTGTTGAAAATATTTCACTTAGCTCTTCCTATTTAATTTCATTATACTCTCTGGATTGTTTCAGAATGACTACTTGATTAGAGTAATCAAAAAGATAACAATATAAGAGTTTCATACTTTCTTAATCTACAATAATCGTATACCTGGACAGGGTATACAAGTATTGAGATTAGGTAGTATGTACTTTATTTGCTATCATATTCCTCACTTTTCATATCATTATACACACAAGATTTTCCATTCTTGAATTTTTTTCTTCAGGCATCACTTCTAAATCTCATCTTTCAACACACAGATAAGGGAGATTATAAAACATTTTAAGGAACACTGAGTAAGATATAAGTTCTTATTTCCCTTGTGTCCTTATAGGACTAGTCAAAGGAATTCAAAAACAACTACTTTCATATCTTTAACACATAGGATCATAATATGAAGTATCATATTGAATATATTTCATTTAAGTATCACCCCTCAAGGTCACCTACCACATTAGGTTAATTTCAACACATAGTGTCCAGTTACCTCATGTTGCTGCTTTTGCCTTTACTTAGTGGCCACTTACCTGGTGCACTAGGCATTTATTGCACTGGTGACACCAAAAACTTTGGCTTTTCAGAATATCTAGGCAAATATCTCTAAAATTATAGAGATCTTACCTTAATTCTCAGCTTATTGCCCCTCCTTGGGCACTATCATCACAGATGTACTTATCTGTCTAAACTTATGGCAGAGTCTACTTTCTTGCCATATGTTAATCTTTACATCATTTTCACTGTTCTAACATGACTATGTCACTTAGGAATCCTATCAAAGCCCACAGTTTATGCATTAAAGACTGGTAACTTAGGTTGTAATACTAGTATCCAGTCTTCTATATGCATTACTGTTGTCCTATCCTGCCCTTCAAGAGCAAAACATATGATTCTCTATCCTGATTAGGTCAAGGTGGGATTTCTCAGGCACTTGTTCTCCTCTTGCCTGGTCCCATGCACCTTCTCCTGGTGCAACAACATTGCCTTTAGCAAAGTGTTCCTCACGTTCTCCAGTCATTTTCAAGTTCTTCTTCTCCTATGTGAGCAGAAGATACTATCAGATAAACTGGAAGACACTTAGAACAGACTCTACAACCTTAGTCCTATGACTCTATAGACTCAGCGAACCTAGAGCTCTGATACCACTAAATTGTAATGACCGTCTCACGAAAACAAGATTAACTAATGCAGAAGCATTCATCAAGCAGTGGATTAGTGAAAATCACTAAAAATTTAAAACTTTTTGCAAAGAGATCCACACATTGGAAATCTTTTTCTTCAAGAGCCAAAGTATAACACATTTACATTCTGGATCAGAGGTACATGTCTTGTACTATCTCTTCTCGAGATTTACAACATCAGCTGTCTCCAACATGAAATATAGACATCATATAGCTTTGAGTGCATCAAGTCAAAATCTCGGATCGATTTGTTAAAACACTAACTAAAACCCCGAGGACCTGAGAGTACAGAGACGACACATAGGACTCTATATACATCTGAACATGACATAACAGCCAATGTCTCTACCTGAGACTTCATTGTTGTCCCTACTGCTGCTGTTGTCCTTCACCTACTGAAGGATTCCTATCTCCTCGTCCGCGTCCACCTAAAAATGTGGTTCCCATGGGGGTGAGACAATTATAAAAATTGCCCCAGTGAGAGATATAACTCTCCGCCAGTAACATTATTATTGCATCTTAAGAAGATAAATATGAACATGGTAATCATATTTATTTGACAACAGCTATTTTAATGTCTAACAGATTAGAACATTATTCTATATCATAAGCATTGCAACTATAACTTGATAGAATCAACATGCCACTTATTCTTTAATGAGTATGAAGAACATGTATAACATCTATTTAAACTACAAAATCATTACCACTGCATTAACTCTTTTCAGGCTTAGATCATATATCTAAAGCCTGACATTATCATTATGGAGTCATGGCCCGTAGCCATACTCTTTTCATAAAGTGTTGGGATCTTAATCCCTCATTTCAACATTGGGAATTCTCAACCCTTCACAATTTCAATACCATAACCATGAAATCCTGGGTATTCAAACCCTTAGCTCATCACCTGAGCATTGTTATCACTTTCTTAGGTAACTAACACCTTTAGGTCATCTGATCAAGGTAAATATGATACTTGCCACACAAGCATCCATCATGGCACTTGAGAACCATTAACTCTCTTGCCACCTCTTACCAGGCACAAGGTATATTATGGCACACCAGGCCCAATAAACAAATTCCAACTAATAACACATCATAGCCCATACCTGGCTATGCTCATCATCTCATGATACCTGCATGGTTAGCACATATGATAGCAGTACATTAATTATCTATCAATACCATGCAAAACAAATGTATCATTATTTCAAGAGTATCACCCTTATTCCTTTATCAGGATTAGGGTTTTCCATCACATATCTCATGTATCCTTCATTCAATTATATTGGACTTATAACAAATCAAGGTATATGACCATATTAGGTCACTATCAATCATCTCCAAGTCCATCATGGAGCACCACGACCGTGCAGCCAGGAACGACTTTGCAAAGAAAGTCACCACGGCCGTGCTACCTTGCATGGTCGTGCAAAGGGAGTTCACCTCATGAATCATATTCAAGTATGAATTCTATTCTCTCATTAGGGATTAGGGTTTCACATACCATCTCCCTTCTTTAGAATAGGGATTGCATATAGCATCACCCTTCATTAGGGTTTCATATCACATTGCCCATAATTAGGGTTTATGTTCATGATTAGGGTTTCATGATCTATCTACTTAAGGATCATACCCTTAAACACCACATGAATCATATTCTTATATGAATTCATTCTATCATCATATCAACTTGATTAGGTCATATCAACCCTTCAATCAAGTACATACAACTATGATTAACATAGTGTACCAAGTCATTGATCCTATAAGCAATTAGGGTTCATCCCTTAATTGGCACTAACCACTTAGGTACTAATAGGGTTTCAACCTTTGTACCTTCATTGACTATCATTACTAATAAGCATTGGATCAATGGATCATTCATCATCTTGATTCTCAAGAGATTCAATCACATTGGACCTCCATTACATAAGTATCCAATTGAATTAGGGTTTCCAATGTTGATTCCTTCAATCAATGAATTCATAGAATCAATCATCAATTGGACCTATCCTCATACTTCAATTGAGTTTAATAGGTCAACCTTCAACTGATTTGACCCTCAATTGACCCTCAATTGGTCATCAATTAGGGTTTGGTTCAATTGAATTAGGGTTTGGAATCGATGATTCATCAACACTAATCAATGCAAGATTGGTTACATTGAAACTATTGAACCATCATTCAAATTGAACATGACCTGACCCCAAACGGTCTTGAGGTCGTTTGGATGACCACCAAACGGTCTTGAGACCGTTTGTCCATCATATCATCAATATCCAAGTCAACCAATTAAGGTTTGGATCATTGGATTGATCACCAAATCAGCAATTGATTACACTTCAACTTAGTGACATTGGATCTTCAATTGCTTAACCATACTCAACCCTAGACCTTCAAACGGTCTTGGGTGACCCCCAAACGGTCTTGAGACCATTTGGATGAGTCCCAAACAGTCTTGAGACCGTTTGTCTCATCCAAACCTTGGATTCTAGTGAAAAATCATCAAGGTTTGGTCTATTGAGTTGATCAACGCATCAACACATAATTGCAATATGATTTGGTACCTTTGGACCTTCAATTGGTCAACTATACATAACCCAGACCTCCAAACGGTCTTGCGTGATCCCCAAACGGTCTTGAAACCGTTTGGGTGATCCCCAAACGGTTTTGAAACCGTTTGGGCTATCCAACCCAAAATCTCAAATTAACTCATTGGAAATTCAGCACTAATCTCAATTAGGGTTTACCCAATTGATTAGCCTTCAACTCATGACTAGTTTGGAATTAATCCATAAAATTTGGTGAGTAATTAACCAACACTATTAGGAACAGTAATCGCAAACGGTCAACGCTTTGTCAACCATCTCAAATGGTTTTGAAACCGTTTTCCCAAAAAGTCGAATTACTCAAATTGAAAATCAGCACTTAATCCAATTAGGTGTCCCTAATTTATTAGCCTTCAACTCACGATTCCTCTGGAGTTAATCCCTAATATTTGGTGAGTCATTAACCAACATCATTAGGAACAGTATTCCCAAACGGTCAATGCTTGGTCAACCATCTAAAACGGTTTTGAAACCGTTTTCCCAAAAAGGTCAAGTTAAACAGATTGAAAATCAGCACTTAATTCAATTCGATTGCCTAATTGATTAGCCTTCAACTCTCGATTCCTTGGGAGTTAATCCCTCAAATTTGGTGGGTTATCATCCTAAATAATTAGGAACAAAATTCCCAAACGGTAAATGCTTGGTCAACCATATCAAATGGTTTTGAAACCGTTTGCTCCCAAACAGTTTCAAAGCGTTTGCCCTTAAACGGTTTGCTGAAACCGCATAACCAATCAAATTTAAATGATTTGGAGTAGCTATCAAAACCGTTTGGCTTAGTACTTTTATTTGGATAAGCATATAGGATGATGTCATCATCCCCTTCCTTCGAACAACCAAGAACAGCAACCGTTCTTGATGGAAATTGCAGCAAAGAAACAAGAGTGTATCAAATTAAAGAAAACAATCAACAAAGTATAGAGAATTGATGCAATATCAATGATTAAGGGTTTGAGTTATAAAACACACCTCAAATCTGATCTCCAATATCCAAGATACACGGCTCTAATGGTGGATGGAGATTCTCCAACTATTCCAAGGCTCAACTTCAAGATTTGGAGTGAAATGATCAGCTAGAATTGAAGATTGAGTGAAGAAATGAAGGAATTACACATTGTTTTATGAATTTCACCATGAAATAATGAAGAACGAAGATCAAAGGCTTAACAACAGGTTGGGGACGTGCTCCCTGCTGTACTTAGCCTTCTTGGTCGGTTTTGCAAGCAAGGAGAAGAAGTGGGGTCGTAAAAGCCTTTCATTTGGCTTGGAAAAGGTACTTTTATAAAAAAATTGAGGATAGAGAAGATACTTTATAAAAGTCTTTTAAATTCCAAAATTGTTGCCACCACTTCCCCCTTGGTTTCTTGCATGAAAGGGAATCTCTATCCCCACCTAACTCCCTTACATTATCCATGAATTAAGGGAAAAGAAATTAAGCACCTTAACCCTTATAATAAGAATATCCTTATTTGAGTGGAAATTCTTTTTCTTATAATAATGGTGAGTGGAATTTTCACCTCCTTAGGATATGCTCGTGCCTTTGCAAGGCTTTAGTATTATCCACACACATATGAATGCAACCATTTTAATTTTGGTTGAAGGCCCTTTAATTAATACATTCATTTTTGCCCTAAATTGGATTAGGGTTTCACTTAGGATTAAATCTTGATTATTTTAATATCAAGATTCTCTCTCCTCCATCTTAATTCAAATGAGAGGTCCCTCTCATTTTATTTGCTCCACATGATGCCAAGAAACATTAGAGACTTTATTGAAGTAGTAAATTGCATATTGAACCCTTGGTTTTGGGTAAATTGCACATTACTCCAAAACTAGGTTTTTATGCACAAACATTGCTTTATCAACTCTTTCTTAGTGTTCAGGCTTCCATAAGCCATACCTCAGCATAATTTTCACTCTCATGATGCTTCAACACATGAGGAACATATTATCATGCACAATTTCACTTAAACCCCTCAACTTGGGTAATTTGCAATTTAGTCCAATACAAACAAAACATTGATTTCAACAATGTTCAAAAAGGACTAGAATTGCAACATAAGTTCCTCTTGAGGCCTAATTACTTTTCACAAGATGAGATTAAGAATTTAATCATCTTTCTTAATCAAAACACCTAGGGTTAAGTATAACCCAGGTCAGGGGTGTTACAAATTATAAACCCCTAACAAGGATTTCGTCCTCAAAATCCCAAACAAGAAGAGGAACAGATTATTCATTAATCCTGCCCTCAAGTCTCCACATCTCATCTTAATGTTGTGGAGATATCATGAATTCTGTAATTCACACATAGTTCCTTTCATTAATTCCTCTTTATCACTGTTTATGTTTATGCAAAGCATAAACCCCTAACATATGATGTCCATGTCATTGAAAGGAAAGGGCATAAAAGAACATACTTCTATTATCATCCAATAATATTTACTAAAAGGGAAACATATATATCTAACACAGATAATTCATTCAGCAATCCTTTATTTGTTTTGGGAATATTCACTGAGAAGTTTCACTGAGTATGTTCACTAAGTTTGTTGAAAATATCCACGGAGCAAGTTCACGCAGTTTGTTGAGAATATCCATGAAGCAAGTTCACGCAGTTTGTTGAGAATATCCACGGAGCAAGTTCACTAAGTATTCACGAAGCAAGTTCACTAAGTATTCACGGAGAAAGTTCACTAAGTATTCACGGAGCAAGTTCACTAAGTATTCACGGAGCAAGTTCACTAAGTATTCACGGAGCAAGTTCACTAAGTATTCACGGAGCAAGTTCACTAAGTATTCACGGAGCAAGTTCACTAAGTATTCACGGAGCAAGTTCACTAAGTATTCACGGAGCAAGTTCACTAAGTATTCAGGAAGCAAGTTCACTAAGTATTCACAAAACAAGTTCACTAAGTATTCACGGAGCAAGTTCACTAAGTATTCACGGAGCAAGTTCACTAAGTATTCACAGAGCAAGTTCACTAAGTATTCACAGAGCAAGTTCACTAAGTATTCACGGAGCAAGTTCACTAAGTATTCACAGAGCAAGTTCACTAAGTATTCACGGAGCAAGTTCACTAAGTATTCACGGAGCAAGTTCACTAAGTATTCACGGAGCAAGTTCACTAAGTATTCACGGAGCAAGTTCACTAAGTATTCACTGAGCAAGTTCACTAAGTATTCACGGAGCAAGTTCAGTAAGTATTCACAAAGCAAGTTCACTAAGTATTCACGGAGCAAGTTCACTAAGTATTCACGAAGCAAGTTCACTAAGTATTCACGGAGCAAGTTCACTAAGTATTCACGAAGCAAGTTCACTAAGTATTCACGAAGCAAGTTCACTAAGTTTGTTGAAAATATTTCACTTAGCTCTTCCTATTTAATTTCATTATACTCTCTGGATTGTTTCAGAATGACCACTTGATTAGAGTAATAAAAAAGATAACAATCTAAGAGTTTCATACTTTCTTAATCTACAATAATCGTATACCTGGCCAGGGTATACAAGTATTGAGATTAGGTAGTATGCACTTTATTTGCTATCATATTCCTCAGTTTTCATATCATTATACACACAAGATTTTCCATTCTTGAATTTTTTTCTTCAGGCATCACTTCTAAATCTCATCTTTCAACACACAGATAAGGGAGATTATAAAACATTTTTAGGAACACTGAGTAAGATATAAGTTCTTATTTCCCTTGTGTCCTTATAGGACTAGTCAAAGGAATTCAAAAACAACTACTTTCATATCTTTAACACATAGGATCATAATATGAAGTATCAGATTGAATATATTTCATTTAAGTATCACCCCTCAAGGTCACCTACCACATTAGGTTAATTTCAACACATAGTGTCCAGTTACCTCATGTTGCTGCTTTTGCCTTTACTTAGTGGCCACTTCCCTAGTGCACTAGGCATTTATTACACCGGTGACACCAAAAACTTTGGCTTTTCAGAATATCTAGGCAAATATCTCTAAAATTATAGAGATCTTACCTTAATTCTCAGCTTATTGCCCCTCCTTGGGCACTATCATCAAATATGTACTTATCTGTCTAAACTTATGGCAGAGTCTACTTTCTTGCCATATGTTAATCTTTACATCATTTTCACTATTCTAACATGACTATGTCACTCAGGAATCCTATCAAAGCCCACAGTTTATGCATTAAAGACTTGTAACTTAGGTTGTAATACTAGTATCCAGTCTTCTATATGCATTACTGTTGTCCTATCCTGCCCTTCAAGAGCAAAACATATGATTTTCTATCCTGATTAGGTCAAGGTGGGATTTCTCAGGCACTTGTTCTCCTCTTTCCTGGTCCCATGCACCTTCTCCTGGTGCAACAACATTTACTTTAGCAACATGTTCCTCAAGTTCTCCAGTCATTTTCAAGTTCTTCTTATCCTATGTGAGCAACAGATACTATCAGATAAACTGGAAGACACTTAGAATAGACTCTACAACCTTAGTCCTATGTCTCTGTAGACTCAGCGAACCTAGAGCTCTGATACCACTAAATTTTAATGACCGTCTCGCGAAAACAAGATTAACTAATGTGGAAGCATTCATCAAGCAGTGGATTAGTGAAAATCACTAAAAATTTAAAACTTTTTGCAAAGAGATCCACACATTGGAAATCTTTTTCTTCAAGAGCCAGAGTATAACACATTTACATTCTGGATCAGAGGTACATGTCTTGTACTATCTCTTCTCGAGATTTACAACATCATCTGTCTCCAACATGAAATATAGACATCATATAGCTTTGAGTGCATCAAGTCAAAATATCGGATCGATTCGTTAAAACACTAACTAAAACCCCGAGGATCTGAGAGTACAGAGACGATACATAGGACTCTATATACATCTGAACATGACATAACAGCCAATGTCTCTACCTGAGACTTCACTGTTGTCCCTGCTGCTGCTGTTGTCCTTCACCTACTGAAGGATTCCTGTCTCCTCGTCCGCGTCCACCTAAAAATGTGGTTCCCACGGGGGTGAGACAATTATAAAAATTATCCCAGCGAGAGATATAACTCTCCACCAGTAACATTATTATTGCATCTTAAGAAGATAAATATGAACATGGTAATCATATTTATTTGACAACAGATATTTTAATGTCTAACAGATTAGAACATTATTCTATATCACAAGCATTGCAACTATAACTTGATAGAATCAACATGCCACTTATTCTTTAATGAGTATGAAGAACATGTATGACATCTATTTAAACTACATAATCATTACCACTGCATTAACTCTTTTCAGGCTTAGATCATATATCTAAAGCCTGGCATTATCATTATGGAGTCATGGCCCGTAGCCATACTCTTTTCATAAAGTGTTGGGATCTTAATCCCTCATTTAAACATTGGGAATTCTCAACCCTTCACAATTTCAATACCATAACCATGAAATCCTGGGTATTCAAACCCTTAGCTCATCACCTAAGCATTGTTATCACTTTCTTAGGTAACTAACACCTTTAGGTCATCTGATCAAGGTAAATATGATACTTGCTACACAAGCATCCATCATGGCACTTGAGACCCATTAACTCTCTTGCCACCTCTTACCAGGCACAAGGTATATTATGGCACACCAGGCCCAATAAACAAATTCAAACTAATAACACATCATAGCCCATACCTGGCTATGCTCATCATCTCATGATACCTGCATGGTTAGCACATATGATAGCAGTACATTAATTATCTATCAATACCATGCAAAACAAATGTATCATTATTTCAAGAGTATCACCCTTATTCCTTTATCAGGATTAGGGTTTTCCATCACATATCTCATGTATCCTTCATTCAATTATATTGGACTTATAACACATCAAGGTATATGACCATATTAGGTCACTATCAATCATCTCCAAGTCCATCATGGAGCACCACGACCGTGCAGCCAGGAACGACTGTGCAAAGAAAGTCACCACGGCCGTGCTACCTTGCATGGTCGTGCAAAGGGAGTTCACCTCATGAATCATATTCAAGTATGAATTCTATTCTCTCATTAGGGATTAGGGTTTCACATACCATCTCCCTTCTTTAGAATAGGGATTGCATATAGCATCACCCTTCATTAGGGTTTCATATCACATTGCCCATAATTAGGGTTTATGTTCATGATTAGGGTTTCATGATCTATCTACTTAAGGATCATACCCTTAAACACCACATGAATCATATTCTTATATTAATTCATGCTATCATCATATCAACTTGATTAGGTCATATAAACCCTTCAATAAAGTTCATACAACTATGATTAACATAGTGTACCAAGTCATTGATCCTATAAGCAATTAGGGTTCATCCCTTAATTGGCACTAACCACTTAGGTACTAATAGGGTTTCAACCTTTGTACCTTAATTGACTATCATTACTAATAAGCATTGGATCAATGGATCATTCATCATCTTGATTCTCAAGAGATTCAATCACATTGGACCTCCATTACATAAGTATCCAATTGAATTAGGGTTTCCAATGTTGATTCCTTCAATCAACGAATTCATAGAATCAGTCATCAATTGGACATATCCTCATACTTCAATTGAGTTTAATAGGTCAACCTTCAACTGATTTGACCCTCAATTGACCCTCAATTGGTCATCAATTAGGGTTTGGTTCAATTGAATTAGGGTTTGGAATCGATGATTCATCAACACTAATCAATGCAAGATTGGTTACATTGAAACTATTGAACCATCATTCAAATTGAATATGACCTGACCCCAAACGGTCTTGAGGCCGTTTGGATGACCACCAAACGGTCTTGAGACCGTTTTTCCATCATACCATCAATATCCAAGTCAACCAATTAAGGTTTGGATCATTGGATTGATCACCAAATCAGCAATTGATTACACTTCAACTTAGTGACATTGGATCTTCAATTGCTTAACCATACTCAACCCTAGACCTCCAAACGGTCTTGGGTGACCCCCAAACGGTCTTGAGACCATTTGGATGAGTCCCAAACAGTCTTGAGACCGTTTGGCTCATCCAAACCTTGGATTCTAGTGAAAAATCATCAAGGTTTGGTCTATTGAGTTGATCAACACATCAGCACATAATTGCAATATGATTTGGTACCTTTGGACCTTCAATTGGTCAACTATACATAACCTCAGACCTCCAAACGGTCTTGGGTGATCCCCAAACGGTTTTGAAACCGTTTGGTCTATCCAACCCAAAATCTCAAATTAACTCATTGGAAATTCAGCACTAATCTCAATTAGGGTTTACCCAATTGATTAGCCTTCAACTCATGACTCGTTTGGAATTAATCCATAAAATTTGGTGAGTCATTAACCAACACCATTAGCAACAGTAATACCAAACTTTAAACGCTTTGTCAACCATCTCAAATGGTTTTGAAACCGTTTTCCCAAAAAGTCGAATTACTCAAATTGAAAATCAGCACTTAATCCAATTAGGTGTCCCTAATTTATTAGCCTTCAACTCACGATTCCTCTGGAGTTAATCCCTAATATTTGGTGAGTCGTTAACCAAAATAATTAGGAACATTAATACCAAAGGGTCAACGCTTGGTCAACCATCTAAAATGGTTTTGAAACCGTTTTCCCAAAAAGGTCAAGTTAAACAGATTGAAATTCAGCACTTATTTCAATTCGATTGCCTAATTGATTAGCCTTCAACTCTCGATTCCTTGGGAGTTAATCCCTCAAATTAGGAACAAAATTCCCAAACGGTAAATGCTTGGTCAACCATATCAAATGGTTTTGAAACCGTTTTCTCCCAAACGGTTTCAAACCGTTTTCCCTTAAACGGTTTGCTGAAACCGCATAACCAATCAAATTAAAATGATTTGGAGTAGCTATCAAAACCGTTTGGCTTGGTACTTTTCTTTGGATAAGCATATAGGATGATGTCATCATCCCCTTCCTTCGAACAACCAAGAACAGCAACCGTTCTTGATGGAAATTGCAGCAAAGAAACAAGAGTGTATCAAATTAAAGAAAACAATCAACAAAGTATAGAGAATTGATGCAATATCAATGATTAAGGGTTTGAGTTATAAAACCTGCCTCAAATCTGATCTCCAAGATCCAAGATACACGGATCTAATGGTGGATGGAGCTTCTCCTACTATTCCAAGGCTCAACTTCAAGATTTGGAGTGAAATGATCAGCTAGAATTGAAGATTGAGTGAAGAAATGAAGGAATTACACATTGTTTTATGATTTTCACCATGAAATCATGAAGAACGAAGATCAAAGGCTGAAAAACAGGTTGGGGACGTGATACCTGCTGTCCTTAGCCTTCTTGGTCGGTTTTGCAAGCAAGGAGAAGAAGTGGGGTCGTAAAAGCCTTTCATTTGGCTTGGAAAAGGTACTTTTATAAGAAAATTGAGGAGAGAGAAGATACTTTATAAAAGTCTTTTAAATTCCAAAATTGTTGCCACCACTTCCCCCTTGGTTTCTTGCATGCAAGGGAATCTCTATCCCCACCGAACTCCCTTCCATTATCCATGAATTAAGGGAAAAGAAATTAAGCACCTTAACCCTTATAATAAGAATATCCTTATTTGAGTGGAAATTCTTTTTCTTATAATAATGGTGAGTGGAATTTTCACCTCCTTAGGATATGCTCGTGCCTTTGCAAGGCTTTAGGCTTATCCACACACATATGAATCCAACAATTTTAATTTTGGTTGAAGGCCCTTTAATTAATACATTCATTTTTGCCCTAAATTGGATTAGGGTTTCACTTAGGATTAAATCTTGATTATTTTAATATCAAGATTCTCTCTCCTCCATCTTAATTCAAATGAGAGGTCCCTCTCATTTTCTTTGCTCCACATGATGCCAAGAAACATTAGGGACTTTATTGAAGTAGTAAATTGCATATTGAACCCTTGGTTTTGGGTAAATTGCACATTACTCCAAAACTAGGTTTTTATGCACAAACATTGCTTTATCAGCTCTTTCTTAGTGTTCAGGCTTCCATAAGCCATACCTCAGCATCATTTTCACTCTCATGATTATTCAACACATTAGGAACATATTATCATGCACAATTTCACTTAAAACCCTCAACTTGGGTAATTTGCACTTTAGTCCAATACAAACAAAACATTGATTTCAACAATGTTAAAAAAGGACTAGAATTGCAACATAAGTTCCTCTTGAGGCCTAATTACTTTTCACAAGATGAGATTAAGAATTTAATCATCTTTCTTAATCAAAACACCTAGGGTTAAGTATAACCCAGGTCAGGGGTGTTACATGAAACCTCCAGGTGTTTCAAGGAGACGTTGGAATATCCTCCCTAAAAAGATATAAATCTTGATCTAATGGGGTATTGAGGATTCTAAGGAAGATCTATGGGATCTTGTTCTGCAATTTCTAGGATGAGACAACGTTGTTTCCTCTAGAGTAGCATGGTGCTTGGTGATGGTTTCAAAGAAAAAATCTGGGGTGAAAATTGTTCTCAGTAATGGAGAGTGTGATGTCCATCAAGAGGAGTAGAGGAAGCATAGATGATTTCTAACACTGTATGTTGAGGAGAAGAAAGAAGTTAGAGCTTTCTTACGCTAGACTTCCCTCTGTCCATGTTGTATGTGGTCACACTAGAGGGGGTTGACTGGAATTTGCATATTTGTAGAATATCCACACAAGTGGCATGCATTACAGTAAAAAAAGGATGTTTATGGATTACCCAAAACCAACCCCACAATAGTACTTCTCTGTAAGATAAACATAAGAAAATTCAATCTGCATAACAGAGGCATGAGACATCAATCTTGGTCTACTATATGTGTTTTTTGATAAACAATCATTATCTTACTTTATAAAGGTAAAAAATGTTGGTAAATGTAGAGAGGGTTACATAGTCTGCACAAAGTTTGAGGAGCACTCCAATAGTGCCCCAAAGAGACGAAGAGGTTTGGATCTTCAATGTGACGAGCGTTTCGCGAAAACATAATTAACTAATGCGGAAGCGTTCATCAAGCAACGGATTAGCGAAAATCACTAAAAATTTAAAATTTTTTGCAAAGAGATCCACACATTGGAAATCTTTTTCTTCAAGAGCCAAAGTATAACACATTTACATTCTGGATCAAAGATACATATCATGCATCATCTCTTTCTGAGAATTACAAGCATTAACTGTCCTATCAATCTAAACACAAACAGTTTAAAATCTGGAGGCATTGAGCCAAAATCTCAAAAGCACTAACTACTACTCCGAGGACCTGAGAGTACAGAGACGACATATAGGACTTTATCTACATCTATACAAGGTACAACATCCAGTATCTCCACCTGAGACTTCACTGCTGTCCCTACTGCTGTTGCTATTGTCCTTCACCTACTGAAGGATTCTTGCCTCCTCATCCGCGTCCACCTAAAAATGTGGTTCCCACGGGGGTGAGACAATTGTAAATTGCCCCAGAGAGAGATATAACTCTCCGCCAGAAACATTATTATTGCAACTTAAGAAGATAAATATGCACATAGGAATTATATTTGTTTGGTAGCAGATATTTTCATGTCTAACAAATTAGAACATTATTCTTATCAAAATCATTATAGCTATAATTTGATAGAACAACATTTTACTTATCCTTTAAAGAATATGAAGAACATGTATAACATTTATTCACTAAAGAATCATTACCACAACATTTACTCTCTTCAGGCTTAGATCATATATCTAATGCCTGGCATTGTTATTGGGGAGTCATGGCCTGTAGCCACACTCTTTTCACACAGTGTTGGGATCTTAGTCCCTCATCTCATCAAGTACATTTCCACTTCTTAACAAGTTCATTATCATGCTTATAGAATCTGGGTATTTAAACCTTTATCTCATCATAGAACACTTGTTACCACTTATTAGATAACTTCATACCTTCAGGTCATCTGACCAAGGACATTATAAATCTTGCTACACAAAGTATTGCACATAGTACATAAAGTTCAATGATTCTTACCACACAAAGCATATGAAGCTTATAAGGCCTATAAAACATTTTCAGTATACAGAACATCATAGCTCATACCTGGCTATGCTCATCATCTCAACATACCTGCATGATCAGTGATCATGATGCCATTACATATCAGTACTATGCAATAAAAGGGTTATCTTATTACATTCATAACCCATTAGTCTGTATTTGAGCTTCACATAGGATTACTCTGTGTTGGAACTTCACATAGCATCACTTTGTATTAGGGTTTCACATAGAAGTATCTTGTATTAGGTTTTCACATAGCATTACCCTGTATTAGGGTTTCATATAGCATTACCCTATATTAGGGTTCACATAGCAAGGAATCAATATGGATAACATAAGTATTCAAACATACTTATTTATTCTCATCATTCATCATTGAATGAATTATCAACACACATCATGAGTTTCTCTCTCATCTTTATCAGAATATGATCACATCATAGTTTATAGGTTTGAACTAACCCTTTCATAAGGCATGTTAGCCTACATTCAACAGAGTGCATTACATTACAATGTAACCATTGACATGACACATCTCATGTGTCATTCATCCAATTATCTTGGACTTATAACTCATCAAGGTATACTAGCATTGGGGTGTTGGATGTGATATCTATCATATCATGATATATCACTTCCCTCAACACCTTATCTTACTTGAGTTTATACACTTAGCTTGTATTAGGGTATTCCCCATCCTAATACTTTATGCACCAGTTCATCACATTCATCATGTAAAGTAGTGATCATTAGTCACTCACTTGGAATATACAACCATTGCCAATACTATGGATTCATCCTTAAGTCAGGAATTAACAAAGAGACCATGTTAGGTCCTTTTCAAAACAACTCTAAGTCAAGCATAGAGTACCACGACCGTGCACCCAAGAACGGTCGTGCAAAGGAAAGCCACCACGGCCGCGCTACGTTACACAATCGTGCTACATGAATTCACCTCATGAATCATATTCATATATGAATTCTATTCTTTCATCCTTTCAACTTGATTAGGTCACATCAACCCTTCAATCAAAAGCATATAACTATGATTAACATAGTGTACCAAGTCTTTGGTCCTATAAGCAATTAGGTATTCATTCCTTAATTGGCACTTAATCACTTAGGAACTATTAGGGTTTCAACCTTTGTACCTTCATTGATTATTATTACTAATCATCATTGGATCAATAGAACATTCATCATCTTAATTCTCAAGATATTCAATCACATTGGACCTCCATTACATAAGCATCCAATTGAATTAGGGTTTCCAATGTTGATTCCTTCAATCATTGAATTCATGGAATCAATCATCAATTGGACCTATCCTCATACTTCAATTGAGTTTAATAGGTCAAACTTCAACTGATTTGACCCTAAATTGACCCTCAATTGGTCATTAATTAGGGTTTGGTTCAATTGAATTAGGGTTTGGAATCGATGATTCATCAACACTAATCAATGCAAGATTGGTTACATTGAAACTATTGAACCATCATTCAAATTGAACATGACCTGACCCCAAACGGTCTTGATGTCGTTTGGATGACTACCAAACGGTCTTGAGACCGTTTGTCCATCATATCATCAATATCAAAGTCAACCAATTAAGGTTTGGATCATTGGATTGATCACCAAATCAGCAATTGATTACACTTCAACTTAGTGACATTGGATCTTCAATTGCTTAACCATACTCAACCCTAGACATCCAAACGGTCTTGGGTGAACCCCAAACGGTCTTGAGACCGTTTGGATGAGTCCCAAACGGTCTTGAGACCGTTTGGCTCATCCAAACCTTGGATTCTAGTGAAAAATCATCAAGGTTTGGTCTATTGAGTTGATCAACACATCAACACATAATTGCAATATGATTTGGTACCTTTGGACCTTAAATTGGTCAACTATACATAACCCCAGACCTCCAAACGGTCTTTGATGATCCCAAAACGTTCTTGAAACCGTTTGGGTGATCCCCAAACGGTTTTGAAACCTTTTGGGCTATCCAACCCAAAATCTCAAATTAACTCATTGGAAATTCAGCACTAATCTCAATTAGGGTTTACCCAATTGATTAGCCTTCAACTCATGACTCGTTTGGAATTAATCCATAAAATTTGGTGAGTCATTAACCAACACCATTAGTAACAGTAATCCCAAACGGTCAACGATTGGTCAACCATCTCAAACGGTTTTGAAACCGTTTGCCCAAAAAGTCGAATTACTCAAATTGAAAATCAGCACTTAATCCGATTAGGTTTCCCTAATTGATTAGCCTTCAACTCACGATTCCTTTGGATTTAATCCCTAATATTTGGTGAGTCATTAACCAACATCATTAGGAACATTAATAACAAAGTGTCAATTCTTGGTCAATCATCTCAAACGGTTTTGAAACCGTTTTCCCAAAAAGGTAAAGTTAATCAGATTGAAAATCAGCACTTAATTCAATTCGATTGCCTAATTGATTAGCCTTCAACTCTCGATTCCTTGGGATTTAATCCCTCAAATTTGGTTGGTTATAAGCCTGCATAATTAGGAACCAAATAACCAAACGGTCAATACTTGGTCAACCATCTCAAATGGTTTTGAAACCGTTTGCTCCCAAACGGTTTCAAATCGTTTGCCCTTAAACGGTTTGCTGAAACCGCATAACCAATCAAATTAAAACGATTTGGAGTAGCTATCAAAACCGTTTGTCTTGGTACTTTTCTTTGGATAAGCATCTAGGATGATGTAATCATCCCCTTCCTTCGAACAACCAAGAACAGAAACCGTTCTTGATGGAAATTGCAGCAAAGAAACAAGAGTGTATCAAATTAAAGAAAACAATCAACAAAGTATAGAGAATTGATACAATATCAATGATTAAGGGTTTGAGTTATAAAACCCGCCTCCAATTGAGCTCCAAAGCTCTAAGATCACGCCATCAATGGTGGATGAAGATCTTGCAACTCCCCTTAGGCACGTCCTCAAGCTTTTGATTGAAAATTTTGGCTAGGGTTGAAGAGGAGATCGAAATAAGAAGAAATCAATGATTTATTTTCGATTTCCACCATGGAATCAAGGAGAACGAAGGTCAAGGGCTTACCAACAGGTTGGGGGTCGTCCTCCTGCTCCTCCCTAGCTCCTTGGTCGGTTTTGAAAGCAAGGGGAAGAAAGAAATCCGAAAAAGCCTTTGTTTTGGCTTAGAAAGGGCACTTTTATAAGAAAATTGATGAGAGAGAAAATGCCTTATTAAAATGCATTTAATCCCAAAAATAGTACCATCTCTTCCTCCTTGGTTTGATTGCATGCAAAGGAAACTCAAAGCCACCGAACTCCCTTCCATTATCCATGGATTAAGGGAAAATAAAATAAGCACCTTAATGCTTATTATATTAATATCCCATATATATGTGAGTGGAAATTACTTTCCTTTATAATAAGGTGAGTGGAGTTTCACCTCCTTTAGATATTTTCGTTCCTTATCTTGGCAAAAGAACGTCCATCATTATTCAAAATCAACCAATAACATTTTGGTTGAAGGCCCTTTAATTAATACATTCATTTTTGCCCTAAATTGAATTAGGGTTTCACTTAAGATTAAATCTTGATTATTTTAATATCAAGATTCTCTCTCCTCCAATTTAATTCAAATGAGATTCCACTCTCATTTTATTTGCTCTACATGATGCCAAGAAACAATAAGGACCTTATTGAAGGGGTGATTTGCATATTGAACCCTAGGTTTTGGGTAAATTTCACATTACACCAAAACTAGGTTTTAATGCACAAGGATTGCTTTACAAGCTTAAACTTGATGCCCAAGCTTGTGAAAACCATACCACTAAATCATATTCATTCTAATGATGTCTCAACATCAGAGGAATATCTTATCATGCAACATTTGCAATTTAACCCCTCCACTTGGGTAATTTGCACTTTAGTCCAAAATAAGCAATCATTGCTTCAACATTGTTCAAACATGACCAAAATTGAAACATAAGTTTCTTATGAGCCCTAATTAATTTTCCTAAGATTAGATTAAGAATATACTCAACCTTATTAGGCAAAACACCTAGGGTTAATTCATAACCCAGGTCAGGGATGTTACATTCAACATGTACAAACTCAAAAATTGGATTCTAAACATGGATGACAATCTCAACTACTCTACCTACATTTGACCTGCCTCTGTTTGATCTACCTTTGAACCGATCAAGACATCCACACACAAATGGATGCAAAAGCATGTATACCAATTCTACATATTGGGTAAGTGGAATTTACATATTTAGGGATTATGTTAATAAGAAATTTGCTTATGCTACATCACTTTTAAAGTGTGCTCTCCCCCTCTCTTCTATCTCACACTATCCTCTAACTTGATAGACCCATAGATTAGCAACTCTACCCCACCATCGTCTCCTCTATCTACATCATCCTCGTTTAGATTTTGCTCTGATGCCTCCTCAATGTTGTCACCTCCATGTTGGGACCAACACCTTGGTCCTCACCGGTGAGGGTAAGTTCTTATCCAACGGCTTTGACCTCATATGGGCGTGTGTTGCCCTGACAAGATTCGTTAGCTAGGAAGCCTTTGTCTACTATACTAGCCATGATAGACCTCTATATCCTTGATAGATCTCTCTATTCCCAACATACTTCTGCATCTAAGGATGGCAATGTGTTGGATTTTTGTCAACCCTATCCAAAACCAACCCGACCCAAATTTATTAGACCCAAACCCAAATCCAACCAGTTAGTTTGGGTTTTATTATTATCATATTGACCTATAGCAACCTGACCTAAACCCAAATATGACCAATCAGATTGGGTTTTATTATTATCCTATTCCCACAACTAAACTAACCCGACCCAAACCCAAACTAGACTGACCCAAGCCAAATCGATATTCTCAACTAGTAATTTTGCTTAAACCAACCATTTTTTATATGTGTTACTTTGCCGGAACTTGTCACAAAAATCACAAATATGAACATCATTGATTCCATGTAAGTTTTATAAACACAACCACAACATGTATATAGTACATAAACCCAAGCAAACCAATCATTCAAATAGTAAACCCTTTTTGGTGATTCAACCAATAGATGTAGAAGCCAATTTTACTTGCTATTGTTATAGTTTCAGAAAAGAACAAACATGGTGACACATAAAATATGAATTATGATATAATTTTAAAGAAATATAAGGTAGAAGAAGAGTAATTGGAGAATTGAAACCCACACTGAAACCTTATGCGTGGTTCTCCTTTATATAACCACTTATACAACAGTAAGATCCAGGAATATCAGATCTCAAACAGACTGTAACAAAGTGCAACGTTGATGGCGCTACCACAACACACACCTACACATTGAGTCCTAATGACTCGATAATGTGCTAGACACATCATACACATGTATACATGAGATGTTTCAACAACCTCCCTCAATCACAACTGGTAATACTAAGTTGAGATTGTTACTAAGCCTTGAGAATGCTGGTGTTGCTAAGGGCTTGGTGAATATGTATACAACTCGATCCTTTGAAGAGATGAACCAGATATCAAGCATCTTCCATGCAACACTCTCTCTCACAAAGTGGAAGTCCACCTCTATGTGTTTTGTACGAGCATGGAAAACTGGGTTTGTCGAGAGATACATTGATCCCAGATTGTCACACCACAGATTTGGTGGTTGCATTTGCTAAACACCCAATTCTCCAAGAACTAAATGGAGCCAGATCAATTCTGAAGTTGCTTTGGAAAGTGCTTTATACTTAGATTCAATGGATGATCCAGACACTGTGGCTTGTTTGTGACTGCTCCAAGACACTAGGTTACTTCCTAGACATACTACAAAACCACCAGTTGATTGACGATCATTAGAGCAACCTGGCCAATCAACATCAGAGAAGGCATCGAGACATGTTGAGCTAGACCATTGGAAATGTAGCTTAGCTTGAGATGAATATTTGAGACAATGAATTATCCAGTTCAATGTTGACCAATGTTCAATCGGGGGGTACTGCATAAATTGAAAAACTTTGCTAACAAAAAAAGAAATGGCTGATCTAGTAATGGTCACATACTTCAATGCTCCTACTATGCTACAGTATTTTATGGCATTTGCTGGTGACAATGGATGTCCATCACACTTAGATAACTTGTCGGATGCACTCATAGGAGTTGAGATCGGTTTGCATAGTTCCATGTTGGCCCGTTGCAGAATATCACCAATGCATAGTGACTGAGATAGTGTTAGTCTGCCTCCTTTTTGCATACTTTGATACCAAGAAAGTAATGTAGCTCCCCCAGATCCTTGATGGGAAAATGAAGTCAAAGTTGAGCAAGAAGCTGATATGTTGCTTGAAGTGAGGAACTGGCAATAACAATGTCATCCACATATATTAGCAAGTAGATTGTCACACCTTTTGACGAGTTGAAGATAAAAAGTGAAATATCAGCTTTAGAGGGATGAAAACCAAGATCAATAAGTATTAGACTAATGCGTGAATACCAAGCCAAGGTGCTGGTTTTAGGTTGTAAATTGCTTTTTGGAGCTTGTACACCATGTGGGGATGATTGAGGTCTTCAAAGCTAGGGGGTTGTCTCATGTACACTTCCTTCTCAAGCACCCCATCTAAAAATGTATTTTGAACATCTATTTGACATAAGCTCCATCCATGAGTCACCACAAGAGCGAACTATAGCTGGCTTGACTACAAGTAGGGGTGTAAACGGTGTGGGTATGGTGCGGGTCTAGCCATACCCATACTCATACCCATCTAATTTAGCGGGTCCGGTTCCAATTCTAGACCCGCATAATACAAAATCTGGACTCGCACCATACCCGTACCCACAATAATAGTGGGTATACGGTGCGGGTATGCGGGTAAGCGGTTCTATAAAACATCATATTATTTATGTAAGAGAAATGACTTTATTCTATATATTTTAATACATCAAGATATTATTATTATATAGTATATTAACATGCAATAGTTATATTAGATAATTCTATATTTTATACATTAACATTAATTGAGTTAATTGTTTACATATTTGTGGTCATCATCATAATGTTAACTTATGTAGAAAGTAATGCAAATTAGTAGACATTTGGATTTTAATTTTATATATGATGTTCATTATTGTAACTAGAATAGTTAATTCTTAATTATATGACTAGTCTACCCTTATTGTGGTTAGAGTAAGATATAATCTTAAGAATATATTAGTTAGACTAGTAAAGTATGAACTATATAATATATTATTTAAGTAGTTACTTATGTATAGAGGGTACACAGGTCTAGTAGGTACACGGGTCTGAGTCCAAGCATACCCATTATTGGACCCGCTTATATGCGGGTCCAAGGGTATGCAGGTATAAAAAATAAGACCCGTGACGGGTTTTTTAAGGGTCTGGATTTGCGGGTCCGTAGGTCTACCCGTACCCATTTACAACCCTAACTACAAGGCTGAATGTATCCTCATAATCAATACCAAAATGTTGCTTGAAGCACTTAGCAAACTAAACAAACTTTTTAGTGGTCCATACTACCTTCTTGCTTACATTTAATCTTGTACACCCATTTGTTATCAATGAGATTCACACCTATCTTGGAAGACACACGTGTCCACGTCTTATTCTTGAGCAAGGTAGTATACTCATCAAGCATAGCTTGGCACCAATGATGATGCTTGAGAGCTTCAATATGGTTTGCAAGTTCATATGTAGTGGAGTCAACAACAGTAAGAGAATGACGAGTCTGCAGATTATACCTCATTGTTCCGTCTAAATTGCTTGGGCTTATACACATGGTCACGAAGGCATGTGCGCATGGGATGCGCTCCTGGCATGGAGACTGGATTACTGATTGTGATATCAACTTCGTTCTCCATAGATGGACTGATATCAGAAGTAACTCTTGAGGGCTCAGAAACACCTACATTGCTGTCAGTAATAGGAATAATAGTAGTATGAGTAGAGTTAGGTTGATTTCCAACCAAATGTGGTCATTTTCTGAATAAGATGAAGCAAATACGGGTAGAAGTATGGATGATTCATGAGGAATGGATGATATGTTCAATTTGTCTTCACTGCCATGATGTTTCTTGGTTATAACCCCATGCATAAGGGATAGAAGTGTCTTCATTCCTTTACTGGCCATGTGCATATTTCATGCGATACCATTTTTGATATATTATAGTTTATGAGTATTGTAAGGTCTGAGATTAGGCTAACAAGCACAACCAAATGTTCAAAGCATGTGTAGTCAGGTTTGGTTCATAAAAGACATCAAGGGGCATGGAGAACTTGATGACACTGCTGGGTGTATAGTTTATAAGAAAACATGCTGTAGTGAAGGCATCATCCCAGAACTGAAGAGGTACAAAGGATTGAGCAAGAAGAGAGAGACCGACTTTGACAATATGATGGTGTTTTCTCTCAGCAACGCCATTTGCTGATGGGTGTGGGGCATGACACAAGATGTTTTATACCAATTTATTGAAGTGATTTGTTCACTTTTTGGTATTATCCACCCTAATCCGATAGAAGAGAAATTAGTTTGGTGTTTAATAGACATTCAACATGTTGTTGGATATGGAGAAAAGTAGGAAGAACTTTAGACTTAGATTTTATAGGATAAATCCAAGTGAACTTGCCGAGATCATCTATAAAACTCACATAATACTTGTTTCTAGAGATAGTGGTTACTGTAGGTCCCCAACCCTCTGAGAATACAAGTTGTATAGGTACAAAAGAAGTGCTAGAAGATAAAGGAAATGACATCTGATGACATTTTGCGTGTTGACAAGCATTACAAACTGCAGGGTCATTGTTATTTGAAGAAGCAAAAGGGATCTTGCTGTCCCAAAGAACATGCTGAACAATGGGATGGACGGCCAAGTCTGCAATGCCACCTCTCAGAGAAAACTTTGATGCTGGACAAGACTCTTTTATTCAAGTTTGTCATCCCTGGAGGAAGAGGGAACAAACCACCTCTACATTTTCCTTGAAGAAGAAGTTTCTTCGTGACATTATCTTTGACAGAGAAATGTTATGGATGAAACTCAAGAAAAACATGGTTGTCAGCAGCAAATCGATGTACATGGAGGAAATTCTTGGTGGATTTGGGAATGTGTAAGATATTATTAAGTGTAAGATTACAGAAGTATGAATATGAGAATGACTAGTATTGGAGATGGACAAACTTGCTCCATTCGTTACGTGCACTTGTTCCTTGCCCTGATATTTTTCACGGACAGAGATCTGATCCAACTCACATGTGATGTGATCAGTTGCTCCTGAATCAGCGTATCAGTTGCTCCTGAATCAACGTATCAATTGGTATCAACGAGGAAGAAGTTTGGGTTAGATTCGCAGCATGTTCCTCAGCCTTGGAGGTATGATCAAATCTGAAGTAGCATCTCAGGGCACTATGCCCAACATTTCTACACACTAGGTAGGTAGGGTGTGAGTTGAAGGAGCTTTGTATTGCACTGGATGGCATTCCTCTCCCATGACCACTGCCACTGCGGCCACCCTTGCCATTTGGATATGGATTTCCCCACATCCAATACTATGAACAAGATTGTTATAGAAGCATCTGCGATCTGCAGCTCGCCGGTGTGACACTACTTTCTAATCTCAAAGCTCATCATGTGAGCATAAAGGTCAGTTAGTGTCACTGGTTCAACACACATGGTGATGGAAGTGACTAATGGATCATAGTCAGATCCAAGACCAGCCAGCATGTAGGAGATTACTTCTTCATCTTGTAGCATTTGACCAATGGAGGTAACGAGATTTGACCAATGGTGACTAATGGATCATAGTGATGCTAAAATTGTTTTCATCCTCATGATCAAGCAGAGCATGGATCTCGTTACTTGGAATAGCACTTGAGGTTTTTTAAGATCCGTGTTTGAAGAGATAGGATGCTTGAATTTGCTGTAGAACAAAACTATGCTGCTTGTTAAGCTGGGCTGTGCTATCTTCTGATCGTGTTGGAGAGAAGAAGCAGGTGGTTAGTGCAGGTTGGAAAATGCCTGGCGGCTTTGGCTAGCAGCATCGATTTTGGCGATTGCCAGATCTTCTAGTCTGTCATCCTGCTGCTGTCTCTAGAACCTTTGAGACCAGAGTAAGGAATCATGGTGTGATACATAAAGGAAGAAACTGCAACCTCCGCCCCTGCCTGCTATGCTCTGTTCCACCTCCTGAAGGCAGCCTAGCGGCACCTCCCCTCCACTGCGCCTAGCCGCCATGGCTGTGGGAAAGCTAGAAGGCAGAGCAAATGCCACCCTCCTTGAGGTTCCCAGGGGTGGTATGCCATGGTAGCTTTAAGCTGGGCTGTGCTATCTTCTGATCGTGTTGGAGAGAAGAAGCAGGTGGTTAGTGCAGGTTGGAAAATGCTTGGTGGCTTTGGCTAGCAACATCGATTTTGGGGATTGCCAGATCTTCTAGTCTGTCGTCCTGCTGCTGTCTCTAGAACCTTTGAGACCATAGTATGGAATCATGGTGTGCTACATAAAGGAAGAAACTACAACCTCCACCCCTGCCATCTATGCTCTGTTCCACCTCCTGAAGGCAGCCTAGAGGCACCTCCCCTCCACTGTGCCTAGCCACCATGGCTGTGGGAAAGCTAGAAGGCAGAGCAAAGGCCACCCTCCCCGAGGTTCCCAGGGGTGGTATGCCATGGTAGCTTTAAGCTGGGCTGTGCTATCTTCTGATCGTGTTGGAGAGAAGAAGCAGGTGGTTAGTGCAGGTTGAAAAATGCTTGGAGGCTTTGGCTAGCAACATCGATTTTGGCGATTGCCAGATCTTCTAGTCTGTCGTCCTGCTGCTGTCTCTAGAACCTTTGAGACCAGAGTAAGGAATCATGGTGTGCTACATAAAGGAAGAAACTACAACCTCCTCCCCTACCAGCTATGCTCTATTCCACCTCCTGAAGACAGCCTAGCGGCACCTCCCCTCCACTGCGCCTAGCCGCCATGGCTGTGGGAAAGCTAGAAGGCAGAGCAAAGGCCACCCTCCCCGAGGTTCCCAGGGGTGGTATGCCATGATAGATTTAAGCTGGGCTGTGCTATCTTCTGATCGTGTTGGAGAGAAGAAGCAGGTGGTTAGTGCAGGTTGGAAAATGCTTGGTGGCTTTGGCTAGCAACATCAATTTTGGCGATTGCCAGATCTTCTAGTCTGTCGTCCTGCTGCTGTCTCTAGAACCTTTGAGACCAGAGTAAGGAATCATGGTGTGCTACATAAAGGAAGAAACTGCAACCTCCGCCCCTACCAGCTATGCTCTGTTCCACCTCCTGAAGGTAGCCTAGCGACACCTCCCCTCCACTGCGCCTAGCCGCCATGGCTGTGGGAAAGCTAGAAGGCAGAGCAAAGGCCACCCTCCCTGAGGTTCCCAGGGGTGGTATGCCACAATAGCTTTAAGATAGGTTGTGCTATCTTCTGATCGTGTTGGAGAGAAGAAGCAGGTGGTTAGTGTAGGTTGGAAAATGCTTGGCGGCTTTGGCTAGCAACATCAATTTTGGCGATTGCCAGATCTTCTAGTCTGTTGTCCTGCTGCTGTCTCTAGAACCTTTGAGACCAGAGTAAGGAATCATGGTGTGCTACATAAAGGAAGAAACTGCAACCTCTGCCCCTGCCATCTATGCTCTGTTCCACCTCCTGAAGGCAGCCTAGTGGCACCTCCCCTCCACTGTGCCTAGCCGCCATGGCTGTGGGAAAGCTAGAAGGCAGACCAAAGGCCACCCTCCCCGAGGTTCCCAGGGGTGGTATGCCACGGTAGCTTTAAGTTGGGTTGTGCTATCTTCTGATCGTGTTGGAGAGAAGAAGCAGGTGGTTAGTGCAGGTTGGAAAATGCTTGGCGGCTTTGGCTAGCAACATCGATTTTGGCGATTGCCAGATCTTCTAGTCTGTCGTCTTGCTGTTGTCTCTAGAACCTTTGAAACCAGAGTAAGGAATCATGGTGTGCTACATAAAGGAAGAAACTGCAACCTCCGCCCCTATCAACTATGCTCTATTCCACCTCCTGAAGGCAGCCTAGCGGCACCTCCCCTCCACTGCGCCTAGCCTCCATGGCTGTGGGAAAGCTAGAAGGAAGAGCAAAGGCCACCCTCCCCGAGGTTCCTAGGGGTGGTATGCCACAGTAGCTTGGAATTCGGCAGCAGCTGGTTATTGGAGGCGGCGATAAGAGGTGACGACTCCAAGGCGGCGATGGGAGGGTCCAATTCAAAGGCAATGATGATTCCAATGAGGTGACTTGGGCTTGTGGTCACCATCTCTTTGTTCTCCAGTAATAACCGCATCGAGGCAGAGACACAAAGAAAACAACTCACAAGGGGAGACAGGTGCACCCGATGAGGTGACTTGGGCTTGTGGTCACCATCTCTTTGTTCTCCAGTAATAGCCGCATCGAGGCGATAAGAGGTGACGACTCCAAGGTGGCGATGGGAGGGCGCAATTCAAAGGCAATGATGATTCCAATGAGGTGACTTGGGCTTGTGGTCACCATCTCTTTGTTCTCCAGTAATAGCCGCATCGAGGCAGAGACACAAAGCAGATGACTCACAAGGGGAGACAGGTGCACCCGAAAAGTTTCCTACGCCCGCCCAATGGGCTCACCCATGAACTGAATTAGATCCATATTCTTGGGTTGGGTTGGATTGTTCAGGTCGGGTCAGACAGAATTACCATCCCTACCTGCATCATTTACTCAACTACCTTGTTAACTTTGTTGCCTTCTCCAAAGAAGGTGGTCCGTTCTTGGTGTAGATATGCCTTGTGTCCTCAAATCCCATGCCAAAGGCTTGTGGACGTCGAAATCGACGACGTTGACTTTCAATAGATGAAACACCCGTGATCCAGTAAAACTCTACTTGAGGGTGGAACACGAGGTGTCAACTATAAATAAATTAAAATTAAACAACAATGGAGTAAGACCACTCTTATGGGTGGCAGATGTAGTCAACCACATTTTGTCATTCTTAGAAACTCCACTACATTACGGTGGAACACAACGTGTTAACTATAAATAAATTAAAATAAACAATAATGGAGTAAGACTACTTTGTTGATTGTTTATGCGTGGTGGATGCGGTCAATCACATTTTGTCAGTCCTAAAACCTCCACTACTTGAGGGTGGAACACAAGATGTTAACTATAAGTAAATCAAAACTAAACAAAACTAGAGTAAGACCACTCAGTTGATGGTCTATGGGTGGTGGATGCGGTCAACCACATTTTGTCATTCCTAAAAACTCCACTACTTGAGGGTGGAACATAAGGTGTTAACTATAAATAAATTAAAACTAAACAAAATGGAGTAAGACCACTTGGTTGATGGTTTATGGGTGGTGGATGCGGTCAACCACATTTTCTCATTCCTAATTAGAGACCCAGTGAAACTCTACTACTTGAGGGTGGGGCACAAGGTGTTAACTATAAATAAATTAAAACTAAATAAAAATGGAATAAGACCACTTGGTTGATGATTTATGGGTGGTGGATGCGATCAACCACATCTTGTCATTCCTAATTGGAGACCCAATAAAACTACACTACTTGAGGGTGGAACACAAGGTGTTAACTATAAATAGATTAAAACTAAACAAAAACAGAGTAAGACCACTTAGTAATAGTTTCAAAAGAGCAAGACCAACTTTAAAGTGTTTGCAGGACGGGCTTTCCTTAGAACAAACCCACTATCATAGGTCTAGACTGTAGAATGACATCACATCAATAATCTCCACATCTATGAATCATCCTCCTTTTCAAGGAGAAAAAGTTCATTAAAAATATTAGCAATTATATCAAGATACATTTAGAGCTTGTTATTGTCCCTAAGTAGAAAAGTGCTCATACACTTTTGGAAGATATTTTAAATTGAAAATCTTGGATTAGGGTTAAAAAAAGTTTTCATGCAATGACCACTTTTGTTTTTTGATAAGGCTCGTGATGATAATAAAGTTGTTATATTTTTTGATTAAATCCATTATTCTTAACCTTGATCATTAAAGTAGAAATTTGTGTGAGCGGATCTTTTGCTACAACCATGTTTAGTTAAACTTTCCCTTGAAAGTAGGACCTAATGTAATGATAACCCTGATTTGTGTGTCTCATCCTTAATGCAATGATAACCCTTGATTTAAATTCAAAGGTTATATTTAATTCCAAACCCTAGACCCTTGAATACTAGTTTGGTTTTCAATGGAAAAGTTAGTAATACATTAGTGGTTATTTGTTTAATGCATGTTGAACTTGTTTCAAAATGATGTTGTGGAATTTCCCTTGAAAGTAGGACCTAACATATTGATAACCCTTGATTTAATTCAAAACCCTAAACCTCGAACACTAGTTTGGTTTTGAATGGAAAAGCTAGTAATACATTAACGGTTATTTGTTTAATGCATATTGAACTTGTTGCAAACAATGTTGTGGTTATCTTTTATCATATCAAGTATATAGTTAACTTTTTCAGTACTGGCATTATTGAAGTTTTGATTCTAATGTGGCTTTGGATTTGTGACAGTTCTAATTTTATGCTTTTAATTTAATTGTAGATATAGAAGTTTATGATTATCACATATACATAATGTATTGAAAACCTAGTAAAATCTTGAGAGGTGTTTAATGAAAAATTCATTCCTCACTACGTTTATAAAATCCAATAAAATTATCTTATTAAAAAATAGGCATTAACCCATAATTCTACTAGAAATTTTGAGTATGAAATCTTGAATTATGATTGTTGTTATGTGAGTCAGTTCAAAAATTTAAAATGCCAATTCACCGTTTTAGAATTCTGAGTATTTTAACAATATAAATTTTCTATTTGTTTTTGTAAAATATTTTTTATTAATATGTCAAGTATGCTTTATTGATTTAATTGTATTTTTATTTTGTTATATATATTAATATATTTAATGTTGCTTTTTTTTAGGTTAAGCACATCAACCCATGGTAACGTGACCAAAAAAGACAAATAAAGTTGGAGCTAGTTGATGAAAATCATTGAGGGTTTATTTAATCGATTTTTGGTTTCAATTCTCACTTTAGAAAACTTATCATAGGTCTTTTTTAGCACTCATGATGGAACTTTTTATGGATATTTTGTTTACTTTATCTTCTATCAAACTCGTATATTTTCTTAGAATATTAAGTTCTATTATATACTTTATTTATGAGATATCGATACAAAAAATTTGAGCAACTACCTTTGAGTCCCATATAGTTGTATGAGGATTTCTACGATAGGTGTTGTTACAATTGGTATCACGTTTTATCTCAATTACAGTGGCCCCAACCACAATTATTTTAACATGTATACAAGAGGCAAAGATGGCTTCTTACAGTTCCGAAAACCAAGATTACACAAACAAACCAAATAATCAAATACATTATGTTAAAGAAAAGATAATACAAAAAAGGTATAATAACTAAAATCTTCATGTAGGAGTTACATCATGGGTTTATAGAAGGATATATTTATATTTGGTTTTATTTGACATAAATTAAGCTATTATGATAGAGTATTTAAATCTTCCATAATTTTGACTATATCTTTGTTCATCATTTGTATCCCTTTTCCAAGGGTTGGTCTTTAACAAAAAATGCAGAAAATTGGACATCAATAAATGAATATGTTGGTATATGAGCAAATGAAGAATTCATAACATATGCAATGAAATGTAATTGCAATCATAAAGCAATATTTTTTTAATGTAAAGAAAATTTTCTAATTTTTAATATTTATATATATAGTCAACGTACCCACAAAGGGTTGGTTTTCTCAAATAAAAATTGAATTTCCATCAAGTTAGCTCCTGAATTTGATTCAATTTCTAGGGGACCTTACAAGATGACACTAGTGGAGTTGGTTGAGCTAAAAATATAACTCCTAGAAAACCTAGACACATGTTTTATCCATCCAAATACCTCCCCTTATGGCGGCCTTATCCTCTTTGTGAAAAAGAAGGATGGTTCACTTCACATGTTTATACATATTGAATGCAGAATCAAGCCAATGTGAAAAGTAAATTATAGTAGACTCTTATATACCATGTTTGACTTTAAACAATAACACCACTAAACCCTAATTTGTCAACAATACTTATTATTTATTATTTAAGGCAGACTAGACTTATTATTTGAACCATATTTGATTTTTTCTTGCTTCTTTGTTCCATCATGGATTTGGAATGTCACATGTTTCTAATTGTCTAGTTTCAATCTCAACGCAATTCTAAAAGCCCCATATATCGCTACACATAATGTATTGAAAACCCTTTCAAATCCCATTTAAATGGATTTAGGGAAAAATATTTTTTGACTTAGATGAGCAATAACTCAAAAGCTATGAGAAACAAAAATGGTCATGAACCAGGAAATCCAATAGGAAAGTTGAATAAGAAACTTGCATTATGATTAATATTATTTGAGAGATTTGAGAATATTAAATATAGCCACTAATGTGTAGTTCACCAAACAGAAGTTGTGACTATGTGTCTAGAATCAAAATGAAAGTGTGCTATTTTTTTTCTTCTAAAATATTGCTCTACTAAACTACAATTACACTTCAAAAATGCAATTTTTGGTTGTGCCCCCACATAACAACATGTTTTCATGTCTATGCACAATTATTTTTACCTTTAGTGGAAGTTAAACACAAGGAAAAGGCTTGTAAAGATGATTAAATCTAGAACTAATTGGGGAAAACTGTGGAGGATTTAGACAATCTTTATCATAATTAGTTTCTATGTCAACAACTCAAACTAGATGTTTCCCTTTCAACACCCATGATGTAACTCCTTTATAGAGATTTTAGATTACTTTATCTGACTAACTCAACATTAATCTCAAAACTAATCAAACTCATCATAGTCAACCCAACTTGATAACATGATATGTGGAAAGCTTTCAAATTTGTCTTAACCTCTAGGGATGAGGATGCATCACCTATATCAAAAATTTCCACACAATAAATTATATTTATGTATCAACAATACCCATAATATAATGAACCCAAATAGAAAACTTATAAGTCAAATATGCAACACTCAGAAGTCATTTATAATAGAGCACTCACTCTAAACTCATAGAAAAAATTAGAGATCAATATCAATTGGATCGACCCCATCGGAGACTAAAATTTCCCTACTGAGGTATGGGCCATAGGTCGCAAATAAGTCATTGGGTAGAACAACATAAGGAGACTAAACATAGAGATACACACTTCCCCATGTGAAATATGAATATCCATGTTCACTTTTTGGTAGTAGTCAGGACCAAAGCCATCAACACTTGGCTCATTTGTAAGGTGAGATCTACAAGCACAATTTTTGGTGACACCACTATTAAACACATATTCATCCTAGTTTTAATGGCATTTTTAATCTAGTATAACATTCAAATGTCTTAGTCTTTATCAAAATATCTTTGTTTTGATCTACTTAGGTTTTATGATAACTTGTTGAAATTTGATACTTTTCTTGACTCCTCTTGTAGGTTTTGAGTTTTACAAGAATGCCTAGGGGGTCCCACTTCCCTTCAGTGAGTGGGAGTCAAGAGGATGATGCCTCTCACAGGGTGCAGGTAGCTCCCATAACCAAGATGGAATTCAAGCACTTTTAGAAGGCATATCAATCAATAAATTTTGCTGAAGACCATGATTTTCAAGGTCATTCACCTCCCCACTTGACCTATTGATCGACCTGCAATTGGTGCATTTACATTGATCAAACTTCACCTGATAACGCCATCGACCTCAATGATTTAAGAATCAATCAACCTTAATATTAATGGCTCAACAGATCGATGACCAAGGTTGATAGTCACCAATTGGACAACCATTGAGTCAACCTTTAGGACCAGCTATGTCGACCTACATTCATCAACCTCGAGCAAACACACATCAGGTCAACAACAATGATAAAGATACAACTACCCATTGACCTCCTGGGTTGATGGAAGGAATCCCAAGGGTTCACATCATCAATCGATAACCAAAGATTAATGGGTGAGACATGCCGCCACTAAACCTAATGCTTCCTGTATGGACTATAAATAGACCCCATAGATGTCATAAACAAGTCAACAAATTCCACAAGAATTTCTCAGAACACTGCTTATCCTATCTCCATCATTCCCCTCCATATCCAAGTCTTGATACCATTGACCTAACTAGTTTCATAGACCTAGCGAGACCATCGACTTGACTAGTTTCATAGACCTAATGAGACCATCGACCTCTTGACTTGGCACCCATATCCACTATTTTCCTCCATATACAAGTCTTGGGACCATCACCCTGGCTAGTATCATAGACCTAGTAGGACCATCAACCTCTCAACTTGGAATCCAACCATACCATCAACTATACATAATTGTTATCCCTCCATCTACTCGGTCTCCATAAGCTACGGTCAATATCCAAGGAAGAACACTGCCCGTTACATTCCATACTGTCACCTTCTGATTTTCATGAAGATGATTGGGCCTTCTTATTTATTATGTTGTATTGATCTTGCTATGAGGATCGAGTAGTTCTTTCACTAGGGTGTGGGGATTAAACCCACTACCCATTTCTTGCAATTTCATTCATATTAGAATTCTTGTATGAACTTGTTTAATTCAGTGCTAATCATTTATTGCATGTCTTGTGGATTGATCACCCTCTTTACATGATTTATTATAATCTTATGCTGTGAGAATATTTAATATTTGAATATCAATTAACTTTGATTGATTCCCTAATGAGAACTTCTAACGGGAGGTCTCCAGACTAGTCGACATAGGATCTGTAAGTAATGTGACATCAAGCTTTCAGGGATATCTACTCATGCAAGTTTCTAACATTGAAAGGAAAAAATTTCATAAAATCCAATTATCTCTTCATACATTTTTAGATTTGAATGAATGCACATATTTAGATAGTAGCAGTGAAACCCAATTCCATCGTAGTGTTTCCATCCATTGATAACTAGAACCTTAATTTAGCTCTTTTCATTCTTGCAACCTTAGTTAATCAAACCAAATCAAATCTTGTGATAAATACTACTTCTTGCTTGGTCACATTAGTGAATTCTTAATTACATTGTCCTTTGGATTCAATCCTCAATTGTACAACTATAAGATCTGCCCTCTTGCGGGTGCTGATTGTTGCATGTATTCTAAGTAAAATCTAGGGATTTCACCCCTAGTGAATTTGAATGTGCAATAAAATCCACATCAAATTTTGATGCCGTTACCAGGGACAAAAAAATTTCTGATCTTTGCAACCAACTTGGATTAGTTAAGATTTTTCTTTTCAATTTGTACCATTGCACATCATCTTGAACCAAAATCATCTTCAAACCATCTGAACTTGGTAGCTTTCACTTTATAGGTGATAACCCCTATTCATGAAAAACTCCTCTAGTGTTGATTCCTTAGCACCCATTGACCTTGACATTGAAATAAACTATTATAGGCTCCTTTGTTAACAAAGAGCCAAGTTGAATAATTAGGAAGTCAAACACATCATGCAAGTGTCACTCAATGCACAAAGAGAGAGGCTCATGGATGAATCTTGAGCCATTGTACAAGTAGGGCAACAAGAAGTCGTAGAAGCTGAAAGACAAAGAGAACTACGAGAGCTCTCTATCCCTAAAGCTTTTGACTTATGCAACCCAATCATCTAGCCAAACATTGTGTCTCCCAATTTCAAAAATAAAAATGCAATGGGTGATGATGATGCTAAACAATAGTTTTGTAGAGAAACCCGACGAGAATTCACATGATCATCTCCAAAAAATCAAAGATCTATGTGGATTAAGTAAGCAGGATAATGTCTCTGATGAATCCATCAAGTTGCAAATACTCTAGTGCTCCCTCACCTACAATGCTATGGTGTGGTACAATTCCCTTGATGACGGCAACCTTAGTACTTGAGAGGAACTTCATAGCCAATTCTTGAAGTAGTTCTTACCACCCTCTCTCCTTATTAGATATGAGGGGAGAGTACTTAGTTCAAGCGGATCCTATGAGAGACTCTGTATGAAGACTGGAAATGATTCAAGGAGCTCTTGCATAAATTCTTCTACCACGACATCCCTTCATCCCAACTGATTAATCAATTCTATAGGGGAACCAACAATGACCTGAAACATTTTCTTGATGCTGCCTCTAGCAAAAACTTCATGTGTGAAAGCTTTGAAAATGCATGGAATGTTGTGAGAAGGGGAGCAGAGAACCAAGATAATTGGGGTTCATCCCACAGAGGAGGAGTTCTCAAGGTGGCCATGGCAGAAACATATATAAGCTCAAGGATATTGCTGAATCTTTGAAGGCCTTAACTCTCAAGCAAGACAACCTCGAGTCCACCCTTTAAAGGAATGGGCGAAGATGTCAATCTTATTTCCCATATAGGGAAACCCAAGAGGTGTGCCAAGTATGTAGTGTAGAATGGCATATAAGTATGGAGTGCAATCAACTCTATATGGCAACAATGAACATGCACCAACCCCAATTCAAAAGCAAGCCCCTCATTGACGAAGTGAATGCAGTCAACGCTATTCCTGGACAAGGGTTCTACAACCCCAGTAGGCCCAAAATTCATCTAGGTTACTAGTATGGGAACCCATATGGAGAAACAAATGCTTGCCAACTTGATCAGGAACTAAGTCAAAATCAAGTTTAGTGTTCTCCTGGTTTCCAACAAAATTGAAAACTACCACCATAACAATTTCAACCAGGGGAAATACTACAAAAACTACAATCAAGGGAACCAACCCTACAACTAGCAATGATAACTTATCCTAGGGTAGAGAAATCAACAAAATGCACTCATATCTAAGAATGAAAGCTACTTTGATGCTATTAAAAATATACTAGTGAGCCAACAAGTGTACAACAAATTGATGGAGGCTCAACTTGAACAGATCATTACGGTCGTTCACCCCCCATTGGACTTTTTGTAGGGAAACCAAAAGATAACCCCAAGCACATAGAACAACTTAAAGCTTTGACAAATCAATCCAATTTTGTTCTGCTAGAAAGAATATCTCCTGACACAATTCCATCTAGACATGATAATGAGGATGATGTAGTTATTAGTCAGATAATGAAAACAAGTCTACAAAATATGACACCTACCTCACCACAACTTGACATTCCAATGTATAAGACACATGTACCATTTCAAGGCCAACTAAGCCAGACCCAGTTGTACACTAGGTTCAACAAATTTAAAGAAGCTTTGAAGAAGTTGTATGTCAACATCCCATTACTAGAGGCCATATTTGAAATGGCTTATTGGTCTAAATTCTTCAAAATCATAGTCAATCACAAATACATTACTAAAGAACACAAAACGATGAAGTTGGCAGGAACATCATTGGATTTTATTCAAAATTAGATGCCTCGCAAGTGTAAAGACCCAGGGTCTTTTAGGATTTAATGCTCTATAAGAAACTCTATCTACCAACAAAGTCTATATGATCTTGGAGCTAGCATATCCATTATTCCATTTAGCTTATGCAAGTGACTCAGCCTTATTGACTTATTGACCACATGAATGATTATAAAGCTTGTTGATTCTTCTAGAACTAAGCTAGTTGGCATCATAGAATACATCCTAGTGAAGGTTGGGGAGTTATATGTCCCATGCGACTTTGTTTTAATGAACATCAAGGAGAATCTCTACTGCCCTCTCATTTTTGGCAGGCCATTCCTCTCCACCGTCATGACCTTGATAGACTTTGAAGCATGAATTTTGACCTTACTAGTAGGAAATAAAACTTTTGATTTCTAGGCATCTGGAAGCTCAAAGGAATGGACTGAAGAAGAACAAGTTTATTAATTGATTGTTAATCAATTTGCCTAAATGCAACAACAATTCCATTCCTCAAAAACCTCTCTAGTGACTAAGATATCTTCATAGAAAGATCACCATGCAAAAAGAAGTGAGAGTGCACCAGTCTACTCAAAGTCGAGGGAAATCTTATCAACTATGGAAGAGATGTTTCCCCGCATAGACAATCCTGCAATGCCCTCCCTAAATACCGGTGAACCATATCATCTAGAAAAAAATGTCTCGCTATATGCACCAAAAACCCAATGGATAGTCACTACTCATTACATCTTTTTTTCTTCAACAACATCAAATCTATGAGGACCATCAAACTCCTTATACTTTTGCGATGCCCTATGTATATGAAGGAGAACCTCTTCGGAATGTAGATTGTGATTTCTACCAAGACCAATCCCTAGATCCATACCCCATGGACACTGGTAACCAACACAACTATGGTGAACAATTATGCATCAACAAATGAACTTTATTTCCATACCTCAATAGCGTTATCCAACTATTGAAGACTCTCAGATCTCCTACAACTACTCATCACCTTGCATTGAGAAAAATTGATTATACTCTACAACTAAAACTCCTTACCTCTATATTCTACGTAGGCATAGAATACAAGTAGCAATAATCAAACCAAGGATAAAGTTAAAAGGAAGCCACCAGGATAATATATTATTCCACTTCAGGCCCGGGTTGGAGCCCCATCATGATGATGAATTCAATATGTTGAGTCAATGACATAAACACAAGTGCTTTTCGGGAGGCAACATGATCATTACTTTCATTTTTGCTTCATTTTTAGATTTGACTATTTCTGCATCCATTAGATAAGCATCACAACATACAATCTTAAGTTCAGATAAATTCATTTTAGAATTCAAATGGAGGAAAATGTTACTGATGGGAACACAACCACATCCCATAGTCCAACCAACACAATTTCCCTCTCCCTCCATCTCATATTTAGTGCTTTCTAGGGATGAGAAAATGTGTAATTTTGGGGTGGAGGGTGTGGTATGCATTCCACTTTCCACCCACTCTTGTCAATTTTTCTACTTAAGATTCCATCATTGCAACTTGTAATGAAAAGTTTCATTTTTTTTCTATTATAGAATAACTAAAGCCAATATCTAGCCGACTTAGATTCAATTTCTCAATATGATTGCATCATTCAACCCCACTTAATCCAAAGAAAAGCCTCAAAACTGACCAATTTATGAAACTAACCAATGGCTAGAAATTATCCTTTGTGGCATAAGAGACCAAAAATCATGTTTACCGTGAAAAGACGGTAACTTTTGAAGGAACTGAGAGGGTTGAAACACATAATGCTTCCTAATGACTAGTGAAACAATTGCATAGAATTGCCAAGTGTTCCCTCTTTAGGTCATCTTTTGAGCATCGTGGGATAAGGAGAACAACCTGGTGTGCTGAATAGTAAATCAGGTTATATGATGATCTGAAGTATCTTCTACACTTATTCCTCCATCTTCTTACCTTCTATTCCTCCAAAAAGAAATAAAAAGCCAGAAAAATGTTCCAAACCATAAGTTTGGGGTGGCACACCCCCTTCTTCCCTCTCTATCTCTTCCTGCATGCCCCTGGTAAATGTAATAGGGGGTTACCACCAAGAAAAGACGCCTAAGTTCACACCAAAACATACAATCAATGTAGTTGCAATCAAAGGAAGTAAACGATCTCATGTTGAGTAGAGGAGAGATTTCCTTCTCTTGACTTACACTAGTGTCAAATCAACTTCATACTTCTTGTTCAACGAGTCTCAAATTCTCATGAAACTCCTTGTCATGCTTAATGATGGGACAATGATGAGGAAGTGTCGTTGGGAAATGAA
The DNA here is from genome assembly GCA_963693085.1 of Alisma plantago-aquatica. Lineage (NCBI taxonomy): Eukaryota > Viridiplantae > Streptophyta > Magnoliopsida > Alismatales > Alismataceae > Alisma > Alisma plantago-aquatica. Next base: position 1,131,185,838 of record OY856413.1, on the reverse strand, counting down.
ATTAGGAACAAAGATATAAAAAGATGCGTTATGTGATATCAGGAAGTTGGGGCATATTGACCGTATCTGGTGATGAGGAAAACAACATGATGGGAGGATCATGCAATCTAATGGAGCAGAAGTATTAATTTGGTAGTTGTTTCAGATTTTTATTACTTGAGGACAAGCAACATTTAAGTTCGGGATATTATAATGAATGCATATTCATACTAGTTTTAATTGTATTTTTATTATAATATAACATTCAAATGTCTTAGTTTACATTATAAATAGCTTTGTTTTGATCTACTTAGGTTTTATGCTAATTTGTAGGAATCTGATACTATACTTTGACTCCCCTTGTAGGTTTTGAGTTTTATTACTCTGCAATAAGAACCCCTAGGGGGTCTTGATGCCCTTCATTGGGTGGGATTTATAGAGGAGAATACCTCTCATGGGATGCATGGCAGCTCCCTAGAACAAAGTGGAATTTGGGCTCTTTCAGAAGGCCGATCAATCAATAAATTTTGCACAAGAGCATGATTTTTAAGGCCATCAACCTCCCTAGTTGACCTACTAATTGACCTCCAATTGGCGCCTTAACATCAATCAACCTTCAATCGAGAAGGCCAACAACCTCAATGATTCAAGCATCCATGAAACTTCAAGATCGATGGCTCAATCAATCGATGACCAAGGTCAATAGCCACCAGCTCTATAACCATTCAATCGACCTTTAGGACCGGCGATGTCGACCTACATCCATCAACCTTGAGTTGACAGACATCATGTCAACACCAATAATGAAGATAGGGAGGTCAATGGAAGGAATCCCAAGGGTCAACATCATTGGTCAACAACCAAAGCTCGATGGATGGGACCCACCGCCACTGAACCTAATGCTTCCCACATGGATTTTAAATAGACCCCATAGCCACTACAAACAAGTCAACAAATTATGCAATAATTTCTCAGAACATTGCTTATGTTGTCTCCATCATTCCCCTCCATATCCAAATCTTGAGATAGTCGACCTATATAGTGTCATAGACCTAGCGTTACCATGGGCTTCTTGACTTGGCATCCACATCCATTATTTTCCTCCATATCCAACTCTTGAGACCATGACCTGGCTAGTGTCATAGACCTAGCAAGACCATCAACCTCTAGACTTGGAAGCCAACCATTCCATCCATTAAAAAAAAACACTGTCCCTCCATATACACACTCTCAATAAGTCAAGGTCAATATCGAAGGAAGAAGAAGGAAGAATAATGCATGTTGTACACCACACTTCCACCTTCTGATTTTCATGAAGATGATTACACCTTCTTGTTTCTTATGCTGTATTGATCTTGCTATGAGGAGTGAGTAGTTCTTTCACTGGGCTATGGGGATTAGCCCCACTACCCATTTCTTGCAATCTCATGCATATTACAATTATTGTATGAACTCATTCAATTCATTGCTAATCATTTATCACATGTCTTGTGGATTGATCACCCACTTATGGTTTATTATAATCTTATACCGTGAGAACTTAAACGCCTAAGATTTGAATATCAATTAGCTTTGGTTGATGCCCTAAGAAGAACTTATGATGGGAAGTCTCCTGAGTAGTGGATATAAGATCTATAAGTAACGAGACATTGAGCTTAGATGGATATCTACTCATGCAAGTTTCTAATGCCGAAAGGGGAAACTTGCATAAACTCCAATTATCTCTTCATACATGTTTGGATTTGAATGAATGCACATATTTAGATAGTGGTGGTGAAACCTAGTTCCACCCTAGTGTTTCCATCCATTAATAACTAGAACCTTAATTTATCTCTTTTCATTCTTGCAACCTTAATTAACCAAACCAACTCAAATCATCTGATAATACTAGTTCTTGCTAGGTCACCTCAATCAACTAATTCTTAAATACAATGTACTTTGTGGTTTGATCCTAAAAAATACTACAATAAGATTTGTTTTCTTGTGGGTGGTGATCATTGCACATAGTACATGTAAAATCTAGGGATTTCACCTCTAGTGAATCTACCTGTGCAAAAAAATCCACATCAACCACGCCTAATAAAAAAAGTACCACCTAATGAAAGGGGACAAGGAACCCCATGCCCAAAACCATCAACTCTTCTTTCCATATGTGGGTTCTTGGGACATCTCATATTGGAATTCAATATCTTTTATTTTCAAAATAATAGCACTCTAACCAGAGATGCCAAGTAAAACAAGCCTCTTAGAGCTAGCACCATTCCTGATTTTGATGTGATAAACATGCCTCCTTATTGATTTTTTTCTAGTTTATTATGCATTATTTTTAGAGAATGACATGTTATTAAAAGCTACAAAATCTATTAACAAAAGAGCAAACAACACAGTGAGATGCCAAACCTATTTCTAAGGTGAAGCCTACAGAAAAACACCAAAAATATTTAGATGTTGAAAATAGCATCACAAGGTTCCTTTTGTTACTTGTTGGAGGCACCAAATAATAGAGGTGACATCATCATCAAGAATTACCGTCCAAGAGAGGTCAACATATGTGTTTCTTACATATCTCCAATAAAATAACACAATATAGATAAGGCACTGGGAGTGGATACAATCAAATTGTGTGCCAATGAAGGCCACATGATCTTTAGAACATAACCCATCAAGAGAGACAAGATCACAAAGAATATCATGAACAACATCGCGATGAAAACTATAGCCATGTATTGTGTGAAAATTAACATAATAATAAGTGATGGTATGAAGGTTTGTGATGTTGCATAACAAACAACATTCATCATTGCAATACAAGGGGATCATGAGCTAGCACTGAAGGATAGCTCGGTACTCAACATGCAACATGGACTAACAAAGACTATCAATGGAAACAACAATCATTAAGTCATGTGCAATGTCATCTTTTAAATAAGAGAGAATAGTGAGTTTTCATGGGGGAGGCCACTTGTAGTGAATTTCTAGATGACTATTCTAAAACAAGCATATGCCAAAATAGCCTTGGTCTTTGGGGAGGAAAAATGCGTTTGGGACAACTTGGACCAACAAAAAGATGGCATGGTATTACAGATGACAACACATGCATGACTAAAGAGGTTCCTATAAGCACAAAGATGACATCTCATAGAATATGGTCTTGTTTTGTTGAGTGTGGATCTGAGAGGAAACATAGGCAAAGTTGCTGACATCATGACAAAACTTGATACCCAACCCTTCCTGATGCATAGGAAGTGTGACCAAGAACCAATGTAGGTCACCAAATCTAGGTCCGTGGCCAACACTATGTGTTTCAAATATCAATGAAGATCACAATCAATATCATTTATGAGAGTTTATAGAGTAAAATCAAAGTTATGAATAATTTTGAATATAAAAAGATCTAACTATATAAATTTTTGGAAGTTACAATCATGTGATGAGCTTCCTCATATTTTTATATATGTAGAACAAATGTAGGGCCCATAAAATCCCCCCATGACATCCTGAGAAAATGAATAATCTTATAGTATCCAACCATCCATAGAAATACATGAGATTTTGAACGACATTGAATGCCCCAAATGTTTCCTATAAATTGAGTTATGCCCCAATTGAATTAAAACTATAAGCATTATATATGCCATATATGTTACATTAAGGCCAATAAAAGCTTAGTTCTGTGGTCATTTAAGGTAGTTGATAAGGTAATATGTGTGGCCACCCAATCCTACATGTAAAATAATACAAGTTACAATATGTATTTTCATGCATATATATATATATATATATATATATATATATATATATATATATATATATATATATATAGCCTTGTGTGTATTTGGATGCAAATAATGTATTGAGAGGGTCATATTAGAAAACCCTGAATTGTTATGCTTTGTATACCAAATTGGGTTATTTATGCAATTTCTTCAAATAGAAAGGATTTCCTATATTTTTATTGTTTTCAATTATATTTTAATATGTGATTACAAGAAATCCCAATAATCTAGAAGATTTTAAGAATACCAATTAAATAGGAAATTAATACATGAAAATACCCTGGGTAACCTAAAATTTCAAGATGAGGGCAACCAAAGAGCTTGTTTGGGTCTCACCTTTAACCCATATGAAAAAAAACCTAGATAATGATAATTTCCAAGTTTGAATATATAATGAGTTAATATGAGTCCTGGATAATTGAGTTAAGCCATATACTTGAGAAACAAGGAAAGGTAACTAAGTTCGAATTGAGTTATTATTTTTTTTTACAAGTCAAGATAACGACATTAGGAAGCTTCCCCCGTAATTTGGAAGAAATTAAAGTTTTCAAGAATCCTCTAGGATTTTTTGAGGATTGGGATAAAGTAGATAATCCTAAGGACAATCAGATATAAATATTACTTAAATGAATAGATTGCTATCCTATGGTCCATGTGACATCATGTGACAGAGGCCCACATAAGTGACCTAGCTATAGGATTAGGATCGGGTGGATGGTAGTCATCATATACCTCCTAATCTGAGTCCAACACTGATTGGAATCCAACCTCCCAACATATCTCTCTATCCTCTCCACCATTTTTTATCAAATGAGTCCCAATGGCATCGGGAGATAATGACAAAGATAACAAGATAAACCACATCCATTATCACCATGGAAATGAAGAAAACTAAATTTTTGAGAAACTCTAGGATGTAGGGTTATGAAAAACCACCCTCTACTCTAAAATCCATCTATAAATAGGTTGCAATTAGCACCCTCGACCCCTCATGCACTCATAGACACTCTCAATTGCTCATCAAGCACTCCTATTGTCTCTATTGAGTTCTTCCCCATCTTTGTAGAATTGGTGTAACTGTTCTTAGGCTACAAGGAACCCCAAGCTAATTGCTTTGACCAAGAGCATCAAAAGGATCCCCTGAAGTTTCCTAGAATGTTTGGAAACAATGAGGAAGCCTCCTTCACCCCTTCCTGAAATCAACATCTAAAGCTTGTAAATTTATGATGTAGCTCATCTCCAACCACTGCAACACATGGTGATAGGTGGAAGCTATGTGATAGACACTCGAGAAGCTTTTTGAGGCATTGGTTTGTGATGAATCGAGGTAATTACCCAAACTCTTCTCTTAATATTTTCTTCTATTCTTAGATCTATATAGCCTACTCCTGACCACCTATGCCACTGTTCTTTGGATGTTTAGCTTCAATGGATCTTGGTGAAGATCCCTATATCCTCAACCACATCTTCGTTGCCCCTAACATACAAGTCAACCATGGGTTGACTCCACCATTGATGACTTACTCAGTTAGTCTTGCAAAGGAACAATCCCTAGGAGGATGGACCATTATTCCGTCATCTGCGTGACATCAATATAATAACATAATCGATAGATGGGTATTTTTACTAGGATTTAAATTGGGATTTGTTACACGTGAATTTTTTTATACCTCACTGATGTGGTAGTCCCTGATTGGTTACATGATTAATCTTGTAAAATCTCTTGAAAATAGAAGGTAATTCAGATGATATTAGATATATATATATATATATGTATATGAAAATGATTAGAAAAATATGTAGAATCCAATAAAATGTTTCATTTCTTAATTTTGTCTTGAATTCCAAAAGTATATAGTAATGCATACTTTGATGATATTTAATACATACAAACCCTAAGTTGATGATGATATCTTTATTAGTTAGTGGTAATGAATAAAGTCTAATATAATTTGATAAAATAAGTATAATTAGATCTAATGTAAGACGTGGGAAACATAATGTTAAATTAGAGGCTCTTAAGTAATAAAGCCTATCTATGTGACAATTAGGTTTTGGGGTTCCTAACCCTAATGAAACCCTAATCTGACCCAAAACCCTAACTAGGGCCCAAGTTAGAACCATGAGTTGTTCTTAGAGCATAGAAGTAATACGTGGATGTTAAACATTAATTACATATGATTTCTTTGTTGATTTATAAAGTGCTCTTGTTTGCTTGAATCTTAGTCACCTATGAAGAAAGGTATGAGGTTACTAATGGATAACTGCTATTATCAACTTATGACATTTCTAGAGTTTCACATGTATCACAATTTAACTACTTACTTGTTTATTAATGTCATGCAAAATTATAGGGCACTGCATGTATCACTTTATATAAGAATGACTTTCTTGAAACCCAATTGTGTAATCTCTAGAGGGGTAGTTGAAGGAGGTAGTACTCAATGAAACCTAAGGATGAGTCAGTGAGGAAGTGACCAACAACATAGATGTACATGTGACCAAGTCCAATGATGGATAATCACCAGGAGTCCAATGTTGAACCTAATCTTGAGAACTAAATCATGGAGTAGGAATGAATGTACCCATTGAGATTAGGCAAATATGGGTTGGGAAGTTATATAGAAATTCCAAGTTCAATTTTTTATTGATAATTTCTGATATGGTTGAATACATTATTACATTTATATGCACACATTTTGTTTGCACCCCATACTCATTGTAAAAATATACTAACTGCATTTTGATTTCTGACATTTTAGGTTAATCAGCATAATATCCGAAGATATGGACATCCAAAAGATGGCAAAAAAATAAAAGACAGCTAAAGCACTACTGGATGATTAGTTAACTAGATTTATTTCCTATTTCTGAATTTAGTTTCCTTTTATTATATCAAGTAACTCCTACAAGGATATTATCTTGATATTATTATCAAACACTTTTTCAATTCTTTGAAATTTCAAAATTATTGTTGGTTACTTGCTAAACCCGGATCATGAAATTATGATAATGGCCTTCGCCCTCTTCTTCAGTCTTCATTGAGGATAACAGAGGGAGGGGGTCATTATGTTTGGTATCAGATCCCATATTTACCATTTAACATTCAATAATTAATGTTTTCAAAGAGTTCCTTAGAACTAAATGGAAATATTATAGCATTATCCAAGGGCAATGGTGTCTAGAAAGGATCATGACCCGGGGGTTGGCAAAACTTTCTCTACACTACTAGTCAGCGTACAAGGACTCTCAAGCCTTCATGAATCTTTCATGGACAAAGCTCAAGGTTTGTCCCAATGTAAAATACCTATATGACTTTCTCATATCACATTCATCTCTTTCTTCACCTCCCACTTCCCTCACAAAAACCCTAAGGACCCATTACTGACTCTTTTCTCTCCTATATAAAAATTAGGGTTACATTGGTTAGGGTTAAGGCATCCTCTACCAAGTAATGGTCAATGCATGTAATCAAGACACCAAAGATATAATTTATTATGCTTTATCTACCTTAAATAGAATGCTAAGTTAAAATAATTGTGTGATGCAACATGGCAAGCATCCGTACCAAAATAGTTGTTGACGACACCCCCATGACAACCCTACAAGAAGAAGGTTTTCCCTAAGAAGAAGAGGGGATCCACTGATGGTGAGTCCTTTAGGAAACAAAAGAGGCAAAAGGAGACCCTTTATGAGGGAGGTTATATCCTTAAGGATGTCCCTAATCATTTTGAAATTTCAAATATTGAAGATGGTCCTAACCCTGAGCATGAGCCAAGGTGTAAAGATGAACCCCAACTAGAGGATGTCTCCGACCAAGTTGATGGCCCCAAACCTGAACCTATGATCGGGCATGTACTAGTAAAAATCCTTGAGATATTGCGTTCAGATCAACAAAAGGTGCTCACTAATTCCATTATTGCACTAGACCTTAGAGACATCACTAGAGATGAGAATGGTGCACCCCATCCTATCTGCCCTTATCTAAGAGCCACCATCCTTGACTTGGTCAAGATGAACATAGAAAAATTTATTGAGAGAAGACAAGGATAATGTTTTTGACAAGGCATATGCCTAGTTCTTGGTTGTAGAGAGTGGATTCTTCATCTTGGAGGTGCAACACAACTAAAAGGTCCTATTTTTTGCCCACCTTCTTGAAGGAGCCATAAAGTTAGGGTGGGAAAACTACCTTGCTATCTGAGACCTACTTGTTGATCCAAAGTCCAGGGAGTATTTCACACCATCTTCACTACAAGGTTTGTCCCCAACTCTACTAGGAAGGAGGAGAAGCAGTTCATGCTCCTATACTAGGGTGGCATGTCTTTGGAAGACTACACTCAAAATTTTTGAATCCTAGAGAGTTTCGCCGACATGTTGATCGAGGAGTGACAAGTGGGGAATTTTGTTGAGCACCTACACCCCCAACTGCGACACTACATGATGGTGAGCAAACCACCAAACTTCACTGAGGCTCTTGACTTTGCCTTGAAGATGGAGAATACCATTCTTCCCTTGAGGAACCCACCCACAGGGTATCTAGGGTTTACTAGTGGTGTCTCTTCTTAGAAGAATGATGGTACAAAGGTGCATGGCTGTAACCTTGGCAAGGACAAAAATTGAGGAAGAGGAAAGCCTCTCAATGAAGTTCACAACTGTAAGGTTTCCCCAAGCATCTGTAACTATGGGAGGAGGCATGTTGACAAATGTCACTTTAAGAAGCCAATATGATATGGATGCAACTAGGAGGGACACTTTCAATCCAACTATCCCCTTCTAACCCCGTAGAGGCTTGGCCCAGTGGTGGCCCCACAACTAGCTGTAGCCCAACTAGTGGTAGTCCTAGGTGCTGGTGAATGTCGTCAAGCCTGAGTGTTCTCCATTGATAATGATAAATCTCAAACCAATGCAAATTGATCCATATAAGGTAACCACCTTGGAAATTCATTTTGTAGCCAATACAATAGAGATACATGTTAGATTTTGAATATCATGAATAAAATGTAAGAACACTTAATATTATAGGCCATACGATCAAAGATTTCTTTGACTCTAGTTCTAACAATACTTTCATTTCTGATATCTCACTACCATGCTCTATGTGTACTTCAACGACTTAGGGCATGTCCTAATGGTCACTACCCTAAGTGGCCACATTTTCTCATCCCTCTTAAAAACACCGGTCATCCCTATTAAACATATGAACCATGAATTCCCTACTAACTTTATTCTCCTTAATATGAATGACTTTGATGTCATTTATAGGAATGGATTCTCTCCATAATTGTAATACAAAAATAGGCCATAGGGAAAATAAAATAAATATAGAAAAATTAGTTATCCACCTTTTATTAGTTGAGGTAGGAAAGATGTCACCACCAGTCTATGTGTGTTATCAATGAAGACAGAACATATGATATCCAAAGGTTTTCTAGCATTTCTTTCCGTTATAACTGAGTCAAAACCTAATACACACCCTAGTTAAAACACATGTATTATTTCTTTGAGTAATGCATATTTAATTTTGTTTGTTATGCCGAAAAGAAGAGATGAAAGTAGCCTGACATAAACAAAGAGTTTAGGTGAGACAATTGTATTAATCCAAGACTTTAGGAAAACTGAATATCAAGCATTAAGTTATTGTTAAATTAAGTTTTATTTCTAATTGGTTTTAGTTATCAAACAATGTGCAATTAATACCAAATTTGGTATCTAGCCTAATTTTGACATTTAGAATCTAAATATAAATTTGTTCTCACTTTTAGAAATGTCTAATGAGTCATCTAATTTATTTGAGTTTTCTTAGTATTTGTAAGGAGTGGGACCTAGAGGGGATCCACTCCCTACTAAAAAATTGAAGAACAAAGCATCCATCCCAAACATACTTAAAAGGTATGCCAAAATGGGTGTAAAATTATCAAATCTTATTAATGGTATTCAAAATAATCAAAGTGTAGCAGCAGAAGTAAAATATCAACTATATTCAATTTATCATGAGATTACAAAAGTACCTCAACATCATCTCCCATAAGGGTTTACATAAAAGGTACAACATATGGATCTATGTAGAGGGAAATATAAACCATAACAACTTTGTATCCAAGATTTAACTCCTTAAGCTAATTCTAATACTTCATGCGATATCATCCAAGTCCTTCACCTAGGGTTGGAAGCATACCCCAGCAAGAAGATAAAAATAGATAACATCAACAAAGGCTAGTATGTGCAAACTAAATATAGAATTGAGCAATTTACTATGAATAAAGGACATAAAAATAAAAGGCTTCCCATAGAAAAGTAAAATACTACCCAATCGGGCATGAAAGAAAAGAATCTCAAATAAAGAGACAAATAAGAGCAAAGTATAACAATAAAGCATCCATGTGTTTCACATGTGACAATACTAGACAATATAAACATGTAGGTAAGAAATAACACATCTACCACAAATATGAGGTGAGGGGGAACTATATACATCCACTCTAAATATGGAGTGGGTAGGAACTGTATACATCCACCCAAGCTGGACAAGACACACATCTACTCAAATATATTTTCATATGCAGGAATTGTCACCTATGTACTCATATGTGGGAACGTTCACATCCACATAAAATAGCATCTAAAACTATACTGGCAGTCACCACATGATGCAAAACAAAAGAATAAGCAAGTATAAACAAATAAGGAGGATGAGAACATACATCAAGTATAAAGTTGGATTAGAGGATCCATGCCATCAAATAATGTGCCATATAAACATCCACTGCCATGATGGGAAAAGAAGCACATATCATCAAATAAAGTCCATCATGCACAAAGCATAAATGAGAGTTCAAGAGAACATCCATCACCATTTGATGATCAGAGACAAATAAAGTATACCACAAGATATATGTTCTCAAAAGGGAAAGGAGCAATGTGTAGGCTAATGTCCATAGGACCAAAAGAAAGAAGAAAAGTAGGTTAATTTCCCAATAAGAATAATGTAATTTGCAAACATACCTTACTCAAGAATCTAAATAGTCCAAATTCAGTCCTAGATCCAAGCCTAGGTCTCCAAAGAATCTATTTTACATATATGTAGAATTAGGGTTAGGTTTTCATTAATTATTCAAAACCCTAAAAATTGACTTTTAATGTAGTGAATTAGGTTATTAGAACCATGCCATATTTTAGATTATATTTTTCTGAGCTCAAAACATATTGTTTATGCTTTTCTGAATTTTAAATATTTAGTTATGAATTTTACAAGTTATCATTTATTTAGATTAATCCATTCAAATCACATATTTTAAACATTGGATTTTGGCAACAAAACCAAAACCATAAGATAGCTCTTATTTTTCTGAATCCAACAATTGTTTATTTGTAATATTTGGATAAGTAGATAATTAGTTATGATTTTTCAAAGCTCGACCAATCAGAAAAATCCAAAAATCCATATAGGTGAGAAAATCATGAGAGAGAGAGAGGAAGAGAGGGGCCGGTCCCAGCTGACATGGCCCAATCATGAATAGCCAAGTTAGTGGGTCACTGGTTTGTTTGACTCACCCCAAAGCAAAGGAAAAGGAGGCATGAAAAGATAAAATTGCCCTCGATGATAAAACTAAACGAGAAAGGGAAAGAGGGGTAGAGATGAGAAAGAACACGGGTTATCCCCCTCCTTGCACCAGCATGACATAGATGGTCTAAGCAGCTTCTCTACTTCAGCCGGAAATTAGACAAAACTCGATGACAACATGATTCACCAAACAAAGAACACAGAAGCAAAGAGAAAGATTGGGCAAACTCATCTATCATCTCAATTGGGGTGTTGGTGTTGTCAAAGATCAAGGATGGGCTCCGCAAGCTTGAAATCAAAATCTGATCATTGAGTGCCAAAGAAAGAACATGAGATGAAATTGGGAGAAGAGAAGAGTTTGTCTAGAGCCGAGGATGGTTTGCGAAGAGCTATATATACATGTGGGTTGAGTTCTAAGGTAAAGGCCAGTTGGATGAGATGCCTTGGTGCCTAATAATTGGGCAAAACTTGAATAATGGAAACCAGGTCATGAGTCTTACCTCATTATGTAACGAATCCTTACCCAAAACTATTGGTCGAAAAATATCAAAGAACCATTGATCGAGGAGAAAGCAATCCGTGAAAAACTAGGGTTCTACTCTTCTCAGACGCGCCTCTCCTACCCAAGGTAGGAGATGGGTTCCAAGCCATCAGATCAAGGATTAGACGGTCCTGGTTGTGAGGAAAATAAAAAATAAAAAGTAGCGGCATGACACATATAATTTCTTACCAAATCCAATTCGAATAAAGTGTTAAAGCAATTAATTTCCTATGTTCTCTTTCTTCATTTGAGGGTGCAAACGAGCCCCAAATTTAATTCAATTTGACACCCAATATATTAGAATATGCAATTAGAATGGCCTTTTGAGAACTTTTTATTTGTTAAATAAATCAAAACTTATTTTCTCTTTCCTCCTTCATTAATGGTTATAAGATTCTCCAAATTTGATGAAAATTCACCCACAAGTCAAATTAAGTGCCTTGGATACGAATTCGACATTAGTTTTACATGTTGGAGCTGTTTGTACATTTATTTAATATTTTGAAGGTTCTACACACTTTCTCTCTCATGATTTCATCTTTTAATCAAACATTCTCCAAATTGAGTAAAAATTCACCCAAAGGTATATTTTAATGTGTGGAATATGAAATTAAGATTATTTTCTGCTTTTGGAATCCTTAAATATATTACTTCATATTTTGAAGGAAAACTCATTTTTATCCTTAAATATATTATTTCATATTTTGAAGGAAAACTCATTTTTTCTTTCCTAAAAGAAATTAGGGTACTTATTAAAGTACAAAATAATGTGAAACTTGACTCACAAGTTAATTGGGATCCAAGGAACATGAATTTCACATTAGATTTCTCTTTTTGCATCTCCTTTCATGAATTATAACATTTTTAGCTTGTTATCATTATAATATTATTTCATCATCATTATTATTTGTCCAAACTGTGTTGCATATCTTTATATTATAATCAAAAGAATTATGGATCATTATTGTGCACAATTATCATGAAATCTCCATTTATATCATGTGACATATTTTATGTGTCCATTATTGGCCTAAGATTAATGTGTGAACATTAGATTACACTAAGGTGACTTATACTTGCATTAGCTCATTAGGGTTATACTAAACATCTTTTAGCTCTCACCTCAACCTTGTTTGGCTAAGTACAAAAGTTAAAAGTTCTAGGGTAGGGTCAAAGATCCGGTATGTTACAACACTCCACCCCTTAAAAGGATATTGTCCTCGAAATATATTTATCCAAACATCAAAAACCAACTATTCTCCATCCCTTAAAAGGTTTATCCTAACAAGTCATACTAAAGTACACTTAGGGTTACCCACCTATCTTTTAGTTGTGAATGTTTTAAAGATTTATGTTGTTTATGTATCCAACTAATAAGTTAGAACCATCTAGGGTTGAGTTTTTAGGTCGATGTATCTCTAACCTAACAACCAAAGATCCAAAAAATCATAGTATACAAAGAGTAGGTACACTACACCTTAACATTATCTCTCATATTCATAGTCACTTCTTCAAAACTAGGGTTAGGATTCATTGCCAACTAATTCTAGGGTTTCTTCACTAAAACTTCACATATCTCTTCATTCTAACTTAGTTTAGTAAATTATCAAGAAAACCAGATAAATTGTTCGTACATATAGTAGTATAATGAAAATATCTTTTTTTCGATAAGAAACATTGCAAAGTAAAACCAATAAGTTGGCAAAAATTCAATATGAAAACTAAGTCACAATATATCCATAACAAGAACTCTTCATCCTACTACCTCCTCAACCTAATTGCATCATCAAGTCAAGCCTCATAGCATCAAGAGATACACATCATAATCATTCTGTATGATAGGGTGAAATCTCCTAATCCTCATCACATATTTAACATAGATTAATTCTAGGGTAAACATCTCACCTAGAGGGCCACTATTCAAGGTAAGGGTTCGAATTAGGGAGAAAAATTGAAATAGCTAGATTCTGACTACCATGGGCTCTGATACCATATTTTAAGGAGTGGGGCCCAAAGGGGATTGATAACCTCCCATTTTGTGATGTTATCTTACTAGTTTTTCTTAATTTTCCATACTCTTTCTTAGATAAACTAGATATAATCATTAACTTTCTGCGTTATTATGAATTCACCATTAAACTAACATTTATCTTCTTATTCTTACAGAAAAACCCAAAAAAATTGCAAACGGTCTGGAGACCGAATGAAGTCCAAATGGTCCCAAGACCGAATGAACTCAAACGGTCCCGAGACCGAATAAAGGCAAACGGTATGGAGACCGAATGAAGTCCAAACGGTCCCAAGACCGAAATGAACTCAAATGGTCCCGAAACTGAATAAAAGCAAACGGTCCCGAGACCGAATAAAAGCAAACGGTCTGAAGACTGAATGAAGTCCAAACGGTCCCAAGACCAAATGAACTCAAATGGTCCCGAGACCGAATAAAGGCAAACGGTCTGGAGACCGAATGAAGTCCAAATGATCCCAAAACCAAATGAACTCAAACGGTCCTGAGACCGAATAAAAGCAAATGGTCTAGAGATCGAATGAAGTCCAAACGGTCCCAAGACCGAATGAACTCAAATGGTCTCGAGACCGAATAAAGGCAAACGGTCCGGAGACCGAATGAAGTCTAAACGGTCCCAAGACCGAATGAGCTCAAACGGTCCTGAGATCGAATAAAGGAAAATGGTCCCGAGATCATTTGAGGCCAAACGGTCCCCAAACTGTTAAAGACCCAAATGGTCCCAAGACCGTTTGAGATTCCTTGGAAGCCTATAATTAGGACCTAAGGAGTCCTCATTTGGGATGAACTTCTTGGATGTCTAGAGGATGCTCCAATCACTCCAGAGCTGTTCCACCTTCATCCTTCGCCCAAAGGCTGCCGGTTCAAGATCCATACTCCATCTTCAAGCTACTTCCTCTCTCATCAACATAAGAAGGTGGGAAGTGGAGGATTCTTCATCAAGATAACCACACGGAGTGAAGATAGTTGCTCTCTCCTCCAAGGGGTCAACCTTCCTCCCTCCTACATGAAGATGATGCTTTCTCTCTCTCTTCCTGCCTCCTTCTTTGTTCTTGCTATGAGCGAGTAGTCTCATACACTAGGGTGTGGGGAGTAGCCCCGCTACCCATATTTTCATTTCATACATTGTAATTCTTGAGTTTGCAATAGAAAAACACTATCTTTCCAGTTCAACATCAATCGTTTAATGAATGCTAGTTGCTTGATCACCAATTTGTGTTATCTATTATCTGTTAGTGCAAATTGTCTATGTTTGTACTTCTAGATTCGAATATCAACTGCTTGTTGGTTCCAGATCATATGTAGTTACCATACATTTGGTTCGATATCTAGGAGCGTTTCTCAAGGAGTGGAGTAAACTCACCTCCATCATTGTACTTTCATACTATGAAATGGAATCAATTGACGTATGAAAGTACAACCTTGATAGGTTGAGGAACACACTTTGCGAGGGGAGTGATGCAAAGTAAGTGACCATTCATCTGGGGATGGCTGGCATTGCAACACTTCCACATTTCTCGTAGTTAGTTATCCGAAAGGAAGCTAAGTCTATAAAGATACTAGCTGTTTAGACTCTTTTCTTTGCAAGCCAAGTTATTGTGTTGTATGTTCTAATCCATGCGTAGTGATGGTGAAACCCGATCACATCCTAGTGGTTTTTAAACATTGTTTACAACCTTAAGTTTTCTTTCTTGTTATTTTCTTTTTCCGCACATTAGCTTAACCATCAAATCAACTCTTTGATCTAAATATCAACTTTTAAGTGGATAAGTAGGATTATTACGTTTTCCATCTTGTTAAACTCTTAACAAGACCGTTGTCTCGTAGATTTGACCCTTAACTATATTACGATAAGACTTCCACGTATCTTAGCATACGTGGGTGGAGATCTTATTATAGCATACGCAAGGCTAAACTTAGAGATTAACTATCTCTAGGATTTTTAGTGGTGCACACAACTCAACGTAAGTGGAGGCTCCATCAAAAATTGGCGCCGTTGCCGGGGATAACGGAACGTTCTAATTTTACTTGTTAACTTTCTAGTTGATTAGGATTTTACACTCTTCTTTAATCATAATTCATATCATCTTGATTTCATCATTTCTCCACATTACCTAAAGTGTGTTTCTTCTTCTACTCAGGTAGAAAACGTGCATGCAACCTTTGCATAACATCAGATTCTCCCCTGAACCAGAGTATGACTCTAAGGTAGAACGAAGTTTCCACCGATGCATCCGACTCAATTACCAGTGAGCCAGACAAATGGCTGACGAACAACACCAAGCTTCTTTGGTTATGGAAAGAGTCAATGCGGCCATAGCAGCTCAAAGAGCACAACTTATTGCTGACACATGCGCTTAGATTCAAGTTGAAGTCTGAGCTGAAGAATAGGCCCATATTCAAGATGAGAATGAAGCAGCCACAGCCACTGCCCAAATAGTGCTACGAAATAAGCAACTTTGGGATTACACCGTTCCTAAGAACATTGAAGATAACCACCCTATTAGGCCCCCGCTCATCAATGTTCCTAACTTTGAGATCCACACGTAATGGATCCAAATTATGCAAAGCATTTCTTTTTCTGGAGGTGCTGGGGATGACTGCATGGATCACCTAAAGCGATTCAAGTCTCTTTGTCAGCTAGTACCACATGCCGGAGTTCCTTTCGACACAATCATGCTACACCTTTTTTACTTCACTTTGTCCGGGAGGGCATTGAGTTGGTATAACACGCTAGATGGGGAGCCAATCACCACCTGGGCTCCTTTGGAAGAAAAGTTTCTAGAGAAGTTCTTTCCACCTTCATTGACTTGTGAGATTAGGGGACAAATTAATCACGTCTCTCAACTCCTTGGGGAGTACCTGGAAGAATCATGGGAGAGATTTAAGGAACTTTTGAGGAAATGTCCGCATCACGAAATTTCTCAAAACCAGTTGATAGAGACATTCTATAGAGGAGTAAGTGATGATATTAAGAAATTTTTGGATTCTTCATCTGGGGGGAATTTCATGCGAAAGAACTACGAAGATGCCTGGAGGATTGTTACACTTGGCGCCGAGAACCAATCTAATTGGGGAAGGTCGTCAGCCGGGAGAATTATAAAAGTTTGTAAGGCTGAAGAATCAATGGAAATGAAAGCCATTGCCGAAGCCCTAAAAACTATCGCTCACAAGAAACAAGTTCTTGAAACAACACTTAGAGAAAAGAAGAGCCCTCAACAGGTCAAGGCAACTACTATGACTTGTGAGGCATATCATGCATCTGATCATCCCACATTATCATGTGGTCTCCTATACAATGTGATGATGGACATGCATACACCGCAACCATAGTACGAACCAATCATCAAATAGCCTGAGGATCTATCACTAGAACAAGTAAATTCCATCCACACTATACCAGGACAAGCTTATTACAATCCAAATCAACCAAGAAATCATCCCGAGTTTTAATATGGGAATCCTACGGGGACTGCCAACCCGCAGCACCAGACCCAAGGAGGAGTTTTTAATAGATCGCCACCAGGTTTCTAGAATAATTATAATCGAAATTAGGGAAACTTTAGAGGAGGATTGCAAGGATTCACACAACCAAGAAACCCTTCTGCATATTACCAATATACTCACCCGCCGTTGCAACCACAATTATAGCAACCCCAGCTACAACAACCAAAAATTCAACAACCCCAAGTATCCACCATGCCTTAGCAGCATCAACCACAATTGTTTCAATAAAATCCACAAAAGAATAATCCACCTCCACCAACAGATGAGCTATCATTGATAAGACAAATGCTACAGTCACAACAAACCATGCTTGCCAACCAGCAAGCCCAACAAAAAGTTGTTGAAACTCAATTAGCACAAATCACAGCTCAACTAAAACCTCTGGTAGGCACATTTGCTGTTCAACCAGAGATAAACCCAAGACACTGTCAACCCAGACAAGAACAATTGAAAGACATCACCACAAGGTCAGGTCACATCCTTACTAAAGCCACAAAAATAATTCAGGAGGATGAAAATGTAGCTGTCATCAACCCAATCGCAAGCACAAACCAAGAAACTGAAAAGACCGAAGAATGCGAGAAGGAAAACGAACAAAGACTAGATTTCAAAGAACCTAAATTACCACCATATAAGCCCATAATACCATACCCAGGCAGGTTGAGAGGGACTAATCTGGATACTAGGTTCCAAAAATTTAAGGAAGCGATGAAAAAACTATATATTGATATCCCGTTCCTTGATGCTCTCTCTAAAATACCAGCTTGGGCCAAATATCTGAAGACCTTATTATCAAGGAAATGTATGACTGGAGAATAAGAGACTTTTAAACTGGCTCAGACAACTTCTGATATTATTCTCAACAAAATTCCAAGGAAACAAAAAGATCTTGGATCCTTTGGTATCCAATGTTCCATCGGGAACGCCTCTAGCAAAAAAGGATTAGTTGATCTAGGAGCCAATATATCTATTATGCCCTTCTCAATGTGTAAAAGTTTGGGTTTTACCGAGTTGTTACCAACAACAATGACAATTCAGCTGGCTGATTCCACCATCATTGCACCATTGGGGATCATAGAAGATATCCCAGTCAGGATAGGGAGGGACTCTTATGTCCCTTGCAGCTTTGTTATTATGGATATAAAGGAAGATCTAAGATATCCAATAATATTCGGCAGACCTTTCCTTGCTACCATAAGAGCACTTATCGACATTGCAGCAAGCACAATTATCTTAAGAATACGAAAGGAAGCCATCCAATTCAGAGTCCTTAATAGCCTAAAAGGTCCCAGTATCCTGGAAGAAGTTTTCCTTCTCGAAGCAATAGAAAAAATGTCTCAATTACATCCAGAAACAACCGAACCATATGATGATTTGGAGAATGTCCTGATAAACCCAGAAGTTGAATTTTCATCTAGCGAACTAGTACAACAATGTCTACGATACTTAGACCAAGCTGAAGAAGCTCTGACATCCACTTTCGAGGAATTGCAATCTGTCACCAATTTGGAAACTATGGAAGTACTCAAGGCCCCTGAAATGAAAGCCTTACCAATAGGGCTCAAACATGTCTTCCTGAATGAAGAAAAACTGTGCCCAGTCATAATCAACTCTACTTTAATAGATGATCAAGAAGAAAGACTTCTTGCTGAGCTAAGGAAACATAACAAAGCTATCAGATATAAAATGACTGACCTAATGGGAATAAATCCAGCTATGTGCATGCACAGACTACCTATGGTAGAGGATTTCAAACCATCGAGGGAACACCAGAGGAAACTAAACCCAAACCTCAAAGAAGTGGTTTGCCTCAAAGTCCTTAAACTCCTAAAAGCTGGTATCATATATCCCATTTCTAATTCTCAATGGGTCAACCCAGTCCAAGTGGTTCCCAAAAAGGGGGGGGGACCATTGTCGTTCTGAATGATAAAAATGAGCTCGTACCCACAAGGACTGTCATGGGATGGAGGATGTGTATCGATCACAGAAAACTAAACAAAGCAACAAGAAAAGATCACTTCCCTCTACCTTTCCTTGATGAAGTCCTTGAACGCTTGGCCCATCAAAAGTTCTTCTGCTACCTCGATGGTTATTTTGGGTTCTATCAAATTCCAATACACCCAGAAGACCAAGAAAAAATAACCTTTACTTGTCCCTTTGGAACCTATGCTTTCAGAAGGATGCCTTTTGGGCTGTGTAACGCACCCGCAACATTCCAAAGGTGTATGTCAGCAATTTTTATGGGATTAACCGAGTCCATGATGGAAGTATTTATGGATGACTTTTCAGTTTATGAAGATTCCTTTGACAATTGTCTACTCAACCTTAGGAAAGTTTTACAAAGATGCGAGAAAACAAACCTTATCCTGAATTGGGAAAAGTGCCACTTTATGGTAACCGAAGGTGTTGTCCTCGGACATCGAGTAAGTGAAAGAGGAATTGAAGTAGATAAATCGAAGATCGATGTCATCTCAAAGTTGTCACCGCCTAAGGACATAAGGGGAGTGCGAGCATTTCTAGGTCATGCTGGATTCTATCAAAGATTTATTAAAGACTTCTCAAAAATAGCAAAACCCATGACCTACTTGTTAACCAAGGATGCTGATTTCAATTTTGACCATGAATGCCTACATAGCTTCACAACATTAAAGGATGATCTAATCTCTGCACCTATTCTGAGAGCACCCGACTGGTCACAACCATTTGAGATAATGTGTGACGCCAACGACTATGCTATAGGAGCAGTGCTAGGGTAGAGAATAGACAAAATGCCCTATGTGATATACTATGCATCAAAATGCTAGATGAGGCGCAGAAGAATTATACTACTACTAAAAAGGAATTCTTATCCATCATCTATGCCTTTGAGAAATTTTGTTCCTATCTAATTGGATAAAAAGTCATAGTATACACAGACCACTCAGCCATCAAATACCTAATTCAGAAACAAGATGCAAAACCCAAACTCATCTGTTGGGTATTGATGGTTCAAGAATTTTACTTAGAAATAAAGGACAAGAGCGGGGTGGAAAATGTCATCGCTGATCATTTAAGTCACATCGAGTCTCAAGAGGATGACAATATACCTATTCAAGATTCCCTACCCGACGACCAGCTTATGAAAGTTACTACCGGATTTCCTTGGTATGTCGATATAGTGAACTATCTGGCTACAGGAATTATCCACCCTTCTGCCTCTTACCATGATAAAAAGAAATTCCTTCATGATGTTAAGTAATACTTTTGGGATGAACCATATCTTTTCCGTCTATGTGCGGACAGACTTTTTCGTTGCTGTCTACCAGAAGAAGAAATTATCCCTATTCTAGAACATTGCCATTCTGGCCCTACTGGGGGGCACATGAGTTCAAAGAAAACTGCTCTCAAAGTTCTTCAATCTGGTTTCTTTTGGCCAACAATAGCCAAGGACGCCCATAATTTCTTCCGATCCTGCAATAAATGTCAGGTTTTCGGGAGTATATTTAAAAGAAATGAAATGCCTCTTACCTTGTGGCAAGAAATCGAACTTTTTGATGTATGGGGAATAGACTACATGGGTCCTTTCCCCTCATCTTATAGATTCTCATACATACTGGTTGTTGTGGATTATGTTTTAAAATGGATTGAAGCCATACCCACCATTTCTTGCGATTCCAAACCAGTTATCAAAATGTTCAAGGATATCATCTTCCCTAGATTCGGAGTCCCTCGAACAATCATATCAGATGGAGGATCTCATTTCTTAGAATGAAGTTTCGAAGCCCTCCTAAGAAAATATGGAGTTAAACATAAGGTCACCACACCTTACCATCCACAGACGAGTGGTCAAGTCAAAGTTTCAAAGAGACAACTAAAGGTCATTCTAGAAAATATGGTTAACAGACATCGCACAGATTGGTCCACTAAGCTCCCTGATGCCCTTTAGGCATACTATATTGCTTATAAAACACCAATAGGAACGAACCCATTTTGTTTGGTATATGGGAAGTCATGTCATCTTCCATTTGAACTGGAACACAAAGCTTGGTGGGCCATCAAACAATTGAATTTGGATTTCAAAAGCACTAGCGAATATAGACAACTGCAAGTACAAGAACTTGAGGAATTATAAATGACTGCCTACCAAAGTGCTAGGATCTACAAAGAACAAACTAAGATGTGTCACGATGGACATCTCAAAAGGAAAGATATCATCGTCGGAGATAAAGTCCTTCTTTTCAACTCTAGACTTAAGTTGTTCCCTGAAAAACTTCACACGAAGTGGTCTGGGCCATTCACCATCAAGCACATCTACCCAACTGGAGTAATCATCATTATTGATGACAATGGAGGAGAGAGAACTATTAATGGTCATAGATTGAAGAAATATTATACCCCAGCTGACAAAATTCCAAGACAAACCATTGAGATTCATGATCCTGCCACATCAATCTAACCAAGTCAGAACTTCGTCGAGCCAGCGATGTAAAACCCAGGCACTACTTGGGAGGCAACCCAAGAACTGAGTATCACCTTTTATTTTATTTAGTTTTGGAAATTTTCTATCTTCTTAGACCTTTCACCTTTACCCAAAAAATATAAAAATTAACTCAACATCCAAAACAAACATAAAAATATAAAAACCAAAAAACTTTCTCTTTCCTAAATGGTTTTGAAACTGTTTGGATCCTTACGGTCTTAAAACCGTTTGGGCTCCATACGGTCTCAAAACCATTTGGATCCTTACGATCTCGAAACCGTTTGGGCTCCATACAGTCTCAAAACCGTTTGGATCCTTACGGTCTTGAAATCGTTTAGGCTCCATACGGTCTCGAAACTGTTTGGGCTCCATACGGTCTCAAACCCATTTGGGCTCCATATGGTTTCGAAACTGTTTGGGCTCCATATGGTCTCAAAACCGTTTTGACTCCATACGGTCTCGAAACAGTTTGCCCTTGAGAATTTGTAACGTCGCTCCTCCTTTTTCTATAAATATCGCTCGTCCCCCTCTCTTTTTATTTCCTTCACCTCCTGAGATTTTGCTCACGCGCAAAACCCTATTCTATTCACTATGTCTCTCTGCTCTTGCGACCGCTGTTCTCTTCCGCTCATCTCCAATTTGTTACAACCTGCTCTGCCCATTCCCCTGATGATACCACCACAGCGATGCATCTTCCATCGATTTCATCATCGTCTAAGCAGCAAGGTAGAACGCCGCTACGAATCTGCACCACCACCGGTGCCATTTCTACCGCTTCTACCATGAACGAACTTCCCGATTACCACCACCACTATCACCGCCATTAACACCTTCATCGACGACGCCATTTTCACCATTTTTCCATCTTTTCGCCGCTAGTCATTCACACTATTTTGTCTTCCTTACGGTTTCAGCCCATACGGTCTTGAAACCATTTGGATCCATATAGTCTTGAAACTGTTTTGAATCCATACAGTCTTGAAACTGTTTGGAGCCATTCGGTCTTGAAACCATTTGGAGCCATTCGGTCTTGAAACCATTTGGATCCAAACGGTCTTGAAACTGTTTGGAGCCATACGGTCTTGAAACTGTTTGGAGCCATACAGTCTTGAAACTGCTTGGAGCCATACGGTCTTGAAACCGTTTGGAGCCATATGGTCTTGAAACCGTTTGGAGGCAAACGGTCTTGAAACTATTTGGAGCCAAACGGTCTTGAAACTATTTGGAGCCATACGGTCTTGAAATCATTTGGAGCCATACGGTCTTGAAACCGTTTGGAGCCAAATAGTCTTGGAAAACATGATTTCACCCCTAAAATGATTTCATTTTTCAATATTGCAATTCTTTCAACATTTTTTCCTTTTTAACATATATAATCTTCTGATTACAAAATGGCCTCACCTAAAAAACAAGCCACAGGGAGTGCTGACACTCCCTTCTGGACAAGGGAGCAACTACTGGAAGATTGCACAAAGCTCCAACATATCGTGGACACTTATGAGAAGACCGGAAAGGTCCCACCAAAAGTTGACCTGATCAAAGTCATGAATGAAATTGACCGAATCAACATGTGCCTAACCGAAGACCCTGTTGAGGAAGTGGAGGAGATTTCTTCCAGTGATGAAGGTTCGGAGTATGCACCAAACTCCAAGGATGAATCTCTAGTCCTAAAGTCCAAAGGCAAAAGGCAAACTGAAGAAGCCGCCAAGGGACAACCATCAAAGAAAAGGGCAAGGAAGCAAGTTCGGCCCTCTACCGCAAGGGAACAAATCTTGATGGGACACGCTGTCCATGTTGTTGCAAATCCCATCACCACCACCTCCACAACACCTGCACCAGATGGCCTATACATCCAACACCTCCCAGTTAGTGACAAGGTGATGCGAATGACAAAGTACATCTGCTCCAACGTACTAAAGAATATAGGGATTTATGACAGAATTCTTGCTTTGCTCAACAACACAAATCTTTCAAAACTATGTTTTGTCACTGAAACCTCGTATGTTGAGCCCACAGTAGAGTTCTTCACACACCTCAACAAATAAACCATGGACGTAAAGGATAAATGGAAAGACAGAGGTGACCGCAGGTTGGTCACCTCACTTTTTGGAAGCAAAGTGGTTTTAACTAAAAACATGTTGAATGAGATCTTCATCGACAACCAGGATCAGCTGAAGAAGGCTAAAGTTGTAGGCCTGGACAACTCCCATTTTAACAGGCACAACTTCTGGAAATCCTTAATGGGGATCCCAACCTACGAGGCAAAAACTTGTAAGGCCTCTAACATTCATTCTGGCATGGTGCGCACACTGCACAAAATCATCATTGGTGCCCTTTTTCCCAGGACAGAGAGTGGGAACGTTATGATCTCAGATCTCTTTATCCTATGGTCCATTCTCACAGGGCAGCCGGTCAACATAGGCTGACAACTGATTCACAAGCACGCAGCCTATGCCCTCGAGAAAGAAATATGCATCGGTGGTCATATAACATCAATCTTGAAATTTCTCAAGATGGACAGACTGCTACCCAAGTGCACGGTGATAAAGGGCGACATCCTTAAAAATGAACAGAGTTTAAAGAACTCATACATCATAAAGTAAAAGGATGCTAAAATACACCACATTTTCTGCCCAACCGTAAAAACATCCATAACTGTACTACCTCTTCTAGAACTGGAGGACTATGACAAAGATAAGCTGCTCTTCACTAAAAAAGAGCTTGCCAACCTCATAGCCTCAGTCAAAGCAAAAGAGAAGCATGCAAAGATAGGGTAAACTGAACACAACATCACTGTCCCCACAGCAAGGCCAAAGAAAATTCCAATAACACGACCTTTGAAGTTGCGTATACAAAAACAACAGCAATCAGAAATGCCGACATCAAAGATAAACCCAGAGGCGGAGCCACCACACAACACTGAAACATTAGAAACCTTCATCTTCGATCTGGATGTTGGGTTCACCTCTACCACCACCACAACCACTACCACCTTCCACCACTCCACCACCACACCACCACCCTCCACCATTCCACCATCCATCACTCTTCCCCCATTCTCCACAACAACGTCCACCATAATTCCCTCATCCACATCCACAACTTCACCCGCATACTCCGCCTCACTCTTTTCCCCTTCGGGCACTCCATTCTCCACCTCAACACCCGATCTCACCTTCACTTCAATTTCATTCCCCTCGTCACTTCCATTTTGTCCCTTCTCACCTAGAATGTCACCACCATTCCCATCCACCACCCCATCCACCACCACCACCCCAATATCGCTAGTGAATCCATCAACAGTCACCACACAATTCACGGGTCCATCGATAGTGTCTCTCTCGCAAGGCACTACCACCCTTCCACCCCGACCCCAGCCACCTCACCCTTCCATCTCTGGGTCCCCTTTTCTAATGTCGGTGAGGAATTCAGACGACAATTTGACACCATTCCAAACCTCCTCACTGATCTTTCTAACATATTATCTTATATTTTTTCTTGTGTGTAGGAAATATCTTCATAGGTCTCCAAGACCGACGAGCAGAACAACGCCTTGTCAGGTATCATCGCAAGCATCCAACAATGACAGAAAGCAGTGGCTCAGTAATTCGACCGCATCAAGAGCCACTTCCAAACCCTGTCGGAATTGGTGCTCGAGATGAAAGGCCAGCAAGAAGCGTTGGCCCAGCAAGTCGACAGGGTCTCTACATAAACTCAACCTTTACCTGAGACCCTCCGCGAGCTTCAGCAGTAGCAAACTGCTCAAAGCACGCACTTGGACGACATCAACAACAACCTTCTACAACTCATCTGCTGCCAGGAGGAGAACTCCAACAAAGAATTTAATGACCTTCACGCACAAACAGTCGATCTGTCTGCACGACTCCGCTCCACTGAAGAACGATATGCGGATCTTAAAGACAGCCACGACACATTGCTTGAAACCCACGAGCATGTGCAAGTGGCACTTGAAGAGCTGCAGGTAATCCATCGACAGTGCAAGAAGAAGTCGATCACTAAGACAAAAGAAAAGGCGGCGGATGACGATGATGACGCCAGTGAAGATGATAATGAGGACTCTAACTCCTCGGCTAACTCCAACGATGACAACTCCTCCTCAGATGATCACCCTGACGACCCAGGAAATGCTGGGGAGGGCACAAGCCGAGGGGTAGACCCCACAAAATCAGGACAGGATAGAGGCCACCAAGACGGTGGAACCAAAGATCCCAAGTCCCCCAATAACAATGACAATGTCACAATGTCATACGGGGACCAGTTCTTTAATTTCTCAGCCATGTGATCACTGGGGGAAGCTACTAAAGAAGCTGCTTTTGCTGAATTTCAACAATGTATCATGGAAACCAGCATAAGCCCAACTACAATAACAATTCAACAAGCTACAAACCTCCCCCTAGAGCAGGAAGAACCCGATCGAGTGAGTCTAGACACAGAAGATAGACTCGACTCCAGTTATGACTCAGACAAATATGAAGCTCTACCTCCATTCTTATAAGACAGTGCACAAACTCCTCTCCCTTCACAGGACCTGCCCCCGCCGTCACCTCTACCTCATTTGATGAAAGATCTAGACATGGTGGCCATCTCTATACTAGATGTTCATGACATATTTATCCTAAACACTATTTTAAATGATGCCAAGAATGGGGGGGGACATCATATATAACAATACAAAGACAAAGCACAAGTTGACCCATGAAGATTTTCGTATTCTCCTTCGACCACAATCGGCGATGACGATGGCTCTCTTCCACGTCCTATTTGCCAATGCTATAGAATAATTTCGAAGCTCCAAGAAAGCGCAACCCATTTTCAATGCTTCACCCGTCCTGTCCCTATCTCTACTATAAAAGGACTTACAGGTGAAGTCCGTAGAGTGGTTTCAGGATGGTCTAGCAAGGAGGGCACGCTACATCACCATTCCCTTTAAAGTTTCCAGACACTGGCTGCTCATGATTGTCGACATCGAGGCACATGACGCCAAGGTGTACAACTTCTGTTCCAGTGAACTAAAAGCCAGACAGATCAACTTTGCAGGGTTAGAAGCTGGGGAAGCACGATGCATTCCTTTCCGGCTTCTCAAAATAATATGGGCCGCTTGCCCATCACTTAGACATGGTTGGAATCAACCTTGATTCCGAATCATCAACCCGCCTATCCAAACAATTGAGGGTTCTGGGGATTGTGCTTTCTATATAATAAGACACACAAAAGCACTAAATCGACAACTCCCATTTACTGAGTTAGCAGCAGAGGATATGCACTCCCTATGGGGACGCTATGCCATGGAACTCATATGCAACAGATGATTCTTTAAGGATCCAACAATGGCACCAGACGACGTACCCCGGTATCTCTTCTTCGCTATCCAATGATCGCAAAAGCGTCCATACAAGACAATTCTAAAGGAATTGGAGAAAAAGCATCACCAAACCGCCAAGGTCCTGGAAAAATGCCAATGGAACCCTTATGCTTTCAATATGGAGAAGGATAAAGGGGACATTGACTTGATAACAGGTGCCACCATCAACAGAGCATTCCATCCAATGGTGACCCTATCTGCCATAGAACCAACTTTTCCAAATTTTGACCTTAATGCATGCAAGAGTATTTTTGACAATGAACTCCGACTCATTATGTCCAGACTATATGTAGAAAATGATGAATTGGTTTTCTTGCAAGAAGATATTCTGGTAATGGCAGATTCTCTCACTGAAACCGTACAAATTAAAGGTTCCTTATCCATGAGCATGATGACTGTGTACCAGTTCCTTCTAGCATGGGACCACCCTACAGTTTATATGGCGTCAACATACATGAAGGATGATCTCTTAGGGTTGAAGAATTTCAGAACCAAAAATGCACTCATTTCATATCTTCAACACACAACTCCAAAGTTCATTATGCTTCCCTTTCTTCATTCTGAATATTGGATGCTACTGGCAACAAACCTACATGAAGGAACCACAATACTCTACAATAGTTCCGACAGCTAGTTTGATCCAAACCAAAATTAGTATGTTGTTACAACAAAGATGCCTACAGAGAAAGTGGTGAAAGACTGTGCTGAATGACTACACGATGTCCTGGGCAAGCACACAAAGGCATACGAAAAAGAACATTTTCACTGCCCAACCTTTAGCCACAGATGTCCCAGCAGATAAGAGAATCTAACGACTGTGGTTTCCACATCCTTTACTTGATGTATACCCTTATTTTCCTCGGTAAGAGCATGGAAGACATGAAGGACGTGGATTATCACGCTTTACATGGAAAGTTTGCAGCTAATCTCCTACGATCGCATGGAGCAAACAAGGGATTAACAGAACCGTGATACCCTTGCCCATGTACTTCTCAACCTATCACCTTGACACTCTGAGGACAGAGTGGATGATAAGTTAGGGGGGTACACTGGGCAAGGGTGAGGTATTGTTTTCAAACCTTCTACTCTCCACTCTTTCTTTTACTTTTTTTTTTCTTTCGTACAATTTCTTTTCCTTTTCTGACAACTATTTCTTCTGATATTTTCTTTGATAGAATAATTGCTATACATAAGTAAACATTCTTTTTGGAAAAGGGACACCCCCAGATAAGTTAGAGACAAAGTAATCCTCACTTACATATGTAGCACTTAGGCATGTAATGGTGAATTAATAAATCACTTTCACACTCAATTCTTATGCTTTTGCTTCAATTCTGCATCAGACTCTCCACAGGTTAACTTCCTGGCCGAAACAAGCTAAACACTCTTAAGGACGGGAGGGAACCAGGTGAAACCCAAATCAAGAAACCTCACAAGAACACCACCAAGTACGAAACCATAATAAGTGCATGTCAAGAAACCCTAAGAAACAATTTTCTTCTTTTCAAAAAGAGGCTTGGCAGACCAAAAAAATCCTAAGCCTGTGAGCACATGAATAAAAGCCTGAGTGTTGAATAAAAACATGAGAGTTGTGCCATAAGGACTTATATGAAGAACCAATAAAGATCTTTCCCGACTGGTACTTTTAGCTGCCCTCACAAAGGCAGATGTGTCGCGCCCAGTAGTGAGATCCTAAGGTCCCCAAGTATATGAAAAAGCTGATAAAGGACTCGCCCAACTGGTATATTTAGCTGCCCTCACAAAGGCAGATGTGTCGCACCCGGTAGTGATATCCTAAAAGTTTAGATAAACCCTCCCCCACCTAAAGGGGGAGTTACACAACAGCCTTTAGCCAACCCTCACACCTATATTAGCTTTCGGTAGGATTTTCAAAGAAGTATAAAATTGCTTAGAGTTGAAAGCATGCATGGAATGTGATAAAGGAAAAGGGGGTCCCAGTGCGAGTTACGCGATACGGAAGAAACCTGAGATCCACACAACCCTCACCTGAAAGAGTTAATGCAAGAGGAAGCCCCGATAAAACTCTGGGAGATCTCTGGTTTAGAATTGAAGCAAGAGTATATAAATATTCACTAAATAAAATCGCCTCGCCACTACATGCCTTAGCTCTATCCAGCTTCAGGACAAGCTAGACTCTAAGTTAGGGGGGGTGATAACCTCCCATTTTGTGATGTTATCTTACTAGTTTTTCTTTATTTTCCATACTCTTTCTTAGATAAATTAGATATAATCCTTAACTTTCTGTGTTATTATGAATTCACCATTAAACTAACATTTATCTTCTTCTTCTTACAGAAAAACCCAAAAAAAATTGCAAATGGTCTGGAGACCGAATGAAGTATAAACGGTCCCAAGACCGAATGAACTCAAACAGTCCCGAGACCAAATAAAGGCAAATGGTCTGGAGACTGAATGAAGTCCAAACGGCCCCAAGAACGAAATGAACTCAAATGGTCCCGAGACTGAATAAAAGCAAACAGTCCTGAGACCGAATAAAAGCAAACGGTATAAAGGCCGAATGAAGTCTAAACGGTCCCAAGACCGAATGAAGTCCAAACGGTTCCAAGACCGAATGAAGTCCCAAGACCGAATAAAGGCAAACGGTCTAGAGACCAAATGAAGTCCAAACGGTCCCAAGACTGAATGAACTCAAATGGTCCTGAGACTGAATAAAAGCAAATGGTCTGGAGACCAAATGAAGTCCAAACGGTCCCAAGACCAAATGAACTCAAACGGTCCCGAGACCGAATAAAGTCAAATGGTATGGAGATCGAATGAAGTCCAAACGGTCCCAAGACTGAATGAACTCAAACGGTCCCGAGACCGAATAAAGGCAAACGATCCTGAGACCGTTTGAGGCCAAACGGTCCCCAAACCGTTAAAGACCCAAACGGTCCCAACACCGTTTGGGATTCCTTGGAAGCCTATAAATAGGACCTAAGGAGTCCTCATTTGGGATGAACTTCTTGGACGTCCAAAGGCTACCCCAATCACTCCAGAGTTGTTCCACCTTCATTCTTCGCCCAAAGGCTGCCGGTTCAAGATCCATACTCCATCTTCAAGCTACTTCCTCTCTCATCAACATAAGAAGGTGGGAAGTGGAGGATTCTTCATCAAGATAACCATATGGCATGAATATAGTTTCTCTCTCCATCAAGGGGTCGACCTTCCTCCCTCCTACATGGAGATGATACTTTCTCTCTCTCTCTTCCTGCCTCCTTCTTTGTTCTTGCTATGAGCAAGTAGTCTCATACACTAGGGTGCGGGGAGTAGCCCCGCTACCCATATTTTCATTTCATACATTGTAATTCTTGAGTTTGCAATAGAAAAACACTATCTTTCCAGTTCAACATCAATCATTTAATGAATGCTAGTTGCTTGATCACCAACTTGTGTTATCTATTATCTGTTAGTGCAAATTGTCTATGTTTGTACTTCTAGATTTGAATATCGACTGCTTGTTGGTTCCAAATCATATGTAGTTACCATACGTTTGGTTTGGTATCTAGGTGCGTTTCTCAAGGAGTGGAGCAAACTCACCTCCATCATGGTACTTTCATACTATGAAATGGAATCAGTTGACGTATGAAAGTACAACCTTGATAGGTCGAGGAACACACTTTGTGAGGGGAGTGATGCAAAGTAAGTGACCATTCATCTGGGGATGGCTGGCATTGCAACACTTCCACATTTCTCATAGTTAGTTATCCGAAAGGAATGTAAGTCTACAAAGATACTAGCTGTTTAGACTCTTTTCTTTGTAAGCCAAGTTATTGTGTTGTATGTTCTGATCCATGCATAGTGATGGTGAAACCCGATCACATCCTAGTGGTTTTTAAATATTGTTTACAACCTTAAGTTTACTTTCTTGTTATTTTCTTTCTCCGCACATTAGATTAACCATCAAATCAACTCTTTGATCTAAATATCAACTTTTAAGTGGATAAGTAGGATTATTACGTTTTCCATCTTGTTAAACTCTTAACAAGACCGTTGTCTCATAGATTTGACCCTTAACTATACTACGATAACACTTCCACGTATCTTAGCATACGTAGGTGGAGATCTTATTATATCATACATAAGGCTAAACTTAGAGATTAACTATCTCTAGGATTTTTAGTGGTGCACGCAACTCCACGTAAGTGGAGGCTCCATCAGGGATCCACTCCCTACTAAAAGTTTGATGAACAAAACATCCATCCCAAACATACTCAAAAGGTATGCTGAAACGGGTGTAAAATTTTCAAATCTTATTAATGGTCAAAACATCCAACATTTAGTAGCAGAAGTAAACTATTGACTATATTCAATTTATCATGCGATTACAAAAGTATCTCAACATCATCTCCCATAATGGTTTACATAAAAGGTACAACATATGGATCTATGTAGAGAAAAATCTAAACCATAAAAACTATGTCTTCAAGCTTTAAATCCTTAAGATAAGTCCAAGACTTCATGCAATATCATCCAAGTCCTTCACCTAGGGTTGGAAGCATATCCCAACAAGAAGAGAAAAATAGATAACATAAGCAAAGGATAGCATGTGCATACTAAATATAGAATTGAGAAATTTACTAAGAATAAAGGACATCAAAATAAAAGGCTTCCCATAGAAAAGTAAAGTACTACTCAATCGGGCATAAAAGAAAAGAATCTCAAATAAAGAGACAAATAAGAGCAAAGTATAACAATAAAGCATCCATGTGTTTCACATGTGGCAATACTAGACAATATAAACATGTAGGTAGGAAATAACACATCTACCACAAATATGAGGTGAGTGGGAACTGTATACATCTTCTCTAAATATGGAGTGGGTAGGAATTGTATACATCCACCTGAGCAGGACAAGATACACATCTGCTCAAATATATTTTCATATGCAGGAATTATCACCTCTGCACTCATATGTGGGAGTGTTCACATCTACATAAAATAACATGTAAAATTATACTAGCAGTCACCACATGATGCAAAATAAAAGAATAAGCAAGTATAAACAAATAAGGAGGATGAGAATATCCATCAAGGATAAAGTTGGATCAGAGGATCCATGCCATCAAATAATGTGCCATATAAACATCCACTACCTTGGTGGGAAAAGAAGCACATATCATCAAATAAAGTCCATCATGCACAAAGCAAAAATGAGATTTCAAGAGAATATCCATCACCATATGATGATCAAAGACAAATAAATTATAAAGAAATATGTTCTCAAAAGAGAAAGGAGCAATGTGTAGGTTAATGTCCATAGGACCAAGAGAAAGAAGAAAAGTAGGTTAATTGCCCAATAAGAATAATGTGGTTTGAAAACATACCTTACTCAAGAATCTAAACTGTCCAAATTCAATCCTAGATCCAAGCCTAGGTCTCCAAAACACCTATTATACATATATGTAGAATTAGGGTTATGTTTCATTAATTATTCAAAACCCCAAAAGTTGACTTTTTAATATTAGTGAATTAGGTTATCAGAACCATTCCATATTCTATATTATCTTTTTTTAGTTCAAAACATATTTTGTTATGCTTTTCTTGCTTTTGAATATTTAGTTATGAATTTTACAAGCTATCATTAATTTAGATTAATCCATTAAAATCACATGTTTTAAACATTGGATTTTGGTGTAAAAACCAACACCATAAGATAGCTCTTATTTTTCTGAATCCAATGACTATTTATTTGTAATTTTTGGATAAGTATATAATTAGTTATGAATTTTTAAAGCTCGACCAATAAGAAAAATCCAAAAATCCATATAGGTGAGAAAATCGCGAGAGATAGAGGAAGAGAGGGGCCGGTCCCAGATGACATGGCTAGCCAAGTTAGCGGGTCAGTCATTCATTTGACTCACCCCAAAGCAAAGGAAAAGGATGCATGAAAAGACGAAATTGCCCTCAATGATAAAACTAAAAGAGAAAGGGAAAGAGGGGTAGAGATGAGAAAGAACATAGGGTTATCCCCCGCCTTGCACCCGCATGACATGGATGGCCTAAGAAGCTTTTCTACTTTAGTTAGAAATTAGGCAAAACCCAATGACACCACGATTCACCAAATAAATAACACAGAAGCGCAGAGCAAGGTCGGCCGAACTCACCTATCATCTCAATTGTAGCATTGGTGTTGCCGAAGATTAAGGACAGATGTCGCAAGCTTGAAATCAAAATCTGATCATTGAGTACCAAAGAAAGAACATGTGATGAAACTGGGAGAAGAGGAGTTTTTCTAGAGTCGAGGATGGTTCACGAAGAGCTATATATACCGGTGGGTTGAGTTCTAAGGCAAAGGCTGGTGCCTAAGAATTGGGCAAAACTCGAATAATGGAAACTAGGTCACAAGTCTTACCCCATTATGTGTGGAATCCTTTCCCAAAACTGTTGTTCGAAAAATCTCGAAAAACCATTGATTGAGGAGAGAGCAATCTGCAAAAAATTGGGATGTATTAATATCGGGCACGCCTCTCCTACCCAAGGTAGGAGATGGGTTCTAAACCATAAGATCAAGGATCAGATGGTCCTAGTTGTGAGTGAAATCAATAATAAAGAGTAGTCGTGTGACACATATGATTGCTTACCAAATCCAATTCGAATAAAGTGTTAAAGCAATTAATTTCCTATTTTCTCTTTCTTCATTTGAAGGTGCAAATGAGCCCCAAATTAACTGAAATTTGACACCCAACCTATTTTGGACATGAGGAATCCAAATATGCAATTATATTTGCCTTTCGAGAACTTTTTGTTTGTTAAATAAATCAAAACTTATTTTCTCTTTCCTCCTTCATTAATGGTTATAAGATTCTCCAAATTTGATGATTGATGAAACTTCACCCACAAGTTAAATTAAGTGCCTTGGATACAAATTTGCCATCAATTTTACATGTTGGAGTTTTTCATACATTTATTTAATATTGTGAAGGTACTACACACTTTCTCCCTCCTGATTTCATCTTTTAATCACACATTCTCCAAATTGAGTAAAAACTCACCCAAAGGTATATTTTAATGTGTGAATTACAAATCTAAGATTATTTTCCACTTTTGAAATCATAAGTATTTTATTTCATATTTTGAAGAAAAACTCATATTTTCTTTCCTAAAAGAAATTAGGGTAGTTATTAAAGTGCAAAATAATGTGAAACTTGACTCCCAAGTTAATTGGGATCCATGTAACACGAATTTCACATTATATTTCTCTTTTTGAATCTCCTTTCATGAATTATAACATTTTTGGCTTGTCATCATTGTAATATTATTTCATCATCATTATTATTCATCCAAATTGTGCCCCATATCTTTATATTACAACCAAAAGAATTATCTATCGTTATTGTGCACAAATTATCATGAAATGTCCATTTATATCATGTGACATATTTATGTATCCATTATTGGCCTAAGCTTAACGTGTGAACATTATATTACACTGAGGTGATTTATACATGCATTAGCTCATTAGGGTTATACTAAACAACTTTTAGGTCTCACCTCAACATTGTTTGGCTAAGTCCAAAAGGTCAAAGTTTTAGGGTAGGGTCCAAGATCTGGCATGCTACAACACTCCACCCCTTTAAAGGATTTCATCCTCAAAATCTATTTATCCAAACATCAACAACCAACTACTCTCCACCCCTTAAAAGGTTTATCCTAACAAGTCAAACTAAACAACACTTAGGGTTACCCACATATCTTTTAATTGTGAATGTTTTAAAGATTTATATTGCTAATGGATACAATTAATAAGTTAGAACCATCTAGGGTTGAGTTGTTAGGTCTTTGTGTGTCTCTAACCTAACAACCCAAGATCCAAAAAGTCATAGGATACAAAGGGTAGATTCGCTACACCTTAACATTATCTCACATATTCCTAGTCACTTCTTCAAAGCTAGGGTTAGTGCCTACTAATTCTAGGGTTTCTCCACTAAAACTTCACATATCTCTTAATTGTGACTTTGTTCAAGAAATCATCGAGAAAAATAGAGAAAATTTTTGTACATATAGTAGTATAATGAAAATATTTTTTCTATCGATAAGAAACATTGAGAAGTAAAACCAACACGTTGGTCAAAATTCAATGTGAAAACCAAGTCACAATATATCCATAATAAGAACTCTTCATCCAACTACCTCCTCAACATAATTGCATCCTTAAGTCAAACCTCATATCATCAAGAGATATTGTTGCAACCCAAATTTTTGGGTGCTTTTGGTTGGAAATGCAATTTCCCCAATAAATGTATGATTATGGGAATTGTATGAGTTATATGTATTAAATGGATTTCCTTTCCAATATATCTTTTTTGCATGTGATTTCGTGGATCATAATATGATAATGAGGCCAATATGATTAAAAGAAAAAGAAGAAATAAAATAATGCATAAATAAGAAAAGTATTGAGAATATAATGAAAGTATGAGAAATATGGGGACATATGTGGGAATGACTCATCATGGATTAGATTTAGAATCCAAAAGGATTCTAATGGTAAAAGGAATCCAAATAAAGAGTAAGAGAGAGAAAATATGCATAAAATATGCCTTAATAAGTGATAACTTCCATATGGAGATAATTATCTCATACTTTTGAGTTTGAGTCCCAAACTTGGCACACAAGTGGTTTAAGTCATTATGGATTTTCCCTTAAAATTTGGGATTAAAAGGATGCTTGATTGAGGAGATATGATTTTTGTAATATTTCCTAAAGTGAAAAGGAAATAAAATGAGATTTATTAAATGTCACACGGTTTTGGAAACAGGGACCCGACCCTGTAATATTCGCATTGGATGTAGACCGTTCAATCACAGATCAACGATATCCGTATCATCTCCTACCCCGAGCCAGTTTGGGAAAGGGGTTGTACGCTGGTCAAGAACCAACACCCCCTTCTCTCTCCTCTCTTCACGGTTTGCCTCAATTCCTTCTCTAATAGTTTCGAGAGGATCAGATGGACCCAACGAGCCCTAATTTGGTGACTTTCGTGGGATCTTTGGAAAACGACCAATTCACTATCTTATTAGGACTTTAGGGGGTAATGGAAACACCCCTAGTTCTCACCCCCTCTTCCTATAAAAGGCCATAGAGGACTTAGCCTTGGCCGTGAGAGCCCTCCTCCTCAGCTAATTTCCTATGATCTATCTTGGTTCATCACCACCCAGACACCAAGTTCCCCCTGTCTTCCGCCGACGAACGTGCCTGGAATTGGCCCCCTTCTCGCATCTCTTCGTGATGCTCGAACCCTCAGACGAGTTCGTCTGTGCGTCGCGGAGGCTCCAGTACTAGTACCCAACTCTCCGGTGTAGTGGATCACAGGGCAACACCTCAGTTGACTGAAGATAGAGCCTGTCTCGTGAACGAGAGGTGTGATGGAGGAAGAAGATGAGTAAGGGGAAATTACCTCCTTGCCCCCAGGCGTGTGTGACCCTCAAGTCAAAGGAGCAGGGGCAAAGGTGTAATATCACCTTGACTGAGATGCCAGCTAAGTGAGCCATACACTGAGAGGTCTGCCTATGTGGCTGCCGATGATTCATCAATCCCTAATCTGCATGGAAAAGAAAGGGGCCGAAGGGATGACGTGGCGATCTATTATTGGTCCAGAGGTAAATTATTTAGAAAAAGCATAATAAAAGATTGGCAACTCAGATTAAAGCATGTTATATATGAAAGTTGATTAGAAAAATTCAAGGAATTCGTTAAAATTATAATGGAAGCCTGATTCTTCTTTCAATTCAAAAAGTATGTAAATATGCTATCTTTAATAGTTTTATTAATGAAAAACCCTAGATTTTGATGATTAATGAATTGGGAAGGGTTATATGGATGTTTAAAGTGGAAATTAACTTGTTGTTAATAAAAGGAAACTTTATATCTAAAAATATGATCTTTTTACATAACTGGCTTAATTTAGGATTCCATGTACATGAATACGCATTAATGGGCCTAAAAACCCTAATTTTGGTAATTATGACTTTTAATGGTTTTAATTGTGCAAATCCATGAATAAAACAGAGATATGGTGATCGTAAGCCAATTTGAGTATAAAAGATCCTTAATGTGGATAATTTGAGTAATTATGGGTTTTATGAGTAGAAAAGCTATTTTAGGGTTTGTTGACCTAAAAAGGATAAAGTTTGAGAAATTAATCTACAAAACCCTAATGAATCCTAATGAGACTTAGAACCCTTAGAAAGGTGTCACAAGTTAATAAAGATTTTTTTGGGATGTGATGGTAACAACTAGGTGTTATACATGTTTTCAAGATCAATGTTTGCTTGCTTGATTGATTGATTGGCTTGCTTGATTGGACATCTTGTTGGATTTGGATATATTGCTTCTTTGAGATCTCCAAAGTAGGTATGTGGTTACGCTTATGGTTAAATCACTTTAGTTTCATGGCAATTTTCATGGTTTTACTAGTTGCTTGAAATTAACTGATTGGTTGAAATTTATTTCATGCAACTATAAAGTGACTATGACTATCACCATAATTATGTGTGCATGACTAGCTCAGATCCTGGTCCTCCTCTGTAGCTCTGATGATGATGAGATAGATGACCTAGTACTTGGTCTACCCGTAAGGTAGGATCATCAGGTTATCATGAGTCGATGTATTGGTGTACCCTTGGGTAGGACCATACAACTCCACGACCCTATGTATTGATCTACATGTAAGGTAGGATCATGGGGGTTAGTTGAGATCTACCATATGAGAGGTAGTATTCATGTCCACTGTAGGGACAACACAGAGGCTAGGGTATGTAAGGATTGAGTAGCCATGCTTAAAATGTAAAGTTTGTTTTGTTGAATCATAATTGCTTGCAAAATGTTGTTACAATTAAATGCAAGATTATTTGTTCGCCCACATACCAGTATAATTTGTGTTTTGTTTGTCGACGTTTTAGGTAATATCTAAAATTGGAAAAATGGTAAAGTGTCACTTGTGAAGATTAAAGTTAAAATAATAAATGAGGATTTAGGTAGATAGAATCCTACTTCAGGTAGAAGTCCCAGTTACCTAATTTTGAAGGTATGTTAAAAGAAAAAAATTATTCCATTTTTCAGTTTAGTCTTTAGTAGAATTTATTAATTATTTTTTATCATTTGCAAAACCACTGATACTATTTTGGGATAATGCCTCAACCTTCTTGGTCTCCCTTAATTGGGGGTTACCGGGAAGCTGGTTCGTTACATTTGGTATCAGGGCTAATGGTTTCTCATTTAATCCTTAATAATTATTAAAGTTTACAAACTTTGTAGAACCCGAGGGAGTTATTAGAGGATATTCTGATGATGGAGGTGTCTAGAAAGGGATCACGATCCGGGGGTTGGCAATATTTTTCCTCTGCCCCGCTAGTCAGTCTACGAGGACTCCCGAATACTGTGTGACCGCCTGGCCAAAGATGGAGGTTCTGATTTGAAATAAGATACCTTTAGGACTCTCTAATCTATTTCCTCCCTTCTCAACCCTAATTCAAGCAAGGTTCTAAGTTTTAGGGTTTTCTCTCTCTTCCCCACCCTCTTGGGGTCAGGGTAAGTATGATAAGGATTAAGGAATCCTTCACCAAATTAATGAAAAGCATGTAACCAAGATGTCATGGACATAATTTTAATAGTTTAAGTGTAAACTAAAGATTAGTTCCATGCTTAGGTTGAATGGCGTGTGTTGTCATGCCCTCAGGAGAGATCTGAGGTTAGACCTTCTTGTGGGAGGACAAGAAGAGAGAGTTAGCCTTAGAGGCAGAGGCCTCTAAGAAGAGGTAGAGACCTGACGCATCCTAGATGATGCCAACCCTAACCTTAAGTGGTAGTTAGGGAGAGAGATGTCAGGATGAGTTAGACATCATGGTTGACCATGTAGGTATGTACGTGGGTTGACATGCATAGAGGCTTTGTGTACCCATGAGAAGCATGATCTAGGTTTGACCTAGTGCTTTTGGTAACCCGACCTTGGCTGGTCGTGCCTGTCGAGGGTGAGGAATTGCTCCCTCTCATGGAGGATAGTGGTGACCATATAGAAACCCTTATGGGCATATAGGAGCAGGGAAGAGGCATGAACCTACATAGAGGTGGACAGTAGTAGGCTGAGCACAGGTTTTAGATCTAGACCCATAGGGTTATGCCTAATGTTCATGAGAGGAGCACGCAGAGCCTAGGATGATATGTTCGGAGATAGGTCTTGATAGTATGTTTCACCCCGATAGGTGTAGATCTATATCCTTAAGGGCTTAACCCATATTCTATGAGAGAACCTCAAGTTGTAGGACCAGTTGTAGGGTTTGCTCTAGAGAGAGAGGGTAAGACCCGATGAAGAAGGTTAGAGACCTTGACTCTGAGACATGAGGGACCATGAGAAATTGGGTATGTTATGACCTATATTAGACGACCCTGAGTAGATATTTGTGGTTGCCTCATGCACGATCCTTGGAGGCTTATCGTACCTTGAATGCCTTAGAGGAACCAAACCCTAGAAGAGAGAAAGAGGCTTTATGAAAGTGCCTACCTTTTAGGTGTAGGAAGGAGAGTTCCATAGACCCTGAAGGGGTATGGTAACAAGTTGTGAGGTTTCACACCCAGTTGGTTGTCCTTATGTAGGGCTCTAAGGGTTGTTCACGTGGAAGAGTGTTAGGAAGTATATGCCCTATCTGATATAGGTTCAGTTCATGGTTGAACAGCTGAGCATGTAGTTAGCTAGCTGATGCATAAGAAGTGAACCTGGGGTTCCTAGGACAAAGAGAGGAAGTAGTAGTACCTAATGCACATGATGCTCACGAGGATGATTGAGTTCATAGTATTTGAGTATGGCACCCCTCATGTGTTAGAGCAAAAGGAAACCCACTCGAATGAGAAATATGTTGATGAACCACTCACAAAAGTTGGTGACATATGATATTGGTCCAACCTTGAGGAATGATGAATATGTTTGACATATCAAGGAACTTAGCATTGTTTTGTAGGTCGTCTCATTTCTAGCTACGTGCCCAAGTAGCATGATAGGGCTAAGCATATACATGATGAGGTAAACCTTGGAGAAAAGGACGTTTGTGACCTTGTTGCTATCAAGAGATAGTTTTCTCCCATCCTGGGGAGGGACCCTTTTGTAGGGTGAGTATCAACTTTTGTTTAGGTTTGAGGTAACCTAAAGAGGTCTCTCTTATAAGAGTTTGATGAGCTAAGTGGAGAACACATGGTATGAGCATGAATCTATAGACCTTTGTGTGACCATATCTAAAGGGCATGAGGATAGGTTGCCATGGTGAGAACTTGTATGGGGCCAGACCGAGGTAGGTAGATCGCCATGATCCCTATGAAAGAATGTAAGTTTGACCACGTATGCCCAGAGAGATTATGTAGTTTTTGGGTAGGGATTCAAGTTTGAGATGTACCATGATAGAATCCTAAGTCTATACTAAGTCCATATAGGGATAAGACTGATGGGAGCAGGAGTTGTCTATTCCCTTAATGTACAAGACCATAGGGCCGAGAGGTGATAACTACCTTTACCTAAGGCTCATGGGTTATGAGGCTGGCCACCTTCATGAGTTCATGGGGCCTAAGGGGTAAATGTGAGAGGCACACCCTAGATGCATAAGGGCCAGATCACTCCAAAAGTGTCGGCACCCTAGACACCTTGAGGAAAAGACTAAGGATTGTACATAATAGATATGTTAAAATCCAGAGGTGATGGGAACAGTCTTCCCATGGGTGTAGACCCATAATGGAGAAGTTCATGGTGTGGAGACATGTGATGTATGTTTTAACTTAGATTAGAAAGTGTGGTGGTGAAGTGTGATGCACTACTCTTGGAACGAGATCAACTTTGTATTTGGACTACAGCCAAATGCTTATTTCATCTTGTTATGGGGGTGAGAGACAGACAAAACACATGCCATATACTAAGGGTCAAGGTGATATGAGTTGAATTGTTTCTATGATGCTTGAGGATAGAGGAAGTACCACACCTTATGAGAGTATGTTGGATAGATGGTTTGAGAACATGAAGAGAATCAAGATGATATGAGGAACGTACCTCTCTGGAAGTAGTTTGGAATCTATGAGTCATAAATTTGGGTTTGATAATCGAGATGATGAGCTCGAAGTTTTCTTGACTCAGTTAGACCTAAACCTGAGATAAGTATGATGAATGGAGTATATGAAGGTTTATGTTTTCAACATCACCTAGCACATAAGGAAGCCTATGTGGTAATGAGATGTACTCAGTTGAATACAACTCAGGTGTACAACTGTCTTGTATAGCCAGTAGAGAGACTAGAAGAGGTTTCTAGGTGAACCTTGTGGTCATTAGAAGGCTAGTCCTATGTTACTAACACCCAGATACAACCAAACACGTTGGTCAAGTTGGTGGTTTCCCAATTAGCCGACCCAGAGCTTGATGGGGTGAAAGGATTGATATAAGAACCTCAGATACAACTCTTGGGAAAAGAAGGTGGTGAAACCCACTAATAGAGTTTTTTTGGGTTTCTGAGGAGTCAACCTTGAGGAATCATGTCATGCAAGTCGTTCATGATTTTACATACACCATACATCGTGGTACTACTAAGATAGTTAAGTTTTATAGTAGTACTACAAAGACCTGAGATGAAAAAGTATATAGAGTTGCATGAGTCCAGTTTCCATGCATGTCAGAGGTTGAAGGTTGAACACCAGTAACCCAGTGAGTTGCTACGGATAATGAAGAGTCCCTAAGAGGGAATGGGAGTAGAGTACCATGGACATTGTGGTGGGTCTCCCATGGAACAAGGGTGGTCATGATGCAATATGGGTTATGGTAGATCGCCTTACCAAGTTGACCTAATTCCTTATCTAAGAGAGATCACTATCAGTATGATAGTTTTGGTTGAACTATATATATGTGAGAGAGATAGTTCAACTATACCATGATCTGAGTTCAAAGGTTCTTGAGTATGACCTAAAGTTCACTTCCATGTTGTGGAAGTAGGTACAAGAAGAACTCGATGCTAGATTGAAGTTTAGTACAACATATTTCCCCTGACTGATGGATAGCCAAGAGAGTATGATCCATACTTTCGAGGGTCTGATGAGAGGATGTGTTCTCATTCAGGGTGATTTGTGGGAGCAGTTCTTGCCTTTAGTTTAGTTTGCTTGTGATGATAGCCACCATAGCCAGTATCAAGATGTAAGATGATTTGTAAGGGAAGCTGTGTTGGTCACTACTTCACTAGGGTGATGTCGGTAAGAGGACCTTGTGAAGGTCAGAAAGAGACCACAAGTGTAAGAAGATGATGTCGCTTTGATCAAGCAATGGTTGAGGAAGCCCAGGATCGATAGGAGCTGTAAGATAATGTGAAGCATACTGACATGCAGTTCACTATGTGTGTACATGTGTTATGAAAACCCGACCCCTCTAAGCTATTACTGAGAAAGTTGAGTCCCCGATACATGGGTCCATTTGAGATGAATTGGTGGAGTTGCTTATGTTTAGCCTTACCACTCAAGATAATATGATGTATGATGTGTTCCATGTGTCATATCTAGGCACTATGTGATGTACCTAAGCCATGTGTTGAGCA
Organism: Alisma plantago-aquatica; assembly: GCA_963693085.1. Lineage (NCBI taxonomy): Eukaryota > Viridiplantae > Streptophyta > Magnoliopsida > Alismatales > Alismataceae > Alisma > Alisma plantago-aquatica. Next base: position 1,131,143,034 of record OY856413.1, on the reverse strand, counting down.
TTGAACCTATTGAACTCCAAGGGAGGCCAACTTACCCTGAGTCACCTATGAAAGTATGAGATACTGACGTGAGAGAGAGCTCAGGAGTACAGAATAGAAGATGACAAAGGTGCTTTGGAAGCACCATGGAGAGGATGAAGGCACATGGGATCCAATGATGGGCATGGAAAAGTCTTATCCTGAATTGTTTGTATGTTTGATGGAATTTTGAGGACAAAATTCTTTTAAGAGGGGAAGGATGTTACAACCCCAATTTTTGGGTTCTTTTGGTTGGAAATACAATTTCCCCAATAAATGTATGATCATGGGAATTGTATGAGTTATATGTATTGAATGGATTTCCTTTGCAATATTTCCTTTGTGCATGTGATTTAGTGGATCATAATATGATAATGAGTCCAATATGATTAAAAGAAAAAGAAGAAATCAAATAATGCATAAATAAGAAAAGAATTGAGAATATAATGAAAGTATGAGAAATATGGGGAAAGATGTGTGAATGACTCATCATGGATGAGATTTCGAATCCACAAGGATTCTAATGGTAAAAGGAATCCAAATAAAGAGAATAAAAGAGTAAAAGAGAGAAAATATGCATAAAATATGCCTTAATAAGTGATAACTTGCATATGAAGAGAAGTCTCTCATACTTTTGAGTTTGAGTCCCAAACTTGGCACATAAGTGTTTTAAGTCATTGTGGATTTTCCCTTCAAATTTGGGATTAAAAGGAGGCTTGGTTGAGGAGATACAATTTTTGTAATATTTCCTAAAGTGAAAAGGAAATAAAACGAGATGTATTAAATGTCACACAGTTTTGGAAACAAGGACTCGGCCCTGTAATATTCACATTGGATGTAGACCGTTCGATCACATATCAATGGTATATGTATCATCTCCTACCCCGAGCCAGTTCAAGAAAGGGGTTGTACGCTGGTCAAGAACCAACATCCCGTTCTATCTCCTCTCTTCACGATTTTCCTCAATTCCTTCTCCACTAGTTTCGCGAGGATCAGAAGGACCCAACGAGCCTTAATTTGGTGAGTTTCATGGCATCTTTGGAAAATGCCTAATTCCCTATCTCATTAGGACTTTGGGGGGCGATGGAAACACCCCTAGTTCTCACCCCCTCTGCCTATAAAAGGCCATAGAGGACTTAGCCTTGACCACGAGAGCCCTCCTCCTTGGCTAATTTCCTCCGATCTACCTTGGTTCATCGCCACCCAGATGCCAAGTTCCCCCTATCTTCCACCGACAAATGTGTCTGGAATTTCCCCCCTTCTCGCATCTCTTCGTGATGCTCGAACCCTCAGACGAGTTCGTCTATGCGTCGCGGAGGCTCTGGTACTAGTACCCAACTCTCCGGTGTAGTGGATCACGGGGTCAACACCTCAGTTGACTGAAGATAGAGCATGTCTCATGAACAATAGGCATGCTGGAGGAAGAAGATGAGTAAAGGGAAATTACGTCCTTGCCCCTAGGCACGCGTGACCCTCAAGTCGGAGGGGAAGGGGCAAAGGTGTAATATCACCCTGATCGAGATGCCAGCTAAGCGAGCCACATGCTGAGAGGGCCACCTATGTGGCTGTCAATGATTCATCAATCCCTAATCTGCATGGAAAAGAAAGGGGCCAAAGGGATGATGTGGCAATCTACTATTGGTCCAGAGGTAAATTATTTAGAAAAATCATAACAAAAGATTGGTAACTTGGATTAAAAATGTTATATATGAAAGTTGATCAGAAAAATGCAAGGAATTCATTAAAATTATATTGGAAGCCTGATTCTTCTTTCAATTCAAAAAGTATGTAAATATGCTATCTTTAATAGTTTTATTAATGAAAAACCCTAGATTTTGATGATTAATGAATTGGGAAGGGTTATATGGATGTTTAAAGTGGAAATTAACATGTTGTTAATAAAATGAAGATTTAGATCTAAAAAGATGATCTTTTTACATAACTGGCTTAATTTAGGGTTCCATGTACATGAATATGCATTAATGGGCCTAAAATCCTAATTTTGGTAATTATGAGTTTTAATGGTTTTGATTGTGCAAATCCATGAATAAAATAGAGATATGGTGATCCTAACCCAATTTGAGTATAAAATATCCTTAATGTGGATAATTTGAGTAATTATGGGTTTTACGAGTAGAAAAGCTGTTTTAGGGTTTGTTGACCTAAAAAGGATAAAGTTTGAGAAATTGATCTAAGAAACCCTAATGAATCCTAATGAGACTTAGAAACCTTAGAAAGGTGTCCTAAGTTAATAAAGAGTTGTTTGGGATGTGATGGTAACAACTAGGTGTTATACATATTTTCAGGATCAATGTTTGCTTGATTGATTGATTGGCTTGCTTGATTGGGCATCTTATTGGATTTGGATATATTGCTTCTTTGAGATCTCCAAAGCAGGTATGTGGTTACTCTTATGGTTAAATTGCTTTAGTTTCATGGTGATTTTCATGGTTTTATCAGTTACTTGAAATTAACTGATTGGTAGACATTTATTTCATGCAACTATAAAGTGACTATGATTGTCACCATAATTATGTGCATGAGTAGCTCAGATCTTGGTCCTCCTCTGTAACTCTAATGATGATGAGATAGATGACCTAGTACACGGTCTACCCATGAGGTAGGATCATCAGGTTATCATGATTCGATGTGATTTATTAATTATTTTTTATTATTTGCAAAACCATTGATCATATTTTGGGATAACACCTATGACTTCTTGGTCTCCATTAATTGGGGGTTACCGAGAATTGGGGTCGTTACAGATACAAATCATTATCAATCTATATGATAGGGTATATCTCCTAATCCTTATCACATATTTAACATAGATCAATTCTAGGGTGAACATCTCACCTAGAGGGCAACTATGCAAGGTAAGGGTTCTAATTAGGGAGACAAAATTGAAATACCCAAATTCCAACTACCATGGGCTCTAATACCATGTTGTCAGGAGTGGGACCCAGAGGAGATCCACTCCCAACTAAAAATTTGAAGAACAAAACATCCATCCCAAACATACTCAAAAGGCATGCTGAAACATGTGTAAATTTTCAAATATTATTAATGGAATTCAAATATCCTCATCATCAATACCATCCTAAAGTAAATATCATAACATCCACAAAGAAATGTCACAACTAACCTACATATTAGATTATGGTCTTATGGGTCCCATCACATTAGATTTTTCTCATCAAGATGCTTATATGTACCACATTTGATTCCAAAATCTAATGTTCACACTCACATAGACAACCTATGGATATTCTTGGGTAAGAATCTCTTTTAGAGGGTTTCCATGAAGGGTAGAGGATTTACTTAGGGGAGATATAATCGAAATAATCGGAATCTGACGCCAGATCTTATACCATCATGTATGGAATGGTACCTGAGAGGGAATCCCCTATCTACTTAATCAGATTAGAGTCATCATCCATAAAAACATGCAAAAAAATCACAGTTGGATGAATAACTTGTATTTGATCTTTCATAAATGGTTGTCATATAGACCAAAGTATAGCAGTAGAATATAACATCATTATTTTATTCAATTTTACAAGATTACATAATAAAGTCTCACTTGGGTTTACATGAAAGAAACAACTTCATCACTAGGCAGAGGGATTTTGAAACTATCTCAAGTTTATCTCTGAAGAGTCATCTCAACTAATCTAAGTCCAATTCATCATGTCAAGTCCACCATGTTCTTCACCTAAGGGGTTAGAAGCATACCCCACAAGAGAAGACATTAGAAAGTTGTCAGCAAATTTTTTTTAGTATGAGCATATAAATAGGGATTGAGCACTACTAGGAAAAAATACAACACATATAATAAGTATTTCCATTCAATAGAAAAGTATCATCCAAGTATATATCAAAAAAATGAATTTGAGTATGATGACGATTAACAATTAGACTTGCCATTAAACGAAATAAGGTATGCCAAAAAATCACACATAAAGCCTTTCATGCACATAACTTATCAAAGATAATATTCAAACTGCATGTAAGTGAAATAACCATAGCACTAGTGAAATATAAATAAAAAATGGTGGCTAGGACACATAATCTAAAACTTGATAGAGTATGGCACATAACTAAAATCTCCAATATATAAAGTGGTAACAAGACCCAGGTATGGGGCACATAACCACCACCCTAAAACATAATACCAACTCATAACCCAAAACACAAAGTACTTATATCACTCTAGGGCTACTTAATCTACATTCATGCATTAATAATGTAGAATTAGGTGAAAGTATAGTTACATAAGTAAAAGTAATGAGATTTCTATCACACAAATGTACAATATGAAATATCCACCTCAGAAGGGGAAAATTTTTGGTTCCTTCTCATAATGAGGAACAATTTAGTTCAGTTCCACAATTAGGGTTTTATCTTGAAGCAAAGTACAATTTCAAGTCCCACTTGAATTAAAACTATGCAAGATTATCAGGAACTCTAATTTATTATGATTAGACCTAGTTAGGTCATAAAGTCAAAGAGAAAATTCATTAAAAAATATGTCAAAGAGTCCCAAAAGAGAGAAATATAGAATGAATTGCTCAATATAGGATCCAAGGCATGCAACATACATCAAGAGAGAGAGAAATTAGGTCAGCTTCTCAATATAGAAACTAGGAGATGAAACACACCTCAAGTCATGTGTCAACCTCCAGTGTCCAAACCCTAGATCCAACTAGAGTACTTCTCACCTGTTATTACATTCAAATATCAATACCATTAGTTTATATGTGCATATTTCAAACCCTAGATTATGAACTCTTATATTTGTTGGATTTAGGTTATGAATTAGATTTACTTAGTTAGAGAATCTTTTTATACTTCTGATGAGTATTTATTTATATTTATGATGATTAAATAATTAGTTATGAATTTACTACATTAAGTTGATTTATTGAATTATAAGATAAACCAATTTCACAATTATCGATTTGCCTAGACATGTGATTATCATATGATATTGTGGGACAAGGTCATCCAATACTTTCATAGAGGTCTACATTGGGCAATCAAATGAGTTAACATGTAGAAAATACACAAAATCCCATGAATGGAGTGACAAATTTTAGTTAATACAAGGGTAATGTGATAAAATGCCAGGGATCATCTTCCTAACTATCTTTAGTTCTCATGGTGCTCTAGAAAGCAACATAGTTCAAAATTTTGGGGATCAAAACCCAACTACTAGATTCCAAAACTTACCACAAACATAACCAACAATTCAAGTGACTCAAGAAAATTCAAAGAGCCCAGACAAAGGTTCTTAAGGTCCTCGTCTCTTAAAATCTAGTTCTCTGACAAGGCTATAATTGATCTAAAAGACCAAGCCAGGGAGAACATTGCTAAACAACCCAAATGTTAAATCTAGATAAAGTAGAGGTGTCAAAAAGGATTGTATGGTTCAAGCGGATCCATAGGTAAGGAAACTAGAACTATTCAATGCTAGGAAGCTAGTTATAAATAAAAGGAAGGAATGGAAAGAGAGGGTAAATTAGCAATACCTCGAATAAGAGAAATTGGAAGTGTGAAGAGCTCCAGGTAGGTCAACAAGATGATGCTAGATGGTTTCCAAACTAGGCAGCAGTCTCCAGTAGGCTGACGAACATGTACATACTTAAGTAGCAAAGTTAAGTTGGGGGAATTAGGTGTAGATAGATTGTCAAACTATGAGGTATTGGAGAAGTTTTTTAGGAGTTATGCAAAGGTAACAAGGTTTTTATAGAGGGGTTTAATTACCCATGTATTCTAGGAGAAGAAAGAAAGAGTGTAACATGGGAGAAACATGGGAAAAGGAAATTAGGGTTCATTAAATAATAAGGGGTGTGGAATACTAACAAAATAGTCTCTACCTATGAGGAAAGGATAGGTGGAAATCACAGTCAAACATATCGCAAAAAAAGTTAAGAATCATGAGAGAAAATGGAGAAGAGAAATCGACCCAAATGGTCTCCAGTGATATGTGTGTCTTGTCTCCTACCAAAGGTAGGATACAATGTTGGTGTCGTTCAATCAGGATCAAACTAACTAAATGAAAATTGCACTGACAGAAAAAAGAGTCTGGGTGAGACAGATATATAAATCCAAGTCCTTAAAAAACATCATATCAAGTATGAAGCAATAGTTTAATTAATTTTTCCTTTTTTATTGGTTTTAGGCATCAAAGATGTGCAATTAATACTAATTTAGAACCTAGCCTAATTTTTACATATAGAATCTGAATATGCAATTAATTTTCACTTTTAGGAGTTTATAATGAGTCATGTGATTTATTTGAGTCTTCTTAGCATTATTTTGTAAAATTCACTTGTGGTGTATATCATTCTCCAGTTAAATTGAAACTTGGCATCTTAACTAATTGGGACTCAAGGAATTCTATTTTAACATTATATAAAACTATTGGACTTCCTGATAAGAGTAACAATACAATTAGGTTCTTGGCTAAATATCTTCATATGCATTATTTTACAACAAATTATCATCAACACTTACTAGTTAGAGTTCTATTTCCATAATGACATTGTCAAAAGGGTTATGTGTAATATATTGCGTGAATCTCCATATTTTACTTATTTAACTCATTAAGTCCATTAATTCAATATTACCTTAGATAATGACACATTCATATTTATGGACATGAAAACTCAAATTTTTATTCCATTTCATGTATTAAGCACATTATGCCTCTCACTAGGCATATCTTAGTGATTATGTGTATACTAGATATTAAAGGAAACATATGTGACATATATAATGAACTCACCTACATGTCAGCACATTTTTAGGTTATTATGTTAGTATGAATGTATCTTGATATGTGATGTTGATTTTAGAACCTTATGCCACTAAATGTATTATATATGTTTTCAAACTTGTGTCGGTTAGGGTTACCTTTGAATTTCTTGTTATCTGTGCATTACTATTTTATAGGGTTTATATGAAATTATGTTTGGTCAAAATTAAATATATGAGCATACAAGCATCCTATGCAAGGTATTTGGGTTTCTAGAGTCAAGGGGCTATTTTTGATATGTTTTACCTTCCCTATATAACTTGGTCATTACCACTCCCCAAAAAACTTACATGGATGCAACTTAGTGTTTGGTTACTATAATCACCAATTACCTCTCTATGGTGATGGAACATTTCCTAATTGTAAGTTGTTTCTTGTAGCGATGAGACAATGTACTGTCGTGATCACTCTTGGATAGGCTTAACATTAGTTCCCTTATTAAACCCTTTTCCTTGTGGTCTTTTAAGCATGCCTTGATTGTTTCCACTTTGAAGAGTGATCATGAATGAATAACAACTTGAAACCCGACTTAAGTTTTAGAGTTATGGTATTCCTTATTGCTGAATATCAACTGAAATAAATCCCACTATAGTTTGGCAGACTTGTCTTCAGCATGGAAATTGCTACAATGTAGTTTTACCCAAAACTATTTTTCCAGGAGTATGTATATTATCTCCCTCAAATTTTAATTCTCAGATACACTAGGTATAGTTGAAAAAAGTTATGAGTTTGAGTGAATATCATTTATGATTCATCTATATCATTGTCACAGTGTTAGTGGGATACTTATATAATTCCCTCAGGGCATATAGATGCATAATTACCTAACGAGACCAAATGTTAGATGCCTATATAGTTCCTTTGTTCTTGTAAATCCTAAACCCTTCTTAAAATAGTCAGGTGGCCTAAGGGTTCCATTATGTCCCTTTTTAAGTATATGTACTCCATTACATGATTGGGTATGTTTATTGTGAAGTGACCAACAGTGGGTGAAGTAACTCATAAGGATCTAGTAGAGGATCATGTTCCTATAATCTATATCCCTATCACCAAGGGTATGAGTTAGAGTTGTTTTTGGTATACTCTTATAGATGCTTGAAGGTTTAGACTCTCTTGGTATAATGAGTAGTTACTTGGTCTCATATTGATATTTTCACCAACTTATTAGCTTCACATTAAAATAATTTTCTTCTTTGAATTATTTTACTACCCTATACTACATGCAAAAAAACTTTTTAGGTTTTGATTGATGATTTCATGAACTAATTCGCTACCATATGAGGTTCTAACTAGTAAGAAAACCCTCTGTCTAGAATCCACTAACTGGTTATCTACCTAAATACCACCTAACTATGGATAAATAAGTAAGAAGAAATTTTGGACATATAAAACTTAGTAAATATATCTCGAATTACATCCATAGATGGTTAGTTAGATTATAGGTTTATCCTTTAAGGGGTGGAGTTAGTACCTTAGTAGAGTAGAAGAATAATTTGACCTTAGCATTTCCTAAACTTAATGATGAAAGCACTAGGTAACCCATTGTAAAGTTCCTCAAAAAATCACACACAGAATTACTCCCTAACTAGGGTCGTTAAATATTGTTGATACAAATACAAAATGCATAATCGTAAAAGAGTCCATACCATAAGATGTGCTTATGGAACTCAGATTAGTTTCTTGATTGAGTAAACCTGACTAGTTGATTCCAAAAACAGATTGTCTAAGGAGGCAAACAATATGATTAGTTAACATATTAAAAGTTGATCCTCATGTCCTTATGAACTAACTCACTATAAGGCCTTTTGAAGTTCTATTATTATTTTGTAAGTGATAAATATAATGATTTTACATCACAATCCAACATGGTAATAATGAAATCAAGTGATTAAAAATGAAGTAAACAACCACTCTTGATGAATCATATACTAATGATATATTAGTAAGTACAAAAATATGTGTAGCTTGGTTGATGCCAGGCATATTGGTGGGCTTGGTTATGAATTGATGGGTTTCAGTAACGAAGTCCATTTTAAGAGATGGAATGTTGTAACATACTCAAATCTAGGTATAGCTCAACTTTACCTATCCTTAGGCATGTTTTTAGTTATGTTAATATTAAATTATTTTTCTTTAAAATTGATGGAATTAGGATTCATGGATTTCAAGAAATGTAACATTTTACAAAAATTCCTTTTGTATGAAGTTTGCATAAGATAATGTCATAAGTATCTCATGGAGATAGCAAATTCATTAATTTATTAAATTTGACCCTAATTTGACATTCTAATATCACTGAAGGATTAAAGGATGAAAGAAATGGAACTAATACAAATTGTTTAGTGACAATTGATTAAGTAAGAGGAATTCATGTGTTAAGTGAATAATTTATATACGAGTAATAAAATGAAATGGCATACATTCTTAAAAGTGGAACTAGTGAAATACATGGGTTCCACATCTTGTTTATCCTAAAGGTCAAACTTGATGTCAATATAATATTGTTTACCCTCCCATTTAATTGATTATCTATTGATACATATTAATGTAGTCAAAGTTTACATTTACACCTAAGTCTTCAATTTATTTAATTGAATCGTTAGGTTTATGTGCAATGCCCCCACCACCGTCATTCTTGTATTCACATGCTTGTGCATTCAAAACCACCATTGGAGTGATTGTGGAAGTTTCTTCCTCTAACTCATGTTATTCTCTTCCTTTTCTCCTCCTTTCTTTCCCTATCCTTCCCAACCCCCCTAAGCTCTAACCCTAGCGACTTCCCCCACATGGTGCCAATATGTCTAGCCGAAAGGAATCCATTATCACAGTTGTAGATGCCAATGATATATGTTGTGTTGAAATATACAATGCTTCCCTTTCTACTTTCATCACCCCTCGGTCCGTCACCACCCTAAGGATGACCTCTAGCCACCTTTTTGCACATACATCTATTCTTATCCTCTCTACTTTCTAACTATGTCTTGATGATGCTTCCACTAATTACGATGAACACCCAATCTCCGTGTCATTGTTCAATATCTTGGGATCTACCTAGAAGGGAATCACATCTCAACACAAGTCTCCTAGGCATCCAACTGCCCTTTTTATTCCCTAGATCATTCAGAAAACTGAGTGATGCTAGAAAATAATAGTCTAGAGCTTGTAGATTCCAAACTCAAAGACCTGACTCCATACTAGTGAGAGTCCCATATGATGCCAACCAACAGCCTCAAGCCATTACTCCAAGTCACTCAAGTTTTCCCCAATAGTAGATCTTCCCTACAGCCTCCACCTAACATGTTCCAAGGATCTTACAGTCCTGGAAAACTACCTAAGTTTGAATGTTAGAGGAAGAAGAATCATGACATCATTCTAAAACATCTAGGACTTGTGCCTTCAACATGTTGATATGTGACAACTTTGATGTTGTCTTTTTTCTTCTCCAACATGAGAGTTCAAATCAAAATAGAAGTTATTAATATTTCTTGCTTCCAATTTAGACAAAACGTACCTCAATAAATTTAGAGATAAATAATGTAAATAAAAAAATAAATTTTGATTTTCCTTCCAAGAAGCACTCAGTTATATTCTTGATCATGATCTTGTAACATTGCAACTCAATGGTGATATCATCCATGCATGTGAGATTCACACTCCAAATGAATTCTTCTCTAGCAAAGTTCTAATTGATATCATCTATTTACCTTGAATGTGTCATTGCTTTATCTTTGTGCATCCTCTTATCCATGTTGATAATGATCTTCACTTGAGATGGTTGATTCATGACATATATAGTTTTTTGGGAAAGATCAAGTCAAAGAGCTAATGATAAGAACAAAGTATCCCTCTTTAAAATCCTTCAATTGTATCAGGGATATTGATGTGTCGATATTGTACCGGCAGATCCCCTAGGGGCGTGATGAATGCGTATTCACCTTAGTTTTAGTCTCCATTTTTGGCCCAATTTTGCACTGAAATCTCTCATATGCCCCTTGAATATACTCATACATAATTTTCCTCAGTTCCAAATGATTATTTAGAGTTTTGATCAAGTCCATTTGTATCCATTGTAGGATTAAGAATTGCACTATGTGCACCAGTATAGGAGACAGTGGTCCCGCTACATAGACGGTGGTCCATTAGAGTCTTGCTTTCGATAATTTGGACACTTTTTCGATGCTCAGTTCCTTCATCAGAACGCATCCTCATCATCTAGATGATTCATCAACGCAGCCCATCGACCCCATAGTAATATCTCCCCCCCCACGGGGGTGGGTTTGTCCCAAGACGGTCGCGATCAAGAACATCACCGCGACCGCGACCGCGGCACCCCACTAAGACCGTGACATAAAACCGTGACCGCGGACAAGAAGAGAAGGTCCGCGACTACGGCCAAGAAGAAATGACCAAGCCACCTCAACTAAGGCAAGACACCGTGATCGCAGCAAGTAACCTCGAACGAGGCATGCCAGTTTCTCGACCGCGAAACACACCTCGAATGTGGCACTAGGTCGGTGATCTGCACCTATAAATAGACAACCCGCTCCTTCATTTGAAGCATCTCTTCGACTCTACAATGCTGATAGGCTACTGCTCTATGTCCAGCCAAAGAAGACGATCCCCACCTTGAAAGACTACCTCTGCGGTGCCTTGCTACTCTGCCATCTCTGCTCCATCAAGATTTATCTCCTAGCCACAAAAGTGGTGGGATTTTAGATCTGCAGCACCTTCATCCGTCTTCCATCTCCCGCTCCATCTCCTACGAGAAAGAGCACGAGAAGAGAAGGAAGAAGGAGAGGGAAGATCATCCTTACATGTCTTGGTGTTCTTCTCCTTGTCCAGATCTGCCTCGCTGTCGTGTAGAAGACCATTTCTCCACCGAGCTACAATCATCTTCTTCACCATGACCATGGCAGAATCTTCCCTCACTCTTGTTCTTTGTGTTTCTATCATGAGGAGCGAGTAGTCCATTTCACTGGGGTGTGGGGACTAGCCCCGCTGTCCGTGCTTACATGTTCATCTTATAACATTTCATGGCTTGTATATAACTTTCTATTTCGTTGTTAATCTTTTAATGCATGCTTTGTGTATTGATCACCTACCTTGTATGATCTATTATATTCCTTTATTGAGAGAACTTCATACTTAGTATTTGAATATCGATTGACATGGTTGATTCCTGGACGAGAACTTCCGAAGGGATATCTCTGGAGTAGTAGGTGTATGACCCATGGGTAACGAGACATCGAGCCCATGGAGATGCTTACATAAACTTTATTTCCTAACATATGGCTTGCTACTCCATTTGGATAGTTGTATCTTGCCTAGATGTGTTTTGGATGTGTTTGCATGTGTAGTGGTGGTGAAACACGATTCCACCCCAGTGATTCCTATCATTAAGTTAAACTTAGTTTTAATCCTGCTCTTTTACTTTCTTTGCAATTAGTTTAACTAAACCCAAATCAACTCTTGTTCTAAATATTAGTCTTACTCGATCCAGATTCAACTAACACGATTCTTAAAAAAGTTGTCCCTTGGGATTCGATCCTTAACTATACTGTGATAAGACTTGTCCACTTGTGAGTGGTACTATAGCACAAGGTTTTGGTAAAAACTTAGGGATTTCATCCCTAAGAGAGTTTGTTAGTGCATTAAAAAAAACCACGTCAGGGTGAAATCCCTATAGTTTACCTAAACAAGCACAATAATCACCACCAGCAAGTGGAAAAATTTTATTGTAGTATAGTTTAGGATCAAACCCGAAGGACAACATATTTAACAATTGACTAATCAAGTTAACCGCACATAAACTAGTATTTAACACATAATTTGGATTTGGCTATTAAACTGAATTTGCAAATAGTAAAGGTTTAATTATAGGGTTGATAAATCAAAGATGAGAATGCTAGGGTGGAATGGATTTCTCCACCGCTACCTATCATTCACTCCCCACTGCATCATAGTAATCAAGAACATGTATATGTTGAGACTGAAAAATTCCCCTTTTAGGGTTAGGATAAAATGGCGGACATATATCACTCTATGCTTGCAATCATGTTACATAGAGATCATACATCTATTGCATAGAGAACACCTATCTGAAATTATCATCAAGGATTTAACTAGAATCTAATTAATATCCTAGATTTTGGGTTCAAAATTCTATACATCCAAGATCATTACAAATAAGTAAACTTGTTAATTAGACAAGTATACAAGCATAAAACAACTGATTCTAACATGAAATGATCCATACAAAAATAGATGGATATAAGAGCAAAATCAGGTAGTGTGGCTACTCCCCGCACCCTAGCCAGGGTACTACTCGCTCATGGCAATGGTAGTAGTATAAACAATGCATAGGCACAAAAGAAGATAAAATTTAATTAGTGGTGTGCAAAAGTAGTTCATCAAACTCTAGGATGATGGATTCTATGGACAAGCAAGAAAAACATTGGACATTTGCCAAGTATGGTTGTATTAATCGATATTCTATCATTGTGAACTGGATCTAGTGATGTATGGATGAAGAAGAAGAGTGATAGAGGCAGAGGACATCAACTGATGGGTGAAGGTGCCATAGAATAGGCCTTTTTTGAGATTTGGTCCTTGGGGCCCTGGCAGAGCGGAGGTGGGAGCACCTTCAGTTGATGTTTGTCAATTGATGGACGTAGGTTGAAGACACCAAAGGTTGAAGGTGTGGAATGAAGGTAGTAGCTCTAGGGGGTCAAAATGGTGGATCCCTTTTTTAGTAGGTCTGAGCCTTCTATTTATAGGCTTAGGATAGGGTTTAGAACCCTCCCAATCACCATGGTGTGAAGTATCAGCCTCCATGGAGGTGAAAAGTTGGTGGCAATGCAAGGAATACGATGAGTCATCGGTTTGCAATAGTTCCATAGGTAGACCAATATTTCATTATGTTTTGATGATCCATCAGTAGACAAGCGGGTATTGTACGGTTATCAAAGGGGGTCATAGCACAACTATCAGAAGACCAAGCAGTAGACTTTCCTTTGGAAGTGAGCACAACACAAACATTGAAAGATGATGTAGATTATCCATCAAAAGGAGTGTATATTATCAGAAGGAGAGTAGATATGCCATTGTAACAGACATCCAAGATCATCATCATAAGGCGGGGTTGGGATGGACATCGAAAGATGAAGTTCGATAGATCATCAGAAGGTGACCACCTATAGTTGGTATTGGATTTCCTTCAGTTGTCAACCAAAGGAAGGATGGATGGTGTAGACTGATGGTTAGCAGTTCTAATCCAATCTAACAGGTTGGAAGATCTGATGCAAATTAAAGATAGATGTGAAGACCACCCTCTTATCCCCAATTAAGGAAGATTGAGAGGGCTAGGGTCGTTATCATAATTCCAGGATTAGGTTTAGCAAATAACAAATAATAGTTAAAAATTTCATTGAATGGAAAAGAATTTTGATAACAATATGAAGATAGAATCTCCTCTAGGGATTTACATTGAAAGGTAAAATAAAGGTACAACATAAAGTAAATATGTCTATAATCCTCTAGTAGGCTTTAATCATACTTTTATTTGGTGTCATCATCTCTGGATGTCCATTTTTGTAGTTAATTTGTAGTTTAACCTAAAATGGCATGAAAGAAAAATGTGCTCAGTATATCTCTATACTTAGTGTGTGAGGGAAAAAAAATATACACATGTAGGTGTCACCACATAAACATCCATAGCTACAATTATTATTACATAATCAAACATGCATTTTCTGTTATAACTTCTCAACCCTTATATGATCATTCTCTATCATATACCCTCTTAAGGGGTACTACCCCTGCAGTGGTGCACATAACCTTCCCTTTAGGGCTTGGTTTCCTATTGCTCTTCCCATGCAGGCTTAACCTACTTGTGACCTTCCCTTCTGGGTTTGGTATTGTATTGTCCTTCCCTTCTGAGCTTGGCCTAATTGTGACCTTACTTTCCAGGTTTGGTCATTATTCATTTCCATAATGGCTTTCTTTCTCTTTACATGCTCATTCAACACATTAGAGATAGAAAATTGGGGTTCGAGCTGTTAAATCTAGGACTCTAGTGGGGGTGTGAATAGATCTTCAAAATTCTCACGAGATAAGTTAGACCTTCAAATTATATTAATAAAAACCAATATCTTAAGTGCAATTTGAAGTCCTAACTAAAAAGTATAGCAAGGATGAGAGAAAATCAAACAAGCACTTGGACAAGGTTTTTTAGAGTGGTTCCACTCTCCAAACTAGGAGAGAGTCAATCCACTACCAAGAGAGGTAAGCCTCTAGGACTTTGCAAGTGATTTCCTCTATATATTCACTTATAAGAGATACGCCAACAGAAGACCCATCAAAGGACTTACCTATTCAGTACAAAGAGTCTTCAACCTTACCAAGGACTTACCCACTTTGCAAAGAGTCTTTCTCCTTCTTCTAAGGACTTACCTACTCTTACACAAGTCTTCAACCTTCAAGGAATTACCCACTCTTCTTGGATCTTCAGCCTTTGCCTTCTCCTTCACCTAGAGAAGATCTTCACCTCTTCTTCAACCTTAAAGAAGAACAACAATAGCTTCACCTTAACTCGGAGTAGCTTGCTTCACCTTTTCTTTTTTGAGAGAAGGGGTAGGGAAGATGAAATGGAATGAGAGATTTCAAGCACAAGGAAGTAGATCTCTTACAACTGGCCTAACTCACTCATAATCATGAAATGCTATGTAAATGAGAGAGATAAATGGGCTTAAGGAGTTGCAACATACTCAACTACAGCAAGGACTTAGAATAGCATGAATGAGAAAACTTGGAATGATCTCTAAGGGGTCCTATTTATAGTTGGGGGTGTTTCCTTGAGTGTGTGATCACTTAAGGGCAAAATATAGTCATTTTCCAAGTTGCAATACATCTATTCTTGCTCAAAACAACTCTCCAATGGTTATAATCATTTTTTATGTATTTTCTATACTATACATTTGGTCGAGTTTCAATAAAGGTAACTTGACTGATCTACTAAGTGACAAAACCAATTTTCAAACTATCGATCGAGTTTCATCTGGGACACTCGATCGATGAGCAAAAATTAGTTTTGCTCAGTGAGCCAATCAGTTGAGTTCTGTGAGTGTGCAACTCGACCGATTGGTGTCTCCAGAAAATCTATCACTGGATCGGTCAAGTTTCCAACTCGACCGATAATCAGCCAATGACAAATTTTCTAAATTGACATTTGAGTAATCAAACATTGGAATTAAGTGTCCCTGGTTTTTTCTCATCTTAATTACAAGTCATATCATCAATACAAGTGATTACAAAAATCATCTAAGGTCATTTGGAGTGATTTCCCAGAATGTGCACTTGCATTGCTTTTGACTTGAACTTGAACAAGATAGGGCTTGTGTAATTTGATCCTTTTCATGTACATAAAGCCTGAAATCAATCTTGAACAAACATATTAGATACATAGGAATTGAATGGTTAAGTCATTATCAAAATATGGATAATGTAGAACTCTCAAGTCAACATTCTCCCCCTTTTTGACAATGACAAACAATTCCTTAAGCATATTGAAAAGGATATGTAAAGATATGCCTTTGCCTTGTGAATTGCAAGGGGATTCAATATCTGAACAATGTGAATTGCGCCCCCTCAATTTATGCTTACTATTACCTACATAGTTAGTCTATCTACACAAAGTAATATGACATATATACTATATGGTCCTTTAGAAAGTCACATGATACATCATATAATGAACAAGAAAAGGATCACATAGGTAATAAAAGCAATAAGATTGAGCTTCAAAACATTGAACTTCTCTCCCCCTTTTGACATTATCAAAAAGGTAGGGGGTTGAAGAGCATAGAAATGGGTCTTCTCCAACCACAACCAAATATATATCCACAACATGCAATCTCAAAGCATACACCAAACAGAGATGAGAGGAGCAAACAATCTAAGTCATAATCAAAATATGGTAAAACATGGCACCAACTCATGAGATATAGTAAATCAAAGAGTAAGTGTAAAAAGGATTAAGATTACAATCCAGAAAGCATGTTCTTAGAAAAAAAACTACAACCTAAATCGATGAAAACTAGATGATAAAATAGTACAACTCAAAAAATGTGCGCAGATGTTTGGAATACAAAATAGCCTAGAAAAATATGCATGCTTAGAATCTAGACTTAAACTAGAAAAACTAAACATCTAATCTATCTATGTCTACAACATCATCAGCAGCAGCAGCATCAGAATATTCTGGCTCGTAATCATCATCTCCATATGAAGGTGCAGTAGAGAGCACAACATCACTGATATGCTCTCCATCCACCATTTCCACCTCATTTCCACCATAGAAACCTAGTTTTATAGGTTTTCTACCATAACCCCCTCCATTTCCATTACCATCATCCACCTTGAAGGAAGGAGGTCATCCTACAGTAAGTAGGAGGTGAATAAGGAAGATCTACTTCGAGCTCCATGGAGTCCTATCCCCTTATTCCCCTTTCGTTTGCCTTTTCTTTGATTATGTCTAGCTAATCCCCTAGTGGTGGGTTGTTTGGGGTTAAAAAGTGACTTTGATACCATGTAGGGGGCGAATAACTTGTAATGAACATGATTTCTATCTATGATGATTGTCTCCTACTTCTATCTCATTTCCTATTTTATTACATGTGATTTGTGCTTTTAACATGGATTGCTTGCTTTGACATGTTTGATGACACTTAGCTTCTAGGAGAAATTGGAATGTACGTAGCAATCTTAGGAACGTCTCCTAGTTCCAATTAGTGGATCTCTAGATAGCCCCCTTGGTTCTTACATACATATCCCTTCTTCTACAAGTGAGTGTGAGATCTAAGTAGCTAGTGTAAGTGTGATTAGTGCAATTGCCTAGAGCTTTCTAAAGGCTAGATGGCTGGTAGCATGAGGTGAAAACCCCTCATCTCTACTCCCATTCCTCCCCTTGGCTCTCAATTTCCCTAATACCACTTACCCTAGAAACCTAGACTTGATAAGTCCTACTAGAATTACACCTAACCCTAGTTCCCCAACTAGTAGTATAGGGTACATTCTAATAGCACTTGCCTTGTTGTTTGGTTTGGTAATATAGATTGAATTGTGATAATTTCATGCCATGTTGACACTCCCAACTAATATCAAATCACATTCCCAAATGGACCACCTACCTAATCCATTGCTTAAAACCCACCTTAGCCTCCTTTCTTGTTAATGCTAGTTTATCGTAATTGCATTTGTTTCTTATAATAGCTAATTGCTTAATCTTACTAGTTAGGGTTAATCCAGATTCTTGCTTGCTCTAGTGTTTAGCTTAGTTCTCAGTTACTAATTGCCTTTCTAGAGTAGTGTAGATCATCTTTCTCTTGTTTAGTTGCTTGCTTAATCTAGTTTCTTAGACCTAACTTTCCTAGGATAATCTAGTTTTTAGTAACCTAGTTTTCGTATTGTCTTTACTTGCTTGCTTACTTTCTTAGTGTAATCAAACCAAAACCCCTTTTAAACCCTTCAACCCTAGTCTCCACTTTAGGAATGTAGCCAACACCAACTAAGCTCTAGTGCCCCCTCTATCCCTGTGTTTTGACCCCCATTGCTTGCCTCTCACCTATAATATAACATGACCTCGTGTGCTTGCAGGAGCATATTTTAGTGATTGTGAGTGAACCTAGTTTGGGGAGACCTATAAATATCGAAAGACCATTCATGCATGCAAAACTACACCAAGCTTTATGCCATCGTTGTCGTGGATAGAGGAACTCGGCCTAGCTAGTTAGTGTATCTTAGCCTTTCCTATTGCCCTCATCATTATTATTCTTTATTCTTTGTTCACTTTTACATACTGCCATCTAACTTGGTTTCTTATTGTTTGTTTGTGTATTGTGCAGGTAACAGCTGTGCATGTGCCATACGTGTTCTACTTGTACTAACTTGGTGTTGTACGACCCCGAGATAGGTAGGAGGAGATGCCAAATCCGCTGTAAGCAACACCAAGCAGCCAACATGGCAGAAAACAAACCTCATGGAAATGCTCAATAGCCGCCTCAACCCAACCGCCCCCTCCATGAGTATTTCACCCCAGTGAACTACAATTATCCCATTTCCACCCTTGTTGATCAAATGCCAGGTCAACAATTCTTAATTCCACCCACACTTCTTGGACTCCTCCCTGATTACTATGGGATGGAGAATGAAAATCCCTACCATCATATCGACGCCTTCCTTGAGACTTGTTCCACCTTCTGCACCCCCGCTGCCACTGATGACTCCATCTAGAGGACTCTCATCCTTTTCTCTCTAAAGGAAAAGGCCAAAAAATGGCGCATTTCAAAGCCAGAGTTGGTGACTTGGAATGTGGTCAAAAATGAGTTTCTAAAGAAGTTTGTTCCAATTGCCAAGCTAACTCACATGTGAAGATGTATCACCACCTTTTCCCAAAAGGAAAATGAATCTTTCCATGAGTCATGGAAAAGATTCCAGAAGCTCTTACGTGACTACCCTCATCATGAGGTACCCTTGTGGTAGCTGGTCCAAGCTTTCTACATTGGGCTTAAAGAGTTAAGCCAGAACAATGTTGACTCATCATGTGGGGGCACATTCATGGCAAAGCCGCATGAGGAAGTCGTGACCATTGTTTGAACACCTTGTTGAAAATGCTCGCCATCAGGTTTCTACTAAAGGGGAACAGTATAGTCGAAACTACACCCCTCCACCTCCTCCCATAGATCCAGTCTAGACTACATGCCAACCCTGACATGATGAAGATGATGGCAGACTTGATGAATATGATGAAGAGACAAGTTGGTGGTTCTTCTAGTCAATCCACCATGGCGGTTGAAGCTGAAGAAGAAATAGTTCATGCTTTGCACTATTTTGGAAACTGGAACAACCAAGGTCCTATGTCTAACACTTACACTCCCGAGTGGAGAAACCATCCTAATTTTTCATGGAAACAACAAAATGAAGATGGTTAAGGACAAGGGCAGCTAAGGACAAGGTATAGCTCAAAATTTGAAGATGAAGTGCTTGGAATATTGAGAAGTTTAGATTATGTAAAGAAAGATGTGTCCTCTCATGGGCAGTCCATTAACCTTCTTGAGAAAAGATTGGATCAAATATCTCTTTCACTTTCTAGGAGGGAGGAAGGAAGACTCCCATCCCTACCAATGCCAAATCTGAACCATGATGGCAACTTCATGTGAAATGCTCAAAGTTCATATGCTCCACCTTCATATCAAGAACCACCAAATCCCTATGCTCCACCACCTCCTCAAGACCCTCTCAACTATCAATATGCTCCACCCCCACCTCACTCATACCAACAACCCCCTCTGTAATATCACCCCCATCCACAACAACCACAACAACAACCACAGCCACAATTCATCCTTCAAAATCCCAACTCACCCCACCAAAGACCACCACCACCTCAACAGCCACAGCCAAATACACAAGCTTCCTCTTCCTCACCCATGAGCATGTGAAGGCGGTGAAGGTTTTAAGGAGTGGACAGACTTTGAAGCAGCCTCGTGATACTGTTATTGATAGAGAAGCTAGTGAGGGTAGAGGTGATACTGTGATCAGATAGGTTGATACTGAGATCCAGATTGACAAGAAGTGATATTGCGATACCAGGCAGTGATATTGTGATTCCAATTGATGATTCTATTGATCAGAGCTATTTGGGATCCCAACTTCCCCCATTTCCTGATGCTCTTAAGGAGCATTCTGTTGAGAGAAGAAAGAAGAAACATATTGAAGATATCATGGAAACTTTCAAACAAGTGACGATAAACATTCCTTTGCTTGATGCAGTTAAGCAAATCCATTCCTATGCTGAGTTTATAAAAGATTTGTTCATGTTTAAAAGGAAGACAACGTGGAGAACGCCCAAGAAGGTCAAGCTCACCGAGCAAGTGAGATCAATTCTACAACACCCCATGCCGAGAAAGAGGAAAGACCCTGGTGCTCCCATCATTTTATGTTACATTGGAGCACGCTACATAGACCAAGCCCTTCTAGACTTGGGTTCTAGTGTGAACTTGATGCCATATGATGTGTTTGTTGTGCTCCAAATGGGATAATTAGGTCCATCTCATTGTACTTTGAAGTTGGCTGACTAATCAGTGAAGACGCCAAGAGGGTGTGTTGATGATGTGCTAGTTAGACTTGATGATGAGACTTCTTCCTTCTTTCCCGCTGACTTCATTATGCTAGATATGGAAAAGGATACGAGAAAAGTACCTATCATCTTGGGGAGGTCATTCTTGGCTACAGTTGAGGCAGTGATCCACATGAGAATTGGGACCATGTATGTGACATTGATGTACATGAAGATCTGGTTGAACATCTTCAAGTCTTCAACTACAACCAAGGTGATAGGCGCCACAGAAGAAGATTGATATCTTGTTGAATGTCTTGATGAGATTGTGAAGGAGTGCCTACCTTTGTGGATTCAGACTGCCAATCAAGGTAGAGGTTTAGAGACCATAGTTGAGTTTTGTGAGGATGATGATGATGATGAAGAGGATGAAGTGAACGAGCTAGCCTTGGTGGCTATAAGAGAGGACCTTCCATAATTTTTGAGACATTAAAGAACTCTCTTGAAGAACCTCCAACTCTTAAACTCAAGTCACTCCCCGAAGGATTGAAGTATGCTTTTCTAGGCTCCAATGACACCCTTCTGGTGATCATTTCTTCCATTCTCTCTCCAAAACAACAAGAGGCATTGATGAAAGTCCTAAAGAAGAATGTTCAGGACATTAGATGGTCTATTGCTGATTTGAGAGGTATTCCCCCTCCATTTGTGAGCAAGACCGACCCGCCAAATGCAAAGGTGGTTGAACCCAAAATTGAAGGAAGTTGTGAGTTAAGAGGTTGTGAAGTTATTAGATGTTGGGATTATTTATCCAATTTTGGATAGCTCATGGGTGAGTCCCATCCAGGTTGTACCAAAGAAGGGTGAGATCACAGTGGAAGAAAATGTTGATGGTGAGGTGATGCATGTTAGAGAACGGTCCAAATGGAGAATGTGCGTTGACTACAAGAAGCTCAATGAGAAGACTAAGAAGGACCACTATCCTCTTCTATTCCTTGATCATATTCTAGAGAGTTCGGCAGGGCAAAGTTTCTATTACTTTCTTGATGGATACTCTGGGTACTTCCAGATTGTTGTGCATCCTGTGGACCAAGAAAAGACAACATTCACTTGCCCTAGTGGTACTTTTTCTTATCAGAGAATGCCATTTGGGTTGTGTAATGCCCCTTCCACTTTTCAAAGATGTGTGACCTCGATCTTCGCCGACATGCTCGATTCGTCACTTGACGTGTTCATGGATGATTTCTCAATTTTTGGTAAAACCTTTGATGAATGTTTGCTCCACTTGGTTGTTGTTCTTGAGAGATGCGTCAAGGTTCGCCTCATAGTATCTTGGGAGAAGAGCCATTTTATGGTTCCTGAAGGCATCATTCTGGGCCACCAGGTTTCAAAAGATGGTATTGAGGTTGATAGGGCCAAGGTGGGCCTCATTTCTACTCTCACCATTCCTTCTACCATAAGACATGTCTGGTCTTTCTTAGGACATGCAAGATTCTATCTTCGCTTCATTAAGGACTTTAGCAAGATCTCGAGACCTCTCTGTCATTTGCTAGAGAAAGATGTTGAGTTTCACTTTGATGACAAGTGTGTTGGAACCTTCAACCACTTGAAGGAAAAGCTCATTTCTACTCCTATAATGTAGCCCCCAGACTTCTCTTTACCATTTGAGATCATGACTGATGCATTCGACATGCAAGGGGTTGTGCTTGGCTAAAGAGTTGGCCAGATTCCACACGCCATCTATTATGCTAGCGAGACTCTAGACAAATCACAAAGAAATTAAACGACTACCAAAAAGAGTTGCTTGCGGTTATCTTTGCTCTTGACAAGTTTTGATCATATATTTTGCAAAATAAGGTATTGATATATATGAACCATGCTGCATTGAAGTATCTCATGGAGAAGAAAGACTCAAAGACAAGGTTGATTAGGTGGATTTTGTTGCTTCAAGAATTTGATATTGAGATTGTAGACAAGAAGGGAGTGGAAAATTCAGCCGCCGACCATCTCTCCTGAATTGAAGCACCCTTTTATGATACAAGTAGAATCAAAGATACAGTGTCACATGAGTAGCTTTTCCTACTCTCATCCACTCAAAGGCCATGGTATAAACACATAGCTAACTTCTTAGCCAGTGGAAGGATACCAAGTAGATGGACAAGGGAGGAAAGCAAAAGGTTGTTTGCTATGGTCAAAAATTATGTTTGGAGCCAGTGGAAGGATACCAAGTACATGGACAAGGGAGGAAAGCAAAAGGTTGTTTTCTATGGTCAAAAATTATGTTTGGAATGATCCTCGTCTTTTCAAATATTGCCCAACCAACTTATTCGAAGATGTGTTTCGGAGATGGAGCAGCAAGAAATTTTATCTATGTGTCATTCCGAAGTTTGTGGAGGTCAGTTTGGTGGAAAATGCACGGCTGCCAAGGTTCTCCAAAGTGGATTCTATTGGCCCTCCTTATTTAAAGACTCGCATGAATTTCACAAGTGTTGCTTGAGGTGCCAAAATGTGGGCACCATCTTGAAGAGGGACATGATGCCTTTATCACCCATTCTTGTGGTGGAGGTGTTTGATGTGTGGGGGATTGACTTTATGGGTCCTTTCCCTCCCTCTTTTGGATATGTCTACATTTTGGTTGCCATTGATTATGTTTTCAAAGTGGATGGAGGAGGTTTCAACTAGAATAAGTGATCACAAAGTGGTGTGTGACTTTGTGAAATCAATATATTTAGCTGATTTGGTATTCCAAGAGCAATGATTAGTGATGGGGGAAGTCACATCATCCATCGTACTTTTCAAGGCTTGCTTAAGAAACACATAGTGAATCATCATGTGGCTACTCCTTACCACCCCCAAACAAGTGGTCAAGTTGAGTTGGCCAATCAGGAGATAAAGATCATTCTAGAAAAGACGATGAAACCGGACCGCAAGGATTGGTCACTATGTCTTAATGAGGCTTTATGGGCTTATAAGACTGCATACAAGGCCCTGATTAGCACCACATTGTTCAAGCTTGTTTATGGAAAAAGCTGCCATCTATCAGTTGAGATGAAACATAAGGCATTGTGGGCTTTGAAAGCCATGTACTTTGATGGAGATAATGTCGGGATGAAGAGAAAGTTTCAGCTGAATTAATTAGAGGAGATGTGACATGAAGCTTATGAAATGTTCAAAGGCTACAAAGAGAGAACAAAGTTTCTACATGATAAGATGATCAAGAAGACTTTGAGCCCGGAAAATGGGTATGGTTGTATAACTCAAGGATAAAGTTTTTTCTTGGAAAATTCCGGTCTAGATGGGTAGGGCCTTATCTAATAAAAAAGGTGTACCCATCCGGGGCTATGTTGATTTGTGAGAAAGGAGCTGAAGAATTCACCGTGAATGGTCAAAGGCTGAAATCAGTTGTGGAAGTAAGTCAGGTCAAAGCCAATCAAAGTTTTGATATCATAATGCTAGTAGAGGAACATCATATTGATGAGGAGATGTGCTTAAATGCACATGAGAGAGAGGCATTTACTTCAAAAATGTATTGAAAATCCCAAGAGAGTGATTGACATCAAGAATCAATAAGCCCGACTGAAGGTGTAAAATTTAGCGCTAGTGGGAGGCAACCCCACCTAGGTTTGGGAACCTTTTTACCCAACCTTCACTTTTTTATAATTTTTCTTTGTTTTCACATGATTCTAAGAATACACACACACACACACTTGTGCTTGATAATTTTTATTTTAGTTTTGATGATTTTTTAGGTGAGACATGTGAAAGTTGGGAGAGAAGGCACATTTTAGTGCAAAATGATTTATGTAGCATTAAGTGGGTCGATTAAAATGATTGGAGAATAAATGATAGAATGATTTGATGATTTTTGAAGTTGGAAGACCCAGCATGGTCGTGCTGTCATGGAATGGTCGTGTTGTCTTTGTGCATTTCAATAGGGAATTTTTCAAGTTTTGGGCATGGGCACCACAGTCGTGATGGAACCTCACCACCACGGCCATGCTGGCCAGAACGGTCGTGCTGGCCCGAGCCTAGTACTTAAAGTACTTGATTTTTCCCGACCCAGCATGACCCGAAGTTGATTTTTGTGACAAATCACGGTCGTTCCGCTGAGTGGCGACAAGGGAAACCTGCATTCACCCCAAAATCACCTCCTCTTGCACCCAAACTCCGTATTTGAGTCCCCTTGGTCCCCAATCACCTTGCCTAACCTCAAGCTCCATTTTCTACCCTCGATTACCATCTATTTCTCCATCTCCAAGGAGAATTCGCCCCTACAGCCCAGAAGCATGTTTGGTTTCTTGCTCATTTTTTGCCGATGATCCTTAAAAATATGAAGAGCACATGTAAGGCAATCAGGAAGGGGGTAGAGAAGATGATGGACATCCTCACTGGAGGCAAAAGCCACTCCAAGCGGGCCTCCAATTTGTCACAACAATCCCATAGTGCATCATCACCGTCAAATTCGATTTCACAATCACTCTGACGGTCGCCATCAATGAGTGCATCATGACACCACTCCTCCTCCAGTGGCCACACATCAGATCCTAGCTACACCAACCCCAAAGACGAAGAGGAGAAGGAACAAGAAGAGTTGGAGAATATTATTGATTCGGTGGACGTCGATGCACCGACCTAAAAGAGGAGGGCCAAGAAGTCTATTAACACATCATCTTCATGACCTTTACACCTGACTCTGGATAGACACTCAATGTCATCAGCACAACCATGTGCCACTCAACACCCCATTAGGCGTTGATTGGTGATTGAGGAAGAGGTCGAAGATGCACTGATCTAGATGGTGCCCTTGAACTTGGACATAAGTCTAGGGTCACACACATATGAGGAGGAAGAGGTAGATGACTCAGAGAGTGAGGAGATGGAAGATGAGCCAGTGGACTTTTTGTCCAAACTAGAGGAGGACAGGATGAAGTGGGTTGGGAAGCAACCTGAGGAGAGTGCTTATGGGAGAGGCACAACCAAGAAAGTGTTCTCAAGTCCCCTCCACCCCGAGTGCTTGACAAGGAGGGTGATTCCCACTAGATATGCATGTATGGATACCACACAAGCTTTAGCGATCAGCTATGAGTATCAAGACAAAATGATACAATGTGGGCTCTATAAGATCTTGACTGAGGTTGAAGAAACCTACTTGGAGTTTACTAATGAGTTATTTACAAATTTGGGAATAGTATAGTACCAAGGTGAAGATTCCATCAAGTTCAAGCTGAATAGATCAACATGTGTGCTCAAGGTCTCCCAAATCAATGCTATCTTCACCCCCAATCTAGAAATGGCAAAGAAGTTTGATGAGGGAAGGCTTGACAAGAATGGGAAGGTGGATTTCTCAAAGATGTGGAAGGCTTTTACTGGGCAAGCAACTTTCTCTGTAGGAAAATCCAAGACAAGTAAGATCTACAATCCCTTCATGAGATACCTACAGAAGGTCCTAGCAAACACCTTGTTTGGCTATTATGACAATCAAGGTTATTGTTCACAAAAATATTTGTATGTGATGGCCACAGTAGCAAGTAAGGGATTTGTAAACATTGGAGTCATGGTGATTGACCACTTGAAGACAATCCCCTCTAAGATTAAAAATCCATTCATCATGGGGGGAACTATCACCACAATGGAAAAGGTAGTGGGCTGCAATCTAGATGGGTTTACCAAGGTAGAAGGAATAAAATATGTTGATCTAAATTACCTTGCTAGGTCCCAAATGATCTCCCTCAAAGATAGAAAAATCTTTTATGTTATAAACCCAGGGTCCATGGAATCACCTTGGAGCTCCCATACCACGCCCACCCCCTGATCATGGATTTGGCACCACTGGAGAACTTTTTTGAGGTGATAGCCAAGTATGAGGAGGAACATCCAAGTGAGGGATTCAAAACACAAAATGTGGACTTACCTGAAGAAAGAGGAGAGATGAATGTGCTAGAGCAGTAGTGCATTATTGAGCAGCCATGCCACACACGACTGAGGTTTGAGGATTTTGATGTGCAGCCACCTCCAACAAATGCATATGACATGTCGGTCATTCATGCACAGTTGGAGGCAATTCAAAAGACACAGTAGTCCATGTGGTTAGATCAGTAGCAAATGCATCATCAGATCAATCACATGTACCACTACCAGCATGTGCAAGTGCAAAGGAACCCCCAATCTGGGGAGGATTTCTGGGGAGGATTGTCTGGCTACCAGGAGACATACCCACCTCCATGGGCAGACTACTAGAGCAACTATTACCAGCATCCACCTCTGCATTTAGGCCCACCGCATGACTCCACACTAACAAAGCAGTGATTTCTACCCTATCATTCCTAAGCTTTAGTCTCATGTTGAGGACAGCATGATTCAAAAGTTTGGGGTTGTAGGGTGGTATGCCCTCTTTCTTAGCTTTATTTTGTTGATGTATGTCTCACCTGATCCCTATTTAGTTGTTGATTTCCCTTTTTAGTTTAAATTTCCTTTTGCTTGCATCCATGCATACATGTAGTTCAATTGCATGCATTTTTGTGTAATTTTCCAAAAATTTTGCTTTTCATGTCATGCATTGCATTCTCATGTAGATTTTGGTAATTTTTTGTGTTTTTAAGTAGGATTTGCTCATTTATGTTTCAATTTCCCTAAAGTTAGGTTTTGATGTGATTGAATGCAATTTGGCACCATTTTGGCCAATTTTTTCCAAACTTGAATGTTCTTGCCTAAAAGCATGTTTTGACTTAATCTCCACTATTTGAAATGAAAATTTTGGTCTTTTGACAAATGCATGTCATTTTCTTAGATTTTATTGCTATATGGTCTTGATTGTTGACTTTTGACATGTGAACCACTTATCTCAAGTTTGTGAATGTTTAGGTTGAATTGTGAATTGAGCAAGCTACAAACGCTTAGAGCCTATGGAATCACTTGATATAAATGTGAATCTCATGTTGTTCAATCATGTGGTGTGAAATCATTTGATGAAGTGTTGTATTAGTTTTCATGTGGGAAATCTTATGTTGAGGACTACACTAATGACCTCCCTTTGACCCAACTCTTCTCTCACCATCTGCATACCCCTCTGCCTCATGAAAGGATGATGTAGAGCACATATTTAGCCTTGGCCACCTCCAAAAGTTTGGGGTGGCCATATATATATCTCCTCACTTCACTCTATCCACCATACGACTTACCTACACCAAGGGCAAAAGAAAAGAAAAGAAGAAAATAAAAAAAGCAAAAAGAAAATAAAAAGATGCTCCTATTTAATATCATCTAAATAAAGAAAAGATGAGTGCTCTATGTAATAGCACTCCAAAATCTTACCGCAATCCTTTCTTCCATTTCATACCTATTGAGCTAGAAAACATCAAATCTAGCTCACTTTACCCTTTCTACAGCCATGTGGATCATTTGGTGTGGTTTGAGGCATAAGATTGAATGCATGGAAATGAAACAACACTCCTAGTCATCTTTAATTAACGCAAAAATGAAACAGTTTACCAAGAATAATATGAAGGACATATGAAAAGCTTGTGTATTCTATGCTTTGTATTTGAAGTTTGTATGCTCAGTTCTCATTTCATGATTGGTATGTGAAAGAGGAGAAGAGAGAGGTGGAATGCATCCACTTAGTCACTTCCAAGACCATTTAGTCAATAATCATCTTTTGCTATACATTTGTCATTCTTGTTTATTGGAAGAAAACTGAAGAGAGAGATTAAGTTAGAGCATACTTGAGGACAAGTATGTTTTAAGTTTGGGTTGGTGATGCAACCCTATTTTAGGGCTTCATCTTGTGCCATTTTGTACTTTAATCACATCTAAACATAGTAGAATGCAACCTAAATTCCCCAATATGAATATTATTGTCAAATGCACTTATGGACGTTCTTTGCATAATTTTTAGGTACTTGGACCATGCTTTGGATGGATGAGAGAGAAGGAAGGATTTCTAGAGTTCCTCCACTCATGGAAAGGTCCAAAGAAGTCCATAAAGCTCCCTCAACCTATCCCTACTGGCCAAGATTCGACATCAAGCAAACAAGTCCATTGATCATGAAGATTGAAGTTAATTTTTCTACTAAAGACCCTAGCATGGCCGTGGTGCAAAG
Organism: Alisma plantago-aquatica; assembly: GCA_963693085.1. Classification (NCBI taxonomy): domain Eukaryota; kingdom Viridiplantae; phylum Streptophyta; class Magnoliopsida; order Alismatales; family Alismataceae; genus Alisma; species Alisma plantago-aquatica. The sequence continues at coordinate 1,131,113,987 of OY856413.1, read as the reverse complement.
GAATGGCCGTGCTGGCTAATGCACAAGTTACAAGGAAATCCCCAAGAATTTCAAGCTACAGCAACTCAGCCACCACAGCCATGCTACCCAGCACAGCTGTGCCATGAAGCCCCTAAAATGGTCATGTTGCCCAGCACGTCCATGCTAGATGAAGACAGAACGGGCATGCTAGAGGGAACGACCTCCCCTCCAACTCCACCACCATGGTCATACTACCCAGCACGACCATTCTACCTAGCCTCCACCACGGTCGTGTTGCCTAGCACGGCCGTGCTACCAGCCTCCATTTCATCACTTCAACCTATGATTTTTCCATTTTCTTGGAACAGTTGTTCCACACCACCACGATCATTCCCACCTCTACCCACCACGATCATGCTACCACCTAAACCCTACCATTTTCTACATTGTTTTTTCAACAATGCCCCTATTTACCCTAGTGCTTCCACCACCACCTATATATACATGGGTGGCGGTCACATCACTAGGTTAGCTTCCATTACTCCTGTCCACCCACTCTTGAGCATTCATTGCACTTCCCTTGCATTTATGCTCTCCATCCACCATTTCCACCTCATTTCCACCATAGAAACCTAGTTTTATAGGTTTTCTACCATAACCCCCTTCATTTCCATGCCCATCATCCACCTTGGAGTAAGGAGGTCTCCCTACAACACCTAGGAGGTGAAGAAGGAAGATCTACTTCGAGCTCCATGGAGTCCTATCCTCTTCTTCCCCTTTCTTTTGTCTTTTCTTTGATTATGTCTAGCTAAGCCCCTAGTGGTGGGATGTTTGGGGTTAAAATGTGACTTTGATACCATATTGGGGGGAAATAACTTATAATGAACATGATTTCTATCTATTATGATTGCCTCTTGCTTATTCTCATTTCCTATTTTATAGCATGTGATTTCTGCTTTTAACATGGATTGCTTTCTTTGAGATGTTTGATGACACTTAGTGTTATGACCACATCTGAGCTTAATTGGTAAACTAGGGTTTACCTGGATGATTACATATTTAATTGGATTGATCATTGCTTAAATTTAATTAATGATGATATCTCAATTATAATATGTTAAACCTAATGAGAACCCCAAGCATGCTATCTCTTTGTATAATTAGGGTTTGAGATATATAAACTCTAGTCGGTTGAATTAGGGTTTTCAACAAATAAGCTCATTTGGGAAGGAATGATAGAGTTAGGCATAGAAAAATAGAAATGATAGTTGGATGCTTGGGTAGCACGGCCATGTTGGGTAGCACGGTCGTGCTAGGTCATTGGTGGCACGGGCATGCAAGGCCACACGGTCGTTTTGAAAGAATTGAACTATTAACCAACTTTTATACTCAAATCTGCTGAAAACAATGCACCACGGCCGTGGTAGGTAGCACGGCCGTTCTGGTTCCATCTTGCACGGCTGTGGCATCTAGCACGGCCGTTCTGAGGCATTTTTGCTTCAAACGACATTTCTGCAGATTTCTGGATAGCAGTTTACTGTTCTATTTTTAATTATTTATTTGTAACTTAAAATGATCTCAAATTTTAACTGAAGCTTTATAGATCAATTATAAACAACGTTCTAAATTCCCATAATTTTTGGAGAAGGTTTGATCTCTGAAATAAACGAATTACAGTAACTTTTGTATAACTGAATATTCAGCCAATATAATAAAAGTTGAGTGTAGGGTCAATATGCAATTGACCCAAGCAGCTCAATTGCTCTATATGTTCGAACACACACACTAGCAGCTCTCATAATTCGCAATTCATTCCAGAGAAACGAGCTCCTAGAGAGAGAGGGAGAGTTAGGGTTTGAGAGGAGAAAGAGGAGGAATTGCTGACCTAGGGTTTTGCGGTCCGAGGAATGGTGAAATCAAGTAAGTCTGGATTCTTTGCATAGACTTTTATGGTGAATCTTCTCTCTCATGTCAAGATTCCGTCCATGCTCTGATTTGATCCAAGATGATGTCGAAATTCCCTCTTTTCTCACCCTTTTTTCATAATCCCTCATTTTCAAGGTTTCCTAGTTGAAGGGAAGAAGAATTGGGAGATTTGTTAGGGATTTGATATGAGTTCGAGATCCCCTGAGTTGAGCTGCTGTTTTGAGGTGTTTTCACACCTTAGGGTGAGTGGGTTCTTCCTTCAAACAGTGTAATGCACGAAATTTGATTATAGCATCCAAATCCCTAATTGCTTAGTATGTGATTCTAAACCCTGAAATGTCAGTTTGATTTAAGTTGTTGCAAATTGATATGATATGGATTCCTTCTCTGTTTGAATGACTCTTTGATGGTAGATTCACATCAGAAACGTATACAACACATCCTAGTAAGAATGTTTTTCAGATTTATACCATATGATGTAATAAGGGTTTAACCTAATTGAGATATCACTAGAGTTTCAACCTTAGTGAAGAGACATTTAGTCTTGAACTAAGTCTAGATCTTAATGCTCCTAATAAAGCACACGTCTAACATATTTCAATATCCAAGCCCATTTGGATTCACCATTAAGTCTATGACTTTTGATTTCACTAAGTTGAAGCTCAATCGAGTTGTGGCACGACCGTGGTGGGTGACCACGACCGTGGTGAAGGGTATGTGCCACGGGCGTGCTAGGTAGCACGGCCGTACTGAATGCTTTTGAAACTCTGATCTCTATACACCATGACCGTGGTGAGGTAACTGTGCCACGGCCGTGGGGTGACACCATGACCGTGTTGGAGCAAACCCTAATTGAACACTTAAAGATCAAAGTTAAATAAAGAGGACTAGTAATCCTATAAGTGGTTAGGATGTAACTCATGGGTTATCTTAATTGAATTTTATTCTTGATACATGATATCTCAGTGAATGGTATGGAAAACCTAAATTTAGTTAAATTTCCATGGTTTCATATCTATATTGATTTTATATGATTTTTTGGAAACAATCTTTATTTAGTGAATGCTTATATCCTATAAAATCCTTATGAGAGCCATGTGACAAGTGAATGAGGTAAATGAAAAGGTGAATGAGGCGAATGAAACCCTAAAAGTAGGGTGTTGGCATGTGATGAATGAATAAGGCAAATGAAACCCTAAGGATAGGGTGTTCAATGAATCATGTTATGGTGATATGAAAGGTCTCGATATGAGATGTGGTGATACTTAACTGTTGAATTGTATGTTTCTAGTGCATTTAACTTTATATGCTTGTTCTCTCTGAGTTGATATCTACATACTGCAGGGCTTCTTATTTTCAATACATATCTCGTAAATTGCAGGTGATGAGATATGACATGCCCTAGAAAGGGATGTTACTGAGACATGATATATGCTGAATACATGAGTTATGATGTTTCTTATGATATGATATGGCAGGCCGCGTGAGCCTTGTGAGAAATGTTAAATGATTTATGATTTCTATTTAAAATGTACCGATAATGTTAATGTTAGACTTAGGTGCCCTGAACACCGTAGAACCCCTTTGAGAGGTCTGCTTCTTAGGGGTGAAACTCGTGGCCAACATCAACCGGTTGAGTAATTCTGGTGGCACGAGGAGTAAATAGGGGTTATTCAACAATAATCCGTGCGTGTGTCACGGTGGTAACCCAGTGTTGACTCCATGCGCCTGTGTACTCAGGTTAGAGGAGGAGTCCAGAGCACTCAGGATGAGTGCAGAGTAGGCCGGAGAGCCTGTGGGCCGGAGAGCCCGTGGGTCCTGTAGCAGAACAGGACTGGCAGTCAGACTTAGCATTTCCCGGGTGTGTCGCTAAGTCTTGTACGGTGTGTCGCTAAGTCTTGTACAGTGTGGCCGTAGTGCACTGCGAGTCTCTATGCAGAGTACACTGCATAGATCAGGGCATAAGTTAAAATATGATCATATAGGTTCACAGAGTTCCTTATAAATGAAAGAGTTAAGGAAGACTAGAGCATAGTCTTCTAGTAGTTATTCTTTGGATGCAATATTTACATTCTTTGTTATTTCAATTATATTGTTTTAGAACTGCTCAGTGTAGTATTTATTGTTGTTAAATTTCATAACGTTTATTCAAAGTTATATCTGTAATCACATTAGTGCCTTAGACTGTTTCTTTGAAGTACTCATTCACTGAGCGAGTAGGCTCACCCCTCTACTCAAACATTTTAGGGTTAACCGCGTGGACTTGAAGATGGTCAGAGCATCAGCGTAGATCTTCCACAAGAGTTAAGTACAAGATTAGTTGAGTCAGTCGGTCCTTGTCACTCTAGGTCCTCAGTAAGAGATAAGAGAGAGAGTTGTAATTACGATGTGTAATATTATTCCTCTTTTGAAATTGTATACTATTAGTAGGTCTTATGTGCATAAGGTGTGAGAGACATCATAAATGTTTATACATGTATCTTTTCTATTAAAGTCTGATTAGTAAAAGAAATGTTCAGATTCCCTTGTTAAAATGATTTATGTGGTTCAATGCGAAGAAACAAGAGTTTTAAAGAAAGAAAAGAAAAAAAAAGTTAAGGGTGTTCTTTGTATTACATATAAATCCTATCTTATGCCCTAATCTCATGATTTGAGGAAATTGTGAGATCGGGGTGTAACACTTAGCTTCTAGGAGAAATTGGAATCTATGTAGCAATCTTAAGAACGGCTCCTAGGTCCTATTAGTGGATCCCTAGATAGCCCCCGTTATTCTTACATACATATCCCTTCTTCTACAAGTGAGTGTGAGATCTAAGTATCTAGTGTAAGTGTGATTAGTGCAATTGCCTAGAGATTTCTAAAGGCTAGATGGCTAGTAGCATGAGGTGAAAACCCCTCATCTCTACTCCCATTCCTCCCCTTGGCTCTCAATTGCCCTAATACCACTTACCCTAGAAACCTAGACTTGAGAAGTCCAACTATAATTGCACCTAACCCTAGTTCCCCAACTAGTAGTATAGGGTATACTCTAATAGCACTTGCCTTGTTGTTTGGTTTGGTAATCTAGATTGAATTGTGATAATTTCATGCCATGTTAACACCCCCCAACTAATATCAAATCACATTCCCAAACGGCCCACCTACCTAATCCATTGCTTGAAACCCACCTTAGTCTCCTTGCTTGTTAATGCTAGTTTATCTTCTAGCTAATTGCTTAATCTTTCTAGTTAGGGTTAATCTAGACTCTTGCCTTCTCTAGTGTTTAGCTTAGTTCTCAGTTGCTAATTGCCTTGCTAGAGTAGTGTAGATCATCTTGCTCTTTTTAGTTGCTTGCTTAATCTAGTTGCTTAGACCTAACTTGCCTAGGATGATCTCATTTTTGGTAACCTAGTTTCCATACTATCTTTACTTGCTTGTTTGCTTAGTGTAATCAAACCAAAACCCCTTATAAACCCTTCAACCCTAGTCTCCGCTTTAGGAATGTAGCCAACACCAACTAAGCTCTAGTGCCTCCTCTATCCCTATGGTACGAGCCCCATTGCTTGCCTCTCACATGTACTATAACATGACCATGTGTGCTTGCGGGGGCATATTTTAGTGATTGTGAGTGAACCTAGTTTGGGGATACCTATAAATATCGAAAGATCATACATGCGTGCAAAACCACACCAGTGATCACAAGTGGAATGAATTCTTTCGGATTGTGGTTTCACCATGGCATACATTGCAACTAACATCCTTTTATTAATATTAATCTCTCCTACCCCTGGACATAGAGACATGTAGTAAGAATTACCCACTCTCACAGCATTATTTTGCTACCTATTCTAACATCAATCCCACTCTCATGGCAATCGTGTTATTAGTTAGGTGCTTTATCGAAAGCTCTGGGTTATTCTCTTCGCATTCATAAGCCCTCATATAAAATGTGTAAATCTATGAGTTCTCCAACCCTTAAACCCTCTCTCAAAACAATTAATGGTCTAAACAACTACCTATGGTGATCAAGCATAGATAATTCATTATGCTCTCATAGAATTATGTCCAGAAATTAAGAGAAATATGTAATACTAAATCATAAACATCAGTTACAATGCAAAAATGGGCTACTCTCAGATACCAAGGAACAAGGGGATTAGCCCTACATGATTTCAGTTGCTTTACACATAGAAAAGGAAGAAAGGAATGAAGAAAACATCAAGAATAAGGAAAAAACTCAAAAAAAGATGATATGAATGGTTCCTCCCGACGAACGCGATGATTTTCCATCTTCTGAATGCAAATCGGGCCACTGGAAGTGCACGAACTGTCTGAAATGTTGCTTTCTTCTCTCCTTTCTATCTTCTCCACTCTCCTCTATCATACAACTGAATAGAACGTGATTATTAGGTCTGGCCAAACTCCCCCAAAGTCATAGACATGACTTAGGGTGTAACATACTGAATCTCAGGGTCCTCCCTACAATTTACCCACTTTTGTACTTTTATTTTCTTTCTAGTAATTTTGTACATACTTCACTAATTTCCCATCCTTTTGAGCCTTCCTGGGCCTCAATGTTGAATTTGAGCCTTTCTTGAGGTATAATTCACAAATTACCTACATTTATGTTTATGTATGGGGTTTTGAACAAATAACCCATCTAATGAGATAACTGAGGTCTAATCATGCAATTTGACCATTAATGAGATAATATAAGTATATAATGTTAATTTGGAGCTTTTTGGATAAATATACTAGTAAATATGTATTTGAGTTAATATATGGGAGTAATTAACCCCTTTATTTTCTCTCTCCTCCAAATAGGGAAATAATGCACTAATAAGAGTATTATATGTTGAGATATGACCCATAATGTTTATATGTGACTAATATCTCGAGATATACCTTATTATGTCATTAAAAGATATTCTTTATATTAATTGCTCTTTTTATGCATTATTATATGCTTTAATAGTCTATAAATTAATTAGGACCCTAACCATGTGATTTTTTAAAAACTAGAGACATAGAATCGTTCTAGGTGTTGTAATTAACCCATGGTTAAAATTTGAGGTCGTTTGGACTTTATTTGACCCTCCAAATGGATTTTGCAAGTTCCCATAAGGTTTAATGATAGAATATCAATCGATTTTTCATTTATGTCATTGATTTCATGTGTCACGCACTCGGCCCCCATTGGATCTCGATACAATGGATCTGGGGTCATCTTCTACCTCTAGCCCGCTGACCAAGAGGACGTATAGGCTCCTCCACCTCATTCTCCCTCTCCTCTCCACTGTTTTGCAAGATTTAAGTTGTGTTGGCTTCGTCTCCTCGAGTCGCACGATTTGAGCCCTCACTCGACGCCTCCCGCGCACTGTGGTCAAAATGCCCATGTGTGCTGGCTGAAGCTTCTCCTCTCCCCCAGCGTTTTGGTGCTTCACTCTTCCTCACCTATAAATGACACAACCATCACCTCCATCGGCCATCATGTGATCTTTTACTCATGCAAATTTGCCTGAAACGTCCATGTTTAGCCACCGACACGTCTAGCTTCTCCCTACATTACGACCCTTTTCCTAGCTGCTCAGTGACTGCAGCACCCCACAATAAAGCATACGGGTGAGTTTCTCTGATCTTGAGCTTCGTTTCGAGTACCTGTACGTCCGATTTGGTCAAGAAACAAGGAAACGCCCAAATGGGCAAGTTGCTCCTTCGCGCCCATGGCTAGCGCTGAAGGTAGAAGATGACCAATCATTTTTACACTTTTACTCTCATGCACTCCTGCCTTTGCATCTTAATTCTAAGGGTAATTTGGTGTCGTTTTGTTTCTCGTAAGCCCTTTTTAGCCTACATGGATTTTTCTTGCTCTCTGATTGGTCTAGAGCAAATAAATCATAGAAAATCAATACGTTATCAGAAAAATTCGAGTAAATACTCGTTGGAAAAGATTTTTCACGTAGAATCTGAATTTCTAGTTTTTAAGTCCTAATTATATTTCCTTTTTCTAAGTTTTCCTTGGAAGCCACTTTGAGTATGTTAAATGTTTAAAAATGATAATTAATTCATTTTAACTCCAAATTGAGAAATAAAATATGTTTTATTAATCAGTGAAACCTAAGTGAGATTTTGGTCCTATTTTTTAGTCCTAAATCAGTGGTTTTCAAATAAGGTCTAAAATGGGTATTTTCCTTTATACTTTATGCTTAATAAATGCTAATTTATGTGAAATATTTGTAACTAGGATAATGTGATGATGGAACACATCTAATTGGTAAAATGGATGTTCATGAATCTTCGATAAGGTATGTGGATCCTATTTATGTATGTGAAGCCTATTTATGAATATGCTATTGAAATATTGTGCAAATAACCCTACTCTTCAGTTGGGCTTTTATCCATACCCCAAGTTCCTAATGAGGCAATTGCTAGCCTTGATATCTTCTCTCTAATGCCTTTATTTGGCTCCTTATTTAATTGAATCTTCTATTTCTTGTGTTGACTCATTTATTTGAAATACTTGAATATTTCTATTACCAATGTTGGTTCATTTATTGAGATTGTTTCATGGATTTTATTCCCCATTTTCTATGATGCAATACCATTTATATTTCCACTACTGCCAAGTGGATTACTCAGCATGAGGAATTGTTGACCAAATAACTAATGTAGTGTACATGAGTACAAACCACCCATAGAGGGCATGTGTAATTTCACCCTGGGGAATGTGCATTTTCTCCCCGTATTATATATACTTTTGAGGTTTGGGATGTGCATTTTCCCCTCTCCTCTTGGTGTAGGTCTGGTAGGTGTCTCACCCTGCATTAGAATATTTGTTGTCAAAATAGCATTCATGCTTGTTGATTATTATTGTGGTAGATGCATCTTGGCAGAAGTTCTTAAATCTTAATTATTATACTTGCCTCATACTTTTGACTCTCTAAGTATTGTGAATCATTTTATTATGCAATGTTGCACTTTATTAATTGTCCTTATTCCTTTTAATTAACACATACTTTTACCTCTCTCTTGCTGGGTGATCCCAACCACCCAGGTATAGGATCAGAGTGCATAGTGAAGCATGGTGAACCATCCTAAGGCTAGGGATAAGGAGTTCAACCATCCAGCTTGTACTTAGCTATAGTTGATGATGTTTGGAGACAAGTTGAATTGGTTTGAGTCCTCCTCTACCTAGATCCTATTGTTCTTGTGTATAAAGTTGTACACCCTATTTGGGAAGATTTTATGATGTGCCCTTTATACAATTGTTTAGTCAAAGTTTTAACTTCCGCTGCCACACATTGGTGTTTTTTTGTTTACCATGATTATTTAGTAAATATTTTGTGGTCTTTACAACATGGTATCAGAGCATCAAGGTAATCGGAGTCTTGACTAATTCAATTTGTCTCATAGATAGAAACCCTAACCTTATATAGTTCCCTTTAGTAAGTTTTTCACCTTAGAGTGGACGTATGATGAAATATTGATTTAGGACATAATAATTTCATACTAGAAATATAATTTGTCAACTTTTTGGTGATTAGTCTTTTAGGTTTCTACTAGGGCATAAGTTGATAGCAAAGGTGTCTAGAAAGGGTTAGGGTATGGGGGCTGAAAATATTTTCCTCCGCACCACTATCTTGGCTTACGAGGACTCCCAAATCCATATGATGTCGGCCTGGCCTGAGCTGATACTAACCGTCCCAAAATAGCATACCTTTCGACAAATTATCTTACTATTGAGTAACCTTTTGAACCTAGTATATGATGTCTTGGTTAATCATGTAGAATCCACTTCTGTGTTCTTAATTTCCTTATAAGATCCCTAGATTTCCAAGTTGGGAGTATCCTACCTTATGTTGGGCTTGAAGTTTATAATGGTGTTTAGTAAAACAACTAAGTGTTGGATCTCATACATAGTTTTACCTCAACCCTTTTTGATAAGTGGCCTTAGTAGTAGTGCTTTTATACCTTGATAGATTTTGGAGTTTTTGATTTCGAGGATGAAATCCTATTTAAGGGGGTGGAGTCCCTTAATACATTCGAAATCAAGTTACTATGTTTTAGAAACCCTAACTCCTTAGGTAAGAGATTAGTAAGTTCATACGTTTAGTGTTGAGCAAACAAATTATAATCATAATCCATCTTGTTTGTTTATACACAAATATATATATAATAAGTCATCTAAGGGGATAGTTCATATGCTTGAACCTTTACATATTCTTGATGCACATGATAGTGAGTTACTCATCACTAATTATGTTTACGCTTAATGTTTACCATGTCACCCTAATAGTATGGTTAGTAAGATTAATGGTCTAGTCCATGCTAGGAATGCATAGCATGTAATGTTCATGATGACCTAAACCCTAATGTGTAATCATCTAGTCCTAATCATATACACATCTATATATATATATATATATATCTTTGATGCCTTCATGATACATTAGTGACTTAGGTGTCATACTCACATAATATACCTTGGTATATATGTAGATGGTTTGTAATCACCTAGTCACGATCATGTTATCAACATATGTAAGGCATATCACCTTGTTCCCTAATATACATCTCATTAATCACCTTATCATGATTTAGTATGTAAATCAATTCATTAATGTTTAATGTGTTTCATATTGTTCACTAAAACACATGTAATGACTCAGATATGATTATGAGTATTGGATTCACATAAATTTGCATTAATGCCTAATGTGATGTAAAATATGTATAATTCATATTATGGAGTGTAATAGGAGAAAATGATGTCATTAACTTGAGTATGTAATGTATGTTGGCAATATGCGATAATATATGTAACCTTATTTGGGATTATGGTAGGCTTAATAATTGGTTGATAATATTATCTTTTTCTTACAAAATTATCAGTGATAATTCCATATGATGGTTCTAGGAGGTTAATGAGATTAGATTCAAGTTATTAGGTTTGTGACCTAATACATTATTAATGATGATATTTCTTAGAAAATCCTAATTGTGTCAAAAACCCTTATAAGGAAGATACATATGTTTTGATGCATAGTGATGAATTATAATCTTTGCTACCACCATGTGAGTATAAGTTGGCACAAGTGCTAGTATAGTATAGATGATGCTTTTTTATCATAGAGACTATGCTAGTGAGCCCATTATGTTATGTTTTGGATGAAAAAAAAATATGGTAGAAACCTTAGTCGGACTACGCTTATGTGTAGAGCCTATGAAGTACCCACCATAGTGCCTAATGTTGGGATGTTGCACACTCACCCTACCTCTTTCCTCTTGCTATGATTTTGGGGACGAAATCCTCTTTAAGGGGTGGAGTGTTGTAACATACTGAATCTCAGGGTCCTCCCTGCAATTTACCCACTTTTGTACTTTTATTTGCTTTCTAGTCCTTTTGTACATCCTTCACTAATTTCCCATTCTTTTGAGCCTTCCTGGGCCTCAATGTTGAATTTGAGCCTTTCTTGAGGTATAATTCACAAATTACCTACATTTATGTTTATGTTGGGGGTTTTGCACAAATAACCCATATAATGAGATAACTGAGGTCTAATCATGCAATTTGACCATTAATGAGATAATATAAGTATATAATGTTAATTTGGAGCTTTTTGGATAAATATACTAGTAACAATGTATTTGAGTTAATATATGGGAGTAATTAAGCCCTATACTTTCTCTCTCCTCCAAATAGGGAAATAATGCACTAATAAGAGTATTATATGTTGAGATATGACCCATAATGGTTATATGTGACTAATATCTCAAGATATACCTTATTATGTCATTAAAAGATATTCTTTATATTAATTGCTCTTTTTATGCATTATTATATGATTTAATAGTTTATAAATTATTTAGGACCCTAACCATGTGATTTTTGAGAAACTAATGACATAGAATCGTTCTAGGTGTTGTAATTAACCCATGGTTAAAATTTGAGGTCGTTTGGACTTTATTTGACCCTCCAAATGGATTTTGCAAGTTCGCATAAGGTTTAATGATAGAATATCAATCGATTTTTCATTTATGTCATTGATTTCATGTGTCACGCACTCGGACCCCATTGGATCTCGATCCAACAGATCTGGGGTCATCTTCAACCTCCAGCCCGCTAACCAAGAGGATGCCTAGGCTCCTTCACCTCGTTCTCCCTCTCCTCTCCACCGTTTTGCAAGATTTAAGTTGTGTTGGCTTCGTCTCCTCGAGCCACACGATTTGAGCCCTCACTCAACGCCTCCCGCACACTATGGCAGAAATGCCCATGTGTGCTAGCCAAAGATTCTCCTCTCCCCCAATGTTTCGGTGCTTCACTCTTCCTCACCTATAAATGACACAACCCTCACCTCCGTCGGCCATCATGCGATCTTTTACTCATGCTAATTTGCCTGAAACGTCCACGTTTAGCCACCGACACATCTAGCTTCTCCCTACATTACGACCCTTTTCCTGGCTTCTCGGTGATAGCAGCACCCCACAATAAAGCATACGAGTGAGTTCCTCTCATCTTGAGCTTCGTTTCGAGTACTTGTACGTCTGATTTGGTCAAGAAACGAGGAAACGCCCAAATGGGCAAGTTGCTCCTTCGCGCCCATGGAGGGCGCTGAAGGTAGAAGATGACCAATCATTTTTACAATTTTACCCTCACGCGCTCCTGCCTTTGTGTCTTAATTCCAAGGGCAGTTTGGACTTTTGCCATTTTATTTCTCGCAAGCCCTTTTTAGCCTACATGGATTTTTCTAGCTCTCTTATTGGTCTAGAGCAAATAAATCATAGAAAATCGATATGTTATCGGAAAAATTCGAGTAAATACTCATTGGAAAGGATTTTTCACGTAGAATCCAAATTTCTGGTTTTTAAGTCCTAATTATATTTCCTTTTTTAAATTTTTCCTTGGAAGCCACTTTGAGTATGTTAAATGTTTAAAAAATGATAATTAATTCATTTTAACTCCAAATTGAGAAATAATAATATGTTATATTAATCATTGAAACCTAAGTGAGCTTTTGGTCCTAGTTTTGATCCTAAATCAGTGGTTTTCGAATAAGGTCTAAAATGGGTATTTTCCTTTATACTTTATGCTTAATAAATACTAATTTATGTGAAATATTTGTAACTAGGATAATGTGATCATGGAACACATCTAATTGGTGAAATGGATGTTCATGAATCTTTGATAAGGTATGTGGATCCTATTTATGTATGTGAAGCCTATTTATGAATATGCTATTGAAAGATTGTGCAAATAACCCTACTCTTCAGTTGGGTTTTATCCATACCCCAAGTTCCTAATGAGGCAATTTCTAGCCTTGGTATCTTCTCTCTAATGCCTTTATTTGGCTCCTTATTTAATTGAATCTTTTATTTCCTGTGTTGACTCATTTATTTGAAATACTTGAATATTTCTATTACCAATGTTGGTTCATTTATTGAGATTGTTTCATGGTTTTTATTCCCCATTTTCTATGATGCAATACCATTTATATTTCCACTACTGCCAAGTGGATTACTCAGCATGAGGAATTGTTGACCAAATAACTAATGTAGTGTACATGAGTACAAACCACCCATAGAGGGCATGTATAATTTTGCCCTGGGGAATGTGCATTTTCTCCCCGTATTATATATACTTTTGAAGTTTGGGATGTGCATTTTCCCCTCTCGTCTTGGTGTAGGTTCGATAGGTACCTCACCCTACATTAGAATATTTGTTGTCATAATATCATTCATGCTTGTTTATTATTATTATGGTAAATGCATCTTGGCAGAAGTTCTTAAATCTTAATTATTATACTTGCCTCATACTTTTGACTCTCTAAGTATTGTGAATCATTTTATTATGCAATATTGCACTTTATTAATTGTCCTTATTCCTTTTTATTAACACATACTTTTACCTCTCTCTTGCTGGGTGTTCCCAACCACCCAGGTATAGGATCAGAGTGTGCAGTTGAAGCATGGTGAACCAGCCTAAGGCTAGGGATATGGAGTTCAACCATCTATCTTAGACTTAGATATAGTTGATGATGTTTGGAGACAAGTTGAATTGGTTTGAGTCTTCCTCTTGTTGGGTTATATGGGAGGCAGAGAAGGCAGTGGAAACAAAAAAAAAGTCTCCTCCCAAACCCAGAACAAGGAAACGCGTCAACGTCTATACAATAGGAAAGGATGGTTTGTGAAATCATACCTTGTCCTGAGGTTTGCTCGGCGACAATACCTCGCGGCTTGCGCTGTCTTCACCTCCGATCTTGGACGGTGTCTGTGTAGATCCTGGTCGCACCGGGACTGACGACTCCTTGTCTCACCGAGACTATCGGGATTGACAGCTGTCCTCCGAGCGGCAGAAATCTCCCGCCTCTGAAGTAGTCCACACGGACCACCTGGAACTCCAATCTCCTTGTCTCACAAGGAATTGGAAGGAGTCACACCCTCCTGTCAGCATACTAGTCCCTGACACACTCTCCTGCCACCAATCGCTTTCTACAGTTGTCTTTCCCTTGTTGTGCCTCCCTTATTGGGTAGCACTTTCTCGGGCTCTCTCGGTTACCAAAACCAAAGAGAATGACAACTTTACAGAGCAATTGGTTGCACTGAGTTGTACTTTGAGAAGCCCCCAATACCCCTATATATATAGGAGGGTCATGGGACAGGGTTCTCTATCCCGGGCAATGTGGGACTAAAGTAGGAGTAGAAGGGTTTGAGATTTTCCACAAAAACAACCAACTGTGCAACCTAAACTGATCGTTTCATTTCTGAAATGGTCAGTTGGGGACCTGAGCCGGTCGGTTGACACCTCAACCGATCGGTTGGGACGCATGAAATGATCAGTTCACTTCTGAACCGGTCGGTTCGTGGTCCTGATCAGTTACCGATTGACTTTTCTTCTTTTGTTTCTAATTGGTATCAAATACCAATCCTTGTTCCAATCAAATTGGGCAAGTGAAACGAAAAGAAATTTCTCACCAATCCTACTTTCCCAACTTGCTCGGTTGCATCAGTTGAACTGATCGTTTCAACACTTGAAGCAATTGTTTCACCTTGTCCATGAGCCGATCGACTCACCACCTAAGCCGATCGATTCACCAAGTTGAGCCGATCGGTTCATCACATGAGTCGATCGGTTGGGAGTGCAGATTTTGTAGATTCAGTCAATTACAGTTTCAATCAACCTGATACTCCAATCAATGTGTCCAACACCTTGAACATTATGACATTGAACTATCAATTAATTGAGTGTTTAATTGAACTACTAAACTCCTTTAGTAATCAATATAAACATTGTTTGTGGACAAAACTCCTTTTCCAGGTTAAATCCTATGTGTGTGACCTTGCAGTTCCATTTCACGTTGGCAGTGAAAGTCCATAACAGTTATGACTTCACAAGCAAAGAGCGGTGCCTAGTCACACATCAGTGCTACCCAAGTGAAATAGAAAGTTGGAGAACAACTTTCAATCCTACAATCCGTGAATGGTGTTACAGTGAATGTATAATTCCTTTGTCACTAATATCCCGAATGAACTCGAGGCATGGAACAGTCATCCTGTCAACGTTCATTCACTTTCTTGATCTCAGAGTAGATTGGAAGAGATATGTATGACATGAATATCACATACTGATTCACACATGCATGCAGGCCTTTCTCAATCCTACTCATCAAGTGGCCATGGATATAAAACTCCCTCAGGAGGGACAAATCCCATATCTATCACTCACCCCTAAAAATCCCCATGTGTCAAAGCCACCCAATCATCACCTTTATAACAACCCATGTTTCAGGACTGCGTTTGATGATGTCAAAGTGTGCCCAATGACATGTGTTGAGTGTAGTGATTTCAGGTCAAAGAATCACACTCACCACCATCACTGTGAGTACTGATTGTGACTACCATGTCATGGTTCCATGTGTCAAACTCACGGTGGGCCTGTCTGGTACACTTGTTCTCTAACAAGTACCTATGTGTTTGGTTTGATATCTCTATATCATGACTAATGAGATTGTGTCATCAACCAACACCACAATCTACTCTTGTGTGTCATTGCTGTCTATCTACCTTCCACAATGACATCCGACTAGGGACATAATGAGAATTTACAAACTCTTAGCATTCATATGATCTCATCGTTCAGGTCATCAACCTGAAAGCATACGTCATTGAGTATTGTCATTCTCTAGACATTCAATCTGTTCTATCAATATCTCATATGACTGAACCAGAAAGAATTAGAAGCTTGTCTTTGATGTTTATCAAATCAATCTTAATGTATCCCACCAATCATCCCATGATTGGCTCTCAGGGCATACATACCAACAGACTCCCACTTGCACTGCGAGCCAATCACCCTTGAATCATATTCATAGTGATCTTCAAACATGTCCCACATGTTACTATGCTCTAGTGCGAACATAGTGAGTTATGGCAACACCTTGTCAAAGTCATTATAAATTGCATGTCTCACATCTCTTTGATGTACGTCACATGTATGATATGGAGTTGCCGTAATATGTGATCTAGTATTACTTTGCTAACCTTTAGCCATATTGCATGATCAAGGATTCCATACTTTTCATCAATGAGCGGAAAATCTATAAGTTCATGTCATGAACTTGCAGATCCATATAGTATCCACTGTTGTTCTCCAACACATAGATACTCAGCATTTCCTCTTAAATGGTTTTATTGGAACACTTCCAATTATCAACAAACTTTCAATTTTATATATCCTATATATATTTTGCGATTAATTTTCTGTCCTTTCGGAAGTTCACATCAATGTAACTCTTTACATTGAACTCTTCCTTATCTCCATAGAACTAGTACTTCCCAAGTACTTATCAAGTTCTCATGGTATTCCAGTAACCCTTACTGGAAGTAGACAGACATCCACTCATCATGTCTCACATACGAGTTATCAGGATGAGCACATCATATTGCCATGTCATACATACAAGATGATGAATGCATTTTGTTCTTGCCATGTCGATACATGCAAGATAATGGGATGATTACATACATGATAGATCCATATCTATTCTTAGTGTTCCCATTCTTCATAAGAATTGGACACTTGGCCTTGGGATACTAACTCCATATAACATGGACAAGTTTTCTCCCACTGAATCTGTGCATACTGAACCCTTCAGTACATATTGCCAATGTATGTTTTCTCCTTTCAGGTCAAGAGGTTTTCAAGAACTATCTCTATAGATCTCTATTCCTATCACATAGGAAACATCTCTATCTTCCTTAAAGATAATTTCCACTTTTGGATTTCCATTCTAGAACATTTCCATTTCACATCAGCATGTGGAATGTGAACACACTCCCACTAAATCACAGATCCCTTCTTTATCTTTGACATATTAGTCAAACCCTTTGACTATATCATCAAAGTAAAGATCCAATTCTAAGTTGCTTGTACTCAATCAATCACATTGATTAGTCCATTGTAACTTATAGACTTCATTTGCATTAGTGGATTCATAAACCTTATAGGTTGTGTCACGTACACATCCTTGTTTTATTCCTCATAGGAATGCAGTTTTAGTATCCATATGCCAAATGTCTTAGTCATTAAGTTGCAATCAACAAGCATCATCCTTCTGAAAATGTTATCCATGTGTCTTAACACTTAAGATTCATTTGCACTTATGGATTTGATCCAATGGGTGCTACCATGAAGGCCGTACCTTATGGTTCACATGGATGTAATTTATGATGAAATGGTCATAAACCATAACTCAAAATTCGGTTCCTCATATTCATCTAGATAGTTGACTCATTACATGAACAACTCATCACATAGATAAACGAGGTGTATCCGTCAAGGATATAAGAACTTACAACTCCTTGTGATTCTTAATGTCCGTTATTAGTGTGGGGTATTCTTTTATTAAGAAGAATTTAGTTATTTGATAATCATTCTCTAACTCCTTAGAGTATGATTCCTTCTTGATTTAGACATCACCATGCCTTAATCATGAGTTCACTATGATACACTATCATAATCACTCATAAGGATCTCAAACATTTGGTCCAAGTATTTCATTCATTGATCTCATCAATAATTAACACTTTACCAAATTTGCACTTCATTTATGATATTCTTGAACACTTCAAGATATTCATATTGGTATTTCTCTAAACACCATTTGAAATATTTAGCATTTTCTCCAATAGGTATGTAAATACATCACATGTATTATACCTAATAGGACAATCATTCTCCCACTACCATTAGTGAAGATTGATTAATCATGTCCAAGATATTCATGTCTCTTACTGGTTCTCTAACCAAAAGAGTCTAGATTTATCCATCACATGGAAACCAGAAATGAATTTCTCATTATTGATGCTAATTTGATTGTTTGAGTTATCTATAACTTTTAGGTATCATTTTATCTTATGCATATCAAATACCACAAGATAAACAAGGCATTGCCACAAAGATCATACTGAAACATCTCTTTATTAATTGCCATCATTGTCATACAATATGCAAAAATAAAGTGTTTCTATCTATTGGCAAATATTAAATAGCAGTTCATAACTGTATTACATGCCTTTTAGGCTGAAAATAAACTAAAGTACTCCTATCTATGGCGGCAACACTTGCCCCATTTATTGAGTGCTTTACACTTTACATCTTGGTATCATATACCTCAAAAGTGTTACAAGTTTACTTTCATGACACCTTTAAGTAGAGACGTTTGTCGCCTCCTTCTTCTTTTGTTCTTCCAGATAGAGAGGACAATTCCTTCATACACCCTTTCCCCATGTGCCTTGAGGTTGAAGACGGCTTGGGCTGCTGGCTAGCATCAGAACACTTCTTTGCTTTGCCCTTGCCCTTGCTCTTAAGACTTACCTTTCATTGATCTCATCAAAGATTAGGGTTAGTCTTTCTTCATATTTGCCTCTACTGTCCTCAACATGTCCAACAACTTTGTCAACGCTTGTCAAAGTTGTTCATGTTGTAGTTTATCATGAACTATATGATTCTTGCAACATTTGCAGTATCATACCAATAGCCAACTCTTGGCTCAGAGGGAGTCCTTCTTAGTCAGGTCTTTCCACATACCCAATCATATTGAGTGTGTGAATACCTTACTGGATCTCCTTCTGTCATGACATACTAGGAAAATGTCTTAGAGACATCATATGTCTCATGTTATCTCTGCAACTCATAGTTCAGAGAACACAACATCAAGCACTCCTCATCAATGTCATCCTTAATATGCTTCCATAAGCATACTTTCAGCCATTGATGTGGTGGGATCGATTTCATCTAGTTCTGGTATAACTAGGACTTAGAGCTTTCTCTCTTTGATTGAGAACGCTTCTCAACATCCTAACCAATCGTGGAAGTTTGTCCCATTTATCCTGTCCTTTTCAAGGACCGATCGCAAAGAAAGTGATTGTTGTTTGTTGTCATTTGTACTACAAAAGGAAATATGCAACTTTAGTCCAAAACTCATTTTTGACTAATTTGATTGATTTGAAAAGTTGACGATATAATTAGGCCTTTAATTAATTATCGCTCCCACTATTTTAATTCAAATTGATAGCCCTCACCATCAATTCGGAAGATTGCAGCGTACAACCTTCTAGTGGGCAAGATCCTAAAATCCTCTAAGTCATGGACCAGCTAGGGCTGTCACCTACAACTTAGATCTCTCAGGTAGGAAACTCTTGCCAATTGCATCATATACAACTCTTGATAAGATGTCATATGCAACTCCTTGCCATGATCATATCCATGCCTCAAGGTACTAGATCCCATCTAGATCACCTTGTTAAGTCTGACCCAAAGCAAACATGATGAATATGCACCCTGCTAGGGCAGACCCACATATCCATCCTTCACGCTTCCACGAGATAGACGGTGCACCACGCTAGGGCGTTCCCACACTTGGTCGATCAAGCTTTTCACGTGTGTCGCATTTAGAAGGCATCTAAAACTTAATATTTAATGAGGGACTTGGTTTTATATACATATCCAATCACCACAATACATAGTACGTATCATATACATGCTATATCCCACAAAAAACATGTGAAATGATAAAAGCGATGATTATGGCCATCCTAATGTGATTCCTCGAGCCAAGAGGAATCACAGTCATCTAGGTCTACATCACATGCAACTTGTACAAGATGAACTCTGTGCTTTGCCTTTCTGGGTTTGATCAACTCATCACATGACTGATCGGCTCACCATCAGGCCGGTCGGCTGGGTGCCACCAGCCGATCGGTTGGCTCCTCCAACTGATCGGTTCACCTAGTCGTCATGCATCTCATCATGGCTGCCACCCTCTCGTCTCGCTCCTCGAACCGGTCATCAACCGATCAGCTCACTCCTTGAATCGATCGTCTCGAACGTCAACCGATCGGTTCACGCCTTGAACTGATCGTCTCAGCTGTCGTCAGGATGTCCTCCGTTCTTTGACATAACAGGAAATAAAATTCTATCCTATTTTACATTGTAAAAAGAGAAACCTCGAGTTACATTCGAGGGGAGCAAAGGTAGGAAAGAAATCTCAAGTTATTTTGAGTTACATCAGGAATAGGAGAAAGGGAATCGGTACGCAGACCGAGATGCAAGCAACCACATACAACCAAACATAGATAGGTTTTATTGGGAATAACCACACTATACAGCCACCACAAAACTCATTTAAGGGTGACGCGTATCGAGTGCATTCATAATACATATCATATATGTAAATTGGGATTTATGGATTTAGGATTGGACATGCATAAAGCCAATTTTATTCGCATTGTATGCAATAAATAAAGGCGACAAACCAAAATCGATCATATCAATAATCCTAAAGTATAGAGCAGTTGACGTGGATCTGATACCACTATTGGGTTATATGGGAGGCAGAGAAGGCAGCAAAAACAAAAACAATTCTCCTCCCAAACCAAGAACAAGGAAATGTGTCAATGTCTATACAATAGGAAAGGATGGTTTGTGAAATCATACCGTGCCCTGAGGCTTGCTCGGTGACAATACCTCGCGGCTTGTGCGGTCTTCACCTCCAGTCTTGGACGGTGTCTGTGCAGCTCCTGGTTGCACTGGGACTGACGACTCTTGGTCTCACCGGGACTATTGGGATTGACAGTTGTCCTCCGAGCGGCATAAATCTCCCGCCTCTGAAGTAGTCCACACGGACCACCTGGAACTCCAATCTCCTTGTCTCACAAGGAATTGGAAGGAGTCGCACCCTCCTGTCAGCGTACTAGTCACTGACACACTCTCCTACCACCAATTGCTTTCTACAGTTGTCTTTCCCTTGTTGTGCCTCCCTTATCGGGTAGCACTTGCTCGGGCTCTCTCAGTTACCAAAACCAGAGAGAACGACAATTTTACAGAGCAACTGGTTGCACTGAGTTGTACTTTGAGAAGCCCCCAATACCCCTATATATAGGAGGGGCATGGGATAGGGTTCTCTATCCCGGGTAATGTGGGACTAAAGAAGGAGTAGAAGGATTCAAGATTTTCCATAAAAACAACCAACTGCACAACCTAAACCGAGTGTTTCAATTCTAAAACGGTCGGTTGGGGACCTGAGCCGGTCGGTTGACACCTCAACCGATCGGTTGGGACCCATGAAACGATCGGTTCACTTCTGAACCGGTCGGTTCGTGGTCCTGATCAGTTCCTGGTTGACTTTTCTTCTTTTGTTTCTAATTGGTATCAAATACCAATCCTTGTTCCAATCAAATTGGGCAAGTGAAACGAAAAGAAATTTCTCACCAATCCTACTTTCCCAACTTGCTCGGTTGCATCCGTTGAACTGATTTTTTCAACACTTAAAGCAATCATTTCACCCTGTCCATGAGTCGATCGACTCACCACCTGAGCTGATCGGTTCACCAAGCTGAGCCGATCGGTTCATCACATGAGCCGATCGGTTGGGAGTGTAGATTGTGCAGAATCAGTCAATTGCAGTTTCAATCAACCTGATACTCCAATCAATGTGTCCAACACCTTAAACATTATGACATTGAGCTATCAATTAATTGAGTCATTTTTTGTGGATAAAACTCCTTTTCCAGGTTAAATCCTATGTGTGAGACCCTACAGGTCCATTTCACGTTGGAAGTGAAAGTCCATAACACTTATGACTTCACAAGCAAAGAGTGGTGCCTAGTCACACATCAGTGCTACCCAAGTGAAATAGAAAGTTGGAGAACAACTTTCAATCCGACAATCCGTGAATGGTGTTACAGTGAATGTATAATTCCTTTGTCACTGATATCCCGAATGAACTCGAGGCATGGAACATTCATCCTGTCAATGTTCATTCACTTTCTTGATCTCAGAGTAGATTGGAAGAGATATGTATGACATCAATATCACATATTGATTCACACATGCATGCATGCCTTTCTCAATCCTACTCATCAATTGGCCATGGATATCAAACTCCCTCAAGAGGGACAAATTCCATATCTATCACTCACCCCTCAAAAGCCCCATGTGTCAAAGACACCCAATCATCACCTTTATAACAACCCATGTTTCAGGACTGCGTTTGATGATGTCAAAGTGTGCCCAATGACATGTGTTGAGTGTAGTGATTTCAGGTCAAATAATCACACTCACCACCATCACTGTGAGTACTGACTGTGACTACCATGTCATGGTTCCATGTGTCAAACTCACGGTGGGTCTGTCCGGTACACTAGTTCTCTAACAAGTACCTATGTGTTTGGTTTGATATCTCTATATCATGACTAATGAGATTATGTCATCAACCAACACCACAATCTAGTCTTGTGTGTCATTGCTGTCTATCTACCTTCCACAATGACATCCGACTAGGGACATAATGAGAATGTACAAACTCTTAGCATCCGTATGATCTCATCGTTCAGGTCCTCAACCTGAAAGCATACGTCATTGAGTATTGTCATTCTCTAGACATTCAATCTGTTCTATCTCATATGACTGAACCAGAAAGAATTGGAAGCTTGCCTTTGATGTTTATCAAATCAATCTTAATGTATCCCACCAATCATCCCATGATTGGCTCTTAGGGCATACATACCAACACCTCTACCTAGATCCTATAGTTGTTGTGTATAAAGTTGTACACCCTATTTGGGAAGATTTTATGATGTGCCCTTTATACAATTGTTTAGTCAAAGTTTTAACTTCCGTTGCCACACATTGGTGTTTTTTTGTTTACCATGATTATTTAGTACAGATTTTGTGGTATTTACATACGGCATCATTAAGTCTCAATCATCATATTAACTGCAATTTCAGATTTGGCATGATCCCACTGAGTCGGTACTATTAACTAGGTGTTGGAAGTATCAGCGCCCTCGATAAGTTGCATCCCTCTGTGTGGTCATCGGTACTACCAAGTTGATGTCGATAGTACCAAGATTTCCTGAGAATTTTTGAGTCCTCCCTGTAAGGTTGTCGATAGTACCGGCTTCCTTCATCATTACTATTAGGTTTTATCAATTTTACTTGTTCCTTTTTCATCAACAGTCGGTACCCCGACTGGCAGGTTAGTAGTACCAAGTTGTGTAATTTCTTGTAGATTCCATAAAAATGAACATAAGCTCCCAAATAATAATGAATCTATCAAGAACATTAAAAATACATCTATTTAATGCAATTAAGTGTCACGTGATAATGGTGATAAATAATGCACAAATGATATCATAATGAACAGTAAGTGTAAAAAAATACATAATAAATAACATGTGAGTACGACAATTATTCAGTGCATCAAACTCCCCTAAGCTTAAATGTTACTCGTCCTTGAGCAACACACCCTCAAATCTATTTGAGACAAGTCAGCAACAGGACATAGGATATGAATTTCCATTCTCAACTATCCCCACATGGTGGTCCCAAACTGGCCTTTGTTGACTACTGAACAATCAACTACTCTCAAGTGACCAAAAATATCCATAAAAGATGTCCACCCCTAGATCAATGAAACACTATCCGTAGAGCAGTTAACATCATAGTCAATCAGGCATTCCCTTGGTGAATCATGTAATTCTTTATCTACATTGTCCTTTCCTAACTATCAACTACTTAGAAGTAGTTTTCCTTATAAGAATGGATGAGGATATCAATCATATATGTGGCCTACCAATAAGAGCAACGAATGGAATGAAGTAGGTGGCTAATGAAGATTCACAAGTAAAATTTGAATCAATTATGCAAAAATAAAGCACGATGACCAACTTGAATGAAGATGGTGAGAAATGCATGAATCTTTATGCCTACTTATGGGTGGAATGATGCATGTATTGAAAATATCATCAAGTATATGTGAGTGAAGTAAAGAAGAAAATGCATTATGTGAATGTTTCTAGTTCTTTGTGAAGTAGAATTCCAACCCGAGTTTAGGGCATCCTTTCTCCCTCTTATTTCATAACATCAAAAAAAATCTTCTTTTTTTCATTGGAACACTATTTTAGCATGGTATAATGTTATGATTGGGCTTTACTAACATATATCATTAATTTAAAAAAATCTTTGGATTTTTTTTCTAAGGGTACAGATGTGTATCCCTGCACTCTAATTTTAGAAGAAAACAATAACCACATGATGTAAAATGAATGATGACAAAGGTGTGAAATCTACATGCAACTGTTATGCAACTATATGATATGCACATAAGTTGTTTATGCAAACAATTTTTCATTTTGTAACTAATGCATCAAAAGAAAAACTAACTATCATGTCACCTATTATGTCATGCAATGCAATCAAAAGGAAACAATTCAGGTTTTACTTGATCATCTGAAGGTGTTGAATCAACATGGATGGAAAATGGATGGAATCACATAATTAAGAGACAATGACTTTCTTGAACTATGACATGCCCCTCTACTATTGATATGTGTACAGGGTAACCTGAGGATTTCTTTCTAAATTTTCAATTTAAGGTCTCGTTAATTGTTTGATCAACTCAGGCTCAGAACCCACCTTCATCCACTTTACATGGATAATTAAGATTTCCATTCATATTAAATGTCCATAAGCTGACTAACCCATACACTTCCTCTAGGTGTTGTCACTCAAGAAATTACAACTAAGCCAAATTTTCAATTTTTTTTATTGCACAGACATGAAAGACAAAATCTATGATGACAAAGATAGAAATCATGCTTCTACTGCTCCACTGTTACACTACATAGATTGTGGGTCCTAAAAAATGAAAAGATAAAGCTAAAAATCAAATAAAACTAAAATAAAAATAAAACTAAAGGATAGAGTTGTTCCAACACCCCCCCCCCAGCTTGAACATAACTATGTCCATATAGTCAAAATCCAACTTAAGTGGTGGAATAATGGTACTGATAAAAAAGGTGGGGGTTGTAGCAGGTAGAATGTGCCCTAAAATGTTGGGGCTATTGTGGCATCTGTGGAGGCTTCAGATATCCACCAAAGTAACCTTGACTCCATTAGTTTTCAAAGAATGGTTTCCGGTAGTTCCCATTCATTGTAGGTGTGTATGCATGGTCTCCCGGTTGGCCGGGAGAAGTCTTTTATTCTCAAAGATTGCATGTTGGTTCTGATAAAGTCGTCCTTGGACATCTTAGATGCTCGCTAGTGTAGTTGTCTCATGTTGTTGCCCCTGTTGAATCTCTTGTAGCATTCCATACATACCTGCCATTGAGTATGGATCATCCTCGTAGGTAGGTGGCGGAGCAGAAGAACTAGAGGCTCCATGTACTCTAGAACACTGGTAGGGGACTTGCCTCCTCATGATTGGGATAGTGGCCTCCTCCTCCTCTTGATCTTCATCTTGCTCCTACTATTTCTCTTGCTTGACATTTTTTATTATGCTTCATCCCCCTCTGTGTCATCCTCTATAGGCCACCTCATGTGATACACTCCATGCAAAGTGAATATAGGATCAGGGAGCTCTCTCTCCCAGTATTGGTGATCAACTGTACAACACGCGTACACCATCTCATGACACATGTTTATGAGGTTCAGTCTCTTAAAATGTTTCAATTCCAACTTTTAAGAAGCCTTCATACATTTGGAGGTAAAGAGATCAAGATTGAGATGCATATCTATTGGAGTGATAAGCCCTCTAAAATGTATGGGTGCTTCCTCTGTACTTGTCACTTCACCGCCATCATGTGTTGGAGGAAGAAGGAAACAAAGTCCAATGACTTCTTTCCTAGTTTTAGCAAATTATAGAGGA
This sequence comes from Alisma plantago-aquatica, assembly GCA_963693085.1. NCBI lineage: Eukaryota > Viridiplantae > Streptophyta > Magnoliopsida > Alismatales > Alismataceae > Alisma > Alisma plantago-aquatica. Next base: position 1,131,087,915 of record OY856413.1, on the reverse strand, counting down.
AGAAGAGATTCACCTATTGAACCTTCCCATGTCCTTGATTGGACTTAGAGAATATGGTGTTGGCAAGGAAGCGGTGCAGGATACAAGCAACTGGGTGCTCAATGTCGGTGACGGATTTGACGTGCCAACTAATGTGGTAGCCCTCTGGAACCTATGTCAAAAGTTGTCATGCACCCTTATAACTGAAGTTGTTGGTGGTGAAGTGTAGTTCACCCATCGACCACCCACAGATGGCATTAAATTGCCTTGGCATCATTTGGTAGGCATTGTTGAAGAGATGGAATTTGATGCACCCTTCCCTCCATCCATCCTCATGCTCAGGGATACATCAAATCTCTAGTGAGGCCAAGAACTCACATACCATCTCTAGACAGGTGGGCCAATCACCGAAGAAAGGGTGATCACCCACCAACCCCTAATCTTTGCAAACTCAATGGAGATTTCCAGTGAAGCCCACAGATGTAAGGAATGCACGGTCTCCATACCATGTTGAGGTGATCTCTCTTTTCATCAGCTCGTCATAGATCTTCATCACATCGGTGTTGACATTAACGATGTACGTTGATTTGGGTACCAACGTGACATTCCCTGCCATCGAGGAAGCTTCTCGCCTGGACGCCATCGATCTGGTACAAGAAGGGGATGGAGAAGAAATAGCTCAATGAAGACTTCGATCACTCAGAAGTACTTATAAATCTTGCTTGAGAGGGGTGTGGTGGAGGTGTGAATGAAACAATACTCACATCCCTCTTTATATAGCTGTCGGACTGCCTACTGTCAATGTAGGGAAATAGAAGGGAAAACAAAAAATTTAACTACCAAATTCCCCATAAACTAGTGGATCATGTCAATTACTATAAGATAGGAAGGATTGTTTCAAAGATATACCCGATCCTGGAGCAAGTCTAGTGACATCTCCTCATCGTTGTAGATCCATAACTACCTTCTAATTGCACTGGGACTCATCTGACTATTGCACCTCCTGATCTTCACCATGAACTACAGCCTCAAACATCATCGTCTGCACCAACTCCTCTCTCCACAGACTACTGGTTGACACTGTCCTCCTTAGATATGGTAAAAGGCCACCTTGCCTCTAGAGAAGTCCACGTGGACCACATATAACTCATGTCATCATTCTAGAACAGACAGGAAGAAGTTGTCCCTCCTGTTGGCGTACTAGTCACCAACTTGCTCTCTCACAACAATGATCCTCAGTTGTTCTCTCTCGTTGCTATCCTTCCCTTGTCGGGTATGACTTGCTTGGGCTCTCTTGGTTACCACAACCAGAGAGGACATAAATTCTCAGAGAAACTGATTCTCAATTGTCTGTTTTGTGTTCTGGGAAGCCCCCAGTACCCCTTCATTTACAGGAGAGGTTTGGGTTAGGGTTCCCAGTATGTGCAGGAGTGGAAGGAGCTGGAAGATCTTGAATTTTTGCAACATGTGACCATTGAAACGGTCATCTCACATGCGAGATGGTCATTTTGCAGTTTCCCAATTGCATACAAAATTGCCATTTGAATCCAATTAATGCACGACATGGCGTCGGCATTAATTCCTTGATGTAATTGAATTTCCCTTAAACTAAGTGATCTCACACATGTGAGATGGTCATCTCACTCACCCAGATGGTCGTCTGGTGACCCAAGCCAATTGGTTCAATAGAATGAACCGGTCCGTTCACACCTCAATTTGGGAAGAACTTGGCCAATTCAATTTCTGATCTGGCTGACAATCCAAACGGTCATCTCAACATTTTAGCCGATCGTCTGGCACTCCAAACGACCATCTCACTCAGTGAGCCAATCATTTGACAGTGTATCTAGTTGATTTATTATGTGAATTGAATACCTAAACACTTTAGTAATCAATTCAATCATTATTCAAGATTAAACTCCTCTTATAGGTCAAGACCTATGTGTGTGACCCTATAGGTCCCATATTATGTTGGCAATGAATGTTCATAACAACTTATAACATCACAGACAATGTGTGGTTCCTAGTCACACATCATTCCTACCCAAGTAAATGGAAAGTTGGGGAACAACTTCAACCTACAATATGTGCTTGGTGTTATAGTGTTTGTATAATTCCTTTGTCTCTGATATACATATTGAATTTGAGGCATGAAGTAGTTACCCTCTTCAACATTCAATCTTGTTTCTTGAACTAGAGCAAACTGCGTGAGATATATGTAAGCTCAATATCACATATTGACTCACATGTACATGGCCATGTATTTATTAGTCTCACTAATCAAGAGGCTTAGGATATCATACTCCCATAGGAGGGACAAACCCCATCTCTATCACTTATAGTCAGTCCCCATGTGTCAAAGGGACAACCCATGTTTCAGGATTGCATTTGATGATGTCAAAGCATATCGAATAACATGTGATGAGTGCAGTGATTTCAGGTCTAAGAACCACAAACACCACCATCACTATGAGAGTTGATTATGACTACCATGGTAATGGTTTTCATGTGTCAGTCTCATGGTGGGTCTGTCTGATACGTTGTTCTCCAATATGTATATGTGTGCTTGGTTTGATATAGTCATATCATGAATAATGAGATTTTGTTATCAAACAACTCACACTCTGATCTTGTGTGTCATTGTTGTCTATCAACCTTCCATAATAACAACTGATCAGAGGCATAATGAGAATATATATATGTACTCTTAACATTTGTATGATCTCATTTCTCCAAGTCACATACTTGAAGACATACATCATTGAGTAATATTATTCTCTAGACATTTATAATGTTACATCATTATCCTATAACTGAATTAAACAAAATAAATTGGAAGCTTGCCTTTATTTATTAATCAAATCAATTACAAGTTATGCCATTATAGTCATCGTATGATTGGCTCTCAGGGCATACATACAAACAGACTCCCACTTGTACTTAGAGCCAATCACCCATGAATCTTATCCCAAGTGATTTAACATGACCATCATGCTTTTGTTGTGAAAGTGCATTTATCAAGGGGTCAGCAATATTGTTCTCAGTTGGTACTCTGCAAATATTTACATCTCTGTGTTGTATGATCCCTCATATGAGATGGAACCACCTTTGTATGTGCTTTGAGTGCTGATGTGATTTGGGTCCTTATCTTGTGAAATTAGCTCCATTGTTGTCATAATATAGTTTTATCGCATTGTTGATGCTTGAAACGATCCCAAGTTCTATAATGAACTTCTTAATCCATACAACCTCCTTTGTTGCATTTGATTCATCAATATACTCGGGCTCTGTTGTAGAATCAGAAACTGTCTCTTTCTTGGAACTCTTCTAGCTTATAGCTCCATTATTTAGACAAAGCACAAATCTTGATTGTGATTTGTAATCATCTTTTTTAGTCTGGAAGCTTGCATCGATGTAACCTCTTACCACCAACTCTTCCTCTCCCCGTAGACCAAGAACTGATCATTAGTTCTTCTCAAGTACTTGAGGATGTTCTTTATGGTTGTCCAGTGAACATCACCTGGGTCTAACTGATATATGTTCATCATACTCGAGGCATATGAGATGTCTGGAAGGGTACACAACATTGCATACATGATTGATCCAATTGTTGAGGAATATGGAATCAAACTCATGCATTCCCTTTCTTTACAAGAACTGGGACTTTGAACTTTAGAGATGGTAATTCCATGTAGCATGGGTAGGTTTCCTCTCTTTTAGTTCTCTATTATTAACCTCTTCAAGACTTTGTCAATGTATGTGCTTTGACTTTGTCCAAGAAGCCTCTTGGATATATCTTTATAGATCTTTAACCCCAAGATGTAGGATGCTTCTCCCAAGTATTTGATAGAAAACATATTTCCTAGCCATGTCTTTACCATTTGTAATGTAGGGATGTCATTCCCCATCAATAATATGCCATCTACACATAATATGAGGAATGTCACTATGCTCCCAAAGCCTTCTTGAACACACAAGGTTCATGTTTATTTTGAATAAAGCCAAACTTTTTGACCGTCTCGTCAAAATGAAGATTCCAGTTCTGAGATGCTTGCTTCAATCTATAGATTGACCTTTATAGCTTGCATACTTTATTTGCATCCTATGGATTTATAAAACCCTCAAGTTGTGTCATGTACACATCCTCGAGAAGATTCCCGTTAAGGAAGGTAGTTTTTACATCTATCTGCCAAATCTCATAGTCATGATAAGCTGCAATGGCAAGCATGATCCTGATGGAGTTAACCATGGCCACTAGAGAAAAGGCTTCGTCATAGTCAATAGCTTCAACTTGTCAGAAACCTTTTGCAACCAAACATCCCTTATAGGTTTAATCTTTTCCATCTAGGTTGGTCTTCTTATTGAATATCCATTTGCACCCTGTGGGTTTTACCCCCTTTAGGTGGATCCACCAAAGTCCATACTTTGTTGGTATACATGGATTCCATCTCAAATCTCATGGCTTCAAGCCATTTCTCAGAATGTGGTCCCTTAATAGCATCTTGATAGGTTATTTCCTCATCATCTATGACCAATTCACTACCTTTTTGAGTCATAAGATATCCAAATCTTTCAGGCTCAAGACGTGTCCTATTAGATCTATGAGGTACTTGTGTAACTTGAGGAATTTGAGATTCTACAACACCTTTTGATTCTCTTTGTTCCTCTTGTTCACCTATTGGTTCAATGTTCTCTTGTTGATCTCGAACCTCTTCGAATTCCACTTTCCTCCCACTGATTCCTTTAGAAATGAAATCCATCTCAAGAATGCAGCATCCCTGGCAACAAACAATTTGTTGTCAGATTGGGAGTAAAAGTAATATCCCCTTGTTTCTTTAGGATATCCAACAAAATAACATTTATCAGATTTAGGACTAATCTTATCAGAAAACATTCTTTTAACATAAGATTCACATCCCCAAATTCTCATATAAGACAGTTTGGGATGTTTCCCATGCCATATCTCATATAGTGTCTTTTGAACTGATTTAGATGGTACTCGGTTTAGTGTATACATGACGGGGTCTAGACCATATCCCCAGAAGGTAGTCAGAAACTCAGCTTAACTCATCATTGATCGCACCATATCTAGCAATGTGTGATTCCTCCTTTCTAACACACCATTATGTTGTAGTGTTCCAGGTGGAGTCCACTAGGATACAATCCCATGGGCTTTAAGAAGGTTCTCAAACTCTCAGTTTAAGTATTCTCCACCTCGATCAGAATGAAGTGCCTTAATAATTTTACCAAGTTGGTTTTGTACTTCATTCATAAACTCCTTGAACCTGTCAAGAATTTCTGGCTTATGTTTCATTAAATAAATGTAGCCATACCTATTGAAGTCATCATTGAAGGTAATGAAGTATTGATACCCTCCTCTAGTGATTGTTCTAAAAGGTTCACATACATAAGTATGTATCAGTCCTAATATATTACGCACCCTCTCATTGTTACCTATGAAAGGGGCTTTAGCCGTCTTTCCCAATAAACAAGATTCATGTGTCTCTATTGATTCTAGATCAAAAGAGTCTAGATACGCATCTTTATGGAGTCTATATATGTGATTCTCATTTATGAGATGACAATGCCAAAGGTATGTTTGTTTGAGTTATTGAGTTTTGGTATTTTGGTATTAATGTTATATATGTTTGTCTTTACATGTAATAAATAAATACCATAAGACATTGGGGCACTGCCATAAAAAATCACATCTTTGAAAATAGAACATTGACCATTTTTAATATGGAATTCAAATGCATTCTTGTCCATAAAAGATACATAAATGATGTTTCTAATTATACTAGATACATAACAATAGTTCTTGAACTCTATTACAATCCATGTGGGCAAAGATAAATAATAAGTTTCAACTACACTGGCTGCAACTCTTACGCCATTAGCAACTCACAGCTCCACCTCACCTTTTCCTAAAGGCCTACTTCCTTTTAGATCCTGCATATTCACACACGTGATATCCACATCAAGTATCTAGTTCCCATGATGAAGAAAGTATATATATTTATCTCAATAACTTATTTACCTGAAGTGGAGTTCACCATCCCCATCTTCTTCTTCCTAAATGCCTTCAAGTATAAAGGATGAGTTCATTTTGTACTTTTCTTTATCCTTATCTTGAGTGTTGAAGATTTGGATTTAGGTTTGACCTCAGAACTCTTCTCAGCCTTGATTTGATCCTTGGACTCATCTTCATTGATCACCATCATGTACTTGTCCTTCTTCAATCTTGCTTCAGCATGAATCAGCATGGCAAGCAAGTCTGACATCAGTCTGGCCATATTATTCACATGATATCACATAATAAAGTGGTTCTATGATTCTAGCAATGTCTTTAGAATCATATTTGTGGCCAACTCTTTCTCAAGGTGAATCCCAATTCTTCAAGATGATACACATGTCCAATCATAATGAGCACACGTTCTTCTATTGAGGTTCCCTCTATCAGCTTGGACTCAAGTAGCAACTTTATGATATTGTCCCTTTCTTGCTTTGTAAGGCCAAGTGCTACTTTATTAAGATGTGTTACCATCTCAAAAACACTCATGTACTCACTCTACTCATGCAACTCATAGTTCATGTAGTTAAGCATAAGGTACTATATCTCCAAGGCATCATTGGCATGCTTCCAGTAAACATCCACTTGTGCCCTAGGCACATCTGGAGCAGGTATTTCTGGCACTAGTTTGTCAAGGATAGAGAGCTTGCACTCTTCATTGAGAACCCTTCTCAAAGTACAAAACCAATCGTGAAAATTTTTCCCCTCAAATTTGTCCTTCTTATGTACCTATCACAATATGTATTTGTTCATCATTTGATTCTACAAGAGAACATTTGCAATTATCAAAAAAATCTAATTTGATTTGAAAATTTGACAATATTAATTAGGTCTTCGATTATTATCACTCCCACTATTTTATTCAAATTGATAGCCCTCATATATCTATTCAAAATATTGCAGCGTACAATATTCTAGTGGTCCAGACCAAGATAATTTGACTATGGCCCAACCAATGCCGCAAAACACAATCAATTATCAAGGTAGGCAACTTTTCCCAATTGCATCATATGCAACTCTGGATAGATGATATGTGAAACTCCATTCAATACTCATTTGCATGCTTTTAGGATTAGGTGCTCTACGAATGACAAGTAAGCTTGACTGAACAACCAACACAATGTATAAGCACCCTATGAAGCCAAAACCTACATATCTACCATCACACTTCCACGAGATAGAAGGTGCACCATGCGAAGGCATAGCCTACACTAGGTCGATCAAGCTTTTCATGTGTGTTGTTGTTGGAAAGCATCTAAGACTTAATATAATTTTTATTTGAGGGAGTTTGTATTTATAAGTACATATACTATTACAACCCCAATTTTTGGGTTCATATGGTTGGAAATGCAATTTCCCCAATAAATGTATGATTATGGAAAGTGTATCATTTATGTGTATTGAATGGGTTCCTTTGCAATATTTCTTTTGTGCATGTGATTTTGTGGATCATAATATGTTAATGAGTCCAATATGATTGAAAGAAAAAAGAGAAAAATCAAATAATGCATAAATAAGAAAAAGGATGTTCATGAGATAATGGTTTGCTTTAAAATAATGTTAGAAAAGAGCAAGTTTTTGAATGTGAAAAGATATCCCAATCAAATTACATAACATGAAAATAAGTGTGAAAAATATTAATGAATTTCTATAATCAAGTTATGGAATATTACAAAGTGCCATGTATGACTTTTGGTGTGCCAACCAAGTAATACCAATATTTGAGTTGGGAAATCTAGTAATAAAAGAAAAAAGAAAAAAGAAATAGTTGCCTAATTGTTCTTGTGAACATCATGATGACTCTTTCTTTACAAAATCAACAAATTAACAATGTTAATATGATAAAGAAAAAGAAGAAGGGAAGTAATTAAGTACTTCCTAAAAGTGATGCCTTGCCAACGTGGTACAAACTTGGGCACCAAACCACAGACTGGCATACTTTGTATATATGTACAGGGGATGGACACCCAATGTTGGAAACCCTAGATGGGCCTCGTCCCATAACTATTTGTAGCAAAACTACCCCCTACTCTCATCGTGGTTGTGGCCTCCATCTGTCTCGTCAGGTATCCTATTCTTTCCCCATCGTTTCCCCCCTTTGACATTCTGGGGTGTTGTCTAAGAACTTGTGTAAGGGGAAACACATTCTGATCTATTGCATTCCACCATGGCAGGATCCATAGAGAACAATGGTGGTGAAGTCGTTAGAGAAGTGAAGGACAAGCAGTGTTGGTAACAACCTGGTTGGTCAGGTCCGAAAGGGGGGGAGAAGAGAAAGTGGAAACTTAATGGACTAGGATCTGTCGTAGGCAGGTTATGGTAGAAGGAGTTCGGCCAGACCCTCCAGAGGTGAAGGAACCCATGGCAGGTTCACACACAAGCTGGGCACAGAGAAGGAGAAAGCCTTCTTGACCAGTGGGAGAGGAAGCATACCTACTAGGGTTTGCTGAGGAAGGAGAAAAACAAGAAAGTGAGGGTGGCCATGTACCTACAATAGTGGATACAGAAGGCAGTCTTGAGAGTGGCTAGAACTCATGAGGGAGGTCATCCTTTGGCCTGTGAGGTGGTGGTATCCTCCAGCTCGAGAGCATCTTCCACATCATGTTCTCAGTGCGAGTGGGAGAAAGGGCGGAAAGAGTAGGTGCAGGGGTGCATGAGGAGGCCACTACGGAGAATGGCCCTTAACATTTGAGAATTTTGACGAGCAAGAGGCATGCTTCCAAAAAGTCTAGACGATGGTGATGGTGTTCGTGAGAAGGCAGCTGGTGCGTCCGGGTTGAATACAGGCTCACAAAGATGAATGATATCAAGGTCCAGCAACTGATGGTTCAATTAAATGAACCATCTCTTTGGGTAGTCCAGAAATTAATCGAGAATGAACCACACCCCACTTGAATAGTCTGGCATTGGTGCTGGCACTGACCAATGGGGAAGCACCACATGGCCTATGCTTTAAGGTAAAATATGATGATTCTTGGTTAATTCATAGAAAATGTTATATTTATCCGAATATAACCAACCTATGTACCATTTTGATCGGAAAAATGAGAGGAATCTAAATAAAATAGTTCCAGAGTATAATATGTTTACAATTCAAAAAGTAGTGCAATGTGTGTTAAGATGGTGATTAGACTCTAAGAACCCCAGATTTGGGTATTATAATGTTGAAAACATTAAAAGCCTTTCTTTTATACTATTATTTGGTCCTTTTGAACATAATGATAATAGATGTAATGATGGTAATAATGATAAGGTAATTAGGGTCTCTAATGTGAATAACCATACATATGTGTAACTAGGGCTAAAGATCCTAACTTTCTATGTTGTTGATGAACATTTTTTATCTAAGTGGTCTAATGAAAGGATAAGATGAATCTAGTAACTACGGTTCACATAATGCTAAATATGCGATGGAAATAGGGTTAATACCCTTATTCCTTATCCAAAACCTAAACCCTAGATTAGGACTGAGTAGGGTATAATATATTTATTGTGATTGGGGACACTTTAGAATTTACGTAATGTGGATTATATGATGATTGTTTGATTTTCTTACTTTATTGGACAATATTCTTGAAGTATAATTGAATAATCTTCATGTCAAAGATATGTAGTTACTCTTATGACTAATCGCTCCAGCTTCATGACAATTTCTAAGGTTTTATCGGTTGCTTAGAAACAACTGCTTGGTTGACTTTTATTTCATGCAATTGTAAAGTGACAAAGACTATCACCATAAATATATATACATGACTAGCTCAGATCCTAGTCCTACTCTGTAGCTTTGATGATGATGAGATGGATGACCTAGTACATGGTCTACCCTTGGGGTAGGATCATTAGGTTATTATGAGTCGATGTGTTAGTCTACCCTTAGGTAGGACCATACGACTATATGGCCCTAGGTCGTGGTCTACCTATAAGGTAGAATCATAGGTGTGGCATCCAACTCACAAAAATAATATTAACTTAAGAGAAAGCGAAATATTTGTAGCAGATTACTGAAAATCACTAAAAATTAAAACTTTTTGCAAAGAGATCCACACATAGGAAATCTTTTCCATCAAGAACCATTGTATAACATTCACATTCTAGTTCAATGTACATAACTTGTACCATCTCTTTTCAGAGACTACATCATCAGCTGCCTTATAAACATTATATACAGACAGCATACGAATCTCGAGGCATTAAGCCAAAACCTCAGATCGATTTATCAAAAACACTGGCTAAAAACTCCGAGGACATGAGAGTACAGAGACGACACATAGGAATTTCTAACTACATAACTTGACAGGTAGTATCTCCACCTGAGATATTACTGTTGTCCTTGTTGTTACTGCTCTTGTCCATTCCCTGCAATGGAATTCTGCTTCTTTGTCCACGCCCACCTAAAAAGTTGGATCCCACGGGGGTGAGACAATTGTAAATTGCCCCAGCGGGAGATATAACTCTCTGCCAAAACATTGTTATAGAAGTTTATTAAAATAAACTGAGCAGAAGGATTTATATATATAATCAATAGCAAGTAAGTCATTGTATGATCAAAGTGAAGTAATCTCCTTTTTCAAGGATAACATTGCATCTACTCATGGTAGACTCATAGTTCATTCATCTACTTGTAATGAATACAAACAGATATGAATAACATCAATGAACTACAGATATATAACAGAAAGGTAACATCAGCCAATGAATTTCCGTATTCAATCCTTAAGCAAACATGCTATACGGCTGATTTCATTTTACAAACACACTTATGCCCTGAGGAGATGAGGTATACCGCTCATACTCCAACCGACCACTGCGAAGTCAAAATCAGTACCATACATAGGCCTATGGAAGAGCCGGATTCCCATGACCTCTCACATCCCGTTCAGTGCGAGACAACAAGCAGGACTGTGTTAACTACTCAAGATAGCTTTCCAGGGTATACTGGAACTTTGCTATAGAGTTACAGCGTCAACTGCACTCTCATCGGCCATCGAGAGATTTGTTGTTTATCTTCATCGACCTGACATAAGTATTATGAGGAGATGTGTACGACATCTATCCCAATCATCGGGAGATTAGTGATACATTCATCCCGACACATGAAGGATTGAGAGGTTTGATGTTTACCTTCCCTCAAATCTCTTCATCAGACGTAAGGATATTTTTTGCCCATTTACCCCCACATATTCAAAATATGTGTTCTGGGTTTTTCCGTGGAGCACCCATTTCACCATCACCTATTCCTGACGATGATGGATCTATGGTCAAGGCTCTACATGAAAAGATTTCACTTGATTAATTAAGTACATTTTCATATTCTTTTAGCATCAGCCAAGTTCTCAAACAAGACTTATTACAACAATGTTATAAAGAGACATGTACTACTTTCATCAGATACTTATCAGTCTTTCAAAGACCTTAGGGACTCAGTCCCTCATTTCAATACTGGGAATTCTCATCCCTTCACATTCTCACCACCATAATCATATGGTTCTGGGTATTCAAACCCTTAACTCATCATCGAGCATCATTACCATCTATTAGGTAACTATCACCTTCAGGTCATCTGACCAAAGCATTCATGATACTTGTTACACAACTGTCACACATGGCTCACAAGGCCAAAGAATATCTTGTCACCTCTTTCTAGGCAACAACTTACTCTTATGACTCATAAAATTCCATGCACATTGCTACTTTTATTAAGAAACAACAACATCAAGGCACAAAAGGCCAACCAACATTTATTATATAAATGTAACAGCTCAAACCTGGCTATATTCATCATCTCATAATATCTGTATGGTTATTAGACATGATAATAGTCATACAAGATATTCATCACATCATGTGATACAATAGTAACACCATTATTCCTTTCCCAGGAATTAGGGTTTACTATCAAATAGGGCTTTTCATTCCCTTTACCCAAATTAGGGTTAGGGTTCCCCATTTCTCATTAATTAGGGTTTCATGATCATATAATCTATCCAACCCTCCCTTCATTATTGCATACCTCTAGGGCATTCAAAGGTATCATATTTGATTATTCAAGAACATTACTTTCATCATATAGCATTAATGATCATCGACTCAAGGTATGAGTTCATTTCTCATCCTCATCATGGTATGACTACATCATACTCATCAATTGGGCTTAACCCCATTCTCAAGGTACATTAATTAAGACTCATCAAAGTTCAACAACTCATTACATTACATTGTAATAGTTGCATAACACACTTCATATGTTTCTTACCCAATTATATTGGATTTGGAGTGAATCAAGGTATATAAACCCTGAAGTGTTGAATGTGATAACTATCATATCTTGATGTATCACTTTCTCATCATTTCAGACTCTCTTGAGTTAACCAACTTATCTTGTATTAAGGTATTTCCCCTCTTAATACATTACATCACTAAACCCTCACCTTTAGCATATAATGCATAGGCCACACATTAGAATTGTCCAATCATCTTTAATGATATGGACTTGTCTAATGCTAAAGACATTGCTTTCAGTAAGGTTGCTTATAATCAATCACATGAAATGTTTCACCTTTACAAGGTAATTCCTTCTATCTCATCATTAGGGTTTCCTTATACCCTTACTTAAAATTAGGATTATGATTCATTGTCATATTGCCCAGGATTAGGGCTTTATGCATTATGACTTCACATTAGCGTCTCATCACCCTTCTTAGGGCCTCTCATCACAACATAGCATTAGAACATCATGTGGTTTTAATTCTTAATCAGGGTTTCTCATGGAATCACCCTCAACTAGGGTTTCTCATGGAATCACCCTCAACTAGGGTTTCTCATGTCATTACATAACATCATCCTAAATTTGATTGTCACATCACATCACCACATCAATGTTCCTTATACATCATTATAATTTAGTGTTTCTTTTGACATAACCCTAGAATAGGATTTCACATGGAATTATCCTTAATTAGGATTTCCTCCATAGTCACCCACAATTTGGGTCTACTATTCATCTCTATTAGGATTTCATTCAATTATCCATAATTGGAGATTCACTATTCATCCCAATTAGGGTTTTACATCTCATTTCCCTAAATTAGAGTTTCACTTATCATTACCCTAGATTAGGGCTACATCCTTACCCTGGATTAGGGTTTCATTTAGAATTGCCCTCAATTAGGGTTAGAGTTCATTAGCCCTGTCAATTAGGGTTTATGTTCATGATTAGGGTTTCATGATCTCTCTACTTAAGGATCATAACCTTAATCACCACATGAATCATATTCATGTATGAATTCATGCTAACATCTTCTCAACTTGATTAGGTCATATCAACCCTTCAATAAAGTACATACAACTATGATTAATATAGTGTACCAAGTCAATGATCCTATAAGCAATTAGGGTTCATCCCTTAATTGGCACTAATCACTTAGGTACTATTAGGGTTTCAACCTTTGTACCTTCATTGATTATCATTACTAATCATCATTGGACCAATGGATCATTCATCATCTTAATTCTCAAGAGATTCAATCACATTGGACCTTCATTACATAAGGTATCCAATTGAATTGACCAATTGAATCTTCAATCAATTTTGACTACTTGAGCCCCAAACGGTCTTGGTCCTTCAAAGTTCAAACAGTTTGAAACTGTTTGGTAAAGGTGGTGCTTGAGACCGTTTGCTAAAGCAAGTACTTGAAACTGTTTGCTAAAGGTGACCTTCAAGACCGTTTACTAAAGGTGGTCACTTGAAACCATTTGCTAAAGCAACTTTTTGAAACTGCATGGGCTCGACCAGTTTGGGATCGTTTGATCCCAAACGGTCTTGAGACCATTTGGTCCCAAATTTTCTTGAGACCGTTTGGCCCCAAACGGTCTTGAGACCGTTTGGTCCAAACCTCCTCAAAACCACAAGGACCAAAAAGTGTCTCAACCACTTCAATTGTATTAGGGTTTCCAATGTTGATCCCCTCAATCGATCCTATACATGTTAGCCAATCATCAATTGAGTTAATTAGGTCAACCTTCAACTGATTTGACCCTCAATTGATCATCAATTAGGGTTTGAATCAATTAGATTAGGGTTTGGAATCGATAACCCTTCAACATATTTCAATGTGAGTCTAATTGATTTGAACCCATTGAACCATCATCCAATTTGGTCATGACCTGACCCCAAATGGTCTTGGGATCATTTGGATGACCTCCAAACGGTCTTGAGACCATTTGCCCATCACATCATCAAAATCCAAGTCAACCCATTAGGGTTTGGATCATTGGATTGATCACCAAATCAGCAATTGATTACACTCCAACTTAGTATCTATGGATCATCAATTGCTTAACCATATTAAACCCTAGACCTACAAATGGTCTTGGGTGACCTCCAAACGGTCTTTAGACCGTTTGGGTGATCCCCAAACAGTTTTGGAACCGTTTGGGTCAATCAACCCAAGTTTCAAACTCAATCAAGTTGAAAATCAGCACTTAACCCGATTAGGGTTTTAGTGATTGATTGACCTTCAACTCATGAACCAATTGGAACTAACCAATCATAATTGGTGGGTCATTAACCTAGATCATTTTCAACAGATCACCAAATGGTCAACCCTGGTCAACTCCACCAAACGGTCTGAAACTGTTTGGTCTCATGCGGTTTGGTGAAACCGTTTGCTCCCAAACTGTTTGGGAAACCGTTTGAGCAACTCAAACCAGACCGTTTGCCTTGGATATTTGTAGAGGTGTGTGCTTATCATCTTCAACCTATAATATCACGAAACCTGCTGTGGTTTCCATGGTGATTGCATCCATCAACCAAATCAATTATTGTAAATATGGAAATGATCATTATTTGATAAGGAATTGAATGCAATAACAAAATCAAGGGTTCAAGTTATAAAACCCGCCTCCAATTGAGCTCCAAAGCTCCATTTCCATGGAAACAATGGTGGATGCAACTCCTTTCACAATTCCAAGGCTCGTCCTCAAGGTTTGAGTGAAAAGGAATGGTTAGAATTGAATAGGAGATCGAAATAGGAAGAAATCCATAATTTATTTTCGATTTCCACCATGGAATCAAGGTGAAATGGATCAAGAACCTTAACAACAGGTTGCGGGTCATCCTCCTGATCCTCCCAATCTCCCTTGGTCGTTTTCCAAGCAAGGAGAAGAAGGGGGGTCGAAAAAGCCTTCCATTTGGCTTGTAAAAGGTCTTTTTATAAAATTCAATGAGAGAGAATATGCTTTGTAAAAATCCAATTAATCCCAAAAATGTGGCCGCCTCTTCCCCCTCATCTTCCTTAGGGACGAGGCTATCTTTTTTGCCTCTTATTCCCCTCAATTATCCATGATTTAAAGAAAAGCAAATCAAGCACCTCAAATCATATTATATTAATATCCATATGTGAGTGGATATTTCTTTTTCTTATAAAATTGAGAGTGAGTTATCCATTCCCTTGGATATTTTCGTGGTCCTTGCAAGGCTCAAGGATGTACACACACACATATGAATTCAACCATTTTAATTTTGGTTTAAGGCTCTTTAATTAATACATTTATTTTTTCCCTAAATCGAATTAGGGTTTCAATTAGGATTAAATCTTGATTATTTTAATATCAAGATTCTCTCTCCTCAAACTTAATTCAAATGAGGCGCCCCTCTCATTTTCTTTTCTCTACATGATGCCAAGAAACATTAGGGACCTTATTGAAGTGGTAATTTGCATATTGCACCCTAGGTTTTGGGTAAATAGCACATTATACCAAAACTAGGTTTTCATGCACATACATTGCTTTATCAGCTCTTTCTTGGTATTCAGGCTTCTATAAGCCATACCTTAGCATCATTTTCACCCTCATGATGCTTCAACACATGAGGAACATATTATCATGCACAATGTGCACTTAAATCCCTCAACTAGGGTAATTTGCACTTTAGTCCAAAACAAACAAAACATTGATTTCAACAATGTTCAAAAAGGACTAGAATTGCAACATAGTTTCCTCTTGAGGCCTAATTACTTTTCACAAGATGAGATTAAGAATTTAATAATCTTTCTTAATCAAAACACCTAGGGTTAAAGTATAACCCAGGTCAGGGATGTTACAATAGGGGCTATTTGAGATCTAACATATGAGAGAGGTAGTATCCATGTTCACTACAGGGACATCATAGAGACAAGGATATGTAGGGATTGAGTAGTTATGCTTAATACATAAATTTTTATCTGTTAAGAAATAATTTGATTGTATTATGTTGTTATAAATAGATGCAGGATTTTGGTTCCCCCACATACCAGTATAATTCATTATACTGGCCGCTCTTTTGTTTGTCAGCATTTTAGGTTTATCAAAAAGTGGATATTCCTTTAAAGTGACATTGAATGAATAAAGCTCGGTAAAGAATTCGAGGATTGTAGATTGATAGTTTTTTATCTGGGTAAAGTCCCTCGAATCCTATATTTTTCAAGGTATGTGAAAATAAAAAATGTATCATGTTTTAAGCTTAGTTGTAGTAGTATTTATTATTTTTTATTATTATTTGCAAAACCATTGATCCTATTTTGGGATAGCGGCTTTGACTTCTTGTTCTTCCTTGATTAGGGGTTACTGGGAAGTGGGTTTGTTACATATACTTTATCCAATCACTAGATATATAGTATGTATCATATACATGATATATCCCACAACAAAAATATGCAATAAATGAAAGCGATGGTTATGGCCAGCCTAATGTAATTCCTTCGAGCCACAAGGAATTACCACATCCTAGGTCTACATCACATGTAGAAACCTAATTGTTAATGAAGATTTGTGCTTGTTGATTGCGATTCCCACTAAGGCTACATACTATCCAACTAGAGGTGGCTAGATGCAACCCTAAGGGAGAACACAAGTGTGGAACTTTAGATATTTATATTAACCCTAACCAAGTCGATCACAGTACCAAATAGGTCACCCGCAAGCACACGAGGTACTATTGTAGCATAGGTGAAGGGCAAGTGTAGGGATCGATCATCAGGGACAGAGGGCGCTCTAGAGATAGGTTAGTGTTGGCTATGTTACTAATGTGGATTCTATGGTTGAGGGTTTAAAAGGGTTTGTTTTGTGATTAATCTAAGTAAATGAGCAAGAAAGGCATAATTGAACCTAAGTTATCTTAAACAAGCAAGTTTAACAATCTAGGTTAACTAACTAACTAAGCAAGAGCCAAGGTAAGTTACACTACACTAGAGGAGCAAGAAGCAATTTAGAAACTAAGTTAACCACTAAAGAAAGAAAAGATCTAAATTAACCCTAACTATCAAAACTGAGAAATTGACTAGGTTAAGCAAGAACAACTAGACTATACTAGCATAAGCAAGCAAACAGAGCAAGTTGAGTTTTAAATAAGATGATTAAGGTAGGTGGGTCGTTTGGGGATGTAACTTTAATATTAGTTGGGGGAGGTTATTGGACGAGCATGGTTCTCATCTTTCATCTAGATTACCAAACCAAACAATAAGGCAAATGTTATTAGAATGTACCCTATAATACTGGTGGAAGACTAGGGTTAGGTGTAATTCTAATAGGATTATCCAAATCTAGGTTTCTAGGATAAGTGGTATTGAGCAATTGAGGTCCAAGGGTAGAGATGGGAGTAGAGATGAGGGTATTTGACCTCATGCCACTAGCCATTCTAGCCTTTAGAAAACCCTAGGCAATCACATCAATCCCCCTTATACTAGTAACTTAGGTCTCATACCAAGTATTAGGAGAGGGGGTAGGCATGTAGGAACAAAGGGGACTAGCTAGGGATCCCCTATTGAAACCTAGGAGTCATACCTAAAATTTCCCCATGCATCCCAATTCTCTTAGAAACATGGTATCATAAAGCACTATCAAATAAGCAATTCATAGCAAAAAGCATAAATCACAAGCATGGCAATGGGATAAGAGACAAAAGCATGGAGAAGTCGTCATAGATAAAAATAAGTTCATTACAAGCCAAAATTCCCCCTAAATGGTATCAAAGTCATATTTTACCCCCAAACAGCCCACCAAGAGGGGATTATCTACATAATCAATGAAATGGCAAAAGAATGGGGAAGAAGGGGAAGAAACTCCATGGAGCTCATGGAAGAAGCCTCCTTCTTCACCTCCTAGATTCTTGGGGATGTCCTCTCTCCTCCAAAGGTTCAAATGGGCATGAAGATATGGGGGATTATGGAGGAAAACCTAGAAAACTAGGTTGAGCATAAATGCAAGGGGAATGCACTAAATGCTCAAGGAGTGGGTGGAGAGGAGTAATAGTGGCTAGGACGAGCTAACCTTCATGCCCCAGCCACCACCTATGTATATATGGGTGGTGGTGAAAGCACTAGGGTAAGTAGGGGTATTGTGGGAAAATAAGTGTAGAAAGTGGTAGGTTTTAGGTGGCAAGACGGCCGTGCTGGGCAGCACGGCCGTGGTGGGTGGAGGTGAGAATGGTCGTGGTGGAAGGGAATGGTCGTTGTGATGAAGTGTAAAATCACAGGTTGGATGAGCTGAAATGAAGGTTGGTAGCACATCCGTGGTGGGGTTTAGGTAGAACGACCATGGTGGGTAGCACGGCCGTGGTGGTGGAGGTTGAGAGGAGGTCATTCCCAAGAGCACGCCCATTCCATTCTTTAGCTAGCATAGTCGTGCTGGGTAGCATGGCCGTATTGGGGACTTCATAGAATGGTCGTGCTGGGTAGCACGGCCATGGTGGCTGAGTCGATGTAGCTTGTGAATTTTGAACTTCTCTCTGTAACTTTTGCATCAACCAACACAGCCTTTCTGTGGCACAACGGTCGTGTTGGGGTCTTCATAGGCAATTTGAGCTTGAATCACCATCATCCATGGATTTCTTTGCTTGATGACGATCCTTAGCCATTGAAGGTAGTTTGAGGGAGCTTTAGGTCCTTCTTTGGATTCGTCCATGAGTAGAGGAACCCTAGAACTCCTTCCTTCTCTCTCATTCATCCTAATCATGGTCCAAGTACATGAAAATGATGCAAAGAACATCCATAAGTACCTTTGACATAATAAACATACTAGGGGAAATAGCATGTAATCTAACAGGTATAGATGTGATTGAAATGCAAAATAACACAAGATGAAGCCCTAAACTAGGGCTACATCACCACCCCCAAACTTGAAACATATTTGTCCTAAAGTATTCTCTAACTTAATCTCTCTTTTTAGTTTTCATTCAATACACAAGAGTGACAAATGTATAGCAACAAAAAATTATTGACTACATGGTCTTGGAAGTGACTAAGTGCATGTGTTCCACCTCTCTCCTTTCCTCTTTCACATACCAATCATGAAATGAGAACTGAGCATACAAACTTTAAATATAAAGCATAGAAAACACAAGTTGTCCCTACGTCCTTCATGTCATTTCGGGTAAACTATTTCATGTTGGTGTTAATCAAAGATGACAAGGAGTATTTTTCGCTTTCATGCATTCACTCTTATGTCTCAAACCACACTAAATGACCCTCGTGGCTGTAGAAAGGGGTAAAGTGAGCTAGGTTTGATGTTTCCTAGCTCATTAGGTATGAAAGTAGAAGAAAGGGTTGTGGAAAGGTTTTTAGAGTGTTATTACATAAAGCACTCATCTTTTCTTTATTTTAATGCTCTTAAATAGGAGCATCCTTTTATTTTCTTTTTGATTTCTTTTTCTTTTCTTTTCTTTTCCCTTGGTGTAGATAGGGTATATGGTGGATAGAGTGAAGCGGGGAGATAAAGATATGGCCACCCCAAACTTTTAGAGGTGGCCAAAGCTGATTATGTGTACTAGGGCATCCTTTCATGAGTTAGAGAGGTATGAAGATGGTGAAAGAATAGTCGGATCAAAGAGGGGTGATTAGTGTAGTCTTCAACATAAGATCTCCTGCATGAAATCTAATCCAAAACTTCATCAAATGATATCACAGCACATGATAGAGCAACATGGCATTCACATTTCTATCAGGTGATTCCATAGGCTTTAAGCGTTCATAACTTACTCAATTCACAAAACAACTGAAACATTCACAAACTTAAGAGAGGTGGTGTACTTGTAAAAAGTCAACAATCAAGACCATATAGCAATAAAATCTAAGAAAACAACATGCATTTGTTAAAGGATTAAAAATTTCATTTCAAATAGTGGAGATTAAGTCAAAACATGTTTTTTGGGCAAGAACATTCAAGTTTATGCAAAATTGGCCAAAATGGTTCCAATTTGCCTTCAATCACATTTAAACCTACACTATCGAACTTAAAATAGTAGAGCAAGCAAATCCTAGCTAAAACATGCAAAAATTACCAAAAATCTACATGATATACAATGCATGGAAAAAAGGAGAATTTGTTTTGAAAAAATTACGCAAAAATGCATGGAAGTAAGCTATAAGTATGCATGCATGCTAGCAGACACACAAGGTTAGGATATACAATTATGAAGGTTAGTCAATCTATTTGATCATCTTGCAAAAAAATAGCATAAGGTACATAGATAAAAATGTGGTGAACAAAGGGCTTACCGCCCTGCCACCCCAAACTTTTAAATCATGTTGTCCTCAGCATAAAATAGAAGTTTATAACAGTAGGGTAAAGGGCATGGAGTTGCGAAAGACAACCACCAAGAGATGGAGTGATCAAAGTATCACTAGGTGGGAAGGGTAATACCACAACGGTCATGTTGAGCAACACGGTTGTTCTGTCTTGCCAGTCACACCGTTGTGTTGGGTGGCACAGCCGTTCTGGACTCCTTCCTACAGCTCCTCTATTGATTTGCAATCATCTCCCAACTTTGATATTCTCCTTGGCTATACCCTTTGTGCATCACCTTTTCTTCCTTGTACATGTATTAACATGATTCAAAAATAGTTTAACTATCAAGTATAGTGTGTGTGTGTGTTTCTTGAAAATGAAAAGAAAGTATGATAAAACAAGGTTTGAGAATCTCAAACCACGTAGGTTGCCTCCCATTAGTGCTAAATCTATAGCCTTCAACCAGGCTTGTTGCTCTCTTTACTAAGTGTTGACACCCGCAATGTCTTCCTTCTCTTCCACAGTGATCCTTTCCAGAGTTTTGACGATGTGTACTTCATCCCAAGGAGTGTATATCGAACAAAAATATTGACTTGATTTCCAAAGCTCTAAGGAATCATTGTAGCATAGACTATCTTCGAAGTCTTCATTACCCAGCTTGTACCTCTCCTCTTCAGTGAATATAAAGAAATCGAACTTTCTTCTTTTATAAGTGACCGTCAGAGTGCCTGTATGCACATTGATTTCTACACCCACAGTGGACAAGAAGGGTCTCCCCAATATGAGGTACTCTTTTCCATCAATAGGTCCAGAATCCACAATCAGGAAATCGGTCACATATGCAATGTTTATCCTTTGATCCATTGCTACTATTGTGTTTTGTAATATTCCCAAGGGCTTCCTCTTAGTTCCATCACCCAAGACAAGGACACAATCCATCGGTTCCATTTTATTTAGGCCAAGTCATAGATATATGCTCCATGGCATGATACTTGTCCATGCACCTAAATCAAGGAGAGCATGCTCAACGGGTTGTGTACCGATGTAGCAGGTAATGACAGGAACTCCCAGATCATCCCTTTTTTTCTGGAAAGCCAAGGTCGAAGATGAAATTCACTGATTTTGTAGCAACAATTTCTTTGGGCAGTAGTAGCATTAGTCTTCTCTTCCCCATGCAAACATCTTTCACCAACGAAAAGAATGCTTTGATGCATGTTGTTCCTTTCTTCAAGGATCCCAGGAGATTCATGACATTGTTGCCCTTTTCTTTGAGAGATGGACCTTCTAACATTTCATGAGATTCCTCCCTGATTGCCTCAAATGTTTCCATAGAACTTAGTGGGCCTTGAGGAGGTATGATGGTGATTCTCATCTCATGAGGAGGTTTTGGCTCCCAACAAGGTATTGCCTCAAGTGTTTCTATGTCAATGGCATGTGGGGGCAGCAAACATGATCTTGTCACAAACAGACGGAAAAGCCAAATCTCTTGCACTTTGATTACTTCTAAGAGAGGGTGGGACAAGTGAGGGTGCTTCTACATTCACGCCGGGAGTAGCAGAAACTTGGGTGCACTTGGGACTCTCTAACAGTACTTGAGCAACAATTTCTTTGGAGCTTTTGCGATCTTTGCTAGCCCCTTCTAGATTTGAGCTTTTTTCATCAACTTCAATCACTTTCCTTTCCCTTTTTTCCAGCTTTTGAGCAGCTTCTCTCCCCCATATGACAAACACCATATTCAATTGTTTGTGGGAAGAAGGAGGGGCTTGTGAAGATGGTTGTGGCTGTTGGGGTGGTGGTGGCCCTTGGTGAGGTGAATTTGGGTTTTGGAGGATGAATTGCGGTTGTGGTTGTTGTAGTGCTTGTTGTTGTTGATGGGGGTGGTATTGCAGAGGTGGTTGTTGGTATGAGTGAGGTGGAGGTGGAGCATAGGGATTCGGCGGTGCTTTGTATGACAACGAAGCATATGAACTTTAAGTTTTTCCTAGGAAAGTACCATCATTGTTTGGGTTGGACATTGGTTGAGATGGAAGTCTTCCTTATTTGCGGCGAGCAAGTGAGATTGAGATTTGATCAAGCCTTTGTTCAAGGTGGCTAATATTTTGCCCTTAAGAGGACACTTTTCTTTTTACCTCATCCAAATTTCTTAATCTCGCAAGCACTTCATCTTCAAATTTAGAATTATACCTTGGCCTTGGCTGCCCTTGTCCTTGCCCATCTTCATTTTGTTATCTCCATGAGAAATTGGGATGGTTCCTCCACTCGAGAATATAAGTGTTGGACATGGGGCCTAGATTGTTCAGGTTGCCAAAAGAGTGCAAGGCATGCACTTCTTGATCAACATAGTCGACCGCCATGGTGGATTGCCTAGGAGAACCACCAGCTTGGTTCTTCATCATTTTCATCATGTCCACCATCATCTTCATCATGTCAGGGTCGGAAATGTTGTGGGCTAGAGCTATAGAAGAAGGTGGAGGGATGTAGTTATTACCACAATGCTCCCCTTTTATAGAAACCCGATGGCGGGAATTTTCAGCAAGATGCTCGAATAAAGGCCACGACTCCTCAAGTTGCTTTGCCATGAAAGTGCCCCCGCATGATGAATCGATGTTGTTTTAGCTCAACTCTTCAAGTTCGGTGGAGAAGGCTTGAACTAGTTGCCACAATGGCACTTCATGGTGGGCGCAATCGCAGAGAAGTTTTTGGAACCTCTCACACTCCTCGTGGAAGGGCTCATTCTCTTTCTGGGTAAAGGAGGTGATGCATCTTCTCATGTAGGTTAACTTAGAAATTGGGAAGAACTTTTTGAGGAATTCATTCTTTACTTCATTCCAAGTTACCAATTCTAGCTTCAAAACATACCACTCTTTAACTTTTTCTTTTAGGGAGAATGGGAAGAGGGTTCTACGGATGGAGTCATCAATAGCAGCAGGGGTACGGAAATTGGAGCACGTCTCAAGGAATGCATCGATGTGATGGTAGAGATTCTCATTCTCCATCCCATAGTAAGTGGGGAGGAGTCCAAGGAGTGCGGGTGGAATGGAGAAGTGTTGACCTGACATTTGGTCAACTAGGGTGGCAATGGACGAATTGTAGTTCCCTAGGGTGAAATACTCATGGAGTGGGTGGTTGGGCTGTGGTGGAGGTTGAGGGTTGTTGTCTGTCATCTCATCTTCTCAGTGTTGGTTGCGGCAACTTTGGCATCTCCTTCTACCTATCTCAAGGTCGTACAACACCAAGTCAGTACAAGTGGAATGTGTGTGGCGTATGCACAGCTGTCACCTGCATAGTACACAAACAAGCAACAAGAAACCAAGTTAGAATGGCAATATGCAAAAGTGAACAAAGAATAAAGAATAGCAATGATGAGGGCAAAAGGAAAGTCTAAGCTACACTAACTAGTTAGGCCGATCGCCTCTGTCCCCAACAGTGGTGCCAGAAAGCTTGACTGTGATTCCCACCAAGGCTACACACTATCCAACTAGAGGTGCCTAGATGCAACCCTAAGGGAGGACACAAGTGCGGAACTTTCAAAATTTATATTAACCCTAACCAAGTCGATCACGGTACCAAATAGGTCACCCGCAAGCGCACTGGGTACTATTGTAGCATAGGTGAAGGGAAAGTGTAGGGATCGATCATCAGGGATAGAGAGCACTCTAGATCTAGGTTAGTGTTGGCTATGTTACTAATGTGGAGTCTAGGGTTGATGGTTTAAAAGGGGTTTGTTTTGTGATTAATCTAAGTAAACGAGCAAGAAAGGCATAATTGAACCTAAGTTATCTTAAACAAGCAAGTTTAACAATCTAGATTAACTAACTAACTAAGCAAGAGCCAAGGTAAGTTACACTACACTAGAGGAGCAAGAAGCAATTTAGAAACTAAGTTAACCACTAAAGCAAGAAAAGATCTAAATTAACCCTAACTATCAAAATTGAGCAATTGACTAGGTTAAGCAAGAATAACTAG
Source organism: Alisma plantago-aquatica (assembly GCA_963693085.1). Taxonomy (NCBI): domain Eukaryota; kingdom Viridiplantae; phylum Streptophyta; class Magnoliopsida; order Alismatales; family Alismataceae; genus Alisma; species Alisma plantago-aquatica. The sequence goes on along the minus strand of OY856413.1, from coordinate 1,131,063,359 downwards.
ACTATACTAGCATAAGCAAGCAAACAGAGCAAGTTGAGTTTTAAACAAGATGATTAATGTAGGTGGGCCATTTGGGGATGTAACTTTAATATTAGTTGGGGGAGGTTATTGGACAAGCATGGTTCTCATCTTTCATCTAGATTACCAAACCAAACAATAAGGCAAATGCTATTAGAATGTACCCTATACTACTAGTGGAAGACTAGGGTTAGGTGTAATTCTAATAGGATTAGCCAAACCTAGGTTTCTAGGAGAAGTGGTATTGACCAATTGAGGGCCAAGGGTAGAGATGGGAGTAGAGATGAGGGTATTTGACCTCATGCCACTAGCCATTCTAGCCTTTAGAAAACCCTAGGCAATCATGTCAATCCCACTTATACTAGTAACTTAGGTCTCATACCAAGTAGTGGGAGAGGGGGTAGGCATGTAGGAACAAAGGGGACTAGCTAGAGATCCCCTATTGGGACCTAGGAGTCATACCTAAGATTGCCACATGAATCCCAATTCTCCTAGAAACATGGTATAATCAAGCCCTATCAAATAAGCAATTCATAGCAAAAAGCATAAATCACAAGCATGGCAATGGGATAAGAGACAAAAGCATGGAGAAATCATCATAGATAAAAATAAGTTCATTACAAGCCAAAATTCCCCCAATATGGTATCAAAGTCACATTTTACCCCCAAACAGCCCACCAAGAGGGGCTTAGCTACACATAATCAATGAAATGGCAAAAGAATGGGGAAGAAACTCCATGGATCTCATGGAATAAGCCTCCTCCATCTCCTAGCTACTTGGGGACATCCTCTATCCTCTAAAGGTGAAAATGGGCATGAAGATATGGGGGATTATGGAGGAAAACCTAGAAAACTAGGTTTCCAAGGTGAAATGGAGATGGAAATGGTGGGTAGAGAGCATAAATGCAAGGGGAATGCACTAAATGCTCAAGGAGTGGGTGGAGAGGAGTAATGGTGGCTAGGAGGAGCTAACCTTTGTGCCGCATCCGCCACCTATGTATATATATGTGGTGGTGGGAGCACTAGGGTAAGTAGGGCTATTGTGGGAAAATCAGTGTGGAATGTGGTAGGTTTTGGGTAGCAACACGGTCGTGCTGAGCAACATGGCCATGGTGGGTGGAGGTGAGAACAGCCGTGGTGGAGGGGAACAGTCATTATGATGAAGTGTAAAATCACAGGTTGGATGGGGCGAAGTGAAGGCCGGTAGCATGGTTGTCTGGGGTTTAGGTAGAACGGTCGTGGTGGGTAGCACAATCGTGGTGGTGGTGGAATTTGAGAGGAGGTCGTTCCCAAGAGCACGCCCATTCCATTCTTCAGCTAGCACGGTCGTATTGGGGACTTCATAGAACGGTCGTGCTGGGTAGAATGGTCGTGGTGGCTGAGTTGATGTAGCTGGTGAATTTTGAAGTTCTTTGTGTAACTTTTGCATCAACCAACACGGTCGTGTTGGGGTCTTCATATGCAATTTGAGCTTGAATCACCATCATCCATGGATTTCTTTGCTTGATGTCGATCCTTGGCCATTGAAGGCAGTTTGAGGTCGCTTTAGGGCCTTCTTTGGATCCCTCCATGAGTATAGGAACCCTAGGACTCCTTCCTTCTCTCTCATTCATCCTAATCATGGTCCAAGTACCTGAAAATGATGCAAAGAACATCCATAAGTGCCTTTGACATAATAACCATATTAGGGGAAACATCATATAATCTAACAAGTATATATGTGATTGAAATGCAAAATAACACAATATGAAGCCCTAAAATAGGGTTGCATCACTTGCCAATCTGGGCTAATCGATTCAACCCTTGAACCAGTCGGGTCACCTCCTAGATAGTCATTTGGTCGTCTTATTGGTTGTTTGGTTCTTCTGTCCACCATCTGTTGTCTCCTCTAGTCGATCAGTTGGGTCCACCAATCGGTCAGTTTGGCTCGTCCATCTAGTCCTCCCCGATCCTCCAGCCGATCATTTCGGCTCCAAGACGGTCAGTTGGCATCATGATAACATCTTTCTTCTTCATTATAACAAGAAAGAAAACTATCCTCTTTTACATAATCATTAAGAAACATTGAGTTAAATCTGAGGGGAGTAAGGGTAGAAAGAATTAACTTTATATTGGGAAGGTAAGATAGAGGCTCAATATGCAAACTGAGATAAAATAGGATTAACCAACGACACAACCATGCATAGATAATAGGGGTTATTGGCCATAACCACTCCACACATCCACCATCAAAACTTCTTTTAGGAAAATGCATGTAAATTGCATATATATATATATATATATATATATCAATTTGGGATTATCGTGATATTTGATTGGAGAAGGAATTATTCACATCGCGTGTAATAAATAAATAATAAAATCAAAATTTGATCATATTGATTATCCTAAAATATAGTAGATTTATGTGACTCTGATACCACTATAGGGAAATATGGCTACAAAATACGCAGCGGAAACAAATATTTTAACTACCATATTCCCCATAAACCAGTGGATCTTGTCAATTACTATAAGATGGGAAGGAAGGTTTTGAGGATATACTTGGTCTTGGAGCAAGTCTACTGACATCTCCTCGTCTTTGTAGATACACAACTATATTGTAGTTTCACTAGGACTCGTCTGACTACTGCACCACCTGATCTTCACCAGAGATTGTAGCCTCAAACATCGTCATTTGCACCAACTCCTCTTGCCACAGGATGATGGTTGATGTTGTCCTCCTTAGTGATGGGAAAAGGCCACCTCACCTCTAGAGAAGTCCACACAAACCTCCTAGAACTCTTGTCATCCTGCTAGAATGGATAAGAAGGAGTTTTCCCTCCCATTGGCGTACTAGTCACCAACTTTCTCTCCCACAACAATGATCTTCAGTTGTTCTCTCTCGTTGTTATCCTTCCCTTTTTGGGTAGGACTTACTTGGGTTCTCTTGGTTACCACAACTAGAGAGGATAACAATTCTCATAGTATCTAATTTTCAATTATCTGTGTTGCATGTGTTCTGAGAAGCCCCCAGCACCCCTCTATTTATAGGAGGGGTTTTCGTTAGGGTTCCCAGTCTATGCAGGAGTGGAAGGGACCGGAAGATCTTGAATTTTTGCAACCTACAACCACTAAAATGATCATCTAGCAACCCAGATGGTCGCCTGGCATGTGAGACAGTCGTCTCACACTACGAGATAGTTGTTTCACAGTTTCCCAATTGCATACAAAATTGGAAATTTGAATCCAATTAATGTGTGGCATGATGTCAGCACTAATTCCTTGATCCAATCCAATTTCCCTTGAACTGAGCAATCTCACACATGTGAAACGGTCATATCGCTCACCCAGAAGGTCATCATATGACCCAAGTTGAGTCGATCATTTCAACAAAATGAGCTAGTTGGTTCATGCCTCAGTTTGGGCGGAACCTAACCAATTCAATTTCTGATCAGCCTGACAATCCAAATGGCCATCTCAACCTTTGAGCTAATTGTCTGGCTATCCAAATGGTCGTCTCACTTAGTGAGACAATCATTTGGTAGTGTAGCTAGGTGATCTGTTGTGTGAATTGAATACCTAAACACTTTAGTAATCAATTCAATCATCATTTAAGATTAAACTCCTCTTCTAGGTCAAGACCTATGTGTCTATAGGTCTCATATTACATTGGAAGTGAATGTTCATAAAAACTTATAACATCAAAAGAAATGAGTGATGCCTAATAACACATCATTGCTACCTAAGTAAATGGAAAGTTGGGGGACAACTTCAATCTATAATTGTGCTTGGTGTTAGAGTGTTTGTATAATTCCTCTGTCTCTGATATCTAGATTGAATTCAAGGCATGGAGCAGTCACCCTATTCAACATTCAATCTTGTTTCTTAAACCAAAGTAGACTGATTGAGATATATGTAAGCTCAATATCACATATTGACTCACATGTACATGGCCATGTATTTCTCAGTCTCACTAATCAAGACGCCTAGAATATCATACTCCTATGGGAGGGACAAATCCCATCTCTATCATTCACAGTCAATCCCCATGTGTCATCCTCACCCAATCATCATCTCTTAACAACCCATGTTTTAGGATTGTGTTTGATGATGTCAAAGCATACTGAACGACATGTGATGAGTGCAGTGATTTCAGGTCTAAGAACCAAAAACACCACCATCACTATGAGAGCTGACTATGACTACCATGATAATGGTTTCCATGTGTCAGTCTCATGGTTGGTCTGTCTGATACACTTTTCTCTAATATGTATATGTGTGATTGGTTTGATATATCCATATCATGACTAATGATATTCTGTCATCAACCAACTCACACTCTAATCTTGTGTGTCATCGTTGTCTATCAACCTTCCACAATAACAATTGATCTGGGACATAATGTGAATATATATACATACTCTTAACATTTGTATGATCTCATTTCTCCAAGTCACGTACTTGAAGACATGTGTTATTGAGTAATATTATTCTCTAGACATTTATAATGTTACATCATTATACTATAACTGAATTAAACAAAATAAATTGGAAGCTTGCCTTTATGTATTAATCAAATCAATTACAATTTATGTCGTTACAATCATCATATGATTGGCTCTCAAGGCATACATACCAATAGACTCCCACTTGTACTTAGAGCCAATCACCCACAAATCTTATCCCAATTGATCTAACATGACCATCATGCTTTTGCTATGAAAGTGCCTTTGTCAAGGGTTCATCAATATTGTTCCCAGTTGGTACTCTGCAAATCTTTACATCTACTTGTTGTGTAATCTCTCGTATGATATGGAACTGCCTTTGTATGTGCTTTGAGTGATGATGCAATCTAGGTTCATTATCTTGTGTAGTATCTCCATTGTTGTCATGATATAGTTTGATTGCATTGTTGATGCTTGAAATTACCCCAAGTTCTATAATGAACTTATTGATCCATACAACCTCCTTTGTTGCATTTGATTCAGCAACATACTTGGCCTCTGTTGTAGAATCAGAAACTGTCTCTTGCTTGGAACTCTTCCAGCTTACAGCTCCATTATTTAGACAAAACATGAATCTTGATTGTGATTTGTAATCATCTTTGTCAGTTTGGAAGCTTGCATCGGTGTAACCTCTTACCACCAACTCTTTCTCTCCACCGTTGACCAAGAACTGATCCTTAGTTCTTCTAAAGTACTTGAGAATGTTCTTTATGGTTTTCTTGTGAACATCACCTAGTTTTGGCTGATATTTGTTCATCATACTCAAGGCATACAAGACTTCTAGATGGGTACACAACATTACATACATAATTGATCCAATTGTTGAGGCATATGGAATCAAACTCATGTGTTCCCTTTCTTCACAAGAATTGGGACTTTGAACTTTATAAATGGTAACTCCATGTAGCATGGGTAGGTTTCCTCTCTTTGAGTTCTCCATGTTGAACCTCTTCAACACTTTGTCAATGCTAAACCTCAATTTTCCAATGTGTAATTTCAATCTAGAGTTGAACAGAAGAACCTTATGTCCTGGAGTGAAGACTCTATACAAGATGTGGCGATCATGGATCTTCTTTGTTCTCTCTTTTTAGATCCTGGGACTTTCGTAGGCATCCAGCCTAAACTCATCTAATCTATTCAATGCTAACATTCTCTTTCTCCCTACATCATCCAAATTGTAATTCAATTTCCTCAGGGCCCATTTGGCTTTATGCTCTAACTCAATGGGTAAGTGGCAACTCTCCCATAAACCAACCTAAAAGGAGTGGTTCTTGTAGGTATCTTATAGGATGGCCTATATGCCCAGAGAGCATCGTTCAGTTGCATGCTCTAATTTGTCCTACTGGTTGAGATTGTCTTCTCTAAGATTTTCTTTATCTCCTTATTAGACACCTCAACATGTCCCTCAGTTTGCGGGTGGTATGGAGTACCTACCCTATGTCTCACTCCATATTTTCTTAACAATGCACCAAACTTCGTATTGGTGAAGTGAGGTCCACCATCAGTTATTATCAATCTTGGCACCCCAAACCTTCAAAACAAATGGTCTTTCACAAACCTACATACGACCTGGACATCATAGGTGTGGGTTGGAATTGCTTCCACCCACTTAGATAAATAATCAATGGCAAGCAATATGTATAAACTAGAGTTAGATGAAACGAAAGGGCCCATGAAATCTATTCCCCATAAATGAAAAACTTCAATTTCCTAAAAAACATTTAAGGGCATTTCATGTCTCTTGGATATATTCCCTGCATGATGGCACGCATCACAATGAAGCACAAAATTATATACATCATTAAAGAGTGTAGGCCAATAAAATGCACACTCGGATACTTCGTTCGTTGTCCTAGAACTAGCGTGGTGAACCCTAGTACATAAGGAGTGACATTGTTGTAAAATACTCTCAAACTCACAATCGGGAACACATTTCCTTAGAATACCATACATGCATTGCTTGAGAAAGATGTGATCATTCAAACATAGAACCTCAAAGAATGGAAGAACTTCTTTTCTCCTAATATCCCCAATCTTCTGACAGCTCGCCACAAGCTAAGTAGTTCACAATGTTTGTAAACCATGGATCTTTGCTTTTCATGGCAAAGAGATGCTCATCCAGAAATTCCTCCACAAATGATATGTCCATATGTTTTTCATCCACTCTTTTAAGACTAGACAAATGATCTCACACTACATTCTTTGTGCCTGCCTTATCCTTGATTTAAATATCAAACTCCTGCAGTAGAAAAATCCACCTAATTATCTAGGTTTGGCATCCTTCTTCTACAACATATATAATCAATGCATGATCAGTTCACATAATGACCCTCGCCCCTATCAAATACTGGTGAAATTTTTCAAAAGCAAAAACTACCTCCAATAATTCTTTTTAGTGGTTGTGTAATTTAATTGGGTATCATCTAGGGTCTTAGACACATAATAAATGATGACATGGTTCTTGTCTCTATGTTGTCCTAACACACCCCCTACCACATAATTAGATGTGTCACACATCAGCTCAAAATTTTGGATCCAATTTGAAAGTGATGCCCCTATATGTAATAAAAGTGATGCCCAAAGCCTCTTGGTGAGTGAGATTAGAAAATGCATGGACATGCTTCTGTGAGTTAACAGATAATATTGAACCCACTTCAATAGTCTACTATGATATCAAGGTCATATATTGGATGCTAAATATGATGACATAAAATGTATCAAGTTCAATACGAGCATAAATGAAAAAATAGCAAACATCATAACAACATATTTCACATGAGGAAGTAGTTTTACTGACGAACTCTTTACTTGAGCAACAATGGTTCATCCATAGAGGTCAATATTTGCTTGAAATGGTAATGTTGGTAGCTTTTACTACCAATGTAACAAGTCCCTAATGGATTGCACAATAAGCATTTTTATTCAAAGGTGTAGTCACATTTAAAGTTGATTTTTATATAGAACTTGATTTAACCAAACTTGGGAGTATCACTAGACATTACAAGCAATAAGACTCACTAGTTGGAACATAGAAGGCTGGGACGACCTTCCCTGGGGCTAACTATGATGTGGTACTTGATGATCTCAACTCATCTCATTACTATAATAGAAATTGACACCACAACTAGATAGATTGCATGATAGAGTTTTCAACATAGTTATATCTCATATTACAATGAGATAGATTGCATGGATGACCGACCTAAATCACACGTCCAAAATGGAGTAGATCTAGAGTAGTTGGACTCTTATATTTATAACCGACTCTCAGGCCCCGCAACTATTATATGGGTCTGGTGTAGAAGATCAGGGTCAAACCACATGGACAAGGTTGGTAAGTGTTAAGAACATAGAACCTTAGACTCAAGTACACCAAACGAAGGGGTAGATTAAAATGGTGTTCCTTACAGAATGATGTTACACCAAACAAAGCAACAAAAGGAAACGTAAGAAAACAAAATAAGGGAATAAGATCAAATAAGAAAGATCTAACCAAAGTATGGATAGGAACTTGGGTTGGATTTCACCTACTAAGATCTCGCACCAACATGCACTACTCACACCCCTTTGTACATCTCTAGCAAGATTACAAGCAATCATGTATTCCTATTGCCTCCTCTCTCGAGCTTAAGATAGATCTAGACTATATGTTTGTCTCTCTCTCAAGATGGAAAACAAACAATCACAAAGTAAACCATATGATCATTAGCTTTAGCATTCCAACATTTTCATGCATTCATGCAACTCCGTAACACTTAGATAAGATTAATACTACTCTTTAGAGGCATTAACAATCATACATCACAAGATGGTAGCTAATCATGCAAGTGACGCATTAAGAATAAGAGTATGGAGATCATCTTTTCTAGGAGAATATATATTCAAATGGATGCAAGTATATACATGTTGGGAGAGCCTTAGTGGCCACTCCCAACCCACGATATGAGCTTGGTCACTCATTATTATGAGCAGCATTTTGGGTTTACAAACAGATGGAGACATGGAGTGATGTAGGAAGAGAGAGATCCAGAGTAAGGAGGAAAGGAATGTTGAAGCAGGATACCAGGGGATACACCGATGGTGACCAGATGATGGACATAATGGATGGCCTAGTTTTTTTGCTTGCATACGAAGGCAACAGTGTTGGCGATCTCGTCTCCTTCATCTTCCTCTTTCTATCAAAGGAGGGACTTTGAAAGCCAGTTGGGGCAAGTGGGTGGAGGTCCCAAAGCATAATCGGTGGACTCTCATCCACCGTTCCTACCAATAGGTGGTGGCAGAGATCACTTGATGGCAAATGCTTCCTCCGACAACTCCAAGATCCAGTATGTAGCATGAGTAGGAAGACAATGTGCAACCCTCATTACATAGTTGGCCATCTCGTATTTATAGGCATTGACTTGGGGTCCTTTACTTGTGCCCCAATCCTCCCAGGTACCATCCTCGGGGCATGTGCTTAATGGTCCTGAGTATAGTGGTTGTCAGAGCTGCCATCAAGAGGTGGTCATCAGGTGAAGAACATTCGTAGGTCACCAGGTGGTGGGCGTAGGTGGACCTTTAGGTGTTGGTTATAGATGCATCATCGGTTGATCCTCACGGGATCACCATCTGATGATGGTAGCAGGAGCGCCATCAGATGATGGTAGAATGAGCACCATCGGATGCTAGCAGTAGACGGGCCATCGGGTGATGGTTATCCAGAGACCATCAGCTGACATCTGATGGTGTTCCTATTACTGAGTCATCGGGCATCGTCCATAGGTGAGTCACCAAGTGGCACTTTGTGGTGATGGACCGATGGTAGCAACCATAGGATGTCGTCCGATGGAGGTCCTATGTTCCTTTGGAAATGCACTTCTTGTCATTGTTAAACGCATGTATGTGACATCATTGCCATCCTAAAAATAGGGTAAAGTATATACAAAGTATGAGAGAAGAGAATACAAATTTTCCTAATAGGAGGGAAATAAAGATAAAAATAAGGCATATAATATCCACAAAATTGGATGCTATCAACTCCCCCAAACTTAGAGTCTAGCATGTCCTCATGCTAACATTAGAATTAAAGCATCAAATGACTTCATCAGGCTTTATTGGTTATTGTTTTAGTGAGTGCAAAAAATGTGATAATGTCAGCCTCAAGTCGAGATTTATGCATCGGGTCAAGAGCTTGTCTTCACTCAAAATTCTCTCTTTAGTTTGGAGTTGTAGTACTCATATTGCTTGCTACGACTTTCTTCATTAGAAATTTTTTCCTTCATGATGCAATGATGATCCTATTCCAGGCTGTACTTGCGCAAAGTTTCAGCAGAGGTAGCTTTCACACCCAACTTTTATTTTTTGGGGTATCCTAGCTATTGTGCTTGGGTAGGCTAAGGCTATAGTGTTTCATACATTCCTTAGGTTCACTCAACCATTTAAGATGCCTTATAGATAGTGTATCCTAAATGGGCCTTGATGTAATGTCAGGTGGTTGTGTGAGGTACCCTTTGGAATGTAGGTGTGTAAAATTTGGCTCCCAGACTCCACCACCGGGCACAACATATCTGCATTCATGAGTACAGAAATATGTCGTATGGGCGGAGTCCTTCAACATCTTCCCAGGCACAACTCTCATGATTTTATTCCTCTCGAATTTCAGTCATGCTCACAGGATTTGGGATGATAGGATTTTGGGGAAAGTTGGAATGTTGTGCCTCTTTTGATCCCAAAGCGGGGATTTTAAAACTAGAAGGTGTAGTTGTTTCATCTTTTCATAGGGCTATGCACTTTCCTACCTGTACTTGGGATCATGGTGTCAATCAGGACCGTAGTAGGTTGAGTCCTCCTTTCTTTGAGATTTCTTTTTTGTTGACTGACATACTTGTGCCCTCAACATTATCTCGAGGTTAGCCTGACGTTAGGATATTATCACACTCAAAGATTTTTAAGTAGATTAAGAAGCCCAAATCTGTCATTCTTCAAATAATTATGCTAAGAGCTAGCCTGGAAACAAGAAAGTATAAGGGTTGGGGTTATGACACAATCTTGGAAAATTGGATTCAAAATTTTCCTTTTCAAACTATCAACAAGAATATATATATATATATATGGACAAAGATTAAGCCAAAATTGTCCATTTAGATAAAATTGGCCATTTAGGCCGATCAAAATTCATCAAAAATTTGTTAAGCAGGGAAGAGTTCAAATATTCAGAATAGAGTCATACCATGTTCGCCTGTTCAAACCCCCCCCCAACTTATCTTCCACCCTGATCTCAGGGTGTCAAAGGATGAGGTTGATCTAGAACATGCGAATTATAGGTCATTATGTGTGATTGACCATTCTGAAGCTATGATCTTCATATCGTATTGTCCTCGGAGGTGTTGGAGTAGTATTCTTGATATTGTTCAATCTTCTAATCTGACATAGCTAACATTTGCATCTAGTAGAGTACGTAAAAGCCATAGTCATTTGATAGAGGTTGTTGTTGTGGACATCTATGATAGATATGTGGTTTTTCCAAATTTGATATCAGCTAGAACGCAATGGCCATATATTCTGATCAACTTGGTAATAATGTTGGCTACCTGGGTGGCTTTTTCTTCAATGATGATGTTAGTTGTTTTATGATATTTTGTGTGCTTTTTACTGAACATTGAGTTTGAGCTATTATAGAAAATGGATGTTTTGTTTTTTGTGTCAATTGATAGTAGTATCCAATGTTCATCATGAAATATTGGCACAAATATCCATTTAGGAACATTGTAATTTAAGTGCTTGATCAATCATTGTAGCTTGCCCAATTCCTTTTTGGATACAATATCCCCCATTATGTCATAAAATGCCATATATATATATGTTGGAGATATCATCGTCCAGAAGTAACTGGCAAGCTGACATGACGTTCGCAATCATGTAAACTCCTATTGTCAGTATGACGCGGAGGTCAGAGAGGAGGATTTGGATGTTTTCTCACTCAAAAACGATGACTAGGTCGTCCTCCCTTGGTTGTAGTACATCTAGAAGGTGGACTTCTTCCACACATAAGCCATAACATGCTAGATCATCAAAGTTCTCAAAAGTAGGTGCTATTATGTCTGTTGGTAGTGCCCCTTCTGGTGTGTCAGCAACTTGTTCTTCTTCTATGTGTCCCTCACTTTTTTTAACAACATGTTCTTCTAAAGGTGAGGTTGATGTGATGTTGACTTCAGAGGATGGTGGGACCAAAAGGGGTTCCTTTTGTTGCGGGCTGGTCATTGTTGTTTCAACCTCATGGGGTGTGTAAGGAGTGGGATCCCATAGGGATCCACTCCCTACTAAAAATAAAAAGTCACATCCACCAACAAAACTTTCTCTTAAAAGGGATGAAACCATATTTATTTAACATGATTGTATCATAACACAAAGTAGCAGTGCAATTCAAAGATGTATCTAACCATTACAAAGCTTCTTATCATACTAAACTTTCACCTCGCAAGGTGACATAAAGGAAAAACTAACTACATATATAGGACTAGATGAGGATCACCTAACAACTTCAAGCAAAGTCTCCCACAAAAATAGCTACACTTGTTGTGGTCCAGGTCCTCCTAGATTTCCTTCTCCTTGTCCAACACCTGGGGTTGGAAGCATACCCCACAAAAGGAAAAGAAAAGGGGATATCAGCAAAAAGTTGGTATGAGCATGCTATAAGGAAATTGAGCAATATATATTAGGAAAGAGGTATATCAAGTATAGAAGACTTCCTGTGAAAAAGTTAAGAACTACCCAAACAGACATAGAAGGAAAGAATCACCATCATATGAGAAAAGAAATATTTGCCATAAAATTAATAACAAAAGTGGTGCCACAAAAGCACAGATTATATTTTTAGGGCACAAAACCCATAACAACCTACATGTAGGTGAGATTAACATAGCACTAGAACAACATAAATAACGGCGGCTAATCCTTATAAACTTGAAGCCTGGTAGAGAGTGGCACATAACCAAACCCCTAATATATGAAATGTTGGGCCAAACCTCATAAATTTGAAATCCAATTATGGGGCACATAACCTCCATCCCAAAATAATATTAATAAGGGCATTTAACCTGAAACCAATGCAAATTATATTACTCTAGGGCTACTGAGTCACACGACATGCTTAATAGGGGGCAAGTAAAAAGGTATTGTCGGATTTTACAAATTAATCACCACATAAGTGATCATAATTATCATCCACCTCAAAGTAGGCAAATAACAACAAATTGAGTTCCATAATAAAAAGCATAATAAAGATTCCAAAATAATGTCAAAGAAGATATTATGATCACAAGATTAGTAACAAGTAGGGTACTTCACATGAAGCATAATTTCAAAAGAAAGAGACATGGTGTATAGGCTATTGTCCATAGGACCAAGAGAAAGAAGAAACATAGGTTAATTGCTCAAAAAGAAAAATAGGGGATGTAAACATACCTCTCCATAGAGTCTAACATAACAAGATTACTTCTAGATCCAAATCTAGGTTTCCAAAGCACCTAATATCATGTATGTGAAATTAGGGTTAGAAGTGCATTGATTATTCAAAACCCTAAAGATCACCTTTTTATTAATAATAAATTAGGTTATTAAAACCACACCATGTTTTAGGTTATATTTTCCTGAGTTCAAAACATATTTTATTATATTTTTTGACTTTTAGATATTTAATTATGACTTTTAAAATTATTACTTATTTAGAATAATCCACTAAAATCACCTCTTTATAACATTAGATTTAGGCGATAAAACCAATACCATTAGAAAGCTTACATTTTTCTGAATTCAACAAGTATTTTTTTTTGTAATTTTTGGACAAACGGTTAATTAGTTATGATTTTATGAAAATCAACCAATCAAAAAATGCCACATATGCAAAATTGATCGCAAAGCACCAAAGCTGAGCAAGAGGGGACCCGCATCATTGACTTGGCCCAATCAGAGCCAGCCAAGTCAGGAGTCAAAGGCACGGACTTGACTCGCCCCAAAGTAAAAGAATAATAGGTGAAAAGATGCTTCTGCCCTAAGGTGAAAAATAAAGAAAATAAGAAAGCACAGAGGGCAGGATAGACAATTCACATAGGGGATTCATCCCCCTCATCGTGCCAACCCATGTCCGACAAGCAACAGGTCATGTTTTGGGCGAAATCACAAATCGCAACGAGACTCAACGTGCAAGGTGCCAAAATAAAGAGGAGGAGAAGGTGAACTCAGAGGTACTGGTAATTTGGTCAGAGGTGAAGAGAGGAGAGAGAGAAAGCCGCCACAAGCCCAACATCCAAAGCTGTTTGCCGGGGGGTTAAACGGTGAGGAAATGAGCAATTGAGAGATGTCGTGAGTTGCAAAGGAGATGGGGATGCTCGGGGTAAAGGTATTTATAGGTGAGGAGGTGTAAAGTAGGGTTTACAAGTTTAAGGTGAGAAAGGAGTCTCAGGAAACTTAGGGGTTTCTTGTATCTTTGTCAAATCCCCAAAAAATTGGGATAAACATATGCATAATTAAAAAAGGAATCTAACGAGCCAAAAATCTCGAGATTTGGTTGAGTAGAGAGGGAGATATTGCATTTTTAAAATCTCACAAATATGGTTTACGTTTCCCAAACTGATCTGAGGTAGAAGACAAGCTCTCGGCCATCTGATCCTATGGACATGTGTTTGTGGTCGATCTGGACCGTCCGGTCGGGTGAAAAGTCTGTGTGGCATATATTCCTAATCCAACTATAATGTGATACATATATTATTAAATGAATTTCTCTTTCTTTTTTAAGGTCTCAAACAATTTCCAAATTTAATAAAAATTGACACCCTAACTGAATTTGAGGTGTAGAATCCGAATATGGAATTAATTATGCCTTTTGAGAACTTTTAATTGGTTAAATATTTCAAAACTTATTTTCTCTTTCCTCCTTCATTAATGGTGATAAGATTGCCCAAATTTTATGAAACTTCACCCACAAGTCATATTTAATGTGTTGAATATGAATTTTCCATCAATTTTACATGTTGGAGTTATTTGTTCACTTATTTAATATTTTAGAAGGTTCTACACACTTTCTCTCTCCTGGTTTGATCTTTTAATCAAACTTTCTCCAAATTGACTAAAATTCATCCAATGGCATATTTTAATATGTAGATTATGAATATAAGATTATTTTCCACGTTGGAGTCATTGCATATTTTATTTAATATTTTTAAGGTAAAACACCCTTTTCTTTTCTAAATAAAATAGGTATGATTATTATTATCCTAAATTGGTGAAACTTGGCCTCCAAGCCAAAGCATATCCCAATAAAATGAATATGAGGTTAATCTTATCCAATAAGTTTTCCTTTTAGTCCATTATCCATTATTTCTATTATTTCTCTCATTAATAATTCAATATTTCATTAACATGTTTTAAGCATTATTATTGATTCCTTTTTCTCTTCCTTGCACCATAAGGAAAAGGAATGATTGAGAATGAATATACTCTATCATTATCTTATATAAGTTTATTTATTTCATATTTTGTGGAATTAGAGCCCATTATTCTCAATTATGAACATTGTATGCACATTATTACATCATGTGACACATATTGATTTTATGACTAATTTGAAGGTATGAGGTGATATTAATTTATATTCTACATTTTAGGGTGATTTATTCATGCACTAACATATTTAAGTCACTAAAGAGCATACTCTTATCCTTGTTTGGCTAAACCTCAAAGATGAAGGTTTCTAACTTCTTAACCCTAGAATAATATAAGATCTAGGTTTCGGTATGTTACAGGGTGGTTCTCACTCAGCAGTTTTAGGAACTTCCACTGGGGCTCCAGGTTCAGTTGAGGGAGGTAGTTGGGGCAACTGTGGATTCAGCTATAGCCATGACCTTTCTATGCTCCTCTCTCCAAGGCATCTTTTCTGGCAGAGGAATAAGAGAGTACATGCACCTTGGTATGTCTGTCGTAGAAGAATATTCTATCATGAATGATTTCCATGACATATTTTCCTCATAGAGCATGGAAGTCTTCACTAGAAATTTGCTCCATTGAGATTCCTCTATTGATAGCTTCTATTATCCTCAGTGCTATGAAGGCAATGTCCCCTAAATCATGTCCCTCCTAAGAGAAGCTATAATCTATGGAAATTTCTTTCCAGTTTGGGTGATACCACCCGCTGACTCCTTGTATCAGCCTTTTTAAGCTGGTTGGGACTTCTTGTATCATTATGTGCTCTAGCTTTTTGAAGACCATTCTTCTGTAGGGTAAGTCTGTGGCACTGAAGTTATAAGTGACCACTCTCCTTTCAAAAAGGTCAGCCATTGTGAGGAGCTAGTGGTTGAAAGCCTTGAAAGGTAGGATGATGAAGTTTAAATATCTATTTTAGTCTAGAGCATTCTACAACTCATTGATGGACATGGTATCTCCTCTTTCCTTAAAGAGGTGGGCTGCTAGGTTGGAATGTTGCATTAAAGATCGGTATGTCCTTGTCTATGTACATGAACTCCTCAATGATCGTTCTGCACAGAATCTTGAAAAAGTTTCTGCTTATATTCAACTGAGGTATGGAGGCAGAATGTAGATCACTTCTTGTAAGTTTGTACTGGTTGTTGCGATAGGTGATTTCTTATCCTTGCTTTTCATCATCTAGGATATCAGCTAGGACATGTACGTTATGAACTAGCATCCCTATTATCGAGGTCATGTCCATGTTCATCATCTTGCATGGCAGTGGGGGTGGCGCTATAGGGCTTGGGCCCTCCTCTATAGTAGGGGTTACAGGGGGTTGGAGAACATAGAATGTTCCTACTTTGGTGGTGCATTGGCAAACATGCGATCCATGTTGTCGGTGTCCCCTTCATATGTTATTTGTTCTATCTCTATCTCAAAAGAGATGAAGAATCCTCCACCTATAATTGGTTCATCCAGAAGTATCTCCTTCATGAAGCTGTCATAATCAGGTGGAGGGGATGGGGCTTTGTAGTTGAATAGCAGATCGAGCTCGTCCATTACATCATCAGTTGTTTCTATCATCTCCCCCTAGCTTCAGGTTGTATGGTCACCACATCATTTTCTCCCACTATTTCCTCTGGTTATGTGGAAATCGATGGATCTTTGGGTTGAAGGGCACTCTGCTTCAGTAGTACTTTGAGCCCCTTATCCTCATTACTATTGGTTGAGTGCCCTGGTGAGGCTGCGGATGTGGCAGTGTCATTTCCCCCAGTGGGCACTCCCTTGTTGCTAGTAGATGTTGATGGCTCCTCTTTCCTCTAAGGGGAGTATGCATCTGGAGGTGGTGACTTCTATTTGGAGAACTTCTTGTCCTGTCTACACCTTCACTATCAACATGTCTACCCTGAGGTGGAAATCAGCATCAAACGTCGGTCTGGTAGGGGGTTGCCTGCTAAACTTCAATAGACGTGTTGATAGTTGTGGGGGAGTCTCCTTTCTTTTCTTTGCCTCCTTTCACAGCTTCATATTTTCTTCCCACATTTCATCACATTCTTTTCGTAGGGTGACAAGTTTATTCATCACCTTTGCCAGTATTTCCATAACCTGCATTTGATTTCAGCCAACTACTGCATTTGTAGAGGAAGGATGAGTATCGACTGGATGTCTGCCATCAACTTTTATACTTGCCCAGTTAGTGCTGATAGGTTTGCAGTTATATTAGAGAAATTCAATTTAGAGTTCAAGATGATCTCACTAAGATCGTCAATCTCTTATTTTATCTTTATGAATTTTGTCTCTTCTATTAGCTTATGCCTAGTCTTGAAGGTAGAGCTTACTTCATGTGCTTATTCATGGACCCTAGAAGATTCTTTGTATCCTTTGCGCAGATGCGCACTTCGTTCTGTCTATGGTGCCTCTTTCTCAGGGATCTCTAATATCTCTACATAAGGCTCCCTTATTCTGCCTTCTTGTTCTGCTTCTTTGGCAATTAGCTTTACCACTTCCGCACCAAGGTTGGCTACCCTTTCTTTAGGGGCATATGCTTTTAGAGAGGTGACCATGGCAGGTCTCCTTAAATCTTATGCTTCTTCAGTATCTAGGTTTGTAACTCTCTAAGGGGTGCGTTTTTTTGCTGGTTTCTCAGGAATTTACATCAGGTTCCTTTTCCTTATCACTTGTTTTGTTGCCACATCCTTTGGTTGCTTACTTCATTTATCTGCCGGTCTGATGGTGCTTGGACCTTTTCTGGATATAAGTCTTGATATTTCTTCTTCTTTGAAGACTAACTTCTCTTGATCACAATTGCTTAAATCTGAAAGGGGAAGTAAGACTTTTGTCCTACTGAATCGGTAGGTGTACCCCTATTGTGTCCTTGCCAGGACATTCACTGCAACTAGGTATTTGTTGTCTACCAGCGTATCTCCTTCCGATCTCAGGAAATATTCATCTTGTTAGGATATCCTAGTTGGTGTGCAATGTACGTTATTATCCCCTCATGCACAAATCTTGAGGACCATCTGGTCCCATTATTATTGCTAGCTTCTCAATCACAATTTTACCCACATTAACTGCTTTCCCCTCTATTAGACTCCATAGGATATGGAGGTCTAATCTTCTTGCATTCCTTGTGTCGAATCTGAAGATCAGGGAGTTTGCAAATATAATGTGCACTACTCTCATGAAGCCCGAGTGCATCATTTCAGCCTTTGATTGACCAAAGTTGTATTTAGAATCCTCTGAGAGCCTTTACCAGGTGTAGTCAGTTGCAAAACCCTTCATGTCCTTATCTCCCTGTGCCTTGTTAGCATGTTCTGGTTGCTCTGCAGAGTTGGTGAAGATCTAGTTTAACCACTTGTCTGTAAGGATGTAGTCTTTCTTCATGATTCTAACTTGAAGTTTGTATTCACCTCCACATTCTGAAACTTCATTATCAGGCACGGGCAACTTCTTAATAGAAGACATGAATTCTTGTGTTAGATCATCATAAGAAATCATGTTAGTGAAACATATTTTGTATATCCCTAGTTGTTCAAAGCCTTTTTTCACCCTCTAGTATATCCCCAATTGTTCCAGGGTTGATGTCACCATATATGGTCACCTTGTATTTCTTCCTGGAAAAAATGGCACACCATTTTTCATGGTGGTCTTCATCTCTGGGTACCAGTTGATTGTAAGGTTGTTCTATTCTTCTGGTCTATGCTGGTTGGCTTGAGATGCTAGCGGGTACAAATGGCTTGAGAGTGGTGGTCTTGACTATTACCCCTTCCTCAGATGTCTTGGTTTCCTTCCTGGGTCTCTCCTCATCAGCCTATGACGCAAGCCTCTTGTTTGGGTTCTGCACCTCCTCAGATGGTGTGTATTCAGAGGTTTATGTTCTTATTTTTCCTTCCTCCTCTTTTGACTCCTTTGGGATTGGCTCGTCTAAGATCTTTTCTCTATCTACTTCCATCCTGGTCCTGATGCTTTCTGGAGTGTGTTCCCCATGTTGTTCAATGTAGCTCGCATGTTCATCCTTCAATTTCTCCACTCTCTATTTCATTTGCAGTCATTGAGGCTCTCACCTTCTTGGTGTACTCGGACTATGCACTTGGATTTTTCCTTGTTTTCCTACCATCTTATGTGCAACGAACTAGATTTTGAATCCTATCCTAGAACTTTGACCTTTTTGTCTTTTCCAAACAAAGTTGAGACCTAAAAGATGTTAAGTAAAATGATCTTTAGTTAATACATGTTTTCACATTAGTCTTACGCCCAATGATAGACACATAAAATATGTTACTTGTAAAAAATGGATATATCATAATAATTTGTGCAAAATAACCACACATAACACTTAGGAGAGTAATATGAAGTTTTGGAACATAATTATAGGAATAACAGTAAAAATAAGGATATTTTTTAAAAATAGCTCAATATCATTAGAAGTAAGCCATACGTCATCTACAAGATAGACATCTCTCATCAAGTAACCAAGCAGCAACTCCTTTTGCGGTAAGACATAGCACAAGGCTAAGCTTGGGATGCGATAGGTACATTTTAGCACCGTCCACCTCTTGTAGTGGTTGTCTAAAATAGCTATCTGGGATGGAATTCATCAATCTACAAGAGCCTATGAGTACATCGGGAGAGGAGTTTGCATAGCCGCTGGTAGAGATTACCATCATGAAGACAACGAATGATCACCTGAAAAAGAGCTCGACCACAAAGTAACAACACAAACACAACACTACACAAACAGGACTAGAAACACAACTACCAGCAAAGAAGAAAAAAGAAAACCAAACCGGCCAAGGAGCCACCCAACAACGCAACATTCACACAGACAAATGTTGAGCACTAAGGTTGCACCAACCAGGAGACCCGGGAAGGAGGCCAAACCCCAGCGATGCAGATACAGAGGAAGGATGGCTCATGTGGATACAACGGTGGGGAGTAGAGGGTGCCAGGAACCCCACCACCACTCCCGACCACCACTGTGAACAGGGACGGAAGACCTACATGAAGCACAAACCCGGCTTAATCCTCCTCTGCCTGAAGCACCAAGGGGCGCCCGAGCTCACCGTCCACCCAAGAAGGAACCCAAGGAGACACTTAACTAGGGAGTTGGAAAATAAAAAGGAAAAAAAACAGACGACTGAGAACAAAACACAAACACCTACAGCTCATAAAGGCACAGGCAAGCAGCTCAGATTGCACAAAAATGTTGCTCAATATTGTGCAAGAGAAGGCTGGTGAAAGGAAGATGTGAGGGGAACTGAATGGGAAAGTCCCCACCACCACGACCAGCCCACCACGTCTCTCCCCCTTCTCAAGCCGGAACTCGAGAAGCACAAGGGGTGAGAAGGATGGGCGGAGTCGTCCACCACCCAACGGAGGGCTCCTGACGACCCCCTACACCTGCAAGGCAACGACGACAGTACATCCGAGATCAAGACCACCTCCTGGTCAAAGGATCAGTGACCATAAGCAAAGCCCTAACAGCTAAAGGGAAAAACATAAGAGAATAAGACGGCTCAAAAGAAAAGGAAACAAAGGAGGGGGGACTGGATGCGTGAGGTCCACAGTAGATGGGTGGCCCGACCACCTACACCAGGCCTACAACAGGCAGCTAGGAGCCTAGAACAGCACCTGAGAAGCAGCCACTTGAGTCCCAGCCGCTCGAAGATGGTGACGAAACCCAGATCTGAGAAACCCGCAGCCTGTCCCCTTCCTGAGCAGAGGGTGGCAGGGCATCAACCAAACGTCTGTAGCAGGAGTCACGTGAGGCCAGTCGAGGAAGAGGACCTTGGGGGAGAGGGGCGTTGATCGTCACTGCCAAGCCCCCTCCCCCTAAGCCGGGAATCACAAAAACCTTCGTCGATCTGCTCCTTTTTCCCTAGTTGTGTTTTAGAATAGCACCTCAGATATAGGGTTTTGTAAAAATAAGGATATATGAGACCATTAATGTAATAAAGGGCCATAAATATCAAATATGACATATCTCATAAAAAGGAACCACAAAAGTGAAAATAAACTTTAAATTCATAATCTACATACTAAATTAGCCTATGTGTCAATTTTCATCTAATTTGGACAATCTTGGATATAAAAGTGAGTTTAGGAGAGAGAAAATGTGAAAAAGCCATATAAATAGAATAATAAAGATAAATAACTCTAAAAGATAGAAATAAGAGTAAATTCCTATTCAACACATCAAAGATAGATTTTGGATAAAGTTTCACCAAATTTGGATAATTCTAATGCCATCAAATGCACGAGGAAAGAGAAACTAAGATTTGATTAAATATGCATCAAAAGTCTTCAAAAAGAAAATATAATTGCATAATCAGAATCTACATACCTTAGTTGGCCTTTATACAAAATTTCACTTAATTTGGATAATGTCTGAACCCTTAAATGAAGAAAGAGAAAAAGGAAATTAAATGCAATGTCACTTTATTAAATTAAATTGATTTTGTCACGCTGTCATGTGCCTTGGTTTCTATTTCGATTAAACGCTTTATCTGGACCGTTCAATTTTTGATATGACAGCTCTGGAGTCGTCTCCTACCTTGGGTAGGAGTCCAACTAGCCATAAACAGTGCTTGCGATCGTCTCACAAATTGTTCTCCCTCATCGCTCCACTGTTTCACGTGATTTTTTGTGCATTTTGTTTGTGAGAGAATTCTATATCTCCCAGTCTATCTTTTTCTTTCCTAAACAAAAAGTCCCAAATCATGATTTTCAGCCTTGATTTCCCTTTCACACTACACCCCTCCCCATCTATAAGTACCTTGCCCCAAAGCATCCTCGATGCATCCAAAATGTTCTGCCCCTTCCAATTTGCTCACACACCCCGCCATTAAATCCAACCTACTCCATCTTCCTCAAGTTTCTCTGGGGAAAATAACTCTCTACTGGGAGCCCCTCCATCCAATTGCTCTTACCCAAAACTTTCACTAGAGCATCCCTGAACTTCTCAACGCTTTAGTTTGGTATGGATTGTACGAGTTTGTCATACCCTAGTCTGTGGTCAGCGGGTCGGCAGAGATTTGTCGGCAAGGGGTCACCCAACATCACTGCAACACACGAGAGATACCATCGAGTTCAATTTGGTTTTGAAAAGCTATCTTGTCTTCCCTCTCTCTCTCTCTCTCTCATGTTTAGGTATCTTATGTAACATTATTTGTGTTTTTGAGGGTTGGCATGTGAGAGAGTTTCTCCTCTAGCTGTTACTTGTTGAACTCCAGCAATAGCTCGTTGAGTTCGGCTTGCTCCTGTGAACTCAGAGGCACCACCAGTTTCCAAGTCTTCTCTATGAATTCGAGGTTTTATCAGAGGATTTGATCCCCGGTTCGTTTGTTGTAATGCAACTTGATGAAGAAAAAGATCCCAGGAAATTTCTTATCTGCCCTTGCTTTCATTTAACACTCTTGTTTTCCCACAAGGGTAAAATGGGTCTTTTCGCACTCGTTTGTTTATGTTTTAGTGTGGAGGCGTGTTGCCCAGTTGTCTATGGTGCCAACTGAGTTTGCAAGCCTTGATTGGGCCAACTCGGACCGTGTCCCACTCCCTCTCTCTCTCTCTCTCTCTCTCTCT
Organism: Alisma plantago-aquatica; assembly: GCA_963693085.1. NCBI lineage: Eukaryota > Viridiplantae > Streptophyta > Magnoliopsida > Alismatales > Alismataceae > Alisma > Alisma plantago-aquatica. The sequence goes on along the minus strand of OY856413.1, from coordinate 1,131,040,836 downwards.
CTCTGTTTCTCATGAGGAATAAGCAGATGTGGCTTTTCTGATTTTTCTGATTTATCAAATTTCTAAAATTCATAACTATTTTTCTACTGGGCCAAAAATTACAAATAAATAGTCAATAAATTAAAAAAATGCAATCTTTCTAATGATGCTAATTTTGTTTCCTAAATCCAATGTCCTAAGTAATTTTAATGGATTAATCTAAATAAGTAATAGCTTGTAAAATTCATAATTAAAAATCTATAAGTCAGAAAAATATAATAAAATATGTTTTGGACTCCGAATAATATAAACTAAAATATGGCATGGTTTTCATAACCTAATTCACACATTAAGGAAATGGTGATTTATAGGGTTTGTGAAATCAATGTAATTTTAACCCTAATTTCACATACATGGTAATAGGTTCTTTGGAGACCTAGATTTGGATCTAGAAGTGACCTTGGATTGTTAAACTCTGTATATAGGTATGTTTGCATCTCCTATTCTTCTATATTGAGAAATAACCTATCTTTATCATTCTCTTGCTCCTATGGACATTAGCCTACACAATATCTTGTTCTTTTGGAAAATATGCTTCATGTGAAGTATCTTCTTTTTTATTGATCTTATGATCATATTTATATATTCTCTTGGTCTCTTTATTATACATTGATCATGGTGGAACATTCTATGGTGTTATATGCTCTTTTTCCCACTTTTATGGTGGATGTTGATTAGGATCATGTGATCCCACTTATTGTATATTTTTAATGTTCTCATCTTTATTATTCACTTTTATAATTGCTTATTCTTTTGTTATGCATCATGTGGTGACTGCTAGTATAATTTTACATGTTTTATTTTATGTGGATGTGAAAATTCCTGCATATGTGTGTAGATGTGAAAATTCTTACATATGAAAATAATTAGGGCAGACGTGCCTAGGCAGATGTATACAAGACCCTGCCACCCCACATTTTAGAGAAGATGTATACAAGACCCTGCTCGCCCCACATTATTTTTGGTAGATGTGTTATTTCCTACCTACATGTTTATATTGTCTAGTATTGTAACAGGTGAAATACATGGATGATTTATTGTTCAACTATGCTCTAATTTATCTCTTTTATTTAGATTCTTTTCTTTTATGCCCGACTGGGTAGTATTTCACTTTTCTATGGGAAGCCTTGTATTTTGATGTCCTTTATTCTTGATAAATTGCTCAATTTCATATTTTGTATGCACATACGATCCTTTGTTGATATTGTCTGTTTTTTTCTTCTTTCTGGGGTATGCTTCCAACCCTAGGTGAAGGAATCGGATGACATGGCATGAAGACTTGGACATAGCTTAAGGAGTTAAAGCTTGGAGATAATCTTATTATGGTTTAGATTTCCCTCTACTTAGATCCTTTTGTTATACCTTGATGTAAACCCTTTATGGGAGATATGATGAAATTTTGTAATCTATTATGAAGATTGAATTTAGTCATGATTTGTTCCATGCTATACACGTTTGTCCTTTGTATACCATTATTATAAATTTGAAAATTGTACATGTGTTCCGACATACCTTTTGAGTATGTTTGGGATGGATGTTTATTCTTCAAATTTTTAGTAGGGAGTGGTTCCCCTCTGGGATCCCACTCCTTACAGTATGGTATCAGATTACAGGGTAGTTGGAATTTGACTATTTCAATTTTGTCTTCCTAGTTAGAACCTTTGTCATGCATAGCCTTCCTTTAGATGAGATGGTTTCCCTAGAATTGCCTAAGTTTACCCTTTTGAGATAAGGTTTTAGATGTTCTTACCCTACCATATAGATTGATTATGATTTGTATATCTTAATGCTATGAGTTTGACTTGAGGGTGCTATTAGGTTATGAGGTGGTAGTAGGATGCATAGGTCTGTTATGTATATATTGTGATTTGGTTCATGTATTGATTTTGAGCTCATCTTTGTTTCTTATCGCATGATTTTTCGAAGAAAAATATTTTTTTCAATTATACTACTATATGTACAATTTTTTTTGGATTTTATCAAATATTTCTTAAACTAAGTCACAACGAAGTGATATAAGATGTTTTGGTAGAAAAAACCTAACCCTAGTTTTAACTATGAAGAAATGACTAGGAAGATACGGATAATATAGAGGTGTAGTGGACCTACCCTTTGCACCCTATGACTTTTTGGTTTTTTATGTAGGGTTGTTATGTTAGGTTAGAGACACAAGGACCTAAAACTCAACCCTAGATGGTTCTGACTTAATAGTTAGATACATGAGCAACATAAATCTCAAAATCATTCACAACTAAAAGATATGTGGGTACCCCTAAATGTTGTTTAGTTTGACTTGTTAGGTTAAATCCTTTAAGGAGTGGTGAATCGTTGTTTGCTTTTATGTGGATGTTTTGATTTCGGGGATGAAATCCCTTTAAGGGTGGTGTGATATAACGAACTATATCTTGAACCATATCCTAGAACTTTGACCTTTTTGTCTAAGTCAAACAAAGTTGAGACCTAAAAGATGTTAAGCAAAATGCTCTTGACTTAATACATGTTTTCACATTAGTCTTAGGCCCAATGATAGTCACATAAAATATGTTACATGTGAAAAATGGATATTATTGGTATGTATGCCCTGAGAGCCAATCATGAGATGATTGGTGGGATACATTAAGATTGATTTGATAAACATAAAAGGCAAGCTTCCAATTCTTTCTGGTTCAGTCATAAGAGATAGTGATAGAACAGATTGAATGTCTAGAGAATGACAGTACTCAATGACGTATGCTTTCAGGTTGAGGACTTGAACGATGAGATCATACGGATGCTAAGAGTTTGTACATTCTCATTATGTCCCTAGTCGGATGTCATTGTGGAAGGTAGATAGACAGCAATGACACACAAGACTAGATTGTGGTGTTGGTTGATGACAGAATCTCATTAGTCATGATATAGAGATATCAAACCCAAACACATAGGTACTTGTTAGAGAACAAGTGTACCGGACAGACCCACCGTGAGTTTGACACATGGAACCATGACATGGTAGTCACAGTCAGTACTCACAGTGATGGTGGTGAGTGTGATCCTTTGACCTGAAATCACTACACTCAACACATGTCATTGGGCACACTTTGACATCATCAAACGCAGTCCTGAAACATGGGTTGTTATAAAGCTAATGATTGGGTGGCTTTGACACATGGGGCTTTTGAGGGGTGAGTGATAGATATGGGATTTGTCCCTCCTGAGGGAGTTTGATATCCATGGCCACTTGATGAGTAGGATTGAGAAAGGCGTGCATGCATGTGTGAATCAGTATGTGATATTGATGTCATACATATCTCTTCCAATCTACTCTGAGATCAAGAAAGTGAATGAACATTGACAGGATGACTGTTCCATGCCTCGAGTTCATTCGGGATATCAGTGACAAAGGAATTATACATTCACTGTAACACCATTCACAGATTGTAGGATTGAAAGTTGTTCTCCAACTTTCTATTTCACTTGGGTAGCACTGATGTGTGACTAGGCACTGCTCTTTGCTTGTGATTTCATAAGTGTTATGGACTTTCACTGCCAACGTGAAATGGACCTGCAGGGTCACACACATAGGATTTAACCTGGAAGAGGATTTTTGTCCACAAACAATGTTTAGATTGATTACTAAAGGAGTTTAGTAGTTCAATTAAACACTCAATCAATTGATAGCTCAGTATCATAATGTTTAAGGTGTTGGACTGATTGATTAGAGTATAGGATTGATTGAAACTACAATTGACTATTTTTGCACAATCTGCACTACCAACCGATCGGCTCATGTGATGAACTGATCGGCTCAGCTTGGTGAACCGATTGGCTCGGGTGGTGACTCGATCGGCTCATGGACAGGGTGAAACGGTTGCTTCAAGTGTTGAAACGATCGGTTCAACTGTTGCAACCGAGCAAGTTGGGAAAGTAGGATTGGTGAGAAATTTCCTTTCGTTTCACTTGCCCAATTTGATTGGAACAAGGATTGGTATTTGATACCAATTAGAAACAAAAGAGGAAAAGTCAATCGGGAACTGACCAGGACCACAAACCGACCGGTTCAGAAGTGAACCGACCGTTTCATGGGTCCCAACCGATCGGTTGAGGTGTCAACCGACCGGCTCAGGTCCCCAACCGACCGTTTCATAAATAAAACGATCGGTTCAGGTTGCGCAGTTGGTTGTTTTTGTGGAAAATCTCGAACCCTTCTACTCCTGCTTTAGTCCCGCATTGCCCGGGATAGAGAACCTTGTCCCATGACCCTCCTATATATAGGGGTATTGGGGGCTTCTCAAAGTACAACATAGTGCAACCAGTTGCTCTGTAAAGTTGTCGTTCTCTTTGGTTTTGGTAACCGAGAGAGCCCGAGCAAGTGCTACCCGATAAGGGAGGCACAGCAAGGGAAAGACAACTGCAGAAAGCGATTGGTGGCAGGAGAGTGTGTCGGTGACTAGTACACTGATAGGAGGGTGCGACTCCTTCCAATTCCTTGTGAGACAAGGAGATTGGAGTTCTAGGTGGTCTGTGTAGACTACTTTAGAGGCAGGAGATTTCTGCCACTCAGAGGACAGCTGTCGATCCCGACAGTCCCGGTGAGACCAAGAGTCGTCAGTCCCGGTGCGACCAGGAGCTACACAGACACCATCCAAGACCGGAGGTGAAGACCGTGCAAGTCGCGAGGTATTGTCGCTGAGCAAGCCTTGGGACAAGGTATGATTCCACAAACCATCCTTTTCTATTGTATAGACGTTGACACGTTTCCTTGTTTTGGGTTTGGGGAGGAGAAAATTTTTGTTTTCGCTGCCTTCTCTGCCTCCCCTAAAACCCAACAGTGGTATCAGATCCACGTCAACTGCTCTATACTTTAGGATTATCGATATGATCGATTTTGGTTTGTCACCTTTATTTATTGCATACGATGTGAATAAAATTGGCTTTATGCATGTCCAATCCTAAATCCACAAATCCCAATTTACATATATGATATGTATTATAAATTCACTCGATACGCGTCGCCCTTAAATGAGTTTAATGGTGGATGTATAGAGTGGTTATGTCCAATAAACCCTATATGTGTATGGTTGTATGTGGTTTCTTGCATCTCGGTATGTGCACCGATTTCCCTTTCTCCTATTCCTGATGTAACTCAAAATAATTTGAGATTTCTTTCCTACCTTTTCTCCCCTCGAATGTAACTCGAGGTTTCTCTTTTTACAATGTAAAATAGGATAGAATTTTATTTCCTGTTATGTCAAAGAACGGAGGACATCCTGACGACAGCTGAGATGATCGGTTCAAGGCGTGAACCGATTGGTTGACGTTTGTGATGATCGGTTCAAGAAGTGAGCCGATTGGTTGATGACCGGTTCGAGGAGCGAGACGAGTGGGTGGTAAGTAAATATAAACATGGCAGTGGGTACAAGACCCAAGAAATGAATATTAAAACTAATTTTGAGGCAAATATAGCTAAGGAGTTATTAAAAGGAAAATTAGGGTTTTATAGAAGCCTCATTAGGGAAACTAGGTTAAGTTACAAATCTTCCCAACTTAGGTGTAAGGAAAGCACATACCTTTTCTTAAGAGATCCAATTACTTCTTCTTCACTACTTTTATAGATTCCAAAGCTTATTTTCCTATTTTCAATGTTTAAACATGAATTAGGGTTTACTCATGTATAAAGGCAAGGAAACCCTAACTTTTGGACTTTTCAAACAAAACTTAAATTTTGCATTTGAAACTATCACCATTGACCTAGTTAGGTTTTTCCAATTAAGAAAACATATATTGTTGTATATTTTGGAGTTATGAATATTTAGGTGTATTTTTGGTGATTTTTAGTTATTTAATTCATTTTCTAAAAATCACTTTTGAAAAAACACGAAATCATCCTTTGAAACTATTTTTATTAGAAAGATGAGATTTTTCTGAGTTCAGAACATATTTTATTTTTTATTTTGGACATGGGAATATTTAGTTATGATTTTATGAAAATCAGCCAATAGAATCATGCCACGTAGGCAAAGCAATAGCAAAGAACCACAACAAAAGCAAAGAGGGAACCCATCTCACTGACTTGGCCCAATCAGAGCCATCTAAGTTAGGAGTCAAAGGTGCGGCCTTGACTCGCCCCAAAGAAAAATAAAATCGGGCGAAAAGACATCTCTGCCCTAAAGTGGAAAATGAGGGAAATAAGAAAATGAGAGGGATACAATAGGTATTTTACCTAGGTGATTGTCTCCCACAGCAGCTCACACCATGGATGATGCTCGATCTTGCTGTGAGACCCAATATTTGGGCAAAATTGTGACATGCAATCAAAACTGAAAACATGAGAAAGAAAAGAAAAAGGAAAGGAAGATGAACTCACTGAAGGCTCCAATTTGCCCAGAGACCACGAAGAGAAGAAGAACACTCCACCGCAAGAATAGGAAAAAAACTTGATCATTGATGAACAACCACGAGAGCACTAGGGAAATTGAGGGTATGGTTGAGTTGCAAGGGAACCCAGCAAGCCTCAAGTAGGGATATTTATAGGTTAGATTGTGTAGGGAGGCGAGTAGGTAGTTGCCCGAACTTGGGTGGAGAGAAAGGTTTGGGACTTTCTTGAAACATTGACAAAACACCAAAATATAGGATCAATCAGTGCATAATCAAATTTGGAAGCCATAGGAGAAGAATCGCCCGATTTCATTAAGAAACGATCAAGAAATCTCAATTCGAAATTCCAATCTGATCTATCTACTTTCCTTGTTAGTCGCGAGCTACGTGACGAGTTCCTAGCTATCTAATCAGTCAAGAAATCAATCTCTATTTGCTGGTGTGAAAAAAAGAAAAAAAAAGGAAAAATATCGTGTGACAAGATAATTGCAATGCTAAACCAATTAGGACTAAAGTGTGGATATATTAATTTTCCTTTTTATCTCTCCTCGTTTGAAGGGGCAAACATGTTCCAAATTAAATGAAAATTGACACCAAGACTAATTTTAATATGAGGAATCCAAATATGCAATTGCCTTTTGGGAACTTTTAATGTGTTAAATAAATCAAAACTTATTTTCTCTTTCCCACTACAATAATGGTGATAAGATTCTCCAAATTTGATAAGACTTCACCCACAAGTCACATTAAGTGCCTTGAATACGAATTTGTAATCAATTTTACATGTTGGGATTAATTTTCATTTATTTATTATATTGAAGGTTCTACAAACTTTCTCTCTCCTGATTTCACCCATTAATCAAATATTCTCCAAATTGAGTGAAAATTCACCCAAAGGCATTTTAATATGTAGAACACAAATTTGGCATCCATTGTTACTTTTGGAGTCATTAAAGAATTTATTTTGTATTTTTAAGTTATCCCCTATTTTCCCTTTTCAATTAATGCAATTATAATTACCAATTTTCCAAAAGCTATAAAACTTATCACCCAAGCAAACGTGTGACAAAGGAAAACGAATTTGGGTTTAGAATTATCCTCTAAGTTCTACTTTTTAAAATTTTAGGCAATTTATTCGTATATTCACTCAATGGGAAAATAAATTCACTTATTGTCACATTATCTTCACTTTTAGGATTTTCTTTCTTTTCCCACACAAAAGCCATAGAAACTTCTAGATCAATTTTTATTTTATCATTATCTCTCTTAAGTGGAAATTTTGCAAATTAAACCCATTAGTAAACTTTCACTGAGATTTTTGTGCTCAACTCCTTACAAAGTAAAATATTGGGAACAAATGTACACCAAACCTTAATAATTTCCACTAATTCAACATCAAGGGCATAAAGGAAAGAAAAGCTTAGAAAAAGACTAAAACTAATATTATACATGAATTTCAGTTTGTTATAGCACTCCACCCGTTAAAAATGATTTCATCCCTAAAATATCATACAAAAAGGGAAGGGTGAGTACGTACCATCTCATCTCTAAGCTCCCAAGTGGTTTCTTCCAAACCATGATACTTCCATAAAACCTTCACCAACTCAATCTCCTTGTTCTTCAATTGCTTAACTCAGGAGTTAAGGATCTTCACAGGTAACTCTTCATAAGTCATATTCTCTTGAATCTCCAGAGGTTTAATTGAGAGTACATGAGAAGAGTCCTTCACATACTTTCTCAACACAGAGACATGAAACACAATATGGATCTTGTCATAGGTAGGAGGAAGAGCAAAATGGTATGCACCATCTCCAACCTTATCCAAGATCTCAAATGGTCCAACATAATGGGGACTAAGCTTGCCTTTAACTTTAGATCTTGTAATAGAACGTATAGCTTGATCTTTAAGAAGGCATAGTCACCTACTAAGAAACTCACGTCAGACCTTTTCTTATCAGCATACATCTTCTATCGATCTTGAGTAGCTTTCATTCGCTTCTTGATCAACTGAACCTTCTCTATTATCATATGCATATCATCAAACTTCACTAGAGCACATTCCCCCATATTATCCCAGTGTAGTGGAGAACGACAAGGTCTTCCATATAAAGCTTCATAAGGTGGCATACCAATACTAGCTTGGTATCTATTATTATAAGAAAACTCTGCTAATGGAAGAAACTTATCCCATACTCATCCCCAATCCATAACACAGGCATGAAGAAGATCTTCTAAAATTTGCACTATCCTTTCGAGCTGACCATCTGTTTGAGGATGATAGGCCATACTGAAATGAAAGTCAGTACCCATCTCTACTTGAATCTGACTCCACAACTGAGAGGTGAACTTTGGGTTACGATTAGACACTATCACTTTAGGAACTCCATGCAGACAAACGATCCAATCCACGTACAATTGAGCCATCTCATCAACCTTGTAAGTGAACTTGAAAGGCAAAATGTCAGCAGATTTAGTGAGCCAATCAATCAAAACCCACACAGCATAAAAACCCTTCTTGGTTTTAGGGAAACCAGTGACAAAGTCCATAGTAATCTTCTCCCATTTCCATTTTAGAATCTCAAGCGGGTGCAGAAGACCACCAAGTCATTGATTCTTGATCTTGACTTGTTGACAAGTTAAACACTTTGCAACGAATAGAGTGATATCCTTCTTCATGTTCTTTCACAATAAACTTTGCTACAGGTCCTTGTACATCTTAGTAGTACCAGGGTGTATGGTGTACTTAAACCCATGGGCTTCACTCAAAACCTTCTGTCGCAGGTTCCCAACTTTAGGCATCCACAACCTTTGTTGGAAACGTACAACTCCATCCACTCCAACTAAAAAGTCAAATTGTGGCTTCTCAGCTAAGGCTTTCATCTCTTCAAGCTTAAAACTTTCAAGTTGTGCAACAACAACTTCTAAGATCCAAGAAGGTGAAATGGACAAACTAGCCATGTGAACACACAACTTCTCAACATCTTCATCATCATTAGGTTGTGGTTGCCAACAGGAAACAAACTCTAGGTTCATGGCAACACATACTGCATTCTTCTTCCAACTCAAAGCATTGAAAACTACATTCACTTTACAAGGATGATAGGTGATGGTAAATTCATAGTCCTTGAGATACTCCATCCATCTACACCGCCTCAGATTCAGATCCTTTTGTGTCAATGGATACCTCAAACTTTATGATATGAGAAAACTTCAAACTTCATTCCATACAGATAGTGTCTCCAGATCTTTAAAGCGTGCATGATAGCTGCTAGTTTTAAATCATGGGTAGGCCAGTTCTCTTCATTAGGTTTCAACTGGTGTGAAGCATAGGTGATCACTTGATCTTCTTGCATCAAGACACACCCTAATCCTCGTTTAGAAGCATTAATGAAGATAATGTAGGGTTTGCCTTCAACAGGTAGAGCAAGGACAGGAGCAGATGTCAAACAACTTTTCCTCTTCTGAAAATTGTCCTCACATTCAGGTGTTCGTACAAACTTGACTTCTTTTCTTGTCAACTTTGTCAAAGGAAGAGCCAACTCGGAAAAACTCTTGACAAACCTCTAATAGTAACCTGCTAAACTGAGGAAACTACAGATCTCTAATAGGGTCTTCATAGCTTTCCACTTAGTCATGGCTTCTACCTTTGCAGGATCAACAATAATATGTTTGGTAGAAAACACATGACCCAAGAACCCAGGATAAAAAAACACTATTCTTTCATCAAAATTTGACAGTTAGCAAAATCTGCATAATTTTGAAAGATGCTCGAATTTCTACATACAATGTAGCTCTATATATCATGCATCACAAAGTTTATGCAAGCCACTCAAGATAGTAGATATGTGATTCAAGGAACAAGCTTGAGCAAGTATGAAACAAGATACAAGCACAACATATAATTGAATACCACTTGATCAAAAGATGGATAAGGCTAGAACTACATGTATGTGAACTACTAGCAAATGATATCATAAGTTAGGACTACTAGTAGGGTCTATATCAAAGCAAAGGATGTACAAGTTAAAGATCAATCTATCATAGATGTGTATAGATATCCAAATAAAGAGATAAGCAATTCTAGAAGCATGAAAGGATATTACTCACTAGCAAATATGCATTATTACTAAAAGTTTATTACCACTAAGAACCTCAAGATTGTGTCAAGATAATATATACAACTAGATAGATGTAGCAAATTATAGCACAACGGAAGCAACTTGAGACACAATCAAGAGATCTAAAGATATCATCATCAAAACCTACATAACAACTCAAGACAAGTAATTGCAAGATATAGGGATACCACTTGTTGGATACTAAAAATAGCAATTAAAAAGATAGAGTTGTATGCAAGATAGGCAATTTAAATTCAGGGCAATATGAATATATGAAGATACCAAGAGGAGTGCCATAAAATAAGGCTAATGGTTGAGAAAGTCTAGTTGAGAGGGAAATTCTCATCCAAAAGGCCAACTATATATTATGCGCACAGTGTTGTCAGTCAAGTTCTGTGTTTTGGCAATTCGACTGACAACAACTGTCGGCAACACCTATTTCTGCCTATCGATCGAGTTTCTAACATGATAAACTCAACCGATAGAGTTGCTTTTAAGAAGCACATGTATTTAGGAAAAACATATTGGGATGCATGATAAAAATGTAAATCATATCCAACCATATGTAGGCAAGTTAGTAATGCACTATGAAAGCATTAGAAACAATTTTTGGGCAAGAATGTGAAGAGAATCACAAAATACCACTTTTGGCTAATAAACTATATGAATAGTGCACAATAACTTGACATAAACAAGTTAGGATTGGATCTGAGCAAGAAGACCTTTACCTTTATTATTACCATTCCTTTTCCACTTGTTTCCACCCCATACACATCTCACCTTTCTTCTTTCATGCAGATTGAGAAGTCAATTCAATTCAAATAGTGTTGGTATATATGCCCATAGAGCCATCCCATGCAATTGTATGGAGTCAGATATTAATTAATCAATTAATATGATTATTTGGTTAATTAATTAATTCCAAAATACTCTAATTAATCTACAAGCATTTTAATTAGTGCAGTGTTTTTGTTTACCGATGGGTTTAGGAAACCCTACTTCCTTTCGTCTCCTATTTAAAGGGTTTGACAACCGATATCTATATAAGATATTGAGAGAGGTTTTTCAGTTTATGCTCACGTACGTAAACCCTAGTCGTCACCGTCCTCAGGAGAGAAAGGAGAGCATCGCGGTGCTAGCATGTTGCCACACAGAGACGACTCATTCCTGCCGGCCTAAGAAGCATGACGTGGAGTTCTAGTCCATCCGCATGGATGAAGTAGAGATGCAGACGCTGAGATGCCTACGTTCGAAGGATGTCAATGACTATCCATACATGCTACGAGTGGCGTACATCACCGCACAAAAGGAGCACCGTCGAATCTTCCTGTGATGCACTTAGTGAATGGGAGAGAAGTTTCGTCCATGTAGGCCAACAACGTTGTACATCATCATGTAGTGGGACATTGCCGGACTTGCTCCGCGATAAGGTATATCCCGCAAACACACTTTCTAAATACATTGTTGTCGATGAGATCCTATTTTAGGTTGCATGGAATTTTTTTGTTGCTTCCGTCGTGCATGTTTTCTCCACAAAATTCAATAGTGGTATCAGACCAGCGTCGATCTATGGTGTATTTGGATTTGTTTCGATATGATCGAATCATTGTATACTATTTTCTATGTTGCATACGATGCGAATTAAAATCGCATAGGGGTGCAGCCCCTGTGTACCCCGTATAGTTTGTGTGGGAGTCAAAAATTTATTTAATGGGAAATGTCCTACATTTAAAGGATTACAATTTTAATATGTATATACGTATATGTAGATATACCTATGATATCATACACGTCGCCTTAAAATCTATTTTATGTGGTGAATGCATGCACGGTTATGGCCTAGAATCCCCTTTTGTGAATGTTGTGAATGAATGTGGATGTCAATCTTGTGTATATGTTTGTTTGTGAATGCTATGGATGTATAATGGTTGTACGTGGATCCTTTGTATAAAGTATTCGGCTTGCATGTTGAGCCTCATCTCTTATTTCAAAGTGTAATTAATTCTTTCCCTTTATATTTATACTCATATGATGTAATAGAGATAGGATTAGTTTTAGCCCTTGTAAACTTGATGTAAGGAAGACACTTGAAGATCCAACTCCAAGGGGCGTCCATGGAGAAGCAACATGAAGATCCAATTCCAAGAAGCAACTTGAAGTTCCAACCTCACGGAGCATCCATGAAGTTGTTCATTGTAATGCTAATCTTTACCGGTTGATTCACACGTGTTATTGCATGAGATGCATAAGACCTTAGGTGGACCTTAATCCTTTGTTGCTCCAAAGGATTACAATAGTATGCCCATAACTGATGTATTTGTGTTTGTGATTGCATGTCTATCGTTTGTGGTTGTGGATATAATATTATATGATACGTACTATAAGTATGTGGTGTTTAGATATGTATATGTATTAATAAAACCCCTCAATTAATAATATTAAGTTTTAGTTGCCTTCCATAAAGCAACACACATGAAAAGCTTGATCAACTATTTGTGGGCACGCCTCAGCGTGATACACTATCTATCTCGTGGAAGTGTGATGGTGGGTGTGTGGGTCTGCCTCCGCAGGGTACACATTCATCATGTTGGATTATGGGTTGGACTTAACTAGGGAACCTTGATATGATCAAGTACCTAGAGGAACACATATGCATCATGGAAAGTAGTTGTGCATGATCATCTATCCAAGAGTTGCATATGATGTAGTTGGCAAAAGTTACCTACCTTAGTTTTTGGTCTTTGACGCTAGCGTTGGCTGGGCATTGATCCAATTATTTTGGATCTTGGCTCACTAAAAGGTTGTACACTGCAATCTTCCGAGTTGATAGTGAGGGATATCAATTTGAATAAAATAGTGGGAGTGTAATTAATTAAAGGCCTAATTAATCTCATTTATCAAATCTTTACAAGTCAAAATGTTTTAGACTAAATGCAAACTTTTTCTTTTGTAGAAATCAAATGGAAAACAACACTCACACTTTCTCATTGCAATCGGTCCTTGAGAAGGACAAACTTACCGGAACCAACTTTCAAAACTGGTTTAGGACGCTGAGAATTGTTCCCACACAGGAGCGTAAGCTCTATGTCCTTGAAACACCAGATCCAGCGGAACCCGCCTCAAATGTGCCCAAGGCTGAAAAGGATGCTTACAAGAAGCACCTTGATGATGGTGTGGATGTCAAGTGCCTGATGTTGTGCTCAATGAACTATGAGTTGCAAGATCAGTATGAGAACATGAATGTCATGGAGATGGTAACACATCTCAAGAACATGTATCAGCATCAAGCAAGATAGGAGAGATGCGATGTCTCCAAGACTTTGTTCAGAAGCAAAATGAAAGAGGGAGACTCAGTTGGTACCCATATACTCACTTTTGATTGGGTACGTGGAAAGCCTATCCAAGCTAGGATTTCCCCTAGGTCAAGAGTTGGCCATTGATGTGATTTTGCAATCGTTTCCTGAATCATATAGTCATTTTGTCATGATCTACAACATGAAAAATCTTGACAAACCATTGTCAGAATTGTTGGGCATGTTGAGGATAGCTGAAGCACAGATGAAGAAAGACAAGCCCAAGTCTATGATGATGATCAGCAAGACAAAGGGAAATTCAAAAGGAAAAGGCAAGGCTAAGAAAGGTTCTAAAGCCGGGTAGAAGCCAAAGTCATCTGCCCTCAAATCTAAAGGTGGGATCTCCAAAGAAGGCAGTTGTCACCATTGTCACCAGGCTGGACATTAGAAAAGAAACTATCCTCTCTACCTGGAGGAACTGAGGAAGAAGAAGATGGGGATAGAGATCTCCACTTCAGGTATATACATTATTGAGATAAACTTAAATACTTCTTCATCATGGGTACTGGATACCGGATGTGGATCTCACATATGTTCACATATGTAGGATCTGATAAGAAGTAAGCCTTTACAAAAGGGACAAGTCAAGCTGTGGGTCGCTAATGGAGCAAGAGTTGTTGCCACCACAGTTGGATTTATTAGTTTATCTTTACCTACAAGCCTTGTAATAGAATTAGAGAATCACTATTATGTACATGTCATTAATAGAAATATTATTTCTATATCTTGTATGGACAAGAGTGGATTTAAATTTCACATTAAGAATGGAATGATCTCTATTTCTAAAGATGAGATCTTTTATGACAATGCCCCTATGTCTTATGGTATCTACTTGTTAGAACTTGAGACTAGCATATATAATGTAAATACTGAAAGGCTAAAACTTAACAACTCAAACAAAACTTACTTATGGCATTGTCATCTTGGGCACATAAACGAGAAGCGCATATCTAGACTCCATAAGGATGGTTATCTAGACTCTTTTGATTTTGAATCATTAGAGACATGTGAGGCATGTTTATTAGGGAAGATGACCAAGACTCCTTTCACTGGACACAGTGAGAGAGCCAGTGATCTGCTAGGGCTCATACATACTGATGTATGTGGACCTTTTAGATCAAATGCTAGAGGGGGCTATCAATACTTCATTACCTTCACTGATGGCCTCAGTAGGTATGGCTATGTATATCTTATGAAACCAAGTCAGAAACTCTTGAAATATTCTATACTTTCATGAATGAAGTAGAGAAGCAACTTGGTAAGAGTATAAAAGCACTCCGCTCAGATCGAGGTGGTGAATACTTAAGCCAAGAGTTTGAGGACCTTCTGAGAGACTGTGGTATTGTATCACAATGGACTCCACCTGGTACACCACAACATAATGGTGTGTTAGAAATAAGGAATCATATATTATTAGACATGGTACGATCAATGATGAGTTCATCTGAACTTCC
This sequence comes from Alisma plantago-aquatica, assembly GCA_963693085.1. Taxonomy (NCBI): domain Eukaryota; kingdom Viridiplantae; phylum Streptophyta; class Magnoliopsida; order Alismatales; family Alismataceae; genus Alisma; species Alisma plantago-aquatica. Next base: position 1,131,025,515 of record OY856413.1, on the reverse strand, counting down.
AATATCGTTCTGGGGATATGCTCTTGAAACCGCAGCAGTTACACTTAACCGTGTACCTTCCAAACCGGTTCAAAAGACACCATATGAGATATGGAATGGGAATCGTACCAATTTTTCTATGTTAAAAATTTGGGGATGTGAAGCTTATGTTAGGAAACAATTTCTTGAAAAGCTTGGACCCAAATATGAAAATTGCTATTTTGTTGGATATCCCAAGGAAACTCAGGGATACTACTTCTACACACCGACTGACAACAAAGTGTAACTTGCTAGGACTATTGTATTTCTTGAAAATGAATTTATTTCCAAAGGAATCAGTGGGAGGAATGTAGAGCTCGAAGAAGTTCAAGACCAAAAAGAAAGTAGAGAACCTGAGGAGGTACATAAGGAACATGAAGACTCACAAATTGTTTTTGAATTTCAAGTTCCAAATGTAACACAGGAACCTCGTAGGTCTAGTAGGACACGACTTGAGCCTGAGAGATTTGGATTTCTTGTGACTCAAGACAATGACAAATTGGGCATAGCAGATGAGCCAACTTCTTATCTAGAAGCTATTAAGGGACCAGAATCTGAGAAATGGATCAAAGCCATGAGATCAGAGATGGAATCCATGTACACCAACAAGTTATGAACCTTGTTGGATCCACCCGAAGGGGTAAAACCCATTTGGTGCAAGTGGGTCTTCAAGAAGAAGACCGACATGGATGGAAATGTTCAAACCTATAAAGGTAGATTGGTTGCGAAAGGATTCTATTAAATTCAAGGTGTTGATTATGACCAGATCTTCTCACCAGTTGTAACATCCCAGGATTTGAGGCCTTGGATAAGTTGATCTTAAAAGGAATGATTGGACTACCCATATCACCAAGGTGCACCTCCTTTTCCGGGAGCCCATCACTAAAGAACTCCATAGTTAAGCGTGCTCAGCTTGGAGTAGTACTAGGATGGGTGACCAGTCGAGAAGTTGATCATGGCTTGTGCGTCAGTGTGGACAAAGTGCGCAGTTAAGGCTAGTGGTGGTTTGTGGGGCCAGTCGTCATTCCTGAAACTCTACTAGAGCCTTAGGCAGTGGGCCCGGGCATTACAAATGGTATCAGAGCCAAAACCCCTCCAGTAGGTAGGGCCCAGATGGGTATGGGATGCCAGTCTTGAACCGTGCGGTCCAGACATGTAGGAAAGGGTTGTCCATGGTTGATGTAGCCACCCTTGCGCTGGTATTCCGTGATCGGGAGTTGGGTGTCCATGGGCCATTGTGGGTCTGCACTAAAATGAGGTCAGATTATGAGGCCATATAGTTGAGCCTTGACGAGGACGTCAAGAGTCTAAGTGGGGGAGATTGTAACATCCCAGGATTTGAGGCCTTGGATAAGTTGATCTTAAAAGGAATGATTGGACTACCCATATCACCAAGGTGCACCTCCTTTTCCGGGAGCCCATCGCTAAAGAACTCCATAGTTAAGCGTGCTCAGCTTGGAGTAGTACTAGGATGGGTGACCAGTCGGGAAGTTGATCCTGGCTTGCGCATCAGTGTGGATAAAGTGTGCAATTAAGGCTAGTGGTGGTTTGTGGGGCCAGTTGTCATTCCTGAAACTCTACTAGAGCTCAAAAAGCTACTGATGGTAGATGGAAGGGAAGGTCCTGTTGGGCTGGAGTGAATTTGGAGGAGTAGCTTCCCTAAGGCGGCGGCGTTCATCTGGAAGGTTGTTAGAGGGGCCACGTCAACTGATGAAAATATTAAAGCTAAATGTTGCATTCCCTTTGCATCTCGGTGCAACTGCTGTGAGGAGCCACACGAGGAGAGCATTGGACACCTGATTTTCCATGGACAAATGGCGGGTTTCTTTTGGGGTAAATTTGCCGAGTTGACAAACTTGCATCCACCTACGGACGTAAGATCCCTAATAGAGACCTGTGTGTTGGGAAAGACGAAGAAAATAAAAGAGTGGCTAGCTAGAAACCTGGCGGTTCTGATCCCGTATAGCATATGGCGGTTGAGATTCCAAGCTAGATTCAAGGAGAAACATAGACCATTCTCTCATGAGTGGAGTTGGGTTATTGCGACGCTGAACGTTCAGCTGAAGAGGAGATCTTTTGTGTTAGATACAGATAACAGCATCTATACCCGTATGAGGGAGGCGAGTTTGATTGAACCATGAGTCTTGATGAGACAAATTGAGTTGGTGAGATGGCAGATTCCTGACCTGCATAATCTTAAGCTCAACCTCACGATCGGGAGAGATAGAGATAACCAAGGAGTTTCACGCAGGTGGGCGGAGGGAGTTATAAGAAATCACAGGGCTAATATCTGCCTTGTATTCAGAGCTTGGCTCAGTAGTACGGATTACATACTTGCATATATGCAAGCATGTGTGATCGGGTTGAAGATAGCGAGAGACCATGCATTGGTCATTTCGTGTATTGAGATTGATGAGGCGTACGTGTATGACATCTTATGGAACAACGGGAAGGAACCATGGAGGACGTCACCGTTTGTTAGGGAGCTACGAGAGGAGCTTGATTCTGTTATGATATATGGGTCCTTGGTTCACAAGTTCATCAACTCGATACCTCGTGAACTAGGGAAATGGGGCAGTAGGTTGAATGAGCCATTCATTGCTTCAGATACACTGAATATGCCACGTAGAATAAGAGGTATGGCGGCGTTAGAGAAATGTAGAGTCCCTTACATTGTATTGCAGAATGTTGTTAGTTAGGTTGTTATGATGTATTTGGTTTTTATTGTTTTTACCTGCACTGTTATAAGCAGGAGCTGTAATTTTTGGATGATTGTGCCCACAAGAGGGGTGTGGGATGAATAAAAGTGACCCCTGGCTTAACAACAAAAAAAAACTCTACTAGAGCCTTGGGCAGTGGGCACGGGCATTACACCAGTTGCCATGGTTAAATCCATCAGGGTCATTCTTTCCATTGCAACTTATCATGACTATGAGATTTGGCAGATGGATGTTAAAACAACATTCCTTAATGAGAATTTACTCGAGTATGTGTACATGACACAACTTGAGGGTTTTATCAATCTGAAGGAAGCCAATAAAGTATGTAAGCTACAAAGGTCAATCTATGGATTGAAGCAAGCATCTCAGAGCTAGAATCTATGTTTTGATGAAGTAGTCAAAAAGTTTGGCTTTAGTCAAAATGAAGATTAACCTTATGTTTACAAAAGGGTTAGTGGGAGCACAGTCGTATTTCTCATATTCTATGTAGATGACATATTTTGATGGAAAATGACATCCCTACTCTTCAGATAGTAAAAGGTTGGTTGGGGAAGACCTTCTCTATGAAGGATTTAGGTGAAGCATCCTATATACTAGGAATCAAGATCTATAGAGAGATCTAGAAGGCTTCTAGGCCTAAGCCAGAGCACATACATTTACAAGGTGCTAAAGAGGTTTAGCATGGAGGGTTCTAAGAGAGGTAACTTGCCCATGTCCCATGGGGTTACGATCTCTAAAGCCCAATGTCTGAGTTCATGTGATGAATGGGTGCGCATGAGTAAGATTCCATATGCATCAGTAATTGGATCTATCATGTACGTGATGTTATGTACTCGTTCTGATGTGTCGTATGCTTTGAGCATGACGAGACGGTATCAGTCAGATCCAGGTGAATGTCACTAGACAGTCGTAAAGAACATCCTAAAGTACTTGAGAAGGACTAAGGATCAATTCTTGGTATACAATGGTGAGGAAGAGCTCGTGGTAAAGGTTTACACCGATGCTAGCTTCCAAACTGACAAAGATGACTATAGATCCCAATCTGGATTTATGTTTTGCCAGAACAATAGAGTTGTGAGCTGGAAGAGTTCCAAGTAAGAGATGGTTGTGGATTCTACAACATAGGCCAAATATATTTCCATATATAATGCTACAAAGGAAGTTGTGTTGATCAAGAAGTTCATTTCTGAACTTGGAGTGGTTCCAAGCGCTAGTAATGCAATTGAGTTGTTTTGCGACAACAACGGAGCAATTACACAGGCTAAAGAACCAAGATCACACCAATGTTCCAAACATGTTCTATGACAGTTCCATCTCATACGAGAGATTGTATAATGAGGAGATGTGAAGATTTGCAGAGTACCTACATAAAGCAATGTGGCTAACCCACTCACAAAAGCACTTTCACAACAAAAACATGACGGACATGTTCGATCACTTGGATTGAGATTCATGAGTGATTGGGTATAAGTGCAAGTGGGAATCTATTGGTATGTATCCCCATAGACACTATCATTTGGTGATTGTAATGGGATACTATGTAAACAATTTGTAATACTACATTGATCATATCAATAAAGGCAAGTTTTCAATCTATATGTTTGTGTTTTATATTGTGAGATGATCACAAAATTTATAGATGTCTATAGAATAATATACTCAATAACATATGTATTCGGGTTGATCACCTGAACAGTGAGATCATATGTACGCTAAGAGTATGTATTCTTGTTTTGTCCCTAATCGATTGTTATTGTGAAAATATCCATAGACATCAATAACACATAAGATTAGAATGTATATTGGTTGATGGAAGAATCTTATTATCCATGATATGGAGATATCAAACCAAATACATAGATACTTGTTAGAGAACAGTGTATCAGACAGACCCACCTTGAGAGTAATACATGGATACCATGATTGGTAGTTAGAGTCACATCTCATAGTGATGGTGGTGATTGTGGTTCTTAGACCTGAAGTCACTACACTTATCACATGTCATTCGGTGTACTTTGATATCATCCACCATGGTCTTGAATAAGGATTGCCATAAAGATGGTGTTTGGGTGCACTGTGACACATGGGGATGATTGTGAGTGATGTAGATGGAATTTGTCCTTCCTATGGGAGTTTGATATTTCGGCCACTTGATAAGAGAGACTGAGAAATGCATGGCCATGCTGATGTGAGTCAATATGTGATATTGAGCTTACATATATCTCAGACAGTCTGCTCTAGTTTAAGGAACATGGATTGAATGTTGAAAAGGATAATAGTTCCATGACTCAAGTTCAATCCGGATATCAGTGACAAAGGAACTATACAATTACTGTAACACCAATCATGAATGACAGGTTAAGTTGTTCTCCAACTTCTCCAATTACTTGGGTGGCAATGGAGTCTTGCTAGATACCGATCATTGTTTGTGAAATCATTATATGATTATGGATATCACTGCCAACATAATTTGGATCCTACCAGGTCACACACATAGGATGTGTTAGAATAGGAGTATAATTGTGGATTTGATTGGAATTTCTCTAAATCACATTGATTACTAAAATGTTTATGTAATCCATTAGAATAATATTGGAATGTTTGAACCAATTAATTGGAGTGATTGGCTCTAAGTGCAAGTGGGAGTCTGTTGGTATATATGCCCATAGAGCCATCCCACGCGACTGCATGGAGTCATATATCAATTAATCAATTAATATGATTATTTGGTTAATTAATTCCAGAATATTCTAATTAATCCACAAGCATTTTAATTAACGTGATGTTTCTATTTACCGATGGGTTTAGGAAACCCTACTTCCTTTTGTCTCCTATTTAAAGGGGCTTGACAGCCGATATCTATATAAGATATTGAGAGAAGCTTTTTAGTTTACACTCACGTACATAAACCCTAGTTGTCACCGTCCTCAAGAGAGAAAGGAGAGCACCGCGATGCTAGCACGTCGTCGTACAGAGACGACTCCTTCCCGCTTGCTTAGGAAGAGCAACATGGAGTTCCAATCCATCAGTGTGGATGAAGTAGAGACGCAGACACTGAGATGCCTGTGTTTGAAGGACGTCAACGAATATCCATATGCACTATGAGCGGCGTACATCACCGCACAAAAGGAGCGCCGCCAGATCTTTCTGCGACGCACTTAATGAACGAGAGAGAAGTTCTTTCTGTGTAGGCCCGCAATGTTGCACATCATTGTGTAGTGGGACATCGTCGGACTTGCTCCACGATAAGGTATATCCTGGAAACACTCTTTCTAAATATGTTGTTGTCGCCGAGATCCTGTTTTGAGTTGCATGAATTTTTTTTTCTTCCGCCGCGCATGTTTTCTCTACAAAACCCAACAAATAGCTCACGTCAATCCATTAGCAAGTGACCTGCAAGAAGAAAGATGAAATGGTCCCCAATCATATTTTTGGGTTCAGAGGGGTTAGCTTAGCAACCCAATTCCTATTGATGTTGGGCGCTTTACTATAAGGGCAACAATTAGAATAATGACCAAAATCATTGCAATAGTTGTATGTGCTGAGAGCCTTGGGACTAGAGGATTCTCGAAGAAAGATTGGAAGTCTTTTACCTTTGTTTTTCCTTTGGCTGCCATCATACTCTAAACCATATCTACCAATTTGTTTAGTAGTATGATGTAGGCTATCATTAATATTCTTTTTACCAACTAAGAATCTTTCTAAAGAAGATCTCAAACTATGATTATAATGCATAAGAGAAGTAATAGTAGAAGAAAAATGATTGATATTATCTCTAGCATGCAAAATATCATTTTATAGGCAAAGAGATTTGGTCATATAAGAATCTCTATCAATATAAAGAGAAGCAACATTATCCTCTCTACTAGTAGAATGAGAGCAAGATTCAAGAACATTGATTTCAGCAATCAAGGAATCAGTTTTATGTTCAAACATAGTAATCTTAGAATGATAGATCCTATTTTCATATTCATAACCTTGCAAATCCAAGTCCTTGTTCTTGTTTTTAGTTTTAAGAACATCTATATCATGCATGAGAGAATCAAAAAAGTTACTAAGCTCTACATTAGAACTATGCACAAGAGGTTGAGCTTATAGAAGTCTAATCTTGTCAAGCAAGCTAGCATTTTCAAGTTTTAGAGAGTCTACTTGACGAAGACAAGTATTTTTATCATCAAGCAAGAATATATTAGCATGTTCAAGATCATCTATTTCATCTTGCAAATTATCAACAATTCTAGCAAGATTTTTCTTTTTTCTTTTTAGAAGATTTAAGAGAGGCACGAGTAGAATGAAAATTAGCAATTAAAGATTATTTATCTAAATAGTTTAGATTTACGTCGTTTGAGTCTTCACTTGTTGAAGCCATAAGAGCAAAATGACATTCTCCTTCATCGCTAGAGCTTGACCTAGATCCTCCATTTGATTCTTCACTTGAGCTTGAATTGGAGGAGTCACTTGAGCTTTTATGCCATTTTTCCTTCTTCTTGTACTTCTCTTCTCTTCTCTTGTGATAATGGGTCTTTTTTCCTTATATACAATCTATCTTGAAGTGACCATTCTTTCCACACTTGAGGCACCAGATGTAGGAGAAAGGCTTGCCTTTGTAGAGTCTACCCCTGGGTACATGGCATCTTCTTTTACTTGAGAGGATGGAGAAGCGTGACCAACAATAGCCTCAATTTGAGGTTTGATTTCAGCCATCTTCATTCTCTAAAGATGTTTCTCCTCTTGTCTTTCAACTTCTTCTCTCTCGTCAAGTGTGACTTCATGGGCTTGTAGATTTCCAATGAGCTCTTCAATAAGAATATCACCAAGAGATTTTACTTCTTCAATGGAGGTCACCTTGGGTTCCCATCTCTTGGGGAGAGTTCTAAGGATCTTAGAGATGATCTCTCCTCTAGCCATAGGATGACCTAGAGCCACAAGACCATTCACAATGGTGTTGAGCCTTGAGTACATATCAACTATCATCTCCATCTTCCTCATCTTGAAGTTCTCAAGTAGACCCTTGAGAATGTAGACCTTGCTTTCCTTCACTTGTTGAGTCTCCTCATAAGTGATGCATAGCTTTCTCCATACCTCATAGGCTGTCTCACAAGAAGAAATTTGGTTGAACTCGGTGGGGGTCAATGTGGCAAAGAGGATGTTGATTTCTCTTACATTTGACGTGTCTTTCTTCATGGTAGCTTCATCCCATTCTTCCATCATTTTCTCTAGTATCTTGTATGGACGGTCCACCATTTGCCATAGCTCAAGACTTTTTCCTTGGATGTGGAATTGAAGCCTTCTCTTCCAATAAAGAAAATTACTCCCGTCAAAGATTGGAAGGTTGATGAAGTATATCCCATCTTGGTAGCAACCCATTTTCTCGTACTTGTGGAAGTATCTTGGAGAAGACCCACTCTGATACCACTTGTTGGATCCTAGGATGGGTGATTGTGTGCTCTAGAGGGGGTGAATAGAGTTGAATACACTTAAACAAAATTCATTAGATCTTCAAGATAAATCATAATATAAGGTTGCTAATATGGTAAATTTGAGTGCAACTAAATATACATAGCAAGGATGAGAGAGATTGGACATGCACCAATTAACAAGCTATGTAGAGTGGTTCCATACTCCAAACTAGAAGTATGTCACTCCACTACCTTGAGAGGTCAACCTATAGGATTTCTCAACCATTGTACTTTTATATTCCATCATAAGACTTGAAATACATGACCTTTCAAAGGACTTACCTATCCAAGACAAGAGTCTTCAACCTATACAAGGACTTACACACTTTGAAAGGAGTTTTCTACCTTCACCAAGGACATACCCACTCTTGCACATGTCTTCAGCCTTGAAGGAATTACCCACTCTTCTTGGACTTTTAGACTTTGACTTCACCTTTTCCAAGGAGAAGCTTTCACCAAGGACTTACCCACTTGAGCAAGGAGTCTTCTGCCTTTACCAAAGGCTTACCCACTCTTGCTCCAAGTCTTCATCCTTCCCTTCTTCTTCGTCTTCTTCTTCTTCTTCACCAAGGGAGTTCTTCCCTTGTTCTTCTTCACCTATCTTAGCCAAGAGAGAGAACCTTCATCTTCACAGTTGAATGAGAGATTGGGAGGTGGTAGAAGTGAGAGCCTCACAAGATATACATAGGACTAGCTCTCTTACAAATATCCTACTCACTCTAATGGATGATGCAAGTGATTAAGCTTAGAGAAGAGAGGAGGTTGTAGGATGCACTCAACTATAGAATAGGGACATTCATAGTACTTAGCTAACCATGGGGTGAAGCCCAAGGGGTCCTATGTTTAGTTGGGGATGCCTAGAAGGCTTTGGGAACACTTAAGGACAAATGCTAGCCATTTGGGATGTTGCAACATATATATTTTTGACTTTTACAATACTCCAACGATTAGAAATATTTTTCTGCACTTTTCTGTGCAGTGCAATCGGTCGAGTTTAAATAAAGGTAACTCGACCGATTGCACTATATGACAAAATAGATTTAAACAATCGGTCGAATTTATCCAGGATGAAACTTGATCAATCACTTAAATTAGTTTTTCCCAGTGCAGGTATCAATCGAGTTCTGTGAGTGTGCAACTCAAACCAACCATGACAGTTTCAAGATCCATCCAGGGATCGGTCGAGTTTGTGATTGGATTGAAAAACAACATGTAATGAATTTTGGAAAATGTCATTAAAGTACTTAAATATTCGATTTAAGTGCTCATGATTTTTTCTAAGCTTAAATACAAGTCATAAAATCGTTACAAGTGATCTACAACATGATTCTAACAGATTTACATCATTTTCCACAAAAGTGCATTTGCATTGATTTTGACTTCTCTTTTCTCCAAGTTAGGATGCACAAGTTAGGGCATTTGGAGTGTGTACCTAATCTGAAATCACTCAAGTAGTGACATTAGACACAAATAAGTGGAATGGTTTAATCATCATCAAAACAAGGGTTTAGTTGATTTAGACCTTGAGTCAACATTGACCTAGAGTCAACACTTTTCAAGTAATTAAGGATGTTCATTATGGTAGTCCAGTGACTTTCACTGGGATCTGACTAATATCCACTCATCATGTCCCATACATATGAGATAATGGGATGAGTACATATCCTATTGTCATGTCCAATACATACGAGATATGGGAATGAGTACACATTCTGTCATCATGTCCAATATATACAAGATAACAGGATGAGTACACAACATTGCATACATAATAGATCCAATTGCTAATGCATATGGCATCTGACTCATGTTTTACCTATTCTTCACAAAAACTGGTACACTAGACTCTTGAGATACTAATTTCACAAATTTTCTCTTATTGATTCACGCATGTTGAACCCCTTCAACATATTGTCAATGTATGTGCTCTTACTTAGGTCAAAATGGTGTCTAGATCTATCTCTATAGATCTTGATTCCTATCATATATGATGCTTTGACTAAACCTTCATAGAGAAGGCACTTCCCAGCCAAATTTTTTATTTTTTTCAAAATAAGGATGTTATTCCCCATCATTATGTGGAATATAAATATGCTCCCACTAAATACTTGTAATCATGGATTTCATCTTCATTTCGACTAAAGTCAAACTCTATGACTATCTTGTCACATCAAAGATTCTAGCCCTGAGTTGCTTGCTTCAATCCTCAGATTAACCTTTAGCTTACACATTATATTTGTAATAATTAGATCTATAAAACCTTTTAGGTTGTATCACACACACATCCTCTACAATGTTCCTATTAAGTAATGCATTTTTAACATCCATTTTTCAAATCTCATAGTCATACTTAGCTGCAACGGCAAGCATGATCCTGATGGATTTAACCATGGCAATTGGTGAAAAGATTTCATCATGTTCAATAATTTGAACTTGTTTGAAATACTTTCTAACCTTTCTACCCTTATAGGTTTGTACATTACCATCATGTTAGTCTTCTTCTTGAAGACCCAATTGTACTCTATGGGTTTTACCCCTTCAGGTGGATCCATCAAGGTCATACCTTGTTGGTATAAATGGAGTCCATCTTGGATCTCATGGCTTCAAGCCATTTTTCAGACTCTAATCCCTCAATAGCTTGTAGGTAGGTTGTTGGCTTATCATCTATCACCAACCCACTACCTTCTTTAGTTATAATATATCCTAATCTTTCAAACTCAAGGTGTGTCCTACCAGATCTATGAGTCTTTGTGTTACATAAGGAACTTGATATTCCACAACAATTAGTAATTATCCTTGTTCCTATTGTACCTCCTTAGGTTCAATGTTTTGAACCATTTTAGGCGGTACATCATTTTAGTGTAAAGCATGTGCCCAAAAAGGAAATTAGAAGATTGGCAAGATTTATTGATAATTGTGCCATGACTAACATGGTGTGATTCCTTCTTTCTTCACACTATCATGATACACTGTCATTGTGTTTCAGATGGAGTTCACCATGATACACTATCAAGGTCTTCTAGAAGGTCCTCAAACTCTTGATTCAAAATATTTTCTATATTGATCATATCGAAATGTGTTAATACTTATACCAAGCTGGTTATGTACTACATTCATGATCTCCATGAACACTTCAAGAGATCCAGGCTTGTATTTCATTAAATACAAATTTCCATATCTGCTAAGATCATCAATAAATATAATGATGTACTATTAACCATCTCTAGAATTTATTCTAAATGGTCTATATACATCAATCTATATGAGCCCTACTAGAATATTCGCTCTCCCACTACATCTAGTGAAAGGTAATTTTGTCATATTTCCCAATAAATAAGACTTTCATGTCTCTATTGGTTCAATAACCAAAAGAGTCTAGATAACCATCATTATGGATTCCAGAAATGCATTTCTCATTTGCGTACTCTAGATGACAATGCTATATGTATTCATTATTTGAGTCATGGATTCATCCAGTATATATAACTATCTCTAGAATTATCAAATATAAACTATGAGACATTAGGGCCTCTGCCATAAAAGATCTTATCTTTGAAAGAAAAACATCCAATATATTCATAATAAATGATGTTTTTCATTAATGACAGGTACATAATAGCAATTCAATAATTCCATTACATGCTCATAAATGACAGATTCCAAATATAGTGCAACAACTCTTGCTCCATACAGTTATAGCTTACTTCTTCTCAAGTCTAGAAGTGGATATCTCTATCTCTTTCTTCTTCCTGAGTTTCTTTAAGGGAAAAGGACTGATCCCTTTTGTACTTACCCTTCTCCTTATCTTGAGGGAAGAAGACTTAGATATTAGCTTAGCCTCAGAACACTTCTTGGTCTTGCCTTTGTCCTTGGACTCCATTCCGCTGATCACCATCACGGGTTGATCCATCTTCATTTGTGCTTCAACTTTTATCAATATGCCAAGCAACTCAAACAATGGTTTAGCCAAGTTACTCAAGTAATGGAACTTTATGCATTGGCTATATGATTCATGCTACAATTGTAGAATCATATCCATGGCCAACTCTTGACCTAAAGGAAAATCTAAGTCTCTCTAGATGTTCCACATGCCCAATCATATTTAGCAAATGGGGCTCTACTGGATCTCCCTCTGTCATTTTACATTCAAACAACGGTTTGGAGAAATTATACCTTTTTTGCTTTATATGATTCTTAAGATGTGTTACCATCTCGAGAATGTCCATGTTTTCATATTGTTTATGCAACTCATAGTCCATACAACCTAACATAAGGTTATTAATGTCTAAGGCATCATTGGCATGGTTCCAATAAGCATCCCCCTCATCTCTAGGTGCATTAGGAGCAGGTTCATCTGGCATTGATGTATCCAGGACATAGAGCTTATGCTCATCATTGAGAACCTTCTCAAAGTCTAGAACTAGTCATGAAATTTTTTCATGTTTAGTTTGTCCTTCTTAAGAATTGACCACATGGTCATTTGTTTGCATTTGCCATTAGATTCCACAAAAGAAAATTTGCAACTTTTGTCAAAACACTATTGATAAGTTTGACGATATTAATAAGGATTTTAATTAACTATTTCTCTCACTATTTGTTAAAATTGATAGCCATCACTACCAATTTGGAAGATTGTAGTGTACACTCTTCTAGTGAGCCAAGATCCATATTTCATCAAATCATGAGTCAACTTTGACTGATCGCCAACAGCTTGACTATTCAAGTAGGAAACTTTTGCCAATTGCATATCATATGACTCTTAGATAGAGGGTGTGCACAAATCCTTGTCAAAATCCTTATGCATGCTTCTAGGCACTTAATCTCATTAAGGTCACTTAGTTAAGCCTGACCTAAAAGCCAACACAATAGAATATGCATCCTGGTTTGACTGATCCACATGTCTACCATCACACTTCCATGAGATAGACGGTGCACCACACTTTGGCATAACCTATGCTTGGTTGATCAAGAATTTCATATTCTTCACTTATGGAAAGCATCTTAGACTTAATATTCATTGAGGAATTTATATAAATACATATGTATCCAATCACCACATACTTATTTATCATATACATGCTATAACCACAAAAAGAACATGCAATAAAAAAATATATGAGCGATGGTTATGGCCATACTAATGCAATTCTTTGGAGCCACAAAGAATTGCTACCACCCAAGGTCCACATCACATGTAGCAACATGTATTGGAAACTTGTGTTGGCCCAATCAGCCATCTAAACCCTTCGGTCAATCAATTGGCCTTCATGTGGATCACCTTTGCTCCTCCTATCATTGGCCTCCTCCTATCATCGGCCTCCTAGATCCTCTAGTCGAACGACTCGACTCGTCAAGTGTAGAACGTCTTCTCATGATGAAACATAAATTAAAACTATCCAATTACATATTAATATTGTAAAAGGGAAAACTTGGAGTTACATTCGAGGGGCAGTAATTTACATTTGGAAAGGAGGGAAGGGGCTTGGTATGCAGACTAAATAACAACATGAAATAAAACAAACAACCATGCACACATCCACATGATTTTTTTTGCCATAACCATTCTTACATCCACCATCAAAAACACTTTTAGGGAAACATATATTGACCATATATCATATATTTATATTTCTAGAATTGTATGTGGTATTTAATCAGATATGCATATTGATCATTTTAAATACTTGCATCATATACAATAAAATAAACTCGATGATATCAATTTAAATCCAGATACACCATAAATTGGTGTGGCTTTGATATCACTGTTGGGAAATCGGGGCAACATATAAGGGAGTAGAAACAAAAAATCTAACGCCTGATTCCCAAACTAGCATATCACATCAACTACAATGTATCTAGGAAAGAGGATAGCAAGAGATATACCTAGTCCTGGAGCAAGTTCGATGACTACTATTGCAGTGGCAATGCGCACACTTCGTAAGGTGTACATGGAAAATTGACCATGGAAGCCTCTTGGTGCACCACCATAAACGACAGTGGTTTTTTTCTTCCTAGCAGGTGGCAAAAACCTCCACCCCTCTATGTAGTCCACATGGACCACCGAGAACTTCATGTTGTGCTATCAGACCAAGGGGAATGAGTTGTTTGTTTGACTGTCAATCTATAAGGGTTGATTCACTCTCCCATATTGTCTCTCCCTTACTATCCCTCCCTTTTATGGGTAGGACTTGCTAGGGCTCTCTAGTTATCACAACTATAAGAGGACAACAATTGTCAGAGTTGTTGTGTCTCTAAAAGCCAAGATTGCCCACCCTTTATATAGTATGGCCCAGGTCAGGGCTTCTAGTTCATATGGGAGTCTAAGAGATGGAATTCCATGAACTTTTCAGAACACATGAGCATTAAACCAGTTGGTTCACAGTTGAATCAGTCAGTTCAAATGATCGGTTCAACACTTGAACCAGTCAGTTCACTATATTTCTGATCCACAAACATATTGGCTTTCAATGCTATGATTAATGCACAAAATGACATCCACATCAATCCTTGATCCAATCATATTTATCATTGAACTAGGTGGTTAGACACTTGAATTGGTCATTTCAGACCTTAAACTGGTCAGTTCATGCCCAAGTTCATGCAATCTTTAGTCAATGTAGTTTAAATTGACATGACACTTGAATCGATTGGTTTAACACTTGAATTGTCCAGTTCAAAGTCTAGTCAATAAATTTCCAACCATTGTTATTTAAATTGAATACCTAATCACTTTTGCAATCAAGTTAAACATCATTCATGGATAAACTCCTATTCCAGGTGCATCCTATGTGTGTGATCCTATAGGTCCCAAGTTACATTGGCAGTGAATGTCCATAACCAATTAATGACATCACAAGCAATGAGTGATATCTGGAAACACATCATTGCTACCCAAGTAATTCAAAAGTTAGAAAACAACTTCAATCTACAATTCGTGATCAGTGCTATAGTGATCGTATAGTTCCTTTTTCTATGATATCCAGATTGAACTCAAGGCATGGAATCATCATCCTCTCAACGTTCAACCCATATTCCTCAAACTAGAGTAGACTATATGAGATGCATGTGAGCTCACCTATCACATACTAATTCACACGAGTATGGCCATACATTTCTCAGTCTCACTTATCAAGTGACTAGGATATCAAACTCTTGTAGGAGGGAAAAATCACCTCTAAATCACTCACACTCAATCCCCATGTGTCACAACGTACCCAAGCACCACCTTTATGGAAACTCTTATTCAAGGTCACATTGGATGATGTCAAAATACATTGAATGACATGTGATGAGTGTTGTGACTTTAGGTCTAAGAAGCGCAATAACCACAAACACTATGAGAGATGATTCTAACTACCATTCCATGGTAACCATATATCACTCACACTGTTATCTAACATGTACATGTGTGTTTGACTTGATATCAACATATCATGACTAGTGAGAATATGTCATCAGTCAATGCACACTCTAGTCTTATGTATTTACTGTTGTGTATTTTACTTCCACAGTATTATCTGAATAGGGACATAACAAGAATATATGTACTCTTATCATACATATGATCTCATTGTTCAAGTCCTCAACTTAAAGACATATGTCATCAAGTAACATCATTCTTCAAACATATACTATGTTTGTGTCATCATCTCGTGATTGAGAGAAACATAATAAATAAAATTACCTTTATACTTATCATATCAAGTATATGATGCCCTATCACAATCATCATAAGATTGGATCTATGGTCATACATATCAACATCATTGTCCATTTAAATCTTTGATTTTTAAAAGATCCACAACTAGTAGACATCTCACAAGAAAATCACAGGTTAGCCCATTGGTTGTCTCTAACGCCTAGAGCCTTGGACCAACTAGGAAATTGTTGCTAATACACCTGTTACATGGCATGACTTTAGCACTTAGCTTGTTTCCCAGGACCAACAGAGCCCAAATCCATCTCCTACTATAGAATGAAGGTCCCCCTTGTGGCCAAACAAGCTATAAATATTTGGACAGAGGAACCATCTATCACTAAGAGACTAAGGTTGGTGGTGGCTCAAAAGGCTTGGGGTTTCAACCTTTTGGTTTACTAAGAGAAGCAGGTGAAAAGGAGGTGATGTTGATAGATGCTATTTTCTTTCTAAAACACTTAATCCCATAACCATCCTTAGCACGTAGAATACACAAGAATGAGGTTTATATTGATGGCAAATTCCTAACTCACCAAAGGAGTCTCATAGTGATATGCACCTCAAAATCAATAATAACCTAGGTCTAAATGCATAACCAAAATATCATGTAGGGAGCACCCACAATTGGTGTTGCATATCATGGACTGGGAAAAATATCTTCATTTCAAAATAAATCTCTTACAAAAAACTTAACACCTCATGCCAACAAACAAATAAATAATAAGAAGAAGAAGAAGAAAACATTCAAAGAATAAATTTTATATTGAACATCATGTCGATTCTCCCAAAGATATATATATATAATAATATATAATATATATGCATATATATAGGTAATGACGCAAGCAACTCCAAATACTCATGACAAAAGCCCCTGCCTAAAAGTAATAAGTCTCAAGTCAACTTATTCCAGTTTAGCCACATCTTCGCCACCGTCTCATGAACCTTTTGAGAATCGATCATCATCTTTTGAAAGAAGGATGGAATCGCTTCAGCCTAGTACGCACAATGGCAATTGTTAAACTATCGTAACAATGACATGGGGTAGTATCTAACACAATGCTCCAAACCTAGCAAGATGATCAACCACTAAAAGGAAGGCATGGTAACTACATAGCCTAAGTTGTCAATGTGGAACTCCACCCATCCTCAATGTATGTTTGTTAATGCTAGATCAGCAAGCCACTGATCCAGATCGTCACAAAATTGTAAAGGCTCACGGACTTGGATATGCTTCGACAAGTATTCCTTTGTGATGATAGAATGGGGATCAGAAGATTCCAAAAACCTAGAAGGACTGATGCACATCCCAGATAAATCTATAGGATGTTGAAGGGACCCCTCATCTTCCCAGTGTGATTGTATGTCATCTAAGTGCTTATAGAGCTTAGAAAGTATTAAGGGGGAAACCATTTCCTTCCTCCGAATTGCAGCCACAACTCCAGAGACAATAACAATCACTTGGCGTATAGCCTCTCCAAAAAGTAGCTCGAACATGATGATCAAGGCGTATGCTCGTATGGAAATTCTAGAGAAGCAATACGACGTTGCATTTTGCTCATGAATGAGTCCTATAGGGAGGATATCTAAATACAATGACCATCTTTGATCAACCATTGAGAAACTGGGGGCTTCTTCATGCCCAAAGACTAGCCAACTTTGTAGCCAAACTCAAATTCTATGGCGCAACAAGTCAGTGCTTATGCAGAGGAAGACATGTGATCTTGGCCACATCTATCAGCATAGGAATCAGCACAATGTCCAAAAAATGGAAGGACTAACTAAGAGGATCCCATAATGGGATCACTGTCAACATCAACTCCCTTACAACATGGACATAATCCAGATGACGTAGATGATGAGTCATACTAAAGCTTGCCAACTCAACCTCCTATGTCTCAAAGAGATATGTAATATAATGACACACAAGAGATAGATTCAGGGGAGGATGTATGAAGAGAAGAATCATACTTATCACTCAGACCCCATGGCTCAAAATCTTCAAAGCCACAATGTGTAGAAAAGACAAAGCCAGACTGTCTTGTTCATATGCTTCAATAGGGATATATTTGTCTCCTAGAAGCAGTAGACTTTGTGTCATTTACCCTGAGAGAATGACACAATATGCCACAATTAGAAAAAACAATGAATAAAGTGGGCACACTTCCTGAGTACACATGACACTTTGTCCTACTTCCTCACATATTTAGGTGATCCACCATATCAGTTAGTGAGCAAATCGAGGCAATCTGCCAAATTGACAAATGTCTACAATTTGATTTCAAATCTGAATGCACATCCTCACAATATGATTTGACTCAAACTCAAAACACTTATTTCAAATTTGAAATGTCTTGTAACTATAATACATGATTTCCTTATAGAAAATAAAATACAACATTAAGGAAAATGAGCAAGAAGTATTAAATGTGCATGCTACTTCTTCAGCCACCCGAAATATATTTGGCCAAAGGCCGATGATAGTGTAAGAAGACCCAGAGGACCTACGAACCCCACTTGCATGCAAACAAATAGCAGTAGTAGACCACCTATTACATGAAGAAGAGCTTCTAGATGGTACCTCCTTAACCAAATCAACATCCCTACAATGAGAGAAACTTGCTCTAACACTCATAGATAGAACTGTATCCTCTAGAGGGTAGTCACTCATGCATGTTTTCCCCTTAAATTAGTGACTATGTTCATATCCTAGTGGGATGCTCAAACCAAAGACTCCATTTATTGCACTCATGTTCGCAACACCCTCCCGAAAGGACAAGGTTCATCCAAAGTCACATGGGAAGTGGCACAAAACTCCTACACCAAAGTCCAGATGCAACCTCAGTGCAGTAAAATCATCAAAGGCTCAAGGAACAAGTGATGCATAAGGGAGATCCTCTGGAGGAGGCCAATGGCAAAACACATACCCATAATCATCCCATTCCCCCGCGCAGTCATAATTAACCATGTGTATAAGACTCATGCCAATTAGAATTAAATAAAGATAAATTAGAAGGTAAACACTTACCACTTGAGGGCATCACTAACGGTCATATGCCTCTTTGGAAAGCAAGATCGACTAACTATGTGCATAATACCACTCAAGGTACTCCGTGTGTGTTTCCTTATCCCACATTAGCTCTCAAGCAGCCTGAAAAATCCCAAGACAAGGAGGAAACAGTCCAAGCATAGGATTGAAGGGGATGTGCCAACCATTATCCCACTAGAAAGAAGCCCACTTTACCATGTGCAAAGCACTCTCCGAGGGTAACTCGAACTATATCTGGCAAGCATCCAAAGACAACACCTCAAGGTAGGCCACATACAACATAGCTACTTCGACACACTGAAACCTAGAGAAGAACCTAAATCAAACATGGGAAATAAAAAAACAAATATGAAGTCATCTACAGTACATAGATACAAAATATACAATATCAAAGTACTATGCATACCTTGGCTAAGGTCATCGTCTCTAGATTGCCTCTCTACTATCCATATTGCACCATGCTACTACATCAAACCCGATGACAATAGGTGGGGAAGGAAGCATGTAGATAAGCCTTTGGATTGCTTATAGTAATAAGTCTATGAAGCTAGAAGTTCTTATAGTCCCACGGCTACAAAACAAAGATCAATGAAATCAGTCACTTGAGATATATTAAGACTGAAGCTAAAAAATGAAGGCTACACCTCTTTGGAGATGAATGTTGCTAAAAAACTCCAAAAGTACTGTCGAATTAGGCAATTTGGAGCTCTTCCACCGTATAGAAGCACCGGTAGAGTGCCACTAAGAATCCACAGCCAAACACCTTGATCAGTGGGCCTAATTGGTGGTGGGATTTGGTGATCTGTCACTACTTTCTCTCTCCTTGCTGAAATTACTATTTTATTTGTTTGAGCTAATCTCTACACTACCAATGCTACACACGCGTCATTAAAATGAGAAGGGTGTACGAACCCTCTCGTTTCCCCTCATAAAAATGAAATCTTTACAAAAAGTACAAAAAAACTCACTGGATTTACAGCAAAATTTCTAGAAATTTTCTAAAAACATAGAAAGGATAAAAATATACAAATAAAAAATTGTAAGTATTTGAGGATTCCATATGTAGTCTTAAAAGATAAAAATATCTCTATTACTTGACTTTTTCAAAGTTCAAACTCATATTTGTATGATCATGTGTCATGACCTATAACTAAACCAAGTCGTCGCTCAATTCCTATAAAGCTCTTTTGGGTCATGGGCGATGGTCTTAAGATAGGCCAATTTTGATTTCTATATATTATGGCGGTCTTGGTACATACCTAAAACTAAAGCAATCATTCTTTCATTACTGAACCTTTACTACAGTCTAGGACCAAGACCTAAAATTGGATCAATTGTATACCTATCTTGATATCTTTTGACAGCCCCAAATCATGACTTAAAACCGAACCGATCCTATTCTTGGTTTCTGAATTTTTTGACAATAACACTAAACTTAAATCATGGCTCACATTTTCAAAACCTTTTTATGACCCTAAATCAAATTTGGAACCTTAACTTCCACATCTTTTGGGGAATCACATACAAACCAGGTGATAACTAGAAATTCAAAGGAGTTTGTCAAACTTGCTGATAGTGATCTTTATGAACATCATCGGGCCAGTCAAATCCAAAAAATAGGGTGATTTTCTCTTAAATTAGTGAAAATATTTTTTCTTACATATGAGATTATCTAATGAAATCCAAAAATCCTCCCTTTTTAGGAGTCAGGAGTCCTCTGTCATCAGTCTTGATCAATTACACAGACCCTCTCCTTTTCTTCAGAAAGAAATAAAGTGGTGACAATTGCTCATCAACAATCTAGGGGAATATATGTTGAACTAGTAGAGGAACATGTCCTGGTGGTGGCCACCTTTTTACTAGATACTCACCTAGTTCCCTTCTCAACTTGTTTTGAAGAATTATCAATTCTTGGGATGTCAACCAATAAACCAATACAGCTCTTGGCCATGAAGGTTACCTTAAATCTAGGAATTTGTCTGACACCCAATCTTCAATATTGAGAAAATCATAGCCCTACCCCATATAGATGAATTCACCACATTCTGCCTTTTTAAGGGTTTTGATCTTAATCATGAATTGGTCCCCTCCAAAGAAGCATAAAAACTAAATGTGTAGGAAGAAGAAGAGAGACGATGACTACTTTTTCAAACATCGTTTCACAGTTGAAAAGTTGCCATGAATTTCAATGATCACAGACTCTTAACTTTTAATATCTTAAACAACCTCAAACCATGTCTACTTTTTCATATTCACATTTTTCTCACTAATGAATGAGTTAGTAGGAGAATTAGACATGCTAGTGTAAGAACTAAATAGTAATCTCACCACAGATGAAATTTGGATGGTTTATCATCACTCCAAGGGAAGGAATGATTGGTCACACATGGATACCATGCCCTAGAGGATACCTCTGCAGAAATCATTCATACCAAATATTATTTGCTATATGAATGACAATTTCATTATTCATCTTTAGAAGGGAAAGACATTGCCTATTCTATCCACCCTCCACAAGGTTTGTCTAAATACCTTTTGATGAGTCCAACCTTTTTGCCCTTATGTGATAAAAAATGAGGGTGAGGCTTGGCTCAAGTGTGTGGTCTCACTCCCATTTCAAACCTTCCTTGAGAGGGGCAAACTATTGACACTCCATTTTTTTCTCACTCAACAAAAGTTCATGATTAATGCTAATTCTCTGGTTAATGTTGGTGTCCATTCCACATTCCACATATTCTCCACACTTTATCATTTTTCTGCATTTATCTGTATTCTTTCATACTTTACACCTATTTAATGTTTTCATTTTCACCCATTTTTACCCAATTTGGGACTTTCTATACATAAATATTATTTCAAACTATAAGTGAATTTGATCATCAATCCTATTTTATGTAAGTCTTTTTTTAAAATTGCCCATTTGCATTATCATGAATAAATAGATCTTTTTTCCCACGGATATTCAATTGATTTTTCTTGATAAATTTGAGTGATAATCATGAATTATCTCTTTCTTTCATTATTTTTTAGAATCTGTGGGCTTCTAAATTTTCTTCATAATATTCCTAAAATAATTGGAAAATCAAGAAACATGTTGCAGCATGCTAGGGCCACCCATGATTTTGGAGCAATGTATCGATGACACATGACAGATCACATCAATTTGCACACCACATGTGTGGTGTATCATGTCAATGTGTTGCCTCTTCCAAAAGGTTCTCTCTAGTACCTCGAACCCTAATACTATCCTATAAATACCCCCCATATACAATGTACTTTGGGCCCCTTTTGACTCTCCCAAAGCTAGAGAGAAAACTACATCCCTCTTCTATTTTCCACATTATTCTTGATCAGAAGATACTTCCTCTGACACCCCCTACCTCTAAACTTTGTTAGGCTATAAAAATGGTAATATGATAGTGCTCCTAACTACTAATCTAGATGTCAATCCTAACTCTTCTAGCTATATATAATTGTTCATATATGCTTAAACTACTAATGTGACCTATTTGCATATCTCTACTCTTCTGATCTGATAGAAGATTATATCTTCTTTTTCATATCTTTTTATCATCCTATAAATCTTTCTATGCATAGGTCCTAACCACCCATGGCATGGGAGGTCTTGAGGCGATTAGGATCCTAACTTACCTAAAAATTAAGACATTCATGGCTATGATGGGAAGGACGTGGACATCTCCATCCCCAAGGCTCGCCCACAAATAAAATGAGTTTTTTTCTTCTTCTTTTTCTCAATCAACCTGAAATCACCATTTTTTTCAAAATTCTTTGAAACGGTTCAGTAGTAGTTTATCGGGCAAGATGTGTGTGCTAACTCTTCCCCAATTGTAACAAGACTTCCAGATCCAAATTTCTGATTTTGTTTCTTTTTTTTATTTATCTATCTAACATGGATGCCAGATCAACTTCCCACCATGGATTTACAATGCTCTATTATCTTTTCCTCATTTTTCATATAAAATGTGGAGGCAACTCTGAACACACAAATTTCTTATTTTCCATACCACTACCGAACTAAGTTTCACTATCAAGGATATATGTCGAACATACATTTTGGGTAGGGTATGACAACCGACATGAGATATAACAACTGCAAAGCATTCTAAGTATGCAAGACTACAATAAGTTGAAAATTAGGTAGGTTTAGTAGAAAGTAGTAAATCTAGCATGAGCAAAAGGAGTCTAATACTTTTAAGGAATGTAAAAGTGATAAAAGAATCACAATGTGAAACTCCAGATTATGATACAAATAAGGCTACACAACTTGCTTACATATTTTATTGGTGATTCCTAGGTAGTTGGGATATACCCATTGATTACTACCTAGTAATGTGAAGTCCCTAGCCTATCATAGAGGATGTTAGGATTACCAACCTCACTAATATTGCCACGCCTCTATCCTTGTGATGTGAGGAGTAGGGGCACACAAGTCAAAAATCTACATAATAATATCGGGCATGTCTTGGTGATCGTCACAACAACTCCCATGTGTGTAGGACTATCTGTATATATCATATCCTCATAAAAATGGCATGATTTCTGTAAACAATTGGATATATGCCTTCGACCACATTCATATATATAATCAATATTAGGTCATGGCGGCACTATCTCATATGGATTCTTGATAACATGTTTATACTCAATAGTATATGAATTTGAGTACCCTTTCACAATCCTGAGATTACTACATGGATTTTGTGATATTGAAGGTCACATCTAGGATTTGCAAGAAAAGAAGGCTAAGCAAATTGCATATCACTCGCCTTTTTTGAAGAACACAAACTCCAGTAAGGAAGCATGTACCAAGACATAAATCAATACCAACGACGCACCATCATTACTCCTAGCAAGATCTATCTCCGGTTAGGAAAAAGATGACAAGAAATATATAATCTTAAGAAAAATGAGAGATTTCCACCATGGCTACCAAAGAAATGAGGCCAATGAAAGTAGATGAGAGAGTAACATCAAGAAGAAGATGAGAAAATATGAAGGTCTTACACAGAAACATGCAAAGCTAGCTTGACAAAATGATCCTTGGATAAGATCTTCAAAAACCAAGCCAAAAATCCAACAAGCAAGTGCATGAAAGAATCTACCCTTTGGGACACTCTCCTCTTGTTGCAACATCACCTCAACAACTAAAAAATTGTAAATAAGCTCTAGAAACAACATGTTCACATATTTATAGGCTAGGAGTTAAAAGTTGCATATTAGTCCCTAAGTAGTGCCCACCGGCCCAAGAAATAGTCGAAAAGGTCAAAATAGAGTCTAATATACATGCATCCAGTATTAGGTACCCTCATTGGGAAAGCCAAGACATGGATTGGGCAAAAAATCTTGATGTTGTGGCAAATCAGCCGGTTTAAGTGAATTTATTCGATTTGGCCAGCGCCAAACCCCACTAACTTGGGCACCCAAACTCACGTACTCACATAGCCAACTCAGTCGATCATAAATTTGGCCATAAACTTGGGCACCCAAACTCACATACTCACATAGCCAACTCAGTCGATCATAAATTTGGCCATAATTCCAACAAATACAAGACTGAGAACTCAATTAACTCGGGAAAAAATACCCATAGACTTGTCCCTAGCTAATGAACTCATCTCATATCTACCACTAAAACCTAGTCTACAAAAGAACGATCTTATCTGAATTCACTATGAACTCACCACAAGTTTCCAACATAACACATGCCTAAAGGCTCACTAACTCGACCCTAAATTACTTGAATATGGTTGATTTTAGTGTCCACTAACCCAGAAACAACATCAAGGTACTAGAATCTTGATCCGAGGAAGAATAAACCCTATTTTGGCATTATATGCATGCATTAGGTCCTGAAAAACCCTAGATACAACATCTATATCATAAGATCAAGCAATCATAGATATCACCAATATTATCTAATTAGAGTTAGCACATACTCAAACAACCAACACGGGTTCTAGTAAATCAAGCAATCACGCCAAATAGAGCGAGATTAGGCTTAAGCTAGGTTTGGGATCTTACAGCGCTTCTCACCTCATAGTATTTTACACCAAAATCCTACAACAAAGTTGGTTACTTCATATATATCACCTTCTCTACTTCCACACGACCTTTTTAACACCACGGTAATGTCACACAACATTCACTAGGGTTATATCCTTCTTCCTCAACTTTTACACACATCCTTCCAAGATCAACATCTGTTCTTCAACAAATCCTTTGCAAGATGGACTTCCATTGGAAAAGGAATCCCTCATCAATCTCAAGCATCATCTGCCATGGATATACTCCGGTACCCGTACATGAATTGGAGAACCATTTACTAAGATAACGTTTGACCTTCAACAAGGAGAAGTCTAACATTGAAGAATGCAAACCATATCTGAATCCAAAAGCTAAGTCGAGTACCCTAGTCAGATCTAGGGGAAACACATATTCCAATAGCCTTGACAATGGAAGAGAAAGCCACCTTAACAAAGGTGGGGGAAACACACCAAAAACAAAGAACCAGACAACCTATTGTCCTCTAAGAAAAAGACACCGATAACTAATCACATAAAGAAGAAAAGGGGGTGGCGTGGATTAGCCTCAATGAGTTAAATGGACATCAACACGAATCTCGACATGGATACCTCAATGCTGACAAGGTTAGGGATTGACACTGACCAAGCTAGCGGCCCCACCTACGTCTAGGTTTGCCTTAGGAGCCAAAACCATCTAGACAGGGTCAGAATGCCATGCTCTAGGTCTCAACCATTGAGACATCAAGTTGAGACAAAGCCCAGGAAGATCGAATCACTAGTAACAACGCCCTAGCAACAAGTCAAGGTAGAGGAAGTGCCTAGGGGGGAAAGGGCTAAGGCCCACCAGCCTACATCTCCACACCGGGCAGATGCTTGCCGAAGATGGAAACCCTAAGCGTCACCCCAAATTGCAAGACATGATCGGGGCAAGTCTCCAACCTGAAAATCCTTTAAATACACATCTAGCTAAGATTTATTTCTAAAATCCAACCACACAGATAATAATAATTGTATATACCTTGACATATCCAAAATTGTTATGATAAAATATTGTTTGTCCGTCTAGAATATTAACAAATTTTACACTCTCTCTCTCTCTCTCTCTCTCTCTCACACACACACACACACAGCATACGTACGCACTCACACCTGCACACACTCCCGCCCCTACCTCAACACTTCATCACATTGTTACTGTATTTTTTTTCATACACATCTGAAAGGAACAACACACGTAATGAAAATGGACGTGAAATTCGCCTATGCATAAAAAAGTTTATATGTTTCGTTTTTTCTTTTACATCAAAGAAAATAAAAATACACATGCCAAGCAATCCATTCCAGAATTTGTAGGCATTAAAAAAGTTAATAATATTGATTTTACGTCAGGCAACCCATACGGGAATACGTAAGCATTGAGCCGTCGAGCATGTCCTACACCTTCATTACAAATAAATAGAAGTACAAAACCTCTGTATCCGCAGCCCCCGTGTTAAACATATAAGTAGCTATATCTGTTTTTTGGTCAGCCATGAGTAGTTAAATATTTCTTCAATGCACCGTAATGTTAGACTTCATCTTCACCACTATCTATAAGAATAGGACCCTTATTCTTCCGTTGTCTCTTCATGGCTCTCTGCTCACTGTTTTCAACTTCAGTCACCAAAGCACTAGAACGCCGAATTACATCAGTTATTCTTTCGCCATACTTCTCCGCTTTCACTTTTCCAATGAGCTTCTCCAACTGTAAATAATAAAAGTACCCATGCAAATATTATAAAAGTGAGGCATAAGTGAAGACATGTTTCCCAGGGAATTCAAGGATAAACAGATACAGCACCTGATCCATGGAAGTAGGTTTCTGTAAACTGAGCAAACTGATCTGCTGAGTAGATAATATAGAATGAGGAAACACTCCCTCCTCAATAGATGCAAGTTCCTTGCGAAGTTCATCCAGCCTTGCTTCCAAATCAGAAGTTGATGTCCTTTTATGAGTCTTGAAAGATGACCGCTTATTTCCCTTTTCACTAATGAATTCAAGTTTGATTTTCTTTTTATCTACAATGGACCAATGCAAAAGCAAAGACGTTTGATGAAAGATATATAAGCCAACTGGCTAAATTTAGTGTGGATACGATACATATACTGAAAGTAACTTTTTGTAGATGATTTTAATCCCCAAATCCCAAAGATAGTAGTGATGTGTTTTATGCCTTCAATAAGCAACTGAGATTATAGAAAGTTGTGCTATACCAATTTGTTCATAATAACTAGGATTATAAAGAAGCTCCCCAAGATGTTGACAGAATAGTGTAGTGTGTAAGCTTCAATAGTATCAAGCCCTTGAGATTTTTCTATTTAAATATGAAATAACTAAATCCCTGATAATGTCAAGACATGTAGTTCATTCATATAAAAAACAATGTGTAACTTTAAATTGCAGTCCAGTTTATGCATACCTTGCAAAACATGCCTCCACAGAGGCCCTAATGTCACGTAGGCATTTGTAGAGTAAGCAGTGTGCTGATATTCTTCTTTCTATAATCAACAAGGAAAAGCAATCACTTCAGGACATAAGATTATAAGATCAGTCCAGATAATTTGTTTCTAAAGCAATCTGACAATGAACTAACTACTTACAAGAACACGATCTATTATAAGCTGCACAATCAGATACTCTAATTCCTCTTTCTTGAGGTCAGGAATAGCTTTTTCTGACCCACCTGATTGGAAGTAATTTATATCAATCAATACATATATGAGGGAACTATAGACAAAAGTGGATGAACAAACAGTACAAAGAAGAGTAATTACCAAGTGCTTTAATCTTTCCTTTAAACTTATCTACCAATTGCAAGATAGTTGCTCTTTGATCACTCTCTTGGATGTTTTGTAGTAAGCTAACCATAATTTTTGCATGAACTGGACAAGCAAGTCAGAAATAACAGAAATCACCTCCTCTGGAAAGATTAATATAGTTCGTTGCCTACACAGTTGTAAATTTACATCACATAGAAACCATCATCCTAAGCCATAGACAATGCATCGGTGTTGCTTGCCTTCACAGATATGGAAAAAGTTGCGACAGCATAGATTCAACATTTTGGTTTGTTAAAATGTGAATGTTAACATTGTTATCATCCACTTAGGGCATGTTTGATTTGGAGGATTTAACTGGATTGAGATAAATGCTGGATTCACGTAATCCCAGACTTAATAAACTTCTGGTTTTGAAAGATCCTGCAAATGAAAGTTTTACATTTGGTTTTGGTGTATTCATCCTATGCAATTTACCCAGCTCGCTATCCCGTCCCCATGGAAAACCTCGCACAGGTAGCGCTCAGCATGCTGGCCGTGAGAAAAAAAGTAACGTTCAGCATGCTGGATCTCGACTTCCGGCCCCAGAGAAATGGAGAGCTCTATCCAGCATTTATACACTTACAAAAAATGCAGGATAATTTCTATTAGTATATAATATTTTACTGTGTTATGTTGTTTCTTAGTGTATTTTTGGCTTTTGTCTTTTGTCTTTGTAAGCCTCTTGTACTACTATCCCATATTGCCTAGCTCTGCTCTATGTCTCACTCTCTTGTCTTATAAAGAAGAGGGTCATGTACTCGTTTTATTCACTCAATAAGAAATAACCTTTACCTTATTCTAGTAGATGGTATCAGAGCCTCCCGATCCTCCATAAACCCCTCCCTCCTTAACCCTAGCCGCCACCCCCCTCCTTTTCCTTTTTTTCTTTTTTTCTCCTTTGCTGCCCCCCCCCCTTACACTGCTACCGCTGGCCCTCCCCTCTTCCCCTGCTGCTGCCGTCAACCCCCTCCACCCCACCAGACCTCTCCCCGTTATCCCTACTCCACCACAAATCGCGGCCACCACCCCTCCGCTCTACCACCCCCCCCCTCTTGCCTCCCTTTTCTACCACCGCCGCCACCCATATTCCCACCTACCGCCCTCTTCTCCACAACCCACCACCGCCTTCCTAACTCTCCGTCTCCACCATCTCCTTCATCCCTTATTCCTATTCCATCCCGTTGTTCACCCCATCCACCCATCTTCTAGTTTGTCTCCGGACAGCTTCGGACACTTTCCAGTTCTGACACGTTGAAGACGTAAAATCAATTTTGCTCTGCCTGCCTACGCCTCAAGGTGAAGTAATTTTTCCTCCATGTTGGCGTAGGTTCTTTTATTTTCCTTGTTGCCCCTACGTGGGTTCCTGAGATCCGATGCTTGGATCTCCTATCTTCTATCTGTAGATCTGTCCATGTATTGGGCTTCTGCTGTTGTCTGACTCTGTTGACTGCTACGTCAACCTTCTGCTTGCTAATGTTGCCTGCGCCCTTGATTCACGTTGTCTCTTGTCGTTATGGCGACCTCAGACGCTCCCCGCAACATGTGCGTCACCACTGTCAAACCGGATGGCTCCAACTATCACTTATGGGCAGCCTCCTTTGAACTCTACGTCAAGGCTCAAGGACGCTTCTCGCATCAGTCTACCAAAGGTCCAGCGATTCCTGTTGCAGATGCTGATGACAAAACAAAACAGGCCTATGATCTTTGGTCTAAAGAAGATTATGGCGTCATGACCTGGCTGGTCAATAGTGCAGAGCCCAAAATCAGCCAGTCTTTGCTCCGCCTGAAGACGGCCAAGGAGATGTGGGATCAGCTTTCCCACGTGTATTCTCACCAGCAGAATCCGAAGAAGGTGTTCGAGATCTTCAAAAACTTGGCCAAACTGGAGTACTCGGCTACTGATTCCGTGGAGGACTACTATAATCAATGCTTTGCGCTCTGGCATGAGTTCGAGGTCTATCACCCCCTATCATCAGATATTACTGAGATCCAACGACAGCGCAATGAGTTAGTTAGTTCAGTTCCTTGCTGGCTTGTCGTCGTCCTTTGTGGGGGTAGTCGATCAAATCCTTTCTAGTGATCCTCTTCCTACTCTCCGCGATGTTCTAAAGCGTGTGCAGCGTCTTCCCTCTGTTTCTCAAACACTTCCTGATGTCTCTGACGGGACAGCCCTCGTTGTTCGGACTGGTGACTCCTTCCGTGGGCGTGGGCGTGGCCGCGGTCGAGGACGCGGTCGTGGACGATCCTCTACTGGTCAAAGACGGGGGTCATCTACTGCTGATGCTACTGAACAACGCT
Organism: Alisma plantago-aquatica; assembly: GCA_963693085.1. Lineage (NCBI taxonomy): Eukaryota > Viridiplantae > Streptophyta > Magnoliopsida > Alismatales > Alismataceae > Alisma > Alisma plantago-aquatica. The sequence goes on along the minus strand of OY856413.1, from coordinate 1,130,995,369 downwards.
ATTGCAACTTTTACAAACGGACTAATCATAATGAAGACTGTTGCTGGATCAAACACGGGAAACCTACATGGGCAAATCAAGTCACGTCTGAGCAACCTGACACTATTGTCTCCTCTTCTGCTCCACCATCTGCTAATTAGATCAGATCGGAATTTGAGAAACTACTTCAAGCGTGTTTGGCCTCATCTACGGAGACTTCCACGGATGGCAGTACTGCTCTCCTAACCCAGTCTGGTAAAAATACTTGGGTGATCGACTCTGGTGCGACCTCCCACGTTACTGGCAATCCTACCTTATTTTCTACTTTGCATAAAACTACTACTATTCCTCATGTTACTCTTGTTGATGGTTCACAAACACCTGTATCTGATTTTGGCAATATTTGTACTTCTGGCCTCATCAGTGTTGTCAAGGCGCCCGCCTAGGCGGCGCCTAGGCGCTAGCCAAGGCTGCTCAAACTAGGCGCCCAGCCCAGTATGTGCATTATATGGGTGTCTAAGGCCTTTTAAGCCTAAATTAAGTCATTTAAAGGATAAATTAGCATGAATCAAGTCTGGATTTGGTCGAATTAGATTAGCTTGAGTCAATTTATGGCTGAAATAGGTCTGATTTAGGCAAAATCAGGCCAAATTTTGGAAAATTAGGGAAAACATGTTTGATTTGGGCCAAATTGGTAAGTCATAAAATCACTTCCTCATATGTTTGTTGTTCTTGCTTCTTTTTCTTTTCTTTTTTTATCCTTTCTCCTGCATTTTAGTCCTTAATCCTACTGCTGCTGCGTTTTTTTTTAGTTATTCCTCCTATATCCCCTCCTACTCTGAAATCCTACTACTGCTGTGTTTTTTTTATTCTGTTTTCTTCAAATCCTCTTTTACATCACCTATGCTTCATAATGTTGATGATGTTGTACTTTCTACTTTCCTCTTTTACATCACCCTTTTTCCCTGCTTTCTTTTCTAAGTCTCCTGCTCCAATTGTTGTTGCAGGCTTGTTGATATTACTTCCCCTTTTTCTTCCTATTCCCATCTCCTGCTACTGCTGTCATAACCTTATTCTGCCCTCTTTTTATGTTTCCTATATGGTATTATATGTAGTATATATGTATAATAAGAATCAAATTAACATACTGAAAAAGATACAAAATATAAAAACGCCCAGAACAGCCTAGGCAGGCTAGGCGCCCCTTGGGAAATGTTGACCGCCTAGCCGCCTTGACAACCATGGGCCTCATACCTCTGCGCTCTGCATTATATGTTCCTAAATTTTCAATTAATTTATTATCTGTCAGTCGGACTGTTAAGAGCATGCTCTATTCTATAACATAATATTCTTATAAAGTAAAATTAGTATAGGTCATATAGGATATTATTAATAACCTATAAAGCCATACATCTATAGCATGAGGTGAGAGGATGTCATACATAATGTATTGGTACACAAGTTCGGCATAGATGGGACAAGGCCACTATATTGTGTTTTGTTTCTTGTATGTTTGAAACAAGCAGTAAGTATAGGGCAGCCAACAACAATTTTTTCCATTATATATATATATATATATATATATATATATATATATATATATAGAGAGAGAGAGAGAGAGTCAGGCTAGAATACACTCGAGTGTATAGATCACGTCGTACACCCCAATGGTGTTTACCTATCTAGACCATGTTTTTCCAAAATCTAATCCATTGATCTTCATGGTTACAATAATAATAGGTCACATACAAAATTTGAACTCATTTGGATGAGTGTAAGTCACTCATTCAAGGACAACAAAATCGATGCACAAAACTAATTTGAAATACATGATTTTTGCTCTTTTAGATGCACGACCTATAAGTGTCCATATGAGCTAAAATTTATTATATAGTATGTTCTTATGATAATTAAGAAGATCAATGGTTTAGATTTTTCAAAAATTTACATCTTCAAAAATGACTGAGGTGTACGGTGCCTCCGGTACACTCGAGTGTACACTAGCCTGACTCATATATATATATATATATATATATATATATATATATATATATATATATATATATATATATATAGTTTGGATCATGCCACGCTTTGTTTTACTTAAGCAAACAATTAAGTGGGGCCACAAAATGAGGGATGAAGCCGGTGGAAGAAAAAAAAATGCCTACTTAGTGTAGCAGAGCGATTCGCCGACCGCTTCAGCCAAAATTACTTAGGTACATGGGCCTGACTGCTTAAGCGACCAAAAGTATGTTAACAAGAATAGTAATACTAATGAGGGCATGAAAGCAACAGAAGTCCTCCACAGTAGAAAATCCTAATTGGCGATTAAAAAAAGTATACTTACAAGTGGCATCTATTTCCATGACTTTGTACCCAAATGCACAGTTGTCACACATACCTAGTAGAAAATGTACAGAATCGGTTGAGAAATAGAGCGGAGGGAAAAGTAAAAGAGTCAAAAGTCAGGTAGGGGCATACCATTGCAATCTTGTAGGGCTTCCCCAAAATGCCGAAAGAAGGCATCTCTTCGACAGTTCCTCTTAGACTGGAATAAATTGAACACCATATCAAATGACTATTGTAAAATGCAGGCCCTTACCAGATTTGGAGAAGCAAAAAAAAAGGAGATTACTAGACTTTGGAGAAGCAAACAAGAATAGTGGTTGACTAGTATCTTATTTCTAAAGCCTTCCACCAAAGGCATTTTGATTTTTTTCATGTCACTGATCTAGCCATGTTTACAAGCTGTAGGAGACCATCGAAGTCTGTACACTTTTATGGGCATGGTCCGCTAGACTGGGAACCGGCAGTGATCAAAGAGGGATAGAATTTATAACTCAAAAAGTCATGTGTTATTTTTTTAGCATTTCAATCATTAGTATCAAAAAATTATTATGGCAAATGTGCTAAACAAGATAAATCAGATAGCATATTACAGTAAATGACTTTGTTGCACCCACCTGACAATATTGAACGATATCATACAGATTCTGCAAACCAGCATTTTCATAGAAAACCATTGAACTCTGTTTCAATAAAAACATGCATGACCTCAAGATAGAATACAACTATTCAAAGAGAACAAGAATATGAAACAAGTGATTTACCTGCCGAGGGACATCACCGGGTCTATAATATAATAAACATTCAGATGGAAGCCCATCTCGTCCAGCTCGGCCACTTTCCTAGATAATAAAGGTATGAAAGAAATATCCCCCTGAAGAAAATGGCATGGTCTCTAGTGTTACCTGGTAGTACGTCTCCATTGATTTACTCAGACTGTGATGAATGACAAACCTGACTAGAAAGACACATCTTCCATTAGCTTGTGTAGCATACCGCAAACTTTCAAATTCAAATGATAGTTTTTACAAATCTCGATGAGCTATTTCAGTAGAGACGTATACGCATTGATACAAACATTTTATAATTATGTGTTGGAATATAATAAAAGCCTATTAGATGATTTCGACATGCACAGATGAAGTTAGAAATTATAAAAGGAAACAATATTGCATAATGTCCAGTGGTAAAAGGTGCAACTATACCTGCACAATCTTGGTTGAGAATGAAATAAAAAAGATGAAAATGGGAAATGCATGCGGGTGACCTGGTGTCCTTATTGATGTGTGGAACATTGTTTTTTTTTTTTTTGATGACCGAGAGAACCCATCCCAGGCGAAGCCGACATGGTAAACTCTCAAGGCATGAGAGAGTGTGGTCCGGTCACCCCCTCCCGCACCTAATCAGCGTGAATTGCCATTCGCAAAGTGCCTTCGGTGAGGTTTGAACCCGGGTCCTTCATTGCGACTTACCGAGCTCTTACCACCCGGGTGTGGAATAGTGTTTGATATAAAAGAGTCACGTGTTCAATGAGCCTTTTTAATGAGGTCATGGAAACAAGGAAATTGCCCAATGAATGGGGAACAGGGCCACTGATCTCATTTACAAATATAAGGGAGATATTTACAATTGCACCAGCTTCAAAGGTATCAATCTAATGAGTACAATATGAAGCTTCGGGAAGAATTAATGAGTTGATATTGAGATCCACAATGCAAATATTAGACGATCAATTTGATTTCATGCTAGGAACATTGACTCATCATCATCATAATAATCTAAGCCTCATTCCAACCATGTTGGGATCGGCTATATGGATCCTTCTTTTCCAATCAGCTTTGTTATGGGTTATATTCTGGTCAAGAAGTAAAGATTCAAAATCTCTTTATAAGCTATTTCCTGGTTCATTTGGACTTGCCGCATCTTATTTTAATTGTGCTTGACTCAATAGCATTGTTTTGCATAGGTGTGTTAATCGGTATGCATTGCACATGTTCATACCATCTCAGTCGGCCTAGTGCAACTTGTCTTCAATTCTCGCCATCCCACTTTGTTCTAGATATAAGCCATTTCTTAAGCGATTTTCTTGCTTTCCCACACATCGATCTCAACATACACATTTCGGCTACATTTATCTTATCTAGACCTTTTTTTTCACTCTCATGAAGCATGTTGTTCTATAAAACTTACTTTTTAATCTGAGAGGAATCTTGCGATCACATAATACTCATGTTGCACTCCTCCATCTCAACCATCTTGCAATGATCATGTAACAAAAATCATCTTGAACATTTATCACATTTTGATACATCCGCTCCGCCCAACTTGGCCCCACCATTCACAATACTCGGCTTTGCTCCTACTAATCATCACTCCATTTGATTCCTATGCATTTCTCCATGGTTCAATTTTATCATTCAATCCATTTTTAGTTTCATCAATCAACAGAATATCATCAAAAATAACATCCACCAAGGAATATCATCTTCAACATGCTTTGACAACTCATCCATAACATCGACTATGGAAGCTATTTTTCAAGTCAGGAAGCTTATGGAATAGAATACATAAATAAAAAGAGAACTTCATATGGCTTCCATTGGTTTAAAAAAGCATACAATCGAGTGTTAGGGGAGTGGTTTAGCGGATTTGCACAATAAAGGGATCCTACCCGTTATATTCACTTGATAAAAAGCGTGGATAATTACTCAAGTGTTGAGATTCTAGGAGGAGATGCATCAAAATGTCTTATAATGATTGGGATATTGATGCAATCCTATTTTAGGGCTTCATTTTGTGTCATATTGCACTTCAATCACATCTAAATCTTTTAGATTACATGTCCTTTCTGTTAATATGTGTATTATCATCATATGCACTTATGGACGTTCTTTGCGTATTTTTCAGGTACTTAGACCAAGCTTGGATGGAAGGAGAAGAGGGTGATCCTATGGTTCCTCCACCCTAGGAAGGGTACAAGGAAGATTTGAGAGCTTCTCTAACCTACCTCTAGTGGCCAAAACTCATGTCAAACAAAGATGTCCATGGAATCCAAATATAAACTCAAAGTGTCTTAGAGGACACATGCATGTCGTGGTGCCAAGGAACAGTTGTGTTGATCAAGCCATTGTCACAGCAGATTCACATAGTTGAGCATTGAAGATTAAGTTCAGCAACATACTCGTGTTGGACAGAACGGCCGTTCTGAGGAAGACCTAGCACAGCTGTGTGGCCCAACTCGGCTGTTGTACCAGAGCTCAACACGCCCGTGCCTTGTTGACCTAAGTGTTATACATTGTTCATATTTTGATAATGACTTAACCATTCCATTCATATGCATCTAATATGTTTGTTTGAGATTGATTTCAGCCATTAGGTACTTGAAAAGGATCAAATCGATCAAGCCCTAGCTTGTTTTCGTTCAAGTCAAAAGCAATGCAAATGCGCGTTTTCGAAAAACACTCTAAATCACCTTAAATTATTTTTATAATCATTTGTATTGATGATATAACTTGTAACTAAGTTGAGAAAAAATCAGGAACACTTAATTTGAACGTTTTATCACTTAAAAATCATTTTGCAAAATTCATTACAGGTTGTTAATCGGTCGAGTTACAAACTCGACCGATCCTTAATGGATTTTAAGAATGATCTTGATCGATCGAGTTGCACACTCACAGAACTCGACCGATCCCTTTGCAGACCTAAACTAATTTAAGTGGATCGCTCGAGTTCCCACCAGGACAAACTCGACCGATGGTTTAGATTGGCTTTGTCTCATAGTGTGATCGGTCGAGTTATCTTTAGTGAAACTCGACCGAATGCACTGTACCAAAAACGCAAAAAAAGTGATTCTAACCGTTGGAGAGTTGCAAAAGTTGATTTTATATCTGTTGCAACCCTCCTAACGGCTAGAAAACATTCATAAGTGTTCCCACACTCTAGTAGACACCCTCAGCTATAAATAGGACCTCTTGGAGTTCATTCCAAGAGTGCATCCAGTCCACTTGAGCCCTTTTCTCTCTCTTGTTTACACTTCAATTCGTCATTATGAGTGAGATAGGACATGTGTGAGAGAGCTACCTCATTGTATGATTGTAAAGCTCTCAAGCTTCTCCTTTCCCAACCCCTTTCTTTAAAGATCTTGTTGGTGAAAGCTTCTCTAAGTAAAGGAGAAGGTGCAAGCTTCTTCAAGCTATAGAAGAAGGTGCATCAAGCTTCTCCAAGTAGAGGAGGAGGACAAGGCGGAAGAGCTAAGGAGTTGAGTGCGTAAATCCTTCAAGGCCGACAACTCATTGCAAGAAAGGGATCTCCTTGATGAAGGCATCCAGCTGGTTGCAAGAGTGGGTAAGACCTTGGTGAGGTAGAAGACTAGCTCTTAAATAGGTAAGACTCTGGTTGTACGGTTGTTGGCTCCCTTGACCTCAAAGGGGAGTCGGGTATCCTTGTCCCGGAAAAGGAATGTCATATGTTGTAACGCTTATAAGTGAATATAAAGAGTAGACATGGTTAAGAAACCCTAGAGCTTAACCTCTCTAGGTAGTGGACTAACTCTCTCCTAATTTGGAGAGTGGAACCACTCTGATACAGCTTGTTCAAGTGCTTGTTTTATTCTCTCTCGTCCTTGCTATGCTTGGTGAGATTGCCATCAAATTCACTATTAGCAATTGTGTCTAGTTGATATAATTGGAAGGTCTAACTATTCTTGTGCAAGTTTTGAAGCTCTATTCACCCTCCCCTCTAGAGCCCTCCGATCAACAAGAAGCACATGGAAATCCATGAAAATCCAAATATAAACTCAAAATGCCTTAGAGGACACCAGCACGCCGTGGTGCCAAGGTACGGTCGTGTTGATCAAGCCATTGTCACAGCAGATTCACGTGTTGAGCATTGAAGATTAAGTTCAACAGCATAGTCGTGTTGGAGAGAAGGGTCGTTCCAAGGAAGAAGTCCATGAAAATCCAAATATAAACTCAAAGTGCCTTAGAGGACACCAGCACGCTGTGGTGCCAAGGAAGGGTCGTGTTAATCAAGCCATTGTCACAACAGATTCACATAGTTGAGCATTGAAGATTAAGTTCTACAGCATAGTCGTGTTGGACAGAATGACCGTTCTAAGGAAGACCTAGCACGGCTGTATGGCCCAACTCGGCTGTTGTACTAGAGCTCAACACGCCCGTTCCCATCAAAACAGCCATCACTTTTCCAACCCAGAACGTTCGTGTGACCTACCACGACCGTGGCACCACCGACCCACCACGGTCGTGCCACCAATCCCCCAAATCCCAAAAACAACATGACCCATTTCCATTTCTCAGCACGGCCATTCTCCAACCTACAACGACCGTGCTACCTATTATCGTGCTACTAGAAAACCTAGCAGCAGTTTTGACTGTATTTTTCATTCTACCCCCACTTGACCTAGTGCTTCCCACCATTCTATCACCTTCTACCCCAAAATACTTCCTATAGGGTTTTTAGCCACTTTCCACCATACATCCATGGCATTCCACCTTGGAGGAGGGAGGCGCTCGAGCTTTGCTGCTAGGAGGTGGAGAAAGAGGAGTCTCTACTAAGCTACCATGGCTTCCCACTCCTCTACTTATTGTTCTTTCTCCATTTTTATATTTTCCTTTGTTATGAGTAGCTAGCCCCCCTAGGTGGGCTGTTTGAGCCTTTGAGATCAAAAATGTTACTTTGATACCATGTTGGGGGGAAAGTGAAATGTAAACATTGTAATCTCATTTGTTAATGATTATGTTCTACTTTTATCTCATTTCTTATAAATTACTTTGTGGTTTGGGCTTGAAATCACCTAGGATTCTAGGGAAATTGCTTATATGTAGCTAATTTGGGAATTGCTCTTAGGTCCAATTAGTGGATCCCTAGATAGCTATTTGCCTTCCTACATATTAATCAATTCTCCTACACCTACGTGAAAGATCGAAGTAGCTAGTTTAGAAGCCTTTAGTGTAATTGGCTTAGAGCTTCCTAAAGGCTAGATGGTAGGTGATATGAGGCCCAAAACCTCATTTCTACCTTCCATTACAACCCTCAGCCCTCAATCGCCCTGGGAGCCTCTATCCTATAAATCTGAACTTGATTAGATCCTAATAGAATTCCACTTAAACTCTAATCTAAGTGAGCCTCGCAAGGGTGGACAGGAGGTGATAGGGACTAGTTCCCCTATACACACTCTACAATGATACAATCTATGGCCAATTAGCAGTTTAGGACAATTCATTAGCATCTATCTTTTTGTTTGATTTGGTAATGCACATGAAAGAGTAATGTTTACATGTTGTCACCCACAAGTCATTTGACAAGTACATTCCCCTAAACAACCTACACTTCTCATAATTATCTAAAACCTTAGTTTGCCTTCTTGCTTAGCTGGTCTTTACTTGTTTAGCTCTTTACTTGCTTAATTAGTCCATTGCCTTACTCTTCCCTTGTTCTTGCTAGTTCAGGTCTTTAATTGTCCTTTAGTCCTGATTGCTAATTTAGTGTAGTGTTATCTCTTGCTTTGTTTACCTTGGTGTATTTATTCCTTTCTTGCCTTTATCTAGCTTTCTTTGCTCATTAGAACTTAATTGTCTAGGGTTAATTTAGGTTTTGATTGCCTTGTTTTCAATAATTGTTTGCTTGATCACTCTTAATGTAACTAAACAAAACCACCTGCAAACCCCTAGACTCCGCAATAGAAATCTAACTTAAACTAACCTAGATCTAGTGCCTCCTCTCTCCCTTGGATTCAACCCCTAACTTGCCGCTTTCGTATGCTACAAATAAAACCCGTGCGCTTATGGGTAAGTGTTTAAGTATTTGAGTGTGTGTCTATTTAGGGTCTTATAAATTTTGTAAGCCCAAGTGTACGCGTCTAGCGCAAGGGATGAGATTTCGTCGGTATCGGCGGTATACTGCTCGAAATACCGATATCGACGGGTACCAGTACAATTGCACGCAATTCTGCCGTTATGATCACAAATATCAGCATACCGGTGGGTTTACCGCCAATACTGCCAAATATCGAGGGTACCGGTGCAAAATGCACCACTTAAGCACCGGTACAGGGCGGCACGGGCGGTATACCGCCCGAGACACCGTTATTTGCGAGTCTCGTTCTGCTGCTACTGTTTAAAGAGAAACTTGGGGATTTTGGGCGATTTTCGAGATTGGAGCTCAAACCAGCCCTAATTAAGGTATGTTTACTTAATTTCTTGCATTTCCCATCATTTCCAACCTCTCCTCTCTCTCTTCTCTTCTTATAATTCTATTCTCACCTAAAAAATTCACCAAATACCCCCAAAATCCTAGATCTACTCCAAAATACTTATGATTGATGCTATTTATCACTAGATCTATGATTATATTATATAGATCTACTGATTTATCACTAGATCTACCCAATTAGCTCACTAATAATTAACATTAACATGTAATTTCACTAATTAATAGTAATAATACAATTAGTACCATTAATAATAGGTATTTAATTTAGGTTTAGTAGAAGTTCTATCAAAGACTAACATGAACATATATAAACAAAAATATACCCAAAATATCTAAATAATTCGTATTTTTTATTTATTAAAAATGCTGAAAATAAAAAAAATGTTTTTTTTTCTTTAGAATTGTGTGTTAATGTTGTATAAGATGAAACTAGCATGTGGAAAGCATATCACTTGTCTTTTTAATTAGTAAATATCATGTTTTATAATTTTAAAAATAATTTCAGACTTTATTTATATTTTAAAAAAAATCTTCAAAAATCGTGTTTGATTATATAATTACAAGCAAGTATCATACATTATAAAATATCGATTTTGATTCTACATTACATAAAAGAAATCGATTTTGTTCACTTATGGCTTATTTTTATTTGATATTAGTATTGTCAATAGAGAATAGACTTAATAGTTAATACGACAATGTACATTTCTTTCTAGTACTTTTTATTAAATGCTAAGTTACTAATATCATTTGCTTTGCTTGTTTGTCTTTGTCTTTTTCAGTGTTGACTTTTGAGTTTTGAGAAGATGAATTCTTCGTCTTCAAGTGACGCTGAGGGTGCGGCTGGTCATGCTGCATCAAAGGATGTGGATTTTGCATGGAGTCACTACAAGCCTGTACCTGGGTCTGGGAATAGGGCAAAGATTGTCTGCAACTACTGTAAGAAAACACTTGGTGGTGGGGGAATTACTAGATTCAAGCGGCACAATACTGGTGGTGACAAGAATGTGGCAATGTGCCAGAAGTGCCCTCCAAGTGTTAGGGATGACTTCAAGAAACTGATGGGTGCAAAGAGGCAAAAACAACAAAAATTGAAGTACGTTGAAAAGGCTTACACGGATACACTCTTTGATGTTAGGGCCACAGGTTCTTCTGCTGAATCAGATGATGATATTGCATATCCTCCAGGGTGTAATACTACTTATACACGTCATATGTATAGGCGTGCTCTCAGAGACTCTCGCAAAAGTGAGTGGGATAGGGAGGAGGCAGATCGGCTTATAAGGAGATATGCACCATCTAGTGCAGGTGGAGGCAGTGGGGCTGCACGTGTCCATGTTGTTGACTTAGATGATGATGATGAAGATCAGCATGCTCAACATAAAAGAAAGAAAGGCACTGTTGATACACTCTTCCGTTCTGCTAGTGCGAGATTGAAGCATTTTGATGAGCCAGGGATTAGGAAGCCTGATGCTAGGCAAAAAACCCTAAAAGCAATGTTTACTGGTGCGAAAGAGAAGGTGGGCAAGGCAGTGGGTAAGTTCTTCTTTGCTCATGGTATACCCGTACATGTTGCAACCGAACCATATCTACAGCACATGGTGGATGTCATAGGGGAGTCGGGTAGGGGTATCAAAGCCCCCACTGCATATGAGTTGATGAACAAGTATCTTCCCCAAGAGAAGAAAGATCTACAGGTATGGATTGAAAGCCAGAAACAATTGTGGTCTGAGTATGGCGTCACACTCATGTGTGATGGGTGGACATCTGGAAATAGAAAGCAAATTATTAACTTTCTTGTACATTGTCGTGGATCTACTGTTTTTCTAGACTTTGTTGATGCTTCTGGTGCAATCAGGAATTACAGTTACATCAAGAATTTAATGAAGAAATACATCAAGCAGGTAGGGGTTGGGAATGTAGTGCAAATAGTGACTGATAATGGCTCTAACTTCAAGAAGGCCGGTGAAAGTACAATGAAGAAATATCTGGTCTACTGGACACCATGTGTTGCCCATTGCATAGATCTAATTCTTAAGGACATGGACACAATTGATTACATCAAAAGTGTGACAATTGATGGTAGGTTGATCATGGGTTTCATCTACAACCATTCCTTCTTGTTAAATGCTATGAGGCGAGAGTACTATGGAGGTGATCTAGTTAGACCAGGGGTGATTAGATTTGCAACGAATTACTTGGCCTTGGATTCATTAAAGTCCAAAAAAGATGGACTTAGGAGGCTCTTCAATGGTGTGGAGTGGACCTCCATGAAGGAACACAACACCCCGGTTGGCAGAAGGATTGAAGAACTAATTGCCAGTCGGGCTTTCTGGGATAAGGTTACAAAGGTGTTGCGGATAATGGAACATGTTGTCAAAGTGTTGAGGCTGGTAGATGGTGACAAAGTCGCAACAATGCCTTACTTGTATGATGCAATGCAAGTAATGGTGGAAGGTATTAAACAAGCAGCTCCTAGGTCCCATTCACAATACTTGTCAATTGTAGACAAACGTTGGACAGATATGCTTTTGCATCCACTGCATAAAGCAGGTATATAATTTATTTCTTCTAAATTCAGATTTATGTTCTAAGTTTCTAACTCTATAACTTGCTATAAGTTAACTCAATCTAAATCTTATTTCCTTATTTGAAATTGGTGACAGCTTACTATCTGAACCCGAGGTTCCAATACTTGCGAAAATTGGGCTTAGATGTGACTCTAATGTCTATTGTGAGAGATATAACTAACAAATTCTTTACCTCTACTAAAGAGCGCACCATAGTGATGGATGAGGTATATAACTAAATATATTACATGACTTACATGAAGTCATGAACATCTTCATTCTTGTTTGATGTTTCATCATTTGATTTTGAAGTTTGAACTTCTTAAATATTTTTGCAGTTGCGACAGTTTCGTGAAGGCCTCGGTTGTTTTGGTCATCCAAATGCAATTGCCGACCGTGATTAGGGTGATCCTTGTGAGTGGTGGGTTTGGAATGGAACGGGTGCCCCCCATCTAAGAAAAGTGGTTGTTCGTATTCTTTCTCAAACAACATCTGCAAGAGGTTGTGAAAGAAATTGGAGCACTTTCAATTTAATTCACTCAAAGAGAAGGAACAGGTTGGGGGCAGACAGGCTAAGAGATCGGGTATATATTCACTACAACATGCGGTTGAGGGCTAGAGCAATACGAGATGCCAACTACAAGGAAGTGGATTTTGCTGACGTCCACGATCCCATTGACACCGAATACACATTCAACCCATCCAAGCGTAGAGGCATAGAAGAAGTTGATGATTCAGAAGATCCTTTAGAGGAATGGATGGATGAGATAGGTCGTCCCATTCTTGATAATCTAGATGGTCGTCCAGATTCATACATAGAAGAGCAATTTGAAGGAGATTATGATACTAATGTTGACCAAACTCCACCTGAAAGACTTGAGCCTGAGTCTGAGCATCAAAATGTTGATATGGAGATCAATAGAGCAGTAGAAGAAGAGTTGGGTAGCATAGATTCTCCTTCTTCAAAAAGTACATCTAGGTCAAAATCTGATAATGATGGTGGCAATGATGGCGGTGGCGGTGAGCGCTCTCCTGAATATCCTCCTATTGTTGATCCTCAGTATGATGATCGTCCTTATGTTACGACAGTTACACCTCCTCCTCCAGCAGAAAAAGAATATCCCATGCGTGATAAAACTTTTCAAAGGAGGAAAACTCGAACCGGCAAAGACTACAGTGGTGCATTACCACCTCAGGCTACAGGCTCCTACGGCTACAACAGTGATTATTATTCTGATATTGTTGATTCATTTGACAGCATGAGTATTTCAGCTTCTGATTCTCAATCTCAACATGATTCAACATTGGGCTTTGGCGATATGCTATTTGGGCAAACACATGCCCAACCATACCCATCTCACTCTCAATATGGGTATTCTGGATATCAAAATCAGCCACCACCACCACCGCCACAACCAGAAGTAGAACATCATGTTGGATATACCTATACAGCAAATGTCTCAGGCCCACATGGAAGTTATCAGTACAACTCCCTTGCATTCTCTGAGGATGGTGGGCAAACATGGAGTGGTGGTCATTCAGTTCTTCATGTTTCTCCAGTCCCAATACTTCCTATGGTTGTGCCTGTAGCTATTCAACATATTCCTCAAGGAAGTGAACGTCCACTCACTCGAGCTCCTCGACCTACATCTCCAATAAAGGCACAATATCTCAGAGATTTAGAACAACATTTTCCAAAAATTGGGATGATGCAATTTGTCAACGATATTGTCTATGAGGAGCATGTGACTACATACAACCAATTTTATAGGATGCACATGTCATGGGTGGAATATATCAATAGTTACAACTCATTACAGTATGGACAACTTGTGCGCCACTCAACATACAATTGATGTGAGTTGGTAAGTAAATATGTTATTGATATGTTGTAAATTGTATATTGTTGCATAATTGTGTATATTTAAGTTTGTGGATTGTGCTAGTAAAATTTCATATCTGAATTCCTACGTTTTGTCATCGAAATCCCAACGAAACAGGATCGGTTCCTTACCTCCCACATGGACCCCCCTCCCCCACACCCAATATAGAATTTTATTGCATAAAACAATGCATTTAGGTGTGGAGATTACACCTGTAAAATTTCATGAATTAATTCGTTCATTTTGGCGTCGATACGGCCAGGATTGCATCTGTCGGTATTTCCATCGGTATACCGGTAAATACCTATTTCCAAGCTGTCGAAACGGCGTCGGTATCGGTCACCTTGTTCCTTGGTCTAGCACACGCATTATAAGCTTTCGGCATCGTAGTCGGGTAGAAAGACGCTCGGCCTAGCTAATTAGTTTAGCTTTGAATTTTTTCTACTGTCCTCATCATTGTTATTCTTTATTCTTTGTATTATTAGTACTTATTGGTTTGCTAACTTGTCTTCTTTTATTTGGTTGTGCCTTGTGCATGTAACAAGCAACCCGTGGAAGGCAAGATGACGGAAGCAAAAATGCACCTCATAAGCCACTCCATATATACTTCATGTATAGCAACTACAAATTGCCAATTGTAAATGGAGTTGATCAAATGCCAAGAGAGCAATTCTCCATCCCTCCCAGTCTTCTTGAGCTCCTATCCACCTTCAACGGCTCGGGGAGTGAGAGCCCCTATAGGCTTTTGGATTCTTTTCTTGAAGTATGCTCTACCTTCAGGACGCCAACATCCAATGATGACTCCATCTAGCTCACTTTGTTCTCATTCTCACTCGAAGACAAGGCCAAACATTGGTATGACTCGAGAATGGACATCATGAGTTGGGGAGACATCAAGAATGCCTTTATGAAGAAATTCCACTCCATTGCAAGGTTGACACAAATGCGGCGTGCCATAGTGAGTTTCAGTCAAATGGGTGATGAGCGGTTTCATGATGCTTGAGAAAGAGTTCAGAAGATGTTGAGAGAGTGCCCACACCATGAAATTCCTTTATGGCAGTTTGTTCAATCATTTTACTCCGGTCTATCTCAAGTGGGTCAAGCTACAATGGATTCTTCTTGTGGAGAAGTTTTTATGGCTAAAACACCCAAAGAGTCATGACCAATGTTTGAGCACTTAGCGAAAAATTCAAGGAATCGAGCTTCTAGCAAGGTGAATGATGGTGACCAAGCTTTTGGTGTGACACCTCCAGCTCCTAATAATTCAAGCCCACAAATGATGAAGATTCTTGTTGAAATGATGAACCTCATGAAGAATCAAGTCGGAAGTGTTCCTTGTCACTAAGTTAATTCTATTGAGTCCTTTGGTGAAAAGTGTTGGCACCTCATTCTCATAGCAACCCGGAACAACAAAGTCTAAGATATAGCTCAAGGTTTGAGGATGAAATTCTCTCTAGGTTGAAAAGTTATGATGATGTGCAAAAGAATATGACAAAGCTAGCAAAAAGTGGAGCGACTCTTTTTTATACTTGCTCTTCACGCGGAAGTAAAATTGTCCTCCCAACCCATAATGAACTTTAATGAAGCAAGTGGATAAATGGGTACCTCGCTAGTTTTCTATAGTTCACCTCCAATGCAAGCGCAACATATATATATCAATTTCAAGGTCATCCTAAGCCTTATACGCCTCCACCACCTCTATCACCACAACCATCCCACCACTTTTTTTACCACCCTCAATTCTCTTTTCCACCTAAATTCCAATACCTTGGGCCACCTCCACCTCCTCCACAACCACAACCCGCTCCTCTCCACCATGAGCAAGGTAGTGTCATGACAGTTCTAAGAAGTGGAAAATTCATTGAGCGGCCCAAGACTCAAATCGCCAATGATCATGTAAGCCAAGGGCAATGTTGATGAAACAAGGCCGAAAAGACCAAGCAGTGATACCGTGATTCATACAGTTGAAGATGATTCAGTGACACCTCATGTTGAGTATGGGATATTGTGTGTTCCACCCTACTCTTCGTTTGCGGGTTCTACGTTTCCTAGTGTTACCACTTCGTGTCCTGCCACAAGAAAATCATGTTGATTTAAGACAAATGCAAGTGAGCAACCATTCCCTAAGGCATTGGATGAGCCTCCATCATCAAAAAGGAGGCAAAAACACAATGTTGACATTCTAGAGATGTTTGACAAGTGAGGGCGAATATCCCTTTGTTGGATGCTATCAAACAAATTCTATCTTATGCCAAGTTTTTCAAAGATATGTGCACTTTCAAGAGGAAGCCAACAGGGAAAATGCCCAAGAAAATTAAGTTGACTGAACAAGTGAGTTCTATCATACAACATTCACTTGTTCTCTTCAATTATTTCCTTGATCACCCTTAGGGTAACTAAACAAAACCACCTTCAAATCCTTAAAACCCTAGACTTTGCAGTAGGAAGATAGCACAAACTAACCTAGTTGTAGTGCCCCTTCTATCCCTTGGGTTCGACCCCTAACTTGTCGCTTTCCTATGTTACGATACAAACCCGTGCGCTTGCGGGTATTTGAGTGTGCCTATTTAGGGTCTTAGAAATGTTGTAAGCCCATGTGTGTCCGGCTCACGCACGCTCCAGATACATTTTCAGCTTTAAGACCTTATTTATTTGTTTTACTTATGGATTAAAGCATGTTCATGAAGAAGTGGATAATATCATGTTGATTGATAAAGTTGAAGATGTAATCAATCTCAAACTAGTTGTTATGCAGATATGCTTTGGAATCTAGAGGTTTTTAGCAATACTAGACGTAAAGTTGAGTATATGCCGACATACTAGTCATTCTAGAAGTATAGAAGGATGTTGATGCAAATATAGCATATGCGTACTTAACTATGCAGACGTCGCCGTATAGATGCTACTAAAGTTCATTAGCCATTATTTTAGATTCATTTTTGTATGTATTTTGAGCTATTTTATTGGTGGCCTTTAATTAAGACGGATTTAGTCTCATCTTGGTTATCGTTTGCCATCTAATTTTGTGTACCTATACTCAAGTTATACCTCTGATTGGGACTTTGGGAGAATAAACCATTATGGTCGAGATCAATGATATTTCTTATTTCTGAAATTATGTTTGGTACTAATTTAGCCCCTTCGGTTCCCATTATTTGGTATGAGAGCCAAACCCTAAGTATAATGTATACTTCACCTTCGTATATTTATGTATAGTTCACCTATGTAACCCTAATTATAATATAATAGTAGACATATACAATAAAGGTAAACTAATTACAGCATTACAACTATAGTTTTTAATTTTATACCAATTTAAAAAATAATTTACAGACATTAAATTAAAATAAAAACAACAAAATCAACTAATTAAAATATAAAAGATAAAGTACTTTAGTTATACTTCTATGTACTAAGTTTCTAACATGCAATTTTAGGGCTTAGGGTTTATTTATGTGTTGACTTGATGTGATGATTTATGATTTTTTCATTTTTTGAAATTTGTAGTAGATGGCTTTTTCTGCTGGTGATAGTGATGGTGGAAGGAGAAATGATGTCACTACTAGAAAGGTTACTAATTTTGCATTGGCTCATTGTGATCAAGTTCCTGGTACTAAGCAAGAAGTAATTTGCAAATATTGTGCCAATAAAATAGAGGGTGGGGGATTACAAGACTTAAATCCCACGTTGGTGGTGACAAGAATGTGGCAATGTGCAAGAAATGCCCTTAAGGAGTGAGGAACGACTACAAGGAGATGATGGGTGAGGAGAAAAGCATTCGTCAACATCGACAAGAACTGAATCAAGTATATGTTGATACCCTCTTTGACTATGGGAGAGGAGGCTCTTCTGCTGAGTCTGACTCAGGTGTAGTTTATCCTGAAGGTTATCACAATGCAACACCGCTTGTATCACGGGGCACTTAGAGATTCCAAAAAGCAAGCATGGGAGAGAGAACAACATGATTCATACAGGAGGGGCATTGGCCCATCTGTTGTTGGGCATGGAGGCAGTGGTGCAGGTCGTGTGATTAGTCCCTAATCAAGAAGAGCATCCATCCCCATGTTTGACTCAGGAGATGACAGTGATAGGCATGCCCAAGTTAAAAGAAAGAAAAGGACAATTGATAGCCTATTCAAATCTCATAACATATCAAGAAGGAAGTTGGGTGTAGATATAGACGATCCAGGTATGAGAAGGCCAAAACCAGCACAACAAAAGTTAAAATATATGTTTTCTGGTGCAAAGAACAAGGTTGGTAAAGTGGTGGGTAAATTCTTCTTTGCCCATGGGATCCATGCACATGTGGCCACTTAGCCATATTTACAACAATTCTTGAAAACTGCAAGGGAGGCTTGACCAGGTGTTAAGGGCCCCACCGCATATCAGCTTATCAATGTATACCTTCTTAAACAAAAAGAGGAGATCCAAAAATGGATTGCGGATAAGAAACAAAGGTAACTAGGCTTCTTTCTTTAATGTCCACTCTTGATTGTTGAAGTCTTTTCTTCTTGATTCTTGAAGACTCTAGAGTTTTTAACTCTTGTTTGTTCACTTGTTGTATGCAGTGTTCAGGAAATCGGTCCGTGCGGCCGCATATGCGGCCGCTTAAGCGGTTCGGACAGGGTACCGCTCCGCATATGTCAAAGCGGACCAATAATCGGTCCAGGCCCGCTTATGCGGCCGATTACCCGCTTATGCGGCCGCTTAATCACCGCTTTTCCAAACACACATACATGGACTTGAAGAAATGAAATTTATATGATATTTTTGTTGTTTCTAATTAAATATTTATATGATATTGATGCTCCCTTTCTTCTAATTAATCATTCTATGTTGTCCTTGTATGTAATTGTTCAATGTGACATATAATTATATATGACTGATATATAAATATACATAGATATATTAATTTATTTAAAAAAATCCAAAACCGCATATACTCCCGCATATACTCCCGCATACCGCATATACTCTATTCAGTGCCCCGTCCGCCCGTACACCGAATAGCGCTTTTCTGAACACTGGTTGTATGTAGGAATCTTATGGTGTGACATTAATGGTTGATTGTTGGAAGTCTGGAAAATAAAAAAAACTAATAATCAACTTTCTTGCGTACTGTAATGGATCCATCATTTTCCTTGGATATGTAGATGCTTCCACTGAGGTTCAGACTTCTAGATACATATCTAAATTGATGACCAGATATATCAAAGAGATTGGTGTCCAAAATATGGTCTAAATTATAACAAATTTTGGAGCCAATTAAGAAGGCCGGAAAGTCTTTGATACAGAAGAATCCAATCTATTAGACTCCTTATGTGGTTCATTGCATTGATTTGATTCTGAAAGATATAGATGAGTCATATATGTTTGTTTCCTTGTATTGAAACTTCCGATGTCAAATGACTCATAGTGTTATTATTTGATTTTATGCTCTGGTTTGTTCAAATGTAGGTGGGCTGTTGCATGTGAAAAAATTTGATCATTGAAGCCAGGACAATCACAAGCT
Source organism: Alisma plantago-aquatica (assembly GCA_963693085.1). Taxonomy (NCBI): domain Eukaryota; kingdom Viridiplantae; phylum Streptophyta; class Magnoliopsida; order Alismatales; family Alismataceae; genus Alisma; species Alisma plantago-aquatica. The sequence continues at coordinate 1,130,975,843 of OY856413.1, read as the reverse complement.
TCATATAAAATTACTCATTTCTTTTAGCAGCCATGAGGAAGGAGTATTGTGGTGGTGACTTAATAAGGGGGAGTCACCCGTTTTGCTTCTAAATTTTTGGCATTGCAAAGCCTGGAGTCAAAGAGGGATGGGTTAAGAAAATTATTTTCTGGAGTTGAATGGGGTTTAGAATAGGAAAGTAGGACAGAACTAGGGGCTAAGATAGAAGACCTTGTCAACAGCGGAGCTTCTAGGAGAGGGTTACTAAAATTCTTAAGATCATGGAACCAATAGTGAAGATGCTCAGGTTGGTGGATGGAGATAATTCGCCAACCATACTCTACTTGTATGAAGCAATGACAATAATGGAGGCAATATTACAAGTAGTTCTAAGAGGAAATGCCAATACAAGAAAATTATAGCAAAGCGGTGGGAGAAAATGCTATTACACCTTATGCACAAAGTTGGTGAGCATAATTGATACTTATTCAATAATTATAGATATTTCTATTTCTTAATAGTTGATACCTGATACATACATTTTTATTTATAGCCATTTCTATTTCTTGTAGCCCATTACTTGATATTCCAATGCAAATACCGATTAGGGTTCAAGAGCAACTTCATGGCGGCTATTAAAGATGTGGAGAAACTTGTCACCACATTTGAAGAGAGGGTAATTATTACGTATCAGGTAGTAAATAGTCTGAATTTATTAATTAAGTTGAGGATAAATTCAGATTTTATTACCATTGACCTTGTCATGTTAATATGCAATTGCACTTGAGGCAGTTTCGGAGAAGGCATTGGATGTTTTGCACATCCAAGCACTATTGCTGACAGAGAAAAAGTTTTTCCATGTGAGTGGTGGTCATGGCATGGCACAGGTTGTGAAGAGCTACGTCGAATTGTTGTGAGAATTCTATCACAAATAGTTGTTGCGGGTGGTTGCGAAAGAAATTGGTCCACATTCAACCTCATTCATAGCAAAAGACCAAACAGACTTGGTGCAAAACATCTAAATGACTTGGCATACGTTCACTATAACATGAGGTTGAGGGCAAAAGATCTTAGAGATCCAGAATTTAGAGAAGTGGATCTTTTTGTTATCCATGATCCGATTGATACTGCTTTTACCTTTAGTGGTGGTGATGAAAATGTTGATCCAGAGGATAATCCATTGTTGCAATGGATGAATGAGATTGTTTGTGTCCTAGTTTTAGAATGATGGCAGACCAGATCCCAGTGTGGAAGCAACATTTATACCTAGTACAAGAGCAGAACAAGAGATGGCTACAAGAGATCGCATCCTATACAAAGAATTGAAGAAGAAGAAGAAGAGCACATTCAAGATGAGATGGATATTGCACAGGCAGTTGAAGAAGGTGGAACTCGTTCTACTAGCCACTCTTCTAAATCTGGTGATGATGTTGATTGTGGTGGTGATGATGATGATGATGAGGATAATGATGGTAATTAGGGATGGCAATAAAATCCAGGAAACCACAACCCGAACCTAACCAACCCGATCCGTCCCGCATTTGTGGCCATCTAGTGTGCAGAATGGTTGTTGGGTTTTGTGGAAGAAATACCAAGTCAAATGGGTGGTATCTAGAAAACTCGATGTTCACATCTTGCCGCTGCATGAGACTCCTTGCAACAACTACAATAATAGACTTGCTAGTGTGAGACGTGTTGTATTGACGACTTGACGTATTGTATGCCATTATACCCGCCGCTAAGTGAATGGACGTCCTGCCCTCGAGTACTCCCGACCATGTACATAGCCTTGAAGTGGAACTTGTGTCCGAAGGAGAGCATGGGCACGACGATCGCAAGGGCCTCTTGTGTTGTGTTAGCTACTCTGAGTATGCACACCTTGGGACCGTCGGCAGGGTCAAACATCGTTGTTGAGCCTGACCGTTGTCTATGTCCGATGGCCACATATGCACACCTCAGGACCGCCCGCGGGATCAAACATCCCCGTTGAGCCTGACTACCGTCTGCATCCAGTGGTCGAGTATGCACACCTTGGGACAGTCGTTGGGGTCGAACATCGTCGTTGAGCCTGACTGCCATTTACGTCTGGTGGCCGAGTATGCACACCTCGAGGCCGTCAGCTAGGTCAAATGTCGTCGTTGATCTTGGTTGCCGTTGTCTGGAGTGTTTGGGCGTTGGACCCATGGTGCAGCTCCGTCATGGTGAAGCAACATGAGACTCCCATGTTATCATTCCATTGAAGAATTTTGTGTTCTTAGGTTCACGACGGAACTGCCCCCGAGGCCGCAACCTAGAGCTTGATGGTCAGCAACACTGGTAGGGTCGAGCACGTTCACATAGATGGGCCTCAAGTATAAGGGCCTTCATGTGGCTTATGATTAGCTCACGATGCTCATACAGCTAGAGTTGGGACCCCTTCGACGGTGGATGCAACTACAAACGGCAACAAAAGAACTCCAGTGCGGCAGGCACAATTACCTTCAAAAATGGGTCCCCATTCCAACCACAGGTTTCCACATTTAGTATATCATGCAACCCACTGAATGGGAAGAGGGCACGACCGAACGCCATTTAATAATGGACAGAGTGGTTTTGGTAAATGGTTGTACGAACCCGCTACCATTGCCACCCCTAATGGTGATGATGGTGATGATGGTGACCAGGGAGGTGATAATAATGAAGAGTGGTCAGGGTTTGTGAATGATGGTAATGATCGACCTTATCTCTTCGGGCCTAGAGCTGAACTTGCACCTGCTAAAACTCAAGTGCCATTTACTAAAAAGACATTTCAAAGAAGAAAATATTGGTGCACCAGAAGGTCCAACATCGTCACCTCCGCCTCTACCTATTCTTCCAACTCCTTAATACCAAAAAGTGATTATATTTCTAATTTGGTTGAATTAGTTGGGAGCATGAGCATTTCAGATAGGGATTCATCTTCTATTATTGATTCTTTATTTGGGTACCCTCCTGCACAAACACAAGCCGCAGTCGCACAACCACCAGCGCCACAACAAGATTCCTATAATAACAGTGATTATTGTTATGGTGGGAGTCATGGGACTTATAATTATGGTGGTGGTTATTCTTCTTCTTCTGGAGGTATACAAGAAGGCTATATGTATGGATATGGATACAATGACCCGCAGTGGCAAGGTTATTTTTATACCGAACAACATGTTCATATGGAATCTAATGATGGTGGGCAAACTTGGCAAAAATACTGCCATGTTTTGTATGTTCCTCCATTAGTTGTTTCTCCTCCAGCTCCAGTTGCATCACAACCATCTATCGATCAAGCAAAAGCACTTGAGGAGTTTTTCCCAAAACATGGGACGATGCAGTTTGTATCTAACAAGATCTACCAAGAACACGTTGTGACATATAACCACGTGTATAGGAATGATATGAGTTCGACAGCATATGTTGATAATATTAATGAGCATATGTGTGGTCAACAACGACGACAACAACCACCACGACACTCCAGCTTCAACTAGGTTTATTGCACTCCTAGTCTCCTACTCTGCAAAACTTATGGAACATCATAATGTGTAAGTTTGTTAGTTGTTAATTTGTTTTATATATTATAAGTTGTAATTTATAAATTAGTAACTTTTAAGTTGTAACCAGTGTTTCAAAAAGCATTTTTATGCGGGGCATACGCGGTGCGGCCCTCTTGCTAGACTGCGTATGCATAAGCGACCCAGTATGCGGTTATGGTCGCATATGCAATCAGGTGCGGGGCGTAAGCGGGGTATATGTGGCCGTTTTTGTATTAGAAGTTTTGCAAACTTTTTTTCAAATTAACTTGTTTCAATTTAATTTAAATTACTTATTTACCCACACACCTACATGTAAATATGTATATGTATTAATACCTTTCAATATCTATCTAGATCGATATATATTGTAGTAATACATCCATGGCATGCTTACATATAATACACAAGCATCATCAAATGCGTAATGTTATATTTTATGTATATGCATTTCGATATATATGGACATGCATATATGATATATATTGGCATTTGCATACACACATTTCCACATATATGCATATATTGTTTATACATTTACATGACAATATGTATATATCAACATATAATACACAATACATATTTCACATATGTAATTTATGTGTACACATATATGAATAGTTAAACATATTATGCCTCTGTATTTGATGGACTATGGACACTTATAAATATACATAATTTTGTGTTCTACAAATGAAATATATAATTTCTATGCTTAACATATATTTTTATGCTATATATAACTAATTTATTAAAAAATCCAAACATGCATACACTCCCGCATACCGCATATACTCTATAAGGTGACCTCCCCACACGCATAACAGCAACCGCTTTATAAAATTGTGGTTGTGACTGTTTTTAAAGTCTAGTTGTTTTAATTTGTGCACTCACTCATCAAGACTGGATCCCACCTTGACCTCTAGACATATAAATTTATTGTATAGTCTAGTGTGCATATGTCTAAACATTGGGTTTACAAAATTTCATAACTTAATTCCTTCATTTTGCCATCGAAGTTTTGTCAAAATTGTTCGGCTTCCTTTACTTACAAATGTGGGAGACCCCTCCCCCAACATATCCAATAAGAAATATTATTGCATATTTGAGTAGATCTTGGCGTTTAGACTGTCCTGGTAAATTTTCATGATTTAATTTGCTTTTTGGTCGTCAAAATCGTTAGGGCCGTAAATATCAAAATTTCGGCTGAAATTTTGAAAAAACTATGTTTCTGGACCATCAGATACGGCATGGAGATTAGACATTTAATTCTATACCTATGGCCAACTTGGCAAAATACTAACACCAGTGTCGGCCTTACATTACCAAGCTACAGATAATCAAACTTTGTGAAACATCTAGCTTCATTATATACAAAAAACTTGTGAACATTGAAATACAGCAAGAAGGAAAGAATGGATCAATAATTTATTTAAAGTCGAGAAACAAAGAGGAGGCACTAAAGGATTCTTCATAAAATAGGACAATATATCTTCACAGTGAACCATAGATTACCATCTGGCTTATTTATTCCCATTCCAAATGCAACCTACATATAGAAGAAAAGTTCTTAAGATATCACAATATAATCCTATGAGATTGAAAGGAAGCAGAAGGAACGATCACCTACCGTACCAACAATGACCTGCAGTTTGTTCTTGCTCCAGCTGTAAATAGTATAAATATAAGGTACATTAGAGACCCCTTGTTAAATCAATGTAGATGTGGTATAATGATATTGTTTGACCTACAAAATTACATGTTGGACAACAGTATGGATTGCTGGTAAAAACAAGAAAACAGAAGAGCCATTGAGGGTAATGACTCCCTGTTAATCAAATCAAACTACAATGACTTAGCAGGTGAAACTCCATGTACAGTTCAATCCTAGTTATGTATGAACATTGGCAACATGCTTAACTCATTGAAGTCGGACAATAAGTGGTATTCACGGTGGTCGACAGGCTGAGTAACGCACACAATCCTCCTCTTGGGAGAGGATCAACAACAGAAAAAGCTTGTTGATACCTTTAAGGCTTAGGCTAAGGAGCAAAAAACGAATGTCCATGTCGTCAATCCTTATTTGTCTTTAAGGGCAATACCCTAACCAAGCCTTCTCCAACTCCTAATTCTAATATTGGCAGTGGGGAATGATGATCACGACCATCTCCAACTATCTATCCTTGTTTAAGTCGGACCAATTTCGGCATAACATGACATAATCAGACGCAATTTCCCCTAATGTGTGCTACTTGACCTAAATGAGCCCTAATTTGGCGAAATCAAACCTAATTTCCCCAAATAAGACATGTTTTCCCTAAATCAAACATATTTCTCCCCAAATCAGACCTAATATGCCCAAATTAGATTTGATTTGGCCTAAATTAGATCTATTTCTTCCCTAAAACAAATAAACTTGATGTAATTTGACCAAACTAAGACCTAATCCATGCTAATTTGGCCTTTAAGTGTAATTGAGCCTAAAAGGCCTTAGGCATCCTCCTTATTATCTGAAAGCCTAGGCGCCCAATTTAAGGTGGCTCACCTAAAGCCTAGGGGGTCTCAACACGCCTATGCGGGAGCCTAGATAACTATGGGTATGATACTTTTTAAGGTGTGTGGCTAGGTGGCAAGGCACCCCGAGGGGGTGCGCCTTGCTTTCCTCATCTAATCTGCCGCCTTGGCGATTATTGTAGGGCTTAGGGTATATTGATGAATTTCTAGGTTTTTTTTGGGCATAAGGTACAAATTGAATGTTTTGTCTACATTAGGTATCAAATATCATTCGGGTCGGTGATTAAATACTCTTAATGCACAATTATTGCTTTGTTTTATTATGTGCCTTCAATTTAGTTTCTATTTCGGGGTTATATTATGAAGGATAGTCATTGCTTTGCTGAAAACTTTGATCTATGTTGTTTAAACTTAACTTTTTTGTTGAGTGTTTGTCTATTACACTGTCATTAATGATACTCTTCCAGTATTTAGCATTAACTTAGTGAGAAGATATGAGAAATGTAAATATAATGCTTTCGCACCATAAGTTGCATGTATAAAAGGGGATTAATAATGTATATATGTATAAACCTACATATATAGCTTATATATGTGTAGGGGGGGGTCTATAAAAAATAAAAAATAAGCATATAAAGTGCATAATTGAATATTTACAAAGTCAACAAGCTAATGCCTAGACGTGCTAAGGTGTCAAGTCGCCTAGAATCAATGAAATGAAAAATGGCCTGAGCGGCCACTTAATCGGCCAAGCACCTCGTCTGCTCAAAAACCCCTTGAGCGGCGATTAATCGGGCTGAACAAAATAGATATATAAGTGGGGAACTGCCCCAGAATGTTTTTGATAATATAATAATTAGGGCTACAGAAAATAATCAAAGACGTAGAATTATAAGCAATTATATAAAGGTATAAAGATGAAAAATAGCATACCGCATGTGAACCTTTTCACGAGCAATTGGATGCATATCTGCATGGTAATAATCAGCTGATACTCCTCTTTGCACCAATTCCTTTGCAACCTAGACGAGTAGCCATTAGAAAAAAACTTAAGCAAGATCGCGTGTTACAACTTATGTTAGTATGTCACCTATCAGAAAACAAACAACAATAATAGGCAGGCAAAATGACACGGGATCTTACGACCAATGACAAATTCTATTTGATAAATAAAGCCTAATAAAAGAGTATACTCAATTTGCAGATAGTCCTTTAAAATGATATGTGAATGACCTGCTCACATTCTTTCCTGGAAAAGCAATAGACTATTCCAGATTCATTGTGGAAATAATTCTCTCGAATAAAATTAGCAATCTCATCGACCACAACCTTTGCACTTGATGATTTTTCAGAAACCTGCAGTAAAAAAACAAATTAAAGACATGATTTCCTGGAATAAGTTCCACAGTATGCTTAGAATGTCATTGACAGGTTGCTTAAAATGCATATCAATTATCAAATATGAAAATATGTACTCTGTAAAACAGATTAGCTCTGTTTACTGTGCTGACAAATTTAACACTATTAGAAACATGCAGCATTTCCATGAGATCAATTTGCACTTTCATTGTAGCTGTTGCCTGTAGAAGCGGGGAAAATAAAGATTAAGTGACAGATTAAATAATTAGAAAAAGAAATCATAGGATAACAGTGAACATACAGTTAGGGCGACAACCGGTACATTAGGAAACTGAGTCTTCAAAATACCAAGGTTTTTGTAGTCTGGGCGAAAATCATGTCCCCACTGACTACAGCAGTGAGCTTCCTGCAAAATATAGTATCCAATTGTTTCATATGCTAGTATAGTGCTTCCTTTGCCAGTGAGCAGATCCTATCATACTGCTCCAAGGTGGTGATTGTGTGTGTGTGTGTGTGTGTGTGTGTGTGTGTGTGGGGGGGGGGGGGGGGGGGGGGGGGGGATTGAAGAATCATCACCACAGCTTTACTATGTTTGCAAGGTAACTAGGTATATGATGATTCATATTAACATGCATCGAAATACATGATAAGATGTTGTAGATGAGCGAGGGGAATAGTTCAACTCTTTTGTTATTTTAAAGAAAGGAATGATAAGTACAAAAAGGATAAACTAAACCAAATACTCACATCAATTGCAATAAGTGAAAGACGTCCAGCATGGTTGCACTTCTCAAGTTTGGACATAAACCGTTTGCTCTTTGATATCTTTTCGGGGGTGACATACAAGATTTTAAGCTCTTCTCCACCTTTTTCTAGCGCTTGGTATACAAATTTCTCATTGTCCTTGCTAGTAGTGGAAGTCAACATACGTGCAGCGATGCCCAATGCGCTTAGTCCCATTACCTGTGAGACCACTGGCGGTGATATACCAGCTGAGTCACACATAGATAAGAACTACCAAATGATGTTCTTATTAGTAAGTGATAAAGGCAAATAACCTGATCCTGTATCAGAGAAAGTAAGGGGCTGACGACAAGGGCCACCCCCTCTCGGAGCATTGCAGGGAGTTGGTAGCACAAGCTCTTCCCACCACCCGCGGCCATTATCACTAGGACATCTCTTCGGCTCATGATAGCATTTATGATCTGGAGAGATGGTTACATTAAGCAGTGATAACCGTTTGATCGACGTAAATCTAACAAAACCCACTATCATAAACGACGGGTAAGCATGATCGTTATACATAAATATGAGTTGATCTGCCTAAGAAAGTAAATAAACATAATGCGAAGCAGGTGACGCATAAGGTAACAATGCAAAGGCGGTGAAGTAGACGCTAGTATAGGACCTAACCTCTCGCTGATTCGCACGGTAACTAGGTATGCCAAAAATATGCAACCTGGCCTCGTCAGCTCGACAATCCCATTCAAATTTTCCCGACCAGTCCTCAACGGGGGAAGGACCCGCGACCCCAGAGGCATCGTCTTGGGTGCCATCCACCGCTCTGCACGCTTCCAACAGGTCTCTGAGCTCAGATTGCTTCTCCTGCAGCCGCTCTTGCCTGTCTAGCAGCACTTTTATCTGGTCTGGTTGAATGAAAATAACACATGACTCGCAGCGGGGAAGGTTTAAGGATATATAGCTTAAAGCGAATGCGTGTGTCACCTTGAATCTCCTGCAGTTCAGCGTCGACGACCAGGAGCTCCTGCTCGACAAACTCCGCCATGCTGCCCGACTTTTGGGAGTCGGAGACTCGGAGCTCCTTGCTAAGGAGCCACGAAGTTGCCGGAGTTCGTCGATGCAGGAATTGGGCGGAGCCCTGGTGTCCGTGTGAGCAGTGGACTAATGGCCCTAACAGGCCTAACATAGAATTGTCACAACGCTACCAGTCAATAATCGCAGGCCCAGTTATCCAACCCAGGAAGACAGGGACTTCAAGAAATGGAAAATCTGTGTGTTGTTTGGCGATGCTATTACCTCAATCACCGTTTGTGACAGCCTATTGCAAGTAAATCCCGCTGAAGTATGTTGATCGGTCAGGAAGGTTAGAAATCATGGAAATTCTACCATGACGAAGAAGAGCTCAATATCCAAGGGCTCCTTTAAATGATGCATAAAAGACAAGCCTAAAACAAGGTAAACATAACTCCCAATGAGAGGGGTCCCAGATAGACTGAATGGTAGAAGTGCAATGGAAAAAAACAAAATAAATCTTTGCAAAAGTATGTCAGATTAGATCCATTGGAAGATACAATCCAAAAGGAAGGTGTGCATAGCATACGACAAAGTTGCCACCCACTCAAGAGGGGATACGATGAAGTTTGTATCTTTGGGGTATAAGCCATTCACCTCTATGCATACATGGAAGCATCCATTCCTCTACTAGCATACCACATGAATGACTCTTGAACTCCTCAGACACACAATAGAATGAGTTGGGATATAGAAATCTCAATCTCAGCAAAGAATGATGTCTCCTTCCTATGTTAGGATGGTGGTAGAACAGGCGTGGTTCCAAATCAATAAGTGTCCCACATTATAAATCTCAAATTTTATATACATGGAGACAAAAATAAGATTCACAACCAGTAATAATACATGATTCACTTAGGTCAAATACTGAGTTTTGGGTTTCATCAAGTGTATAGTTTAATTAATAAAGCTAAGCAAGTTGAGTGAATTATCTAAACATGTTTCCCATTCACTAAGGTCCAGACTCAAGATGTTCACTCGTGCATGCACACCATGCATCACATAGAGTGGTTGTGTGCATGATGATGGTTGCGATAAACCTCATGTAGCATTGTTGATCTAACCATATTTAGAGGCGTCCACATTAACTTTGTAATCACTCTTGTCACAACTATGACTATTGAGTTGTGGTGATCAAGATGATTGTGGTGATCTACATCTTTCCCATGACCGCCACCATGACAAACCTTTTTGCAACCACAATCATGTTTAGGGATATGACTATTGAATCCTCCAATCGATGGATATAGTCATAGTCATCGACACACCATGATTCTCATATTGATCTCCATGTTTCTCATGGAGAAAGATAATATGAAACTATCTTGTAATCATTTTCATGGTTGATGTGGTCCATTGATAACATCCAATTTTGTGGATATTACATGCCTTATTTTTGTCCTTATTCCCCTCATGTTAGGCAAACTTATCTTCACTTCCCTCATACTTTGTATATACATTCTTTACCCTATTTTGAGGATGGCAATGATGTCACATATAGGTGTTTAGCAGTGACAAGAAGTGCATTGCCCAAGGAACACAAGACCACCACCGGATGACACCTGATGGTTGTTGCCATCGGTCCATCACCACTGAATGCCACCTGGTGGCTCGCCTCTGTGCTCTTCCCGGTGACCTGGTAACAGGAACACCATCGGACGACAGTCGATGGTCTCTGGATGATCATCACCCAGTGGCCCATCTGCTGCCATTATCCGATGGCACTCCTGCTACCATCATCCAATGGCACTCCTGCTACCATCATATGATGACGCTTTTGTGAGCATTAGCTAGTGACGCATCTGCAACCAACACCCAGAGGTCCACTTGTGTCCACCATCTGGTGGCCTGCAAATGTTTGTCACCCAATGACCACCTCCTGATGGCGACTCTAAAAAGCACTATACTCGGGACCGTTAAGGACGTGCCCCGAGGATGGTACCTGGGAGGCTTGGGGCACAAGTAAAGGATCTCAAGCTGATGCCTATAAATACGAGACATCCAGCTATGTAACAAGGGTCTCACATTGTCTTCATACTTACGCTAAAGACCAGACGTGGAGTCATCGGAGGAAGCAGCTGCCATCGACTGATCTCTTCCACCACTGATTGGCAGGAATGGCTAACAAGAGTCTACTATCCCTACTCTAGGACCTCCACCCGCTCACCCCATCCTAATTCTGGGAGTCCCTCCTTAGACGGAAAGAGGAAGAGGAAGGAGACAAGATTCCTAACACTGCTGCCTTCGTCCGCAAGCAACAGAACCAGGCCATCGGTTGTGTCCATCGTTTGGTCGCCATCGGTGTATCCCATGTGGTCCCCTACTTCGACATTCCTTTTCTCTTTACTTCAGATTTCTCTTCCTACTGATGCAGCCCAATTTTAGGGCTCCGTCTTGTTCCATTTTGCACTTTATTCACATCTAAACATAGTAGACTGCAAGTTAAATCCCTTAATATGAATATTACTATCAAATGCACTTATGGACCTTCTTTGCACTATTTTCAGGTACTTGGACCATGCTTTGGATGGATGAGAGAGAAGGAAGGTGTTCTAGGGTTCCTCCACTCATGGAGGGGTCCAAAGAAGGGCCCAAAGCTCCCTCAACCTACCCCTAATGGCCAAGGTTCAACATCAAGCAAAGAAGTCCATGGATGATGAAAGTTGAAGTTCATTTAGCCACTAAAGACTCCAACACGGTCGTGGGCATCCACCACGGTCGTTTGAATTATTGTGAACAATCCACAGGGATGTTAGGGTTTTGCACCAAAGACACCACGACCCACTAAAGACACCATGGCCGTGGCCAGCAGAAGGGAAAACGGTCATGGCCTCCCACGACGGTCGTTTGAATTTCGCACAAGGATCCCCAAAATCAATAGGGAGGCAGCCAATTTTACACTTGAATGACCATGGTTGTGGGCAATCACCATGGTCGTGGCCCTTGAAAACTGCCTCGCCCATGCTACTCCCCACGCTTAAGACCTCCTCCTCCAAAACGGTTGTGACACCCACCATGACCGTGGTGCCACTTACTTAACACGACCATGGAACCCCGCCACGGCCGTGACCACCACCTATACTTAGTCTTTTCACCCCATTTCACACCCTGGCTGTGGCCACTCCCCCACGACCATTCCCTACTACCCCCTCCATGGACGTGGTACATCAACATGGTCGTGGTGACCAACCAGGCCTACCTATTGTTTACACTGCTTTTCCTATTCTACCCTTACTTACCCAAGTGCTTCCCCACTGCCTATATATACATAGGTGGTGGTTGGGGCACGGAGGTTAGACTCCTTAGCCTCCATTACTCCCCCTATCCACTCCTTGAGCATTCGTGACACTCTCCCTTGCATTTATGCTCTCCATCCACCATTTCCACCTCATTTCCACCTTGGAAACCTAGTTTTCTGGGTTTTCTTCCATAATCCCCCATATTCTCATGCCCATCTATACCATTGGAGGAGGAAGGATGTCCCCAAGCTACTAGGAGGTGAAGAACAAAGATCTCCCCTAACCTCCATGGAGTCATATCCCCTTCTTCCCCTTTCTTTTGCTATTTCTTTGATCATGTCTAGCTAAGCCCGTAGTGATGGGCTGTTTGGGGTTAAAATATGACTTTGATACCATGTTAGGGGAAAATAATTTGTAATTAACATGATTTATATCTATGATGATTGCTTATTGCTTCTATCTCATTTCCTATTTCATTGCATGTGATTTGTGCTTATAACATGGATTGCTTGCTTTGAGATGTTTGATGACACTTAGCCTCTAGAAGAAATTGGAATGCGTGTAGCAATCTTAGGAATGGATCCTAGGTCCAATTAGTGGATCCCTAGCTAGCCCCCTTTGTTCCTACATACATATCCCTCCTTGTACAAGTGAGTGTGAGATTTAAGTGGCTAGTGTAAGTGTGATTAGTGCAATTGCCTAGAGCTTTCTAAAGGCTAGATGGCTAGTGGCATGAGGTGAAAAACCCTCATCTCTACTCTCATTTCTACCCTTGGTTCTCAATTACCCTAATACCACTTACCCTAGAGACCTAGACTTGATAAGTCCTACTAGAATTACACCTAACCCTAGTTCTCCAACTAGTAGTATAGGGTACATTCTAATAGCACTTGCCTTGTTGTTTGGTTTGGTAATCTAGATAGAATTGTGATCATTGCTTTCTATGTTGACCTCCCCCAACTAATATCATATCACATCCCCAAACGACCCACATACCTAATCGCATTGCTTAAAACCCAATTTGCCTTCATAGCTTGTTCATGCTAGTCTAGTTTAGTTGTTTTTGCTTAATCTAGTTAATTGGTTAGTCTTGCTCTTTAGTGTTAACTTAGGTTCCTATTCTCTCTCTTATGGTTAATTTAGTTCTTAGTTGCAAATTGCTCTACTAGTGTGGTGTAGTTAACCTTTGCTCTTGCTTGGCTAGTTGCTTAATCTAGTTCCTTAGACCTGCTTACTTAGGATAATTTACGGCTGTGATAGCTTAGATTTCATAATTGCCTTTACTTGCTTGTTCACCTAGTTTAACAACCAAAAAATCTCTTTTAAACCCTTCAACCCTAGTCTCTGCATTAGGAACGTAGCCAATGCTAATCTAGCTCTAGTACCCTCTCTGTCCCTGAGGATCGACCCCTACTCTTGCCTTTTACTTATGCTACAATAGTACTCTGTGTGCTTGCGGGTGACCTATTTAGTATTATGATCGATCTCGTTAGGGTTGCTATAAATTTTGAAAGATCCACACATGTGTTTTCCCTTAGGGTTGCATCTAGCAACCTCTAGTTGGCTAATGTGTATCCTTGATAAGAATCACACCAAGCTTTCTGGCGTCATTATCAGGGATAGAGGCGCTCAACCTAGTTAGTTAGTTAGTGTAGCTTAGCCTTTCCTTTTGTCCTCACCATTGCTATTCTTTATTCTTTGTTCACTTTTGCATATTGTCATTCTAACTTGGTTTCTTGTCGCTTGTTTGTGTATTGTGCAGGTGACAGTTGTGCATGCGCCACACACGTTCTACTTGTACCGACTTGGTGTTGTACGACCCCGAGATAGGTAGGAGGAGATGCCAAAGTCACCGCAACCAACACCGAGAAGCCGAGATGGGTGACCACATGGCAGACAACCCTCATGGGAATGCTCAACAACCTCCATCGCAGCCCAACCGCCCACTCCATGAGTATTTCACCCTGAGGAACTACAATTCTCCCATTGCCACCCTAGTTGACCAAATGTCGGGTCAACAGTTCTCCATTCCACCCGCACTCCTTAGACTCCTCCCCACCTACTATGGGATGGAGAATGAGAATACCTACCATCACATCGATCCATTCCTTGATATGTGCTCCGCTTTCTGTACCCCTGTCGCTACCGATGACTCCATCTGAAGGACCCTCTTCCCGTTCTCTTTAAAGGAAAAAAGCTAAAGAGTGGTACATTTTGAAGCCAGAGTTGGTGACTTGGAATGAGGTAAAGAATGAGTTTCTCAAAAAGTTTTTCCCGATTGCCAAGCTCACCCACATGAGAAGATGTATCACTACCTTTTCCCAAAAAGAAAATGAACCCTTCCACGAGACGTGGGAAAGGCTCCAAAAGCTCCTTCGTGACTACCCCCACCATGAAGTGCCATTGTGGAAGCTAGTCCAAGCCTTCTACACCGGGCTTGAAGAGTTGAGATAGAACAACATTGACTCATCATGTAGAGGTACATTCATGGTGAAGCCACCTGAGGAGTCGTGGCCATTGTTTGAGCACCTTACTGAAAATTCCCGCCATTGAGTTTGTATAAGAGGGGAACATTGCAGCCGGAACTATGTCCCTCCACCTTCTTATGTAGCTCCAACCCACAACGTTGCCAACCCTGACATGATGAAGATGATGGCAGACATGATGAATATGATGAAGAACCAAGTTGGTGGTTCTTCTACTCAATCAACCATGGCGGTTGAAGCCGAAGCTGAGGAAGTTCATGCCTTACACTCTTTTAGCAACCGAAATAGTCAAGGCCCCATGTCCAACACTTACACTCTCGAGTGGAGGAACCATCCCAATTTCTCATGAAAGCAACAAAATGAAGATGGGCAAGGACAAGGGCAGCCAAGGCCACACTATAGCTCCAAGTTTGAAGATGAAGTGCTTGGAAGATTAAGAAGCTTGGATGAGGTGAAAAATGATGTATCATCACATGGGCAGTCCATCAGCCGTCTTGAGCAAAGATTGGATCAAATCTCTCTCTCTCACTTGCTAGGAGGGAAGAAGGAAGACTCCCGTCTCAACCAATGCTAAATCCAAACAATGATGGCACATTCCTAGGAAACACTCAAAGTTCATATGCTCCACCTTCCTACCAAGCACCACCAAATCCCTATGCTCCACCACCTCCTCAAGTGCCTCTTAATTATCAATATGCTCCACCTCCACCTCATTCATACCAACATACACCTCCGCAATACCACCCCCATCCACAACAACAACCACCACCACAACAACCACAACCACAATTCATCCTCTAAAACCCAAATTCACCTCACCAAAGGCCACCACCACCCAAACAGCCACAACCACCTCCATAAGCTTCTTCTTCTACTACCCACAAGCATGTGAGGGCGGTGACAGTTTTGAGGAGTGGTCGGACTTTGGAGCAGCCCCATGATACTGTTGTTTTTGACAGAGGTGATACTGTGACTAGACATGTTGATACTGAGATACAACTTGATGATACTGTGACAAGAGCTAGAGTTGATACTGTGACACTAGGCAGTGATGTTATGATACAAAGTAGTGATATCATGATTCCTATGATTCTTATTGATGACACTATTGATCTGAGCCATTTGGGAGCCCAACTTCCCCCATTTCCTGGAGCTCTTAAGGAGCCTTCTATTGAGAGAAGAAGAAAGAAACACACTGAAGACATCCTTGAGACATTCAAGCAAGTGAAAATCAACATTCCTTTGCTTGATGCGGTCAAGCAAATTCCTTCTTATGCTAAGTTCCTGAAAGATTTATGCACCTTCAAGAGAAAGACAATAGGGAAGACCCCAAAGAAAATCAAGCTCATTGAGCAAGTGAGCTCAATTCTACAACACACCATGCCAAGGAAGAGGAAAGATAATGATGCTCCCATCATTTCATGCTACATTGGGGCACATCGCATAGACCAAACCTTCCTAGACATGGGTTCTAGAGTCAACCTAACACTGTATGATGTGTTTATCGAGCTCCAAATGAGGCAAATGAGTCTGACTCATTGTACTTTGCAATTGGCTGACTGATCAATGAAGACGCCTAGAGGTCGTATTGATGATGTGCTTGTGAGACTTGATGATGAGATTTTTGCTTTCTTCCCCGCTAACTTCATTGTCTTAGACATGGAAAAAGATACAAGAAGGGTGCCTATCATTTTGGGAAGGCCATTCCTAGCCACAGTTGATGCAGTGATTCATGTGAGGACCGGGACTACGTATGTGACATTCACACACATGAAGATCTGGTTGAACATATTTAAATCTTCAGCCACAGCCGAGGTGATAGGAGCCACTGAAGAAGATTGCTATCTTGTTGAGTGCCTTGATGAGATTGTGAATGAATGCCTACCTATGTGGATTCAAACTGCCACTCAAGGTAGAGGTTTAGAGCCAATAGTTGAGTTCCCAGGTGATGATGATGAAGAGGAGAAGAGAATGAGCTAGCCTTGGTGGCTGCAAGTGAAGACCTTCCATCTATTTATGAACCATTAAAGAACTCCCTTGAAGAACCTCCCACTCTTAAGCTGAAGTCACTTCTAGAAGGATTGAAGTATGCTTTTCTAGGTTCAAATGACACCCTCCCGATGATCATTTCTTCCATTCTCTCACTGGAACAAGAGGAGACATTGATGAAAGTTTTGAAGAAGAACATCCAGGCCATTGGATGGTCTATTGTTGATTTGAGGGGTATTGACCCCTCCATTCGTGTACACAAGATATTTTTGGAGGATGATGCAAGACCGACCCACCAAATGCAAAGGCGGTTGAATCCAAAGCTGAAAGATGTGGTAACTCAAGAGGTTGTAAAGTTGCTAGATGTTGGGATTATCTATCATATTTCTGACAACATGTGGGTGAGTCACATCCAGGTTGTACCTAAAAAGGGTGGGATCATTGTGGCAGAAAATGCGGATTGTGAGCTTATGCCGGTTGGAAAACAATCAAAGTTGATAATGTGTGTTGACTACCGGAAGCTCAATGAAAAGACCAAAAAGGACCACTACCCTCTCCCATTTCTTGACTAGATTCTAGAGAGGCTAGTGGGGCAAAGCTTCTATTGTTTCCTTGATGGGTACTTTGGATACTTCCAAATTGTTGTGCATCCTGCGGATTGAGAGAAGACAACATTCATTTGCCCAAGTGGTATATTTTTCTACCAGATAATTCCATTTGGGTTGTGTAATGCCCCTTCTACATTTCAGAGATGTGTGACCTCAATTTTTGCTAATATTCTTGATTCATCGCTGGAATGTTCATAGATGATTTCTCAGTCTTTGATAAAACCTTTGATGAATGCTTACTTCATTTGGTGGTTGTTCTTGAGAGATGTGTAATGGTTTGCCTAGTGCTATCTTGGGAGAAGAGCCACTTCATGGTACCCGAAATCATTGTTCTAGGACACCATGTTTCAAAGGATGGGATTGAAGTTGATAGGGCCAAAGTGGGCCTCATTTCTACCCTTACTATTCCTTCCACCATATGACATGTCTGGTCTTTCTTGGGACATGTAGGTTTCTACTGTCGTTTTATAAAAGACTTTAATAAGATCTCGAGACCTTTATGTCACTTGCTTGAGAAGGATGTTGAGTTTCATTTTGATGACAAGTGCGTTGAAGCCTTCAACCACTTGAAGGAAAGACTAGTTTCTTCTCCTATCATGCAGCCCCCAGACTTCTATTTGCCATTTGAGATTATGACAGATGCATCCGACATGGCAGTGGGGGCTGTTTCGGGCCAAAGATTTGGCCAGATTCCACATGTTATCTACTATGCAAGCAAAACTCTAGATGAAGCCCAAAGAAACTACACAACTACCGAGAAGGAGTTGCTTCCAATCATCTTCGCTCTTGACAAATATAGACCATATCTTCTACAAAACAAGGTGATTGTCTATACAGACCATGTTGCTCTAAAATATCTAATGGCAAAGAAAGACTCCAAGTCAAGGTTGATCTGATGGATGTTGTTGCTTCAAGAGTTCAATATTGAGACTGTAGACAAGAAGGGAGTAGAGAATTCCACCGTCGATCATCTCTCCCAAATTGAAGCACCTTTTGATGAAACAAGTAGACTCAAAGAGGCATTGACACATGAACAGTTGTTCCTACTCTCATATGCTCAAAAGCCATGGTACCAACACATATCTAACTTCTTAGCTAGTGGGAGGATACCAAACACTTGGACGAGGGAGGAAAGCCAAATGTTATTTGCTATGGCCAAGGATTATGTTTGGGATGATCCTCACTTGTTCAAGTACTACCCCAACCAACTTATCCAAAGATGTGTTCTGGAGATGGAGCAGCAATAAATTCTCTTTATGTGTCATTTTAGAGTTTTTGGAGGTAACTTTGGTGGAAAACGTACTGCCACCAAGGTTCTTCAAAGTGTATTCTATTGGCCTTTCTTGTTCTAAGACTCTCATGAATTTTATAAGTGTTATTTGAAGTGCCAAAAGGTGGGCACTATCTCTAAGAGGGATATGATGCCTCTATCACCCATTCTTGTGGTGGAGGTATTTGATGTTTGAGGAATTGACTTTATAGGCCTTTTCCCCCTCTTTTGGATATGTCTATATTTTGGTTGTTGTTGATTACGTTTCAAAATGGATTGAGGTTGTTTCAATAAGGACAAATGATCGCAAGGTGGTGTGTGATTTCATGAAATCTAACATGTTTAGCTGTTTTGGTATTCCAAGAGCTATGATTAGTGATGGCAGAAGTCACTTCATCCACCGCACCTTCGAAGGCTTGCTCAAGAAATACGGGGTGAACCATTGTGTGGCTACTCCTTACCACCCCCAAACAAGTGGTCAAGTTGGGTTGGCCAATTGGGAGATAAAGCTCATTCTAGAGAAGACAGTGAGACTAAACCACAAGGATTGGTCACTTTGCCTCAATGAAGCTTTATGGGAATATAGGGCTGCATACAAAGCCCCGATTGGCACTACATAGTTCAAGCTCATGTATGGAAAAAGCTGCCATTTGTCAGTTGAGATGTAACACAAGGCACTATGGGCTTTAAAAGACATGGACCTTGATGGAGAGAATGACGGATTGAAAAGAAAGTTTTAGTTGAATGAGTTGGAAGAAATGTGCCATGAAGCATATGAAATGTCTAAGAGCTACTAAGAGAGGACAAAGTTTCTTTATGATAAGATGATCAATAAGAAGGGTTTTGAACTCGAAAAGTGGGTGTGGCTGTACAACTCAAGGATGAAGTTCTTTCCTGAAAAACTCCGATCTAGATAGGAAGGACCTTATCTCATCAAGAAAGTGTATCCATCTGGGGCTGTAGTAATTTGTGAGAAAGAAGGATCTATGGAATTCACAGTAAATGGCCAAAGGTTGAAATCAGTGGTGGAAGTAGGTCCAGACAAGGCAAACCAAAGTTTTGATATAGTGATGTTAGTGGAATAACATCAAGTTGATGAAGAGATGTGCTTGAATGCACATAAAAGAGACATTTACTTCAATGATGCTTTGAGAATCCTACAGAAATGAAGGAAGTAAAGAATCAATAAGCCCAACTAAAGGTGTACAATTTAGCGCTAGTGGGAGGTAACCCACCTAGGTTTGGGAGCTTTTCTGCCCAACCTTCTCTTTTTGATACTTTTGTTTTCTTTCCCACAAAATACACACACATGTGTGTTTAATAGTTTTCTTTGAGTTTTGATGATATGTAAGGTGGTAGTTACTAAAGAGAGAGAAATCAAAGGTGTATCATGGCCACTAAGATCAATTTGTGGCGAAATATCAAAGAAAAACAAAGTTTTTGAATTTAAGTTGAAAAAGTTGAAGGAATGACCCCAGCACAGTCGTGGAGCTCAACCACGATCGTGGATGAAGATGCCCAAAATGTTTGTGGCCCCTTGCCACAGTCATTTGAATTATTTGTCAAAAGAGCCGAAGAAGTCAGGTTGTTTGGCCGAGTTTGTGCGCGAACAACCACGACCATGGCAGCCAGCCACAACTGTGTTAAGAATGGAGGGCCACGACCGTGGCAATACACCATGATTGTGGCCAGGTTGGGTGGGTGTGCTCTTCATTGACAAAAATGACTGTGGCACCCGCCACAGCCATGCCACCAAGCCCTCACCACAATCGTGGCCACCCACCATAGACGTGGCACGCCCTGACCCCACAAAAAATATAACTTAAGTCCATCTTCCACACGACTCTCCCCCCATTCCACCACTTCTATTCCTAAAAAATAACTATGGCCACACACAACTCCTCCAAACCACCACCAATCATCCCCAAATCATCCCACTACCATTCCCCTCCCATTTCCACACCAAATCATCCATTAATCCACCCACCACCACCATTTTCTCCTCCATTCCACCCTACAACCACCCCACCTAAAACCTCCACCAAAACCTCCATTTCTCACCCAAATCGAAACTTAATCATTCACCCACCATCTAAACCCCCATATAATTCCATTCCACCCCTCAATCCACCTCCATTTCATCATCTACCCAAAAATCCATTTTCAATAGACCTACCACCTCCTCCACATCCACAAAATGAAGGGGATCACCAAGGCAGTGAAGAAGGGGCTTAAAAGAGTCTTGATGTGATCGTTGAAGGCAAGGTGCGCACCAAGAGAGCCTCCTACTAGCTCTCCATGTCTTCCCACACCCCTTTACCATCAAATTCCATTGCCCAATCACTTTCCTGATCGATGTCTGTGAATTCATCCCCCACACGGTCATCCCATAGCCACCATATTACCGATGAGACGTACCGGGGAGAGGAGGAGGAGGAATCTGAGGAGAACATGGGAAACTTGATAGATGAGGTCAAGAAGGTGGTTGCCAAAAGAAGCCAGAGATCAAACGCAGCCCCATCCTCATCAAAGCGCCCACCAAATCCCACTCCAGCACGCCACGTCTACTATGGCAGCAGAGCATGGGGAGCAGCCGCAACCAAGGTGGCAATTACATCCAGAGGAAGAGCAGTTTGCACAATGGTACCCCGAACAACAGGTGCCAATCAACCTTGATACGAGTTAGGGATCCCAATCGTACAGGCTGAATGAGGAAGAGGAAGACAGTGAAGATGAGGAAAAGGAGTTGTCGGCTGAGGAGGAGGACATTCTGGCACAATTGGAGGAAGACAAGTTGAAGGCTTTAGGAAAAGCCCTTGTTGGAGTGTCCTATGGAAGAGGGCACAAGCAAAAGAAGATTGCTCTCACATACCCAGAATGTATGACAAGGCGAGTCGTCCACACAAGGTATGGACGTGAGAAGGTTATAGATGAGCTCATAATCAAGGTGGCCGTGGAAGGTAGCTTGAAGAATATGGGGTAGTGGAATGTTCTTTTTAGAACAACCCAAGCAACTTACACCGCACTGACTAGAGAATTCTTCACCAAAGTTGAGAAGACGAAGGTGAGAGGTGATGAAGCTATCAAATTTGCCATGTTGGGCAACATGCACACTCTCACGGCAGCGGAACTGAATTGCATATTTGGTGTCAATCCTGAAGAGGCCAACAAAATGAATGATGGCCTACTTGAAAGAGAGGTAGATTTCAATTATATACACTTCTGGTACCTCTTGATAGGGAGCAAGGACTACTTGACAGGGAGGTCAGAGACCTCAGCTATATGCAATCCCCTATTCCGCTATGTACAAAAGGTCTTAGCAAACACCATTGTGGGCCGATATGACAATCAAGGTTCAATTTCTTAGAAAGATATGTTTGTCATGATGGCGATGCACCACAAAAGATATATAGACCTTGGAGTGATACTGATTGATCATTTGAGGTCCATACCCTCTAAAAGTAAAACACCTTTTGTTATGGGAGGGTTTGTAACCTCAATCACACTAGCTTTGGGGTGTGATCTTTCTGGATTGTAAGATTCAAATGAAACTGAGTTTGTTGAATGAAACTATCTCATTCGCTCGCACACTATTAAGATGAAGGACCAAAGAATGAAATATCATGTGAGTAGTGTGCCAAACATTGAGCTTGAGCTGCCATACCATGTTGTACCACTTCTCTCCGTGTTGGGAGTCCTCCATAAATTGGAGGCCAAATTGTTGGAATCGCAGCAAAACAACCCAAGAGAGACATATAATAGGGGAGCCACTTCCGCACAAGAAGAGATTCTTGAATCTAATGTGCAAGGGCAGGAGCAAGAAACTGAAGGACAAAGGCAGCCCCAAAAATCAAGGGGAAGGGATGAAGGAACATCCCAACTACAGCAGCCCTCAACAAATTTCTATGACATGTCCACCATCCAGGCACAGCTTGAGAGCATACAAAAGACACATGGCGACATGCAGTAGATCCAACAATACATGTGGCAAGACCAACAACAGATGCATGACCAGGTCAACCACTTGTATCACTACCACCATGCCCAAGCGGCAAGAAACCCCGAACGGGGTGGAGATTTTTGGGGTGGCATTGCTGGATATTCAGTGACATACCCTCCACCCCAGGACGACTACTAGGGACATTACTACCAGCATCCTCCTACAGGATCAGCTCCTCCTCAAGATCCTCCTCACTCATCTGACCAGCCACCACAACAACCATGACACTTCCCCTATCTACCCTAAGCTATAGTTTCATGCTAAAGACAACATGATTCTAAAGTTTGGGGTGGGTAGGGCAGTATGCACCACCCTATCTCTCTCTTTGTGATTTTGTTCCACCTTTGCCATCTAGTTTAGTTTTCTTGTTCTTGTTTTTTATTGCATCCTTGCATAACATGTAGTTACTTTCATGCATTTTTGCCTAATTTTTCAAAAAAGTTGCTCCTTTTTGCCATGCAATGCATGTCATGTAGATTTTTGGTAATTTTTACATGTTTTAGCTAGGATTTGCCTGTTTTATAGCTTTAAGTTCAATAATGTAGGTTTAGATGTGACTGAAAGCAAATTGGCACCATTTTGGCCAATTTTACCCAAATTTGAATGTTCTTGCCTAAAAAGCATGTTTTGACTTAATCTCTACTATTTGAAATGAAATTTTTAGTCCTTTGACAAATGCATGATTTTTCTTAGAGTTTATTGCTATGTGGTCTTGTTTGTTGACTTCTTACATGTGCACAACTTCTCTCAAGTTTGTGAATGTTTCGGTTGTATTGTGAATTGAGCAAGCTACAAATGCTTAGAGCCTATGGAATCACTTGATAAAAATGTGAATGTCATGTTGTTCTATCATGTGGTGTGATATCATTTGATGAAGTGTTGGATTAGCTTTCATGCAGGAAATCTTATGTTGAAGACTACACTAATGACCCCTCTTTGATCCAACTATTCTTTCCCCATCTTCACACCTCTCCGCCTCATGAAAGGATGCCCTAGTGCACATAATCAGCTTTGGCCACCTCCAAAAGTTTGGGGTGGCCATATCTATATCTTCCCGCTTCACTCTATCCACCATATGCCCTATCTACACCAAGGGCAAAGAAAAGAAAATAAAAATAAAACAAAAAAAATAAATAAAAGGATGCTCCTGTTTAAGAGCATTCAAATAAAGAAAAGATGAGTGCTCTATGTAATAGCATTCCAAAAAAATATGTTTGCAACCTTTTCTTCTATTTTCATACCCATTTAGCTAGAGAACATCAAATCTAGCTCGGTTTACACTTTTCTACAGCCACATGGGTCTTTTAGTGTAGTTTGAGGCATAATATTGAATGCATAAAAGTGAAACAACACTCCTAGTCATCTTTGATTAACGCCAACATGAAATGGTTTATGCGGAATGATATGAAGACCATACAGATAGCTTGTGTCTCCTATGCTTTATATTTGAAGTTTGTGTGCTTAGTGCTCATTTCATGATTGGTATGAGAAAGAGGAGAGGTGAGTGGTGGAACACATGCACTTAGTCACTCCCAAGACCATGTAGTCAATAATTTTTTGTTGCTATGCATTTGTCATTCTTGTTTATTGAAAGAAAATTGAAAAGAGAAATTAAGTTGGAGCTTACTTGAGGACAAGTATGTTTTAAGTTTGGGGTGATGATGCATACCTATTTTAGGACTCCATATTGTGCCATTTTACACTTTATACACAACTAAACATAGTAGAATGCAAGTTAAATCCCTTAATATGAGTATTACTATCAAATGCACTTATGGACCTTCTTTGCACTATTTTCAGGTACTTGGACCATGCTTTGGATGGATGAGAGAGAAGGAAGGAGTTCTAGGGTTCCTCCACTCATGGAGGGGTCCAAATAAGGCCCCAAAGCTCCCTCAACCTACCCCTAATGGCCAAGGTTCGACATCAAGCAAAGAAGTCCATGGATGATGAAAGTTGAAGTTCATTTAGCAAGTGAAGACTCCAATACGGTCGTGGGAATCCACCACAATCATTTGAATTATTGTGAAGATTCAACATGGATGTCAGGGTTTTGCACCAAAGACACCACGGTCGTGGCCACCAGAACGGTTGTGGCCCATTGAAGACACCACAGTCGTGGCCAACAGAAGGGAAAATGGTTGTGGCCTCCCACAATGGTCACTTGAATTTTGCACAAGGATCCCCAAAATCAACAGGGAGGCAGCCAATTTTACACTTGAATGACCACGGTCGTGGGCAATTGACATGATTTTACCGTACGTATAACGCAAGTGCACACGTCAATGTAGTATAGGCCCTTGTGAGGTCCGAGTCGAACTCAGGGACACTAAATTATAGGTAGACTACTACTAACTACTCGCAATCAACTAGACCAATAAAAAGGTTATGAGAGTTGTTGTGAAATAAAAGAAAATAAAATAAAACAAAGCAATCGATTAAATGTTTAGTTTAATCAATTCAAATGGAGATCTTTAGGATTGCGGTTTCACCGCGGGTTTTCATTGTATGAATTTCCATATAGTTACTCAGGTTCATCTCTCAATCTGGGTAGTGGCCTGTAGTCAGAATTGTCCACTGTCGTGGTACAATTCACTACCTAAGTCTAGGTCGGTTCCACCGTCGTAGTAACCTATACCCTAAACTAGGTGCATTAGAATCGACCTCTGGGTTTCCACCATTAACCGTACATCACCTTGTTCAAGGGATTTATTAATTAATGTGAATTTCATATCTTTTCAACTGTTAATTCTTCTTTCAAAGCAATTAAAGGCATTAGATTATCATTATGGTGATCAAGCATAACAATATAAATGAGAAAAAAAAAATCATACCACGGATTTAAGAGACAAATTATGAATTATTATGATAAAAATGTCATACAATGCTTCCCCGGGCTACTCCTGGTCCTAAAGACAAAGGGGATTAGCCCCGCATGTTCATCTCAGAGCAAGACATGGTTGAAGAAAGGGGAAACATGGAGAAAAATGTAAATAAGTGATGAAACCCCTGAACGGAGAAGATCAAATCGTTCCTCGGCGTAGAGTGCGCGATCTACAACCTTTCGGCGGTGGAGAACGTCTTCTTCGGCTTCCGGAATGGCTGGGGCGTGCTTCTGGGCTCCGTTCTTTTCTCCACACCTTCTCGGGACGTGTGCAGCGGCTAATGATGTAATACCCTCCTCTTGGCCGCCGTCATTAGGTATAATCACCAAGTTAGGTTGCAAAAATATCACAACCGTTGGATTAGAGTCGATCTGAAACAAACTTTAATTTGACGGCGTCGATACCATCGACACGGGTCGATGGTATCGACACCTCATGATATCGGCAAGCCTTCTTTCTTTTCTGTCATTGCGCCTAATGCTGGCTCGATACCATCGACGTGGGTCGATGGTATCGATGTCCTTTAGCGTCGGTTTTATCCCTTTTCCATCGCTGAAGCTATACATGTCGATAGTATCGACTTTGGGGTCGATAGTATCGACTGGCTGGTTGCTGGCAACCTGATGGTAAGTCACTACCATCGACTTCCCTATCGATGGTATCGACTTTGCGCTACTCCTTGCGGCTGCCTGCCTGTGGCTGTGTTGATAGTATCGACTGCTGTCAATGGTATCGACAACAACATATATGTGTTTTTCTTGAAATTACAAAACAAAACCACACCAGCCAAGATAAAACCTATAATTATAATCATTTATGCTCAAAACGATAAAATAAGAGAGAGTTGACACTGAGAAGGATCATAGACTAAAATAAGTGAAATATGCAATATTAACCACCAAAGTGACCAATAAACGCATAAAACGCGAGTAAAATAAGTCTATAAATGCGACTCAAAATCATCGCATCAAACTCCCCTAAGATTGAACATTGCTCGTCCTCGAGCAACAAAACTCTAGAATAGAATTGCGAGGGTCAACTAAAGAATAGATTATCACAACAGACTGCACCATATGATCCCCACCAGACATTCACATTCCGGCCCTCACTAACCACAGAATGATAATTACCCTAAAAGCGACAATAATCATCCATAAAAGATATCTACCTCAAAATTGATGAACACTATCACATAAGGCAGTTAACATAATAAAATCCTCCAGTCCAGACTCGATGCATCTTGTGATCTCCTATCTACGTTGCTCGCCCTAACTACCATCTACATGGAAGCAGCCCTCGTGATATTAACAAGTGAGGAGAAAATCTCGGTGGCCTACCAATTCGAGCAATGGGTGGATGGAATGGGTGGCTTGTGAAAGAAATGGAAGCATTATACGGTTTTAAAATGCACAAAAACCATAATGTCCTAAATGATGCATATGCAAGTGAAAATGCCCTAATGCCTACATTTGGGTGGAATGATGCATGCACTATCATTCCGTCTCAAGGTGAGATGGAATATCTAAGAAACTACACCATGTGCTTATTCTTCTTAGTATGCAAGTGAGAACATGTTCCTTCCTCCCTTTCATTCCTACTTACTTCTCAATTCTTTTTTTCTTCTTTTTTTTTTCAAAATTTTTTTTTCAAAAATTTTCATTTTTTTAAGAGACAATTTTTTATAGCTGACCATGAATCTTATGTCGAGCTCACTTATTACTACATAACTTATACATTTGAAGCATTCAGAAGGTATGGAACAAGTTCATCACCTTTTATGTTCAGAAGACATAAGATACATAATGTACTATATGCACCAAAGATAAGAATGCAACTACAAAATGATAGTTATGCAACTAAATGACACGCACCTAAGGATAATGTGCATGTATAACTATTCTACCTTTTTTTCATGCAAAAATATGTAAAAATAGTTGCAATGCAAGACTTATCTACATGGGATGCAATCAAAGAGATGAAAACCGTAATGTGCTTCCAGTTCTTATGGTGGAATATGAAAACAAAGTGGAGTGGATAGATCACAAGACTAACTGACTGAACCTTTGGAAATTATTATGTGTCCCTCCTTACTGACCTGTGTAGTAATTAAGAGGTTTTTCTCTCTTATTTCAAATTAAAGTCTCATTATCATTTGGTCAGCTTAGGCTCAAACAACTAGTTCCGTCCACTTTTCATGAACCATAGGAATGTACAGTTGTGATTTCCTATTTTAGAGTAACAAACCGAATTATTTCCTTAAGTTATGTGCTCAAAGTTAAACAACCCAAGCTTGCAAAATCACTAAAATTTTTCAAATTTACCCCTAATTTCCATGTACAAGCAACGAGATGACACATGACATTAGACATCCACAATTACACTAGATAGAGTGTGGATCATACGAACAATGAGATAACTAAGGGAAATAAATGACAAAACACAAAGCAATAAAAACTAAAAACTAAAGGATAGAAACTGTTCCAACTCCCCTAACTCCCCTAAGCTTGAATTCGACTATGGCCTCATAGTAAAAAACCACCTTAAAAGGTGGAACAGTGATACCGATCATTCTACAGGAGGAGGCGGGTACTGAGGAGCCGTGGGGTCCCGGATCGATGACGCGTCGATACTATCGACGGGCGTCGATGGTATCGACCCATCCCACAGATCGACTCTATTGACGTAGCGATCGCCGTTGATTTCCTCTCGCAGATCGGTGACATGTCATGTCGATACCATCGACGCAAGTCGATAATATCGACTCTTCTTAGGGCAAACACCCTCGCGAGGCCCGACCGCCGCTTTCTGCCTAAACCGGGTCGATACCATCGACAGGCCCGTCGATGGTATCGACTTCACTGAGACAAATTTCATCTGAATATCTTCAGGGATCTCGCGAGTATCGACAGCTATGTCGATACTATCAACCCCGTTCTGGTGATTTCTTCAGCGCTACTGATGGTAGGTTGATACTATCGACGAGGCTGTCGATGGTATTGACTCAGAGAAATTTTTGCAGCCGCCTAACTGTACCTATGTCGATACCATCGACACAATGGTCTATGGTATCGACCCTGCCTCAGACCTGCACACTGAACAAACGATCAAGGTATCATTTTTACATTAAAAACAAAATTAAACCAAACTAACTTACAAATGTGAAAGAAACTAAACGAAACTACCAATGGTTGGGTTGCCTCCCAACAAGCGCCCTTATTTAACATCTTAGGCTAGATGAAATCAATCTCATCAACTTTGAGCTTCAGAGAGTGTTCCTATGAGACCACTCGGCAATTTGAACTCAACTCGATCCTGACCAATCCCTAAAGTCAATGTACCTCTCCCGATAGCTGTGATAACATCATCCGTCACTTGAAACAACCTACCTAATGGCATCTTGCAACCCCTTAGTTGTGGCATGTCCATAACAATGAAATTGACCAGAAAGATAAACATGTCGACTTTGACAAGCACATCCTCACACACTCCATATGGCTTCACAGTCGACCCATCCACCAACTCAATAGTCATAGCAGATTTCTTTAGTTTCTTCAACCCAAGCTTTTGAAACATGGATAACGGCATAAGATTTATGCTAGCGCCTGAATCACACTGTGCTTGAGGAAAATGTTGGCCGCTTATGGAACATGGAATGTGAAAGCCTCCTGGATCTTTCCTCTTTTTTTGTAAACTCTCATGGATGATTGAGCTCACCATCTCATTCACCCGGCAAACATCTGTGTCTTTTATCCGCCTCTTCTTGGTGATGATATCCTTGATAAACATCCCATATGCGGGAATATGCTCTATCATTTCCACTAACGGAATATTGATATGGAGTTTCCTAAACATCTCCAAGAACTTCCGGTAGTGTCGATGCTCCTTCTTCAACCTCTGATTATCCGGAATAGACACCATTGCCTCATCTAAATGCTTATGAGGTGGCACATATGGGCTTTTCGGGGTCTCCTCCCCTAAGCTTGCTTCAAAGTCACCCTCTGGCATAGACTTTGGTACATCATATACAACATGTGTAATTTGTGGCGGCTCCGCTCTCTCAGTGACTGTAGCCTCACCATGACGCATGGCCTTCACCTGCTCTTCTTGCCTAGGTGCGGGTGCGGCCGCTATGCGCTCTTGGCGGGTTTTTCTGAATGGGAGATATCCGCCAGGTAGTCCATAATGACTGCGAGGATATGGTATTCTCGGTGTATCCTCCGTGTCAAAGACCAGTTTGCCTTTTTCCTAGACCTCCACCACCGGGGGCTCTTCCTCCTTAATTACATATATATATTTCACTTGATGATGTGCTTGGGCAAGCTCTGCATTACCATATGGTATGTGTTGATTTGTCTGCTTCATGGCCGCCACTTCATTGGCGATTTGAGTTACCGTCGCCTCTAGTGTCCTCATCTGCGCTCCATGACTTTGCAATGTCTGCCCAAATTGAGTCAAAATTTCACCTTGGGACTGCAACTGCTTACTGAACATACTCATCATCTCTTGATTTTGTTGCACCACTTGACTAAGCAACATGGTGCTTTTATCCTCTGCCATTGATTGTGGCTTTGCATCTGGATCTTGTGGGAAGTTGTTTGGATCTTTCCATTAGAATTTCCTATCCTTCCTCCAAGCATAATCATTGTTTCTATAGCCCTGTTGTTGCATAAATTTGACATGGGCTTCCTCCTCAGATTCTTCCTCTTTCTCCACAAGCTTCTTAGCTATGAGATCTAATTTGTCATTCAACTCCTTGATGGCCCTGGACTCACCTACAACTTTAACTTGCTCTGGTGCATCCCTATCACCCCAAGACTGCTTCTTTGCCATATGTTTCAGAATTTCCCAACACCTTGTGCATGTGTTGTTTAGGAAGAACCCTAAACCTGTAGAATCTAGGTTACTTCTATCATGCTCAGAAAGAGCAAAATAGAAAATCTTGACTTGTTTCTCCTTGTTGAGCCCATGATGTGGGCACCTCCACAACATTATTTGGAAACGTTCCCACATCTCAGAATATGTCTCGCTGGCTTTCTGGCTGAAGTTGTGGATCTTCTGTACCAGATCATTGGTCTTCTCGGGTGGAAAGAATCTCTCGAAGAACACCTCGACCATATGATCCCATGATTCCACATACTCATCATCAAGATTATGTAGCCATTCTCGTGCATTTCCCGCCAGAGAGCTGGGGAACATCTTCAAGTATAATGTCTCATGTGGAAATCTGTCTATCTTGATCATATCACAGTTCTCCAAGAACTGGCTTATATGAGTCACCGAGTCTTCATTTTTGAGCCCGTGAAATGCATTTGATTTGACCAAATTTATTAATGCAGGATCAATCTTATAAGTCGGAATGTTGACTGCTTGCTTCTTTATTGGTCCTTTTGAAGCTGATGAGAAAGAAGCCTTTATCTTCTCACATATTGTCTGTTCTTCTGCCATCGCTTCTGGTTCAGAATCCGAATCTATATCTTCAAGTTGAGTTTGAATGTTGTTCTCCTCGTCGTCTGGTACCAACGATGGAAACTCTGGCGATAGCTGTGTGTAGTCTGTGCTATGCATCTTCACCATGCACTAGTACCTGCAAAATAATAATTTAGGTTCAGTACCATACTAGACGATTTCCAAAGATGAAAGATAAATGATGAATTTTAAAAATGATAATAAAATAATAAAATAAAAATGTGGCCTAGAGTGGCCGCTTGCAGCACTCATAGTGCCGACAATTGCTGTGTCCCCGGCAACAGCGCAAAAAACTTGACACGATTTTACCGTGCGTATAATGCAAGTGCACACGTCAATGTAGTATAGGCCCTTGTGAGGCCCGAGTCGAACTCAGGGGTACTAAATTATCGGTAGACTACTACTAACTACTCATAATCAGCTAGACCAATAAAAAGGTTATGAGAGTTATTGTGAAATAAAATAAAATAAAATAAAACAAAGCAATCGATTAAGTGTTTAGTTTAATCAATTCAAATGGAGATCTTTAGGATTGTGGTTTCATCACGAATTTTCATTGTTTGAATTTCCATATAGTTACTCAGGTTCATCTCTCAATCCGGGTAGTGGCCTGTAGTCAGAATTGTCCACTGTCGTGGTACAATTCACTACCTAAGTCTAGGTCAGTTCCACCTTCGTAGTAACCTATACCCTAAACTAGGTGCATTAGAATCGACCTCTGGGTTTCCACCATTAACCGTACATCACCTTATTTAAGGGATTTATTAATTAATGTGAATTTCATATCTTTTCAACCGTTAATTCTTCTTTCAAAGCAATTAAAGGCATTAGATTATCATTATGGTGATCAATCATAACAATATAATTGAGAAAACGAAATCATACCACGGATTTAAGAGACAAATTATGAATTACTATGATAAAAATGTCATACAATGCTTCCCCGGGCTACTCCCGGTCCTAAAGACAAAGGGGATTAGCCCCGCATGTTCATATTCAAGAAAGACATGGTTGAAGAAAGGGGAAACATGGAGAAAAACGTGAATAAGTGATGAAACCCCTGAACGGAGAAGATCCAATCGTTCCTCGGCGTAGAGTGCACGATCTACAACCTTTCGGCGGTGGAGAACGTCTTCTTCGGCTTCCGAAATGGCTGGGGCGTGCTTCTGGGCTCCGTTCTTTTCTCCACACCTTCTCGAGATGTGTGCAGCAGCTAATGACGTGATACCCTCCTTTTGGCCACCGTCATTAGGTATAATCACCGAGTTTGGATGCAAAAATATCACAACCGTTGGATTAGAGTCGCTCTGAAACAAACTTTAATCTAACGGCGTCGATACCATCGACGCGGGTCGATGGTATCGACACCTCATGATATCGGCAAGCCTTCTTTCTTTTCTGTCATTGCGCCTGATGCTAGCTCGATACCATCGACGCGGGTCGATGGTATCGACTTCCTTTAGCGTCAGTTTTATCCCTTTTCCGTCGCTGAAGCTACACGTGTCGATAGTATCAACTTTGGGGTCGATAGTATCGACTGGCTGGTCGTTGGCAACCTGATGGTAAGTCGCTACCATCGACTTCCCTATCGATGGTATCAACTCTGCGCTACTTCTTGCGGCTGCCTGCCTGTGGCTGTGTCGACAGTATTGACTGCTGTCGATGGTATCGACAACAGCAAATATGTGTTTTTCCTGAAATTACAAAACAAAACCACATCAGCCGAGATAAAACCTATAATTATAATCATTTATGCTCAAAATGATAAAATAAGAGAGATTTGACACTGATAAGGATCATAGACTAAAATAAGTGAAATATGCAATATTAACCACCAAAGTGACCAATAAACACATAAAACGCGAGTAAAACAAGTCTACAAATGCGACTCAAAATCATCGCATCAGCAATCACCACGGTCGTGGCCCTTGAAGACTACCTCGCCTGTACTGCTGCCCACGCTCAAGACCTCCTCCAAAACGGTTGTGGCACCCACCACGGCCGTGGTGCCACTTACTCAACACGACCGTGGCACCCTGCCACGGCCGTGGCCACCACCTATACTTAGCCTTTTCACCCCCTTTCACACCCTGGCCATGGCCACTCCCCCATGACCATTCCCTACTACCCCTACCACAACTGTGGTACATCAACACGGATGTGGTGACCAACCAAGCCTACCTATTTTTTACACTACTTTTCCTATTCTACCCCTACTTACCCTAGTGCTTCCCCACCACTTATATATACAAAGGTGGCGGCTAAAGCATGTAGGTTAGACTCCTTAGCCTCCATTACTCCCCCTATTCACTCCTTCACCATTCATTGCACTCTCCCTTGCATTTATGCTCTCCATCCACCATTTCCACCTCATTTCCACCTTGGAAACCTAGTTTTCTAGGTTTTCTTCCATAATCCCCCATATTCTCATGCCTATCTGCACCATTGGAAGAGGAAGGACGTCCCCAAGCTGCTAGGAGGTGAAGAAGGAAGATCTCCCCCGAGCTCCATGGAGTCCTATCCCCTTCTTACCTTTTCTTTTGCTATTTCTTTGATCATGTCTAGCTAAGCCCCTAGTGGTGGGATGTTTGGGGTTAAAATGTGACTTTGATACCATGTTGGAGGGAAATAACTTATAATGAACATGATTTCTATCTATGATGATTGCTTCTTGCTTCTATCTCATTTCCTATTTTATTGCATGTGATTTGTGCTTATAACATGGATTGCTTGCTTTGAGATGTTTGATGACACTTAGCCTCTAGAAGGAATTGGAATGCATATAGCAATCTTAGGAATGGCTCAAAGGTCCAATTAGTAGATCCCTAGCTAGCCCCCTTTGTTCCTACATACATATCCCTCCTTGTACAAGTGAATGTGAGATCTAAGGGGCTAGTGTAGGTGCGATTAGTACAATTGCCTAGAGCTTTCTAAAGGCTAGATGTCTAGTGGCATGAGGTTAAAAACCCTCATCTTTACTCCCATTTCTACCCTTGGATCTCAATTTCCCTAATACCACTTACCCTAGAGACCTAGACTTGACTAGTCCTATTAGAATTACACCTAACCCTAGTTCTCCAACTAGCAGTATATGGTACATTCTAATATCACTTGCTTTGTTGTTTGGTTTGGTGATCTAGATAGAATTGTGATAATTGCTTGCTATGTTGACCTCCCCCAACTAATATCATATCACATCCCCAAACGGCCCACCTACCTAATGTCATTACTTAAAACCCAATTTGCCTTCTTAGCTTGTTCATGCTAGTCTAGTTTGGTTGCTTTTGCTTAATCTAGTTAATTGCTTAGAATTGCTCTTTAGTCTTAACATAGGTTCTTGCTCTCTCTCTTGTGGTTAATTTAGTTCTTAGTTGCAAATTGCTCTACTTGTGTAGTGTAGTTAACCTTTTCTCTTGCTTGGCTAGTTGCTTCATATAGTTCCTTAGACCTGCTTACTTAGGATAATTTAGGGTTGTGATAGCTTAGATTTCATAATTGCCTTTACTTGCTTATTCACTGAGTTTAACAACCAAACAAACCCTTCAACCCTAGTCTCCGCATTAAGAACGTAGCCAACACTAATCTAGCTCTAGTGGCTCCTCTGTCCCTGAGGATCGACCCCTACTCTTGCCTTTCACTTATGCTACAATAGTACCCCGTGTGCTTGTGGGTGACATATTTGGTATTGTGATCGACTCTTGTTAGGGTTGTTATAAATTTTGAAAGATCCACATGTGTATTTTTCCTTAGGGTTGCATCTAGCCACCTCTAGTTGGCTAGTGTGTAGCCTTTATAAGAATCACACCACCTACATCACTCCAAGGCTCCATTTGCTTGTAAATCTGAAATTTTGCTCATAATAATGAGTGGCTAAACTCATATCTTGGGATGGGAGTAGCCACTAAGGCTCTCCCGACATGTATATACTTACATCCATTTGAATATATATATTCTCCTAGAAAAGATTATCTCCATACTCTTGTTCTTAATGCTTCACTTACATGATTGCCATCTTGTGATGTATGACTGTGAATGCCTCAAAAGAGTAGTATTAGTCTTATCTATGTGTTACGAAGTTGCATGAATGCATGAAAATGTTGGAATGCTAAAGCTAATGATCATATTGTTTACTTTCTGATTGTTTGTTTTCCATCTCGAGAGAGAGACAACCATATAGTTTAGATCTATCCTAAGCTCAAGAGAGGAGGGAATAGGCATACATGATGATTGCTTGTAATCTTGCTAGGGATGTACAAATGGGTGTGAGTATTGAATGTTGGTGAGAGATCTTAGTAGGTGAAACCCAACCCAAGTTCCCATCCATACTACGGTTACATCTTTCTTGTTTGATCTTATTCTCTTGTTTTGTTTTCTTACCTTTGTTTTTCTTACTTTATTTGGTGTAAAATCGTTCCATAAGGAACACCATTTTGATCTATCCCTTTGTTTGGTGTATTCGATTCTAAGGTTCTACGTTCTTAACACATACCAACCTTGTCCCTGTGGTTCGACCTTGATCTTATACATCAGACCTTATATAATAGTTGAGGGGGCATGAGAGTCGTTATAAATATAATAGCCCGACTACTCTAGATCCACTATATTGTGGACGTGTGATTTAGGTAAGTCAACTTGTTGTTGTTGTTGTTGTCGGGGACAAGGCAAAATGGTACTATTAAGAACTTGAGTCTACTCACCATACACTCGTGCCTCAAGCTTAGCGATAAACTTGAATGCATTAAACTCTAAATATGTTGTATCTTGATTGCTTAAAATATTTCATTATACACGTCCAATTTTATAACTTGATTGTGTGAACTATTTACGTAGCTTGAAGAGAGGCAAATTGTAACCTCATACTTTCTTTCCTCTTGCATCAGCATGCTGCCTCATAGAGAAGGAGGGCATTTTAGAGAAGATTGGAATGCAAGAGTACCTCCAGAAACTGAATAAGAACATGAGGAACGTCACTCGAATGGTCATCATCATGAGGACGAAGAACGTGAACAGTGATGTGAGGATGATCGTGAAGATCGAGATGAAGAGGAGCAGCGCCATCATGAGCACCTCCACCACTACAACTGAAAACACAAAAGGAATCATTGTGATTACGAATGCGACAACCATAACAATGAGGAAGAAGATGACAAAGAAGATAAATCACTTAGAGAATTGGCTTTAAGAAGAGATAATGAACCAAGGTGCTCAGTCGTTATCCCACGGTTTGATGCTGCTAATTTTGAGTTGAAGCTTGCAGTCATCTCAATGATCTAGAACAAACTCTTTAGAGGTAACTCAAATAATGAGAATCCTTATCACCATCTTGAGGCCTTAAAAAATATTTGTGACACCATCAATATTAGGGGAGTGTCACAAGAAGTCATATACTGCAAGGGATTCATCTTCTCTCTAGAGGAGAAGGGTCTGTCCTGGTATCTTAGCCTACCTCACCAATCTATTAATGGATGGAGGCCTCTTGTTGATGCTTTTGTCACTAAGTTCTATCCCACTAAGAAAATTATTCGAAGCAGGAAAAAGATCACTTCCTTCATGCAAAAACCCAAAGAGAATATTCACAAAGCATGGGAACAATTCTAAGAGTATCAAAGGGATTGTCCTTACCACAACTACTGCAAGGGTTTTTTCATGACAACATTTTACAATGGGCTAACTCCCACGAAGCAGACTTCATTGAATGCTGTTGATGGGAGTGATTTTATTGGAAAGAAGTTGAAGATAACTATGATGATCATTGATAACATAGATTCACTACAAGAAAGCATGGAATATGAGAGAAGTGATAGGGGCTCTGCCAAGAAGGCTAACTCTGAAGGACCTTTCGTTGAGGCCAAGGCTCTGGAAACTATCATGGCTCAAATTTAAAAGATAGCTACATATGCCAAACAACTTAAAGACTCTGGAGGCTAAGGCAAGAAATCCATTGAGAAGGTTATGAAATGTGTTACATGCGGTGAAGGAGGCCAAAGAGTTGATAATTGCATTTACACATGACCAGAAGATAGTGAAGAAAGCAAAAGCGAAGAAGAGATAGAGAACGTCTCTTATGCAAATTTTAAAAGGTCAAACCACCTCGGCTTCAACTATGGAAACAAGGATGTGGCTGAGAATTCCCATCAACTGGGTGATTCATCTAAGCTGCCACCAAGATTCGAGAAAAGAGGTGGATAGACCCAATATACCAAAACTACAACTTATCAGCATAATAGAAACAATTACCAAGGCCAAGGACAAGGTCAAGGCCAATATCAAAACAAGAATACAAATAGGAAAACCAAGAATACTAAGTTTAAAACAATAATAGCGGTAACTGTAAACCTGACATAGTGTTAGAGCTTTTCGAATTCACAAAAAGACATGCATGTTAATCAACAGTTAACTCAAAGTGCCATAACAAACACTGGTGTTCTGATTACTATGCAGACTCATATGTTGGACATGTAGACACATCAGAGACAAATAGACCAACAACTTACACAACTTTCTGATCTCATGAAGAACCCACAAGGGAAGATTCCATCCAACACTGAGCAAGCAAAAATGGCGATCCTTCGATCTGGGAGGATGCTGGAAGATTCTGGCACCAAAGACACTGTAGAGGAAAGAAGTCGAGATGAGATACAAGCTGAAACAGTAATTGTACAAGAAGAGTCTGAGAAGGAGGAGCTCTCGAAGAAGGAAAAAAGTAAAGGTAAGGATTAGGAAAATAAAGGCACAAAGAGTAGAAGCTGGATCCTGCTGGAGAAGTCTTCACACAAAGAAGTCCTTACTTGCCAAGAGTTACTTTCCCTTATAAATTAATTGAGGCTCATCTGAAGAAGAGATGTGAGAAGTTTATGGAGGCAGTGAAGAAGTTACACCTAGATATTCCATTCCTTGATGCTATTGAGGAGATGCATATGTATGCAAACTTCTTCAAGGATCTAATCACTAAGAGAAGAAGAGGAGACCATGTCGAGATGGTGTAGTTGGCCAAGATGTCGAGTGATTTTGTCCAAGTAGAGTTACCTACTAGGAAGAAGGATCCGAAGCATTCCATATTCCCTTTTGTGTAGGGGATAATGTAGAGAGAAAGGGATTAGCCGGCCTGGGAGCAAGCACAAGTTTGATACCTCTCTCCTTAACACAAAGGCTCAGACTAATGGATATCATAAAAATTGGGATGAGGATCGAATTGACTGATCACACCTTTACAAAACTAGTGGGGATAGTGGAGGACGTCCCAATTCACATTGGGCGATTATTTATACCTTGCAACATAGTAGTAATTGACACCAAAGAAAATCTGACTTGTTCAATGATCTTTGGAAGACCCCTTCGTGCCACAGGTAGAGCCCCGGTCGACGTGGAGGAAGGGATTATTACTCTTTGGGTCGAAAACAATCATATCAACTTTCATGTTCAGGTTTCTATGAGAGAACCTTCTCTATTTGAGTCAGTCTACTTCATGGACAACTATAACCAACACTATGAAGAAGTGCAAGAAGATAAGGCAATTGTTGATATGCTCATGCAAGCTTTGAACAATCCAGACCCCAGTCTAGAAGACCCTGAAGTGGTGGAGATTCTATATTATTTGAATCAACCAGAAGAGGAGTTCAATGGTGAAGAAGAAATAGCCTTCAAAACAACAAAGTATGCATCGCTAGAGCAAACCCTTGAAGAGAAAGAAGCACCAAAATCAAATCTAGAGCCAAAGCCACTGGCCTAAGGGTTGAAGTATGAATTCCTAGATGATGAGGAAAGAAACGTGGTAATAGTTAACACTAACCTAACAAATGATCAAATAGTAAAACTATTGGAGGAAATCGAACTTCGAAGGAAAGCTATAGGGTACTCTATGGATGACATTAAGTGTCTAACCCCAACCCTATGCATTCACCACATAAATCTATAAGATACTACCAAGCCTCTAGCTCAACTGCTAAGGAAGTTGAACCAGATGCTCAAAGAGGTTGTTAAGAAGGAGGTAATCAAATTACGTGATGCATGAATCATATATCCAATAAGTGATAGCAATTGGGTCAGCCCAATTCACGTTGTGCCTAAAAAGGTGGGTGATCGTGGTAAGAGGAGAGAATGGAGACGAGGTAGCTACATGAGACGTCACTGGTTGGCATATGTGCATTGATTATCGGGAATTAAATGTTTCTACAAGGGAGGACCATTTCCCCCTAACCTTAATTGATCAAGTATTGGAAAGATGAGCACATCATGAATATTTTTGCTTTTTGGATGGATATTCCGGATTTTATCAAGTACCAATTCACCCATACGATCAAGAAAATACTATGTTTACCTGCATCTACGACACCTATGCTTTTAGAAGAATGTCGTTTGGGTTATGTAATGCACATGCAACCTTTAAGAGGTGCATGATTTATATGTTCTTTGATTTTCTATAAGATATAATGGAGGTTTTTATAGATGACTTCTCTGTTTACAGAACAGACTTCAATAGGTGTCTCAAGAATCTTTCCCTAGTTTTGTAACACTGTGAGGAGAAACATCTAGTCTTGAATTGGGGAAAATGCCATTTTTCAGTTTAAGATGGTATAGTGTTGGGTCATAAGATCTTTGAGAAAGGAATAGAGGTCGATCTAAGCAAAATTGAGGCTATATCCAAACTCCCTCCCCCAAAATTAGCAATGGGGTGAGACTTTTCCTAGGTTACACAAGCTACTATAGAAGATTCATTAAAGACTTCTCTAAAATAGCCAATCCCTTAGCTAACATGTTGGTAAAGAATGTGGAGTTTGATGTTTAGGATGAGTGCCTTGAGGCATTTAATGTCCTAAAGAATGTTTTAACTACTGCCCCTATCCTGCAAGCCCCAAATTGAGAGCTCCCCTTCATGATCATGTGTGACGCTAGTGACTATGCCATTGGAGATGTCCTTGGACAAAGAAAAGATAAGAAGCATCACGTGGTTTATTACACCAATCAAACTCTCGGAGAGGCCCAACTCAACTATACAACCATGGAAAAGGAAATGTTGTCTATCGTATTTGCTTTTGACAAATTTAGATCTTATTTGATAGGATTGAAAGTGAAGGTATATACAAATCATGGGGCTATAAAATACCTAATGCAAAAGAAAGATACAAAACTAAGGTTGATGAGGAAGCCTTTATTGATGCAAGAGTTTGATCATGAAATTGTCGATAAAAAAGGAACGAAGAATGTCGTTCCTGACCACTTATCAAGGATCATGGTGACGAATGAGAATTAGATATTGGTAAATGACAATTACGTTGATGACAATCTGATGATGGCTAAGTCAGTTGAACTTAACCTGCCTTGGTTTGCTGACATTTGTAACTACTTGGCATGTCAGCAACTTCCCCCTGATATAACATACAATCAAAAGAAGAAGCTATTTTCTGATTTGAAGAACTACTTTTGGGATGACCCACTTCTGTTTAAAAGATGTTCTAACAACTTGTTTCTTTGTTGCGTGCCAAAAGAGGTCATACCTCAAATTCTGAGGGAGTGTCACTCCTCACCTATGGGGGACACCACAAAGGAGAAAGGATTACAACAAAGGTCTTGTAGTCAGGCTTTTATTGGCCAACCCTTTTTTAAGATGCTATGGCTTTTGTGAAGAAAATGCCAACTCACTGGAAACATCACCATG
This sequence comes from Alisma plantago-aquatica, assembly GCA_963693085.1. NCBI lineage: Eukaryota > Viridiplantae > Streptophyta > Magnoliopsida > Alismatales > Alismataceae > Alisma > Alisma plantago-aquatica. The sequence goes on along the minus strand of OY856413.1, from coordinate 1,130,935,039 downwards.
AGAAATGAGATGCCAATATCTGATTGGGTAGAAGTTGAAATTTTGGATGTTGGGGAATAGACTACATGGGACCATTCCTATCCTCAAGGGGAAATCAATACATCTTAGTAGTTGTTGATTATGTTTCTTAGTGGGTGGAAGTTGTGGCCACCCCCACTTGTGACTACAAAGCTATTGTGAGGTTATTCGAGAAAACTATTTTCCATACATTTGGGGTCCAGCACACCGTCATTAGCGACGGGGGATCTCATTTAGTAGAAATACAATTTGAGACCTTGTTAAAGAAATATGGGGTTAGACATAAGGTTGCAACACCTTATCACCCACAGACATCAGGCCAAGTTGAAGTATCCAATTGGCAAATTAAGGAGATCCTAAAGAAAACTATTGGCAGGAACTGTAAGGTCTGGTCCATGAAACTTGATGACGCATTATGGGCCTACTATACAATATATAAGACACAAATAGGGACTACTCCATATAGGCTCATCTATGGGAAGTCATGTGACTTGCTAGTAGAACTGAAGCATAGAGCCCTTTGGGCCATCAAGTTTTTGAATATGGACCTTAACAAGGTAGGGAAGAAATGATACTTGCAGTTGCATGAGCTTGAGGAGATAAGGCTTCATCCCTATGAGAATGCTTTTATCTACAAGTAGAGAACAAAAGTGTGGCATGACGCCTACATCAAGAACAAGGATGTTCCAAAAGGAGACAAAGTCTTGCTATTCAACTCAAGAATCATGCTGCTCCTAGGAAAACTCAGGTCCAAATGGTGTGGCCCATTCTCTATTGTGAAGATTTATCCATCTGGCATAATGGAAATCACCAGTGAAAGGATTGGTACTTTTAAGGTGAATGGGCACAAAGTCAAAAGATATTATGAAGATGAAGTTTTTGTAAGAAGACCAGTACTGGACTTAGAGGAGCCTAGACCTGCTCTAGATAAAGAACCATGAGAATCCAGAAATGAGAGTCAAGCTAAATAATTTAAATTAACACTTCTTGGGAGGCAACCCAAGGATTTCCTATTTTCTCAATATCTTTCATATCCACTTTTTCATTTAATAAACTATTAGTATTTTATAGGTTTTAAAGACTCTAGTGCCTTTTGTCTATAGTAAATATAAGACTTTTACTAAAAAAAATTATCTATAAAAGGTTTCAAAATTGTTTATTAGGATTTATTGTTCATATAATAAAATTAATGAAGTCTATGCACTTGTCTTTCATTGTAGGAGTCACGTCTGTTGGGCCATCAGTTAATCTCAACCATCGGTTGGAACCTAGAAGACCCACTGGTTGATAGGAATCTGCCTCACTATCAGTTGGGTAAGGAAAAAGTGCCATCGGTTGATTGAATAGAACTACCCTCAGGCATCAGCCATAAAGGAACCATCAAGTGGAGCAGTGGGATCATCGACTGATGAGCGCGGGGGCACGATCGGTTGATGGATCTAGTAGGCGATCCATCGGATGTTCAAGGCACTTGCACCATCTACTGAGCCATCGGATGACCGACACAGGTGATCCATCAGATGTCAGACACAGGCAAGTCATCGGATGTTCAAGGCACCTACCATCATTGGCTGAGCCATCAACTATTGGCCGAAGAAGCCGAACAACCACGCCTTAACACCTAGTGGTAGACCAAATGACAAAAACCTATAAAAAGAGGATGAATAATCACTTTCTCCATTTACTAAGCAACCAAAGCCGATATTAACCCTAGCATCGCACTAGCAACAATAGCGAAGGATGCTGGAGTGACCGAGAGTGATTTTCTTCGACGAATAGTGCGAGGCCAACCACAAACGCCTTCGATTAGCAGAAGACACTTCCAGAACTGCCGCGAAGCCAACATCTAGTGAAAGCAACCCTGATGCTGGTGATAAGGTGATGCTAAACCCTAAGTTTTCCTACCTTGCATTTCCGTCTCTGTATTCTACGCCTCCCTTCCTTTTTGACCGATACTTATTCCCGACAATGATCACTAACTGCTGATCGAGGCTAGGTCTTTGCAAACCATCAGTTGTTGCCCCTCTAAAATCACCAGTTATCCCTTCACATACCTCCATTGACACCATCGTACGAGGGTATCATCACTTGCAACAACAGATCGTCCAACCTAACCGAAGTATCCATCGACTGTTGCTTCGCCTTTCCTACCTTCGCCTAGACCATCGCCTATTCTGCGCTCTTCAACATTACTTGCCCGTCACCTTTTCCTATTGGTTGCCTTTGCCTGATTAGAGAAACCATCGGTTCTAACCACTGACTATTCTACAACAAAGCAACCATCAACCTTGAATCCACCATCAGTTGAGGGGAACCACCAGATGTTCTTCCCACCATCTATTTCCTTTCCATCACCTATTCTACCATCAGTTAAGGCTATCAGTTGGCACCTTCGACTGATGTTTTTCTACTTTAACTGTTGGATGTTACCTTCGGTTGTTATTACTTAGTTTGATTTCTTTACCAAAAAGTTGCCACCTAGAAACTGCAAATTAATAACCTAACAAATTTCCATTTCTTTTTACCATCTAATTAATCTAGCTAAAGATACTTAGTGTATCTACAAGCATAATGTAAGGAGTGGGATCCCAGAGGGGAACCGCTCCCTACTAAATATTTGAAGAATAAACATCCGTTCCAAACATACTTAAAAGATATGTTGGAACATGTCTAAAATTTTCAAATTTATAATAATGGTATACAAAGGACCAAAGTGTATAGCAGTGGAAACAAATCATGACTATATTCAATCTTCATAAAAGATTACAAAATTTCATCATATCTCCCATAAAGGGTTTACATTAAGGTACAATAAAAGGATCTAAGTAGAGGGAAATCTAAACCATAATAAGATTGTCTCCAAGATTTAACTCCTTAAGCTAAGTCCAAGTCTTCATGCCATGTCATCTGAGTCCTTCACCTAGGGTTGGAAGCATACCCCAATAAGAAGAGAAAAATAGAAAATATCAACAAAGGCTCATGTGTGCATACAAAATATGGAATTGAGCAATTTATCAAGAATAAAGGACATCTAAATACAAGGCTTCACATAGAAAAGTGAAGTACTACCCAATTTAGCATAAAAGAAAAGAATCTCAATAAAAGAGACAAATAAGAGCAAAGTTTAACAATAAAGCATCCATGTGTTTCACTTGTGACAATACTAGACAATATAAATATGTAGGTAGGAAATAACACATCTACCAAAAATAATGTGGGGCGAGTAGGGTCTTGTATACATCTGCTCTAAAATGTGGGGTAACAGGGTCTTTCGTACATCTGCCTAGGCATGTCTGCCCTAATTATTTTCATATGCATGAATTTTCACATCCACATAAAATAAACATGTAAAATTATACTAGCAGTCACCACATGATGCATAACAAAAGAATAAGTAATTATAGAAGAGAATAATAAAGATGAGAACATTCAACAAATACAATAAGTGGGATCACATGATTCTAATAAACCTCCACCATAAAAGTGGGAAAAAGAGCATATAACACCATAGAAAGTTCCACCATGAGTAATGTATAAGAAAGAGACCAAGAGAATATCTAAATATGATCATAAGATCAATAACAAATTAAAGAAGATACATCACATGAAGCATATTTTCCAAAAGAACAAGATATTGTGTATGCTAATGTCCATAGGACTTGTAGAATGATAAAGATAGGTTATTTCTCAATATAGAAGAATAGGAGATGCAAAAATACCTCTATACAGAGTTTAACAGTCCAAAGTCACTTCTAGATCCAAATCTAGGTCTCCAAAGCACCTATTATCATGTATGTTAAATTAGGGTTAGAATTACATTGATTTCACAAACCCTAAAAATCACCTTTTTCTTAATTTTTGAATTAGGTTATAAAAACCATTCCATATTTTAATTTATATTATTCAGAGTCCAAAACATATTTATTATATTTTTTATTTATAGATATTTAATTATGAATTTTACAAGCTATTACTTATTTAGATTAATCCATTAAAATTACTTATCATTGAAGATTGGATTTAGGAGACAAAACTAACACCACTAGAAAGTTTGCATTTTTCTAAATTTATTTACTATTTATTTGTAATTTTTGACCCAACAGAAAAATAGTTATGAATTTTAGAATTTTGACCAATCAGAAAAATCAGAAAAGCCACATCAACTTATTTCTCAAGAGAAACAAAGAGAGAGAGAGAGAGGGAGTGGACCGTGGTCCGAGTTGGCCCAATTAGGGATTGACAACTTGGCTGGCCCCACAGACAACTGGGCAATGCTCCTCCGCACCAAAACACAAACAAACGAGTGTGAAAAGATAGTTTTACCCCTGTGGGAAAACAAGAGCGTTAAACAAAAGTAAGGGCAGATACAAGAAATTTCTTGGGGTCTTGTTCTTCATCGAGTTGCATTACAACAAACAAACTGGGGATCAAATCCTCTAATCAAACCTTGAAATCAGAGAGAAGACTTAGACATTGGTGGTGCCTCCAAGTTCGTGGGAGCAAGCCAAACTCAACAAGTTATTGCTCGAGTTCAACAAGTAACAGCGAGAGGAGTAACTCTCTCATAGGTCAACCCTCGAAACACGAATACGGTTACAGAAGATACCTAAAGATGAGAGAACAAGGTAAGTTGAGATAGCTTTGTAAAACCAAACCGAAATCAACGATATCTCTCCCACATTGCAGTGATGCTGGGTGACCCCGTGCCGATGAATCTCCGATGATCCTCCAACCATAGACTAGGGTAGGACAAACCTGTGCAAGCCGCACCAAACTAAAGTGTCAAGAAGGTCAGGGATGATCCAACGAAGGTTTAGGTAAGAGCAATTGGATGGAGGGGCTCCCAACAGAGTTTTCTCTTCTCAGGAGCAACCCGAAGAAGACAGAGTAGGTTGGATTCAATGGCAGGGTGTGCGAGCAAATTGGAAGGGGCAAAACATTTTGTATGCGTCGAGGATGCTTTGGGGTAAGGTACTTATAGACGGAGAGAGGTGTAGCGTGAAAGGGAAATTAGGGGTGGAAACCACGATTTGGGATTTTTCATTTAGGAAAGAAAGAGATAGGGAAAGTAGGGATTGGGACATATGGAATTCTCATGAACAAAACACATAAAAAATCATGTGAAACGGTAGAGCGAAGAGGGAGAACGGTTGGTGAGATGATCGCAAGCACTGTTCATGACTGGTCGGACTCTTCCCCAAGGTAGGAGCCGACTCTAGAGCTGTCAGATCAGAAATTGAACGGTCCAAATCGAGCGTTTAATCAAAACAGAAACCAAGGCATGTGACAGTGTGACAAAATCAAATTAATTTAATAAAGTGAAATTATATTTAATTTCCTTTTTCTCTTTCTTCTTTCAAGGGTTCAAACATTATCCAAATTAAGTGAAATTTTACACATAGTCCAATTAAGTCATGTAGATTCCGATTATGCAATTAGATTTTCCTTTTAAAGATTTTGATGCATTATTTAATCAAATCTTAGTTTCTCTTTCCTCATGCATTTAATGGCATTAGAATTATCCAAATTTGGTGAAACTTTATCCATAAGCTATCTTTGATGTGTTGAATATGAATTTACTCTTATTTTTGTCTTTTGGAGTTATTTATCTTTATTATTCCACTTAAATGGGTTTTCACGTTTTCTCTGTCCTAAACTCACTTTTATATTCAAGATTGTCCAAATTAGATGAAAATTGACACATAGGCTATTTTTAGTGTGTATATTATGAATTGAAGTTTATTTTCACCTTTGTGGTTCCTTTTTATGAGATATTTCATATTTGACATTTATGGCCCTTTATTACATTAGTAGTCTCATGTATCCTTATTTTTATTGTTATTCCTATAATTATGTTCCAAAACTTCATATTACTCTCCTAAGAGTTATGTGTGGTTATTTTGCATGAATCATTATGATATATCTTTTGGGTTTTAGGGGAGGCAGAGAAGGCAGCGGAAACAAAAAATTTCTCCTCCCCAAACCCAAAACAAGGAAACGTGTCAATGTCTATACAATAGGAAAGGATGGTTTGTGGAATCATACCTTGTCCCGAGGCTTGCTCGGTGACAATACCTCGTGGATTGCGCGGTCTTCACCTCCGGTCTTGGGCGGTGTCTGTGCAGCTCCTGGTCGCACCGGGACTGACGACTCCTGGTCTCACCGAGACTGTCGGGATTGACAGTTGTCCTCCGAGCGACAGAAATCTCCCGCCTCTGAAGTAGTCCATACGGACCACCTGGAACTCCATTCTCCTTGTCTCACAAGGAATTGGAAGGAGTCACACCCTCATGTCAGCGTACTAGTCACCGACACACTCTCCTGCCACTAGGGCTGAGCATTGGTCCAGAACCGGACCAGACCGGACCAAACCAGATCGGACCGCGGACAGGATTTCGACAAATATATGGACCGCATACCGGACCGTTTTGAGGTAGGACTGGACCGTTTTGTGCTAGGACCGGACCGGACCGCTTGGACCGTAATCAGTGTTTTTTACATGTTTTACAACTTATTTAATTGTACAAAGTTGATAATCTTAGCCACTTCTAACAATTATATAACTTTAGTATCAAACATTTATACTAGTAGTGCTTATATATGTACTTTATTTATAGTTATTATAGAATACACCTTCAAATATACATGAATTTTATATAAAAGTCGGTCTGCGGTCCGTACCGGACCGGACCGAAGACCGAACTCATCAAAATTCTCGGACCGCGGACCGGACCGAACTCAAAATGGACCGGACCGGACCTGACCAAATTGAGCAGTCCGGTCCGGTTTTGCGGTCTGGACCATTATTTTCTCACCCCTACCTACCACCAGTCGCTTTCTACAGTTGTCTTTCCCTTGTTGTGCCTCCCTTATCGGGTAGCACTTGCTCGAGCTCTCTCGGTTACCAAAACCAGAGAGAACGACAACTTTACAGAGCAACTGGTTGCACTGTGTTGTACTTTGAGAAGCCCCCAATACCCCTATATATAGGAGGGTCATGGTACAGGGTTCTCTATCTCGCGCAATGCGGAACTAAAGCAGGAGTAGAAGGATTCGAGATTTTCCACAAAAACAACCAACTGCGCAACCTGAACCGATCGTTTCATTTCTAAAACGGTCAGTTGGGGACCTGAGCCGGTCAGTTGACACCTCAACCGATCGGTTGGGACCCATGAAACGGTCGGTTCACTTCTGAACCGGTCGGTTCGTGGTCCTGGTCAGTTCCCGATTGACTTTTCCTCTTTTGTTTCTAATTGGTATCAAATACCAATCCTTGTTCCAATCAAATTGGGCAAGTGAAACGAAAGAAAATTTCTCACCAATCCTACTTTCCAACTTGCTCAGTTGCAACAGTTGAACCGATCATTTCAACACTTGAAGCAATCGTTTCACCCTGTCCATGAGCCGATCGACTCACCACCTGAGCCAATCGGTTCACCAAGCTGAGCCGATCGGTTCATCACATGAGCCGATCAGTTGGGAGTGCAGATTGTGCAGAAACAGTCAATTGCAGTTTCAATCAATCCTATACTCTAATCAATCAGTCCAACACCTTGAACATTATGATACTGAGCTATCAATTGATTGAGTGTTTAATTGAACTACTAAACTCCTTTAGTAATCAATCTAAACATTGTTTGTGGACAAAACTCCTCTTCTAGGTTAAATCCTATGTGTGTGACCTTGCAGGTCCATTTCACGTTGGTAGTGAAAGTCCATAACACTTATGACTTCACAAGCAAAGAGTGGTGCCTAGTCACACATCAATGCTACCCAAGTGAAATAGAAAGTTGGAGAACAACATTCAATCCTACAATCTGTGAATGGTGTTACAGTGAATGTATAATTCCTTTGTCATTGATATCCCGAATGAACTCGAGGCATGGAACAATCATCCTGTCAACGTTCATTCACTTTCTTGATCTTAGAGTAGATTGGAAGAGATATGTATGACATCAATATCACATACTGATTCACACATGCGTGCATTCCTTTCTCAATCCTACTCATCAAGTGGCCATGGATATCAAACTCCCTCAGGAGGGACAAATCCCATATCTATCACTCACCCCTCAAAAGCCCCATGTGTCAAAGCCACCCAATCATCACCTTTATAACAACCCATGTTTCAGGACTGCGTTTGATGATGTCAAAGTGTTCCCAACGACATGTGTTGAGTGTAGTGATTTTAGGTCAAAGAATCACACTCACCACCATCATTGTGAGTACTGACTGTGACTACCATGTCATGGTTCCATGTGTCAAACGCACGGTGGGTCTGTCCGGTATACTTGTTCTCTAACAAGTACCTATGTGTTTGGTTTGATATCTCTATATCATGACTAATGAGATTTTGTCATCAACCAACACCACAATCTAGTCTTGTGTGTCATTGCTGTCTATCTACCTTCCACAATGACATCCGACTAGGGACATAATGAGAATGTACAAACTCTTAGCATCCGTATGATCTCATCATTCAGGTCCTCAACCTGAAAGCATACGACATTGAGTACTGTCATTCTCTAGACATTCAATCTGTTCAATCACTATCTCTTATGACTGAACCAGAAAGAATTGGAAGCTTGCCTTTGATGTTTATCAAATCAATCTTAATGTATCCCACCAATCATCCCATGATTGGCTCTCAGGGCATACATACCAACAGACTCCCACTTGCACTGCGAGCCAATCACCCTTGAATCATATTCATAGTGATCTTCAAATATGTCCCACATGTTACTATGCTCTAGTGACAACATAGTGAGTAATGGAAACACCTTGCCAAAGTTAGTATAAATTGCATGTCTCACATCTCTTCGTTGTACGTCATACATATGAGATGGAGCTGTCGTAATATGCGATCCAATATTCCTTTGCTAACCTTTAGCCACATTGCATGATCAAGGATTCCATACTTGTCATCAATGACCAGAATATCTCTAAGTTCACTTCATGAACTTCCAGATCCATATAGTATCCACTGTTGTTCTCTAACGCATAGATACTCGGAATTTATTTTTAAAAGGTTTTATTGGAACACTTCCAATTATCAACACACTTTCACTTTTATATATATCCTATATATATATATATATTGTGATTAATTTTCTGTCCTTTCAGAAGTTCGCATCAATGTAACTCTTTACATTGAACTCTTCCTTATCTCCATAGAACTAGTACTTCTCAAGTACTTCTCAAGTACTTATCAAGTTCTCATGGTATTCCAGTAACCCTTACTGGAAGTAGACAGACATCCACTCGTCATGTCCTACATACGAGTTATCAAGATGAGCACATAATATTGCCATGTCATACATACAAGATGATGAATGCATTTTGTTCTTGCCATGCAAGATAATGGGATGATTACATACATGATAGATCCACATCTATTCTTAGTGTTCCCATTCTTCATAAGAATTGGATACTTGGCCTTGGGATACTAACTCCATGTAACATGGACAAGTTTTCTCCCACTGAATCTGTGCATACTGAACTCTTCAGTATAGATTGCCAATGTATGCTTTCTCTTTTCCAGGTCAAGAGGTTTTCGAGAACTATCTCTATAGATCTCTATTCCTATCACATAGGAAACATCTCTATCTTCCTTAAAAATAATTTCCACTTTTGGATTTCCATTCTAGAACATTTCCATTTCACATCAACATGTGGAATGTGAATACGCTCCCACTAAATCACAGATCCTTCTTTATCTTTGACATATCAGTCAAACCCTTTGACTATATCATCAAAGTAAAGATCCAAATATGAGTTGCTTGTACTCAATCAATCACATTTATTAGTCCATTGTAACTTATAGACTTCATTTGCATTAGTGGATTCATAAACCTTATAGGTTGTGTCACATACACATCCTTGTTTTATTCCTCAAAGGAATGCGGTTTTAGTATCCATATGCCAAATGTCTTAGTCTTTAAGTTGCAATCAACAAGCATCATCCTTCTCAAAATGTTATCCATGTGTCTTAACACTTAAGATTCATTTGCACTTATGGATTTCATCCAATGGGTGCTACCATCAAGGTCATACCTTATGGTTCACATGGATGTCATTCAGGATGTAATGGTCATAAACCATAACTCAAAATTTGGTTCCTCATATTCATCTAGATAGTTGACTCATCACATGAACAAATCATCACATAGATAATTGAGGTGTAAGGATATAAGAATTCACAACCCTTGTGATTCTTAATTTCTTTTATTAGTGAGGGGTATTCTTTTATTAAGAAGAATTCAGTTATTTGATAATCATTCTCTAACTCCTTAGAGTATGATTCCTTCTTGATTTAGACATCACCATGCCTTAATCATGAGTTCACTATGATACACTATCATAATCACTCATAAGGATCTCAAACATTTGGTCCAAGTGTTTCATTCATTGATCTCATCAAGTATTAACACTTTACCAAATTTATACTTCATCTATGATAATCTTGAACACTTCAAGATATTCATATTGGTATTTCTCTAAACACCATTTGAAGTATTAGCATTTGTTCCAATAGGTATGTAAATACATCACATGTATTATACCTAATAGGACAATCATTCTCCCACTACCATTAGTGAAGATTGATTAATCATGTCTAAGATATTCATGTCTCTTACTGGTTCTCTAACCAAAAGAGTCTAGATTTATCCATCACATGGAAACTAGAAATGAATTTCTCATGATTGATGCTAATTTGATTGTTTGAATTATCTATAACTTTTAGGTATCATTTTATCTTATGCATATCAAATACCACAAGATAAACAAGGCATTGCCACAAATATCATATCTTTAGAAATTGAAACATCTCTTTATTGATTGCCATCATTGTCATACAATATGGAAAAATAAAGTGTTTCTATCTATTGGCAAATATGATTTCTCAACTCTATTTCGTGCCCTTTAGGCAGAAATAAACTGAAAGGTACTCCTATCTATGGCAGCAACATTTGCGCCAATGATGGGTACTCCTTTCTTGGTCCTTTCACAAAGGCCATCACTTCTTTGTGGATATTGCATATCGTATATGACATATCCATATCTTGGTATCATATACCTCAGATAAAGAAGCGATTCATTTCATGATACCTTAGGTGGAGATCTCCATCCCCTCCTTCATCCTTTTTTTTGTTCTTCCAGATATAGAGGGCAATTCCCTCATACACCCTTTCCCCACGTGCCTTGAGGTTGAAGACGGCTTGGGCTGCTGGCTAGCATCGGAACACTTCTTTGCTTTGCCCTTGCCCTTGCCCTTAAGACTTACCTTTCATTGATCTCATCAAAGATTAGGGTTAGTCTTTCTTCATATTTGCCTCTACTGTCCTCAACATGTCCAACAACTTTGTCAACGCTTGTCAAAGTTGTTCATGTTGTAGTTTATCATGAACTGTATGATTCTCGCAACATTTGCAGTATCATACCAATAGCCAACTCTTGGCTCAGAGGGAATCATTCTTAGTCAGGTCTTTCCACATACCCAATCATATTGAGTGTGTGAATACCTTACTAGATCTCCTTCTATCATTACATACTAGGACAATGTCTTGGAGACATCATATGTCTCATGTTGTCTCTGCAACTCATAGTTTAGAGAACACAACATCAAGCACTCCTCATCAATGTCATCCTTGGTATGCTTCCATAAGCATACTTTCAGCCATTGATGTGGTGGGATCGAGTTCATCTGGTTCTGGTATAACTAGGACTTAGAGATTTCACTCTTTGGTTGAGAACACTTCTCAATGTCCTAACCAGTCGTGGAAAAATTCCCAATTAATTTGTCCTTTTCAAGGACCGATCGCAAAGAAAAGTGATTGTTGTTTGTTGTCATTTGTACTACAAAAGGAAATATGCAATTTTAGTTCAAAAACTCATTTTTGACTTATTTGATTGATTTGAAAAGTTGACGATATAATTAGGCCTTTAATTAATTATCGCTCCCACTATTTTACTTCAAATTGATAGCCCTCACCATCAATTCAGAATATTGCAACGTACAACCTTCTAGTGGGCAAGATCCATATTTCATCAAGTCATGAGTCAGCTTTGGCTGATCGCCCACAATCTTGACTATTTAGGTAGGCCATCATGCCAATTGCATCATATGCAACTCTTAATGAATGAACACGTACAACACCTTGCCATGAACATTCCTTGCCTCTGGGCTTAGACGCTCTAAGAATCACCAGTTAAGTCTAACCCAAAAGCCGACACGGTAAACATGCACCCTGCTTTGGCAGAACCTACATGTCTACCCTTCACACTTCCACAAGATAGACGGCGCACCACGCTTTGGCGTAACCTACGCTTGGTCGATCGAGTTTTTCATGTGTGCTTCTAATGTAAGGCATATAAGACTTAATATTTTAATGAGAGATTTGGTTTTTATATACATATACATATCCAATCACCACAATACATAGTACGTATCATATACATGCTATATCCCACAGAAAATATGCAAAACGATAAAAGCGATGATTATGGCCATCCTAATGTGATTCCTCGAGCCAAGAGGAATCACGGTCATCTAGGTCTACATCACATGCAACATGTATAAGATGAACTCTGTGCTTTGCCTTTCTGGGTTTGATCAACTCATCACATGACTGATCAGCTCGCCATCAGGCCGTAATCTCACTCACGCGCATGCCAGGATCAACTTCCCGACAAGTCACCCATCCTAGTACTACTCCAAGCTGAGCACGCTTAACTATGGAGTTCTTAGTGATGGGCTCTCGGAAAAGGAGGTGCACCTTGGTGATATGGGTAGTCTAATCATTCCTTTTAAGAGTGTTTTATTTGAGGCCTCAAATCCTAGGATGTTACAATCTTCCCCACTTAGACTCTTGACATCCTCGTCAAGGCTCAACATTAAGGCCTCATAATCTCTTCCCCATTTCAGTGCAGACCCACAATGGCCCATGGACACCCAACTCCCGATCACAGAATACCAGCGCAAGGGTGGCTACGTCAATCATGGACAACCCTTTCCTACATGCCTGGACGACACAGCTCAAGACTGGCATGTCATGTCCATGTGGGCCCACCTACTGGATGGGAATTGGCTCTGATACCATTTGTAAAGCCTGGGCCCACTACCTAAGGCTCTAGTAGAGTTTCAAGAACGACGACTGGCCCCACAAACACCACTAGCCTTAACTACGCGCTTTAATCTCACTCACGCGCATGCCAAGATCAACTTCCCAACAGGTAACCCATCCTAGTACTACTCCAAGCTGAGCACGCTTAACTATGGAGTTCTTAGTGATGGGCTCCCAAAAAAGGAGGTGCACCTTGGTGATATGGGTAGTCCATTCATTCCTTTTAAGAGTGTTTTATCCCAGGCCTCAAATCCTAGGATGTTACATTCTCCCTGGGGAATGTGTTACTCTCCCCAATATAGAATATTTGTAGGTGATTGGAATGTGTTACTCTCCCTCACCTATTGGTTGAGATTAGGTAGGTGCCTCAACCCTACATAGTTTAGATAGTCAATATTAATCATGCATGCAACCTTTTTACTATATTTTTTATGGAAAGCATCTATTTATTTAGGCCTCATACTCTTGACTATCTTCATCTTATGATGAAATTTTAGACTTATTTCCTTATAGTTTTCATATCTTTTGTTCTTGTTCATTTTCCTCTGACACATACCTTGTTTTTATTTCCCTTTTGTTGGGTGCTTTCCCAACCACCCAGGGTTAGATCAAGGTGTTGAACAAGACCAAGAGGACCAAGTTCAGGAGCATTAGATTCAAGTTTTGCTATCAAGGATGACTAGGTTTCTTATTGCTAGATCCCATAGTTTCTTTCTATTCTTTTTCTTTTCAAAGAAACTCAGGTAGTGAACAAGAGTTCAAAAAGCAATGTAATAACTTAGTTTCTTTTCACTGCTATTGACATTTCATATGTATCTCAATCATGCTTATTTACTTAGATTATTATACATGTATTTCACATTGTCTATTTTTCTTAGAAAAGTGGATGTTTTGTATTTCCTTTAAATTTTAGTAAGGAGATGATCTCGCCTATTTACACTTTTAATGATTTTATGACTTGTAATTAAGCTTAGAAAAATTAGGAGCACTTAAATCGAATATTTAAGCACTTTAATGACATTCTCCAAAATTCACTACAGGTTATTTTTTGGTCGAGTTACAAACTCGTCTGATCCCTTGATGGATCTTGAAAATGTCATGGTTCGATCGAGTTGCATACTCACAGAACTCGTCTGATCCCTGCATTGGGAAAAATTAATTTAAGTGATTGGCCAAGTTTCATCCAGTATAAATTTGAACAATTGTTCAAATATACTTTGTCATATAGTGCAATCGGTCAAGTTACCTTTACTAATCGCACTATATAGAAAAGTGTATAAAAGTATTTCTAACCGTTGGAGTGTTGGAAAACTCAAAAATATATCTATTGCAACACCCCAAATGACTAGTTTTCATCCTTAAGTGTTCCATCCCCAACTATAAATAGGACCCATTGGGCTTCAGCCCATGGTTATCCAAGCACTATGACGGTCCCTATTCTATAGTTGAGTGCATCCTACAACCTCCTCCTCTCTCTCTAAGCTTAATCACTTGCATCATCTATTGGAGTGAGTAGGAGACTTGTAAGATATCTACTCCTACATGTATATCTTGTGAGGCTCTCATTTCCACCACCTCTCAATCTCTCATTAAACCATTAAGATGGAGGTTCTCTCTCTTAGCTAAGAGAGGTGAAGAAGAATAAGGGAAGGAGTCCCTTGGTGAAGAAGAAGAAGAAGGCAAGGCTGAAGACTTGGAGCAAGAGTGGGTAAGCCCTAGTAAAGGCAGATGTCTTCTTGCTCAAGTGGGTAAGTCCTTGGTGAAAGCTTCTCCTTGGCGAAGGTGAAGTCAAAGGCTGAAGATCCAAGAAGATTGGGTAATTCCTTCAAGGTCAAAGACTTGTGCAAGAGTGGGTAAGTCCTTGGTGAAGTCAGCAAACTCCTTGCAAAGGGGGTATGTCCTTGAGTAGGTTGAAGAATCTTGGCTTGGATAGGTAAGTCCTTTGGAAGGTCATGTATTGCAAGTCTTATGATGGAATATAAGAGTACAATGGTTGAGACATCCTAGAGGTTGACCTCTCTAGGTAGTGGACTGACATACTTCTAGTTTGGAGCATGGAATTACTATACATAGCTTGTTAATTGGTGCATGTTCAATCTCTCTCATCCTTGCTATGTATGTTTAGTTACTGAAATTTCCCATATTAGCAACCTTATCTTGTGATTTGTCTTGAAGGTCTAATGAATATTTTTTAAGTGTATTCAGCTCTATTCACCCACCCCTAGAGCACACAATCACCCATCCTAGGATCCAACAAGAAGCACTAAAAGGATCAGTTCCTTAGTTATGTTAATAAGGAAGAGTTGGTTGTAAAGGGTTACATTGATGCAAGCTTCCAAAATGACAAATAAAATTAATGATCACAATCTAAATTTGTATTTGACCTTAAAGTAGAACTATAGGCTAAAAAAGTTCTGAGAAAGAGATTGTTTCTAATTAATCTACAATAGAATCTGATTATCTTGGTGTTATGAACACAACAGAGGATATTGTATGTATCTATAAATTCATATAGATGAACTTATGGAAGGTTCCAACCATTGATGACACAGTAGAAATACTATGACAAAATGGAGATACTTATTAGGAAAGGAATATCATATAGCATACTAGGGCTATTCCATCTCATGCGAGAAGTCACACGGCAAGGAGATGTGAAACCTTGCAAAATACCGACTTAAAGCAAACGTTGCTAACCCGTTGTAAAATTGCTTGTGTAGCAAAAACATGATGGACATGTTAATGATCACTTGAATTAAGATTCATAAGTGATTGGTTCTAAGTACAAGTGGGAGTCTGCTGGTATGTATGCCCATAGAGCCAATCATATGATGATTGTAATAGGGCATCATATACTTGATATGATAAGTATAAAGGTAATTTCATTTATTATGTTTGTTTCAATCATGAGATGATGACACAAACATAGTAGATGTCTAAAGAATGACACATATGTCTTTGGATTGAGGACCTGAATAATGAGATCATATGTATGATAAGCGTACATACATTCTTGTTATGTCCCTAGTCGAATATTATTGTGGAAGCAAAATAGACAATAGCAATACATAAGACTAGAGTGTGTGTTGACTGATGAGAGAGTCTCATTAGTCATGATATGTGATATCAAGTCAAACACACATGTACATGTTACAGAACAGTGTATTAGACAGATCCACCTTGAGAGTGATACACGAATACCATGGAATGGTAGTCAAAATTAGCTCTCATAGTGATAGTGGTGATTGTGGTTCTTAGACTTGAAGTCACGACAATCATCACATGTCATTCAATGTATTTTGACATCATCTGGCATGACCTTGAATAAGGTTTCCATAAACGTGGTGCTTGGGTACATTGTGACTCATGGGGATTGAGTGTGAGTGATGTATATGTGATTTGTCCCTCCTACACGAGTTTGATATCCTGGACACTTGATAAGTGAAACTGAGAAATGTATGTCCATACTCATGTGACTCAATATTTGATATGTGAGCTCACATGCATCTCATACAATTTTCTCTAGTTCAAGGAACATCGGTTGAGCATTGAGAGGATGACAATTCCATGCCTTGAGTTCAATCTGAATATTAGAGACAAAAGAACTATACGATCAATGTAACACCAATCACTGGTTGTATTGTTCTATACTTTCCAATTAGTTGGGTAGCAATGATGTGTTGCTAGATACCGCTCATTGCTTGTGATGTCACAAATTGGTTATGGACATTCACTGCCAACATAACTTGGGACCTATAGGGTCACACACATAGGATGCACCTGGAATAGGAGTTTATTCATGAATGATGTTTAACTTGATTAGTAAAGTGTTTAGGTATTCAATTTAAACAACAATGGCTAGAAGTTGGTTGACTGACTGTGATTCGATGAGTTCAAGTGTTGGATCGATTGTTCAAGTGTCATGTCAATTTAAACTATGTTATCTGGACACTGCATGAACTCGGGCATGAACTGACTGGCTCACTTGGTGAACCGACCAGTTTAGGGTTTGAAATGACCGTTTTAAGTGTTAAACTACTTAGTTCAATGATCAATATGATTGGATCAAAGAATGATGTTGATGTCATGTTGTGCATTAATCATAGCATCAAAAACCAATATGTTTGTGAATAGGAAACAAAGTGAACTGATCGATTCAAGTGTTGGAATGATCGTTTCACTTGTGAAATGAACATGTCACTTATGAACAACTGGTTCAGTTGTGAACTGACCGGTTCAACATCCAAAACTTCTAGAAAATTCATGAAATTTCTTCTCTTCGACTCCCAAATGAACATAAACCATGACCCTAGAAATCCTATATAGGGGGGGGGGCAGTCTAGGCTTTCAAAGACACAACAATAAGCTCTAGTTGTGGTAACTAGAGAGCCTGAGACAGTCCTACCTATAAAAGGAAAGGACAACAAGGGATATACAACATGGGAGTGCAAATTAACCCTATCAGGTTGACGTTCGAAGGGACAAATCCTTCTCATTGGCTTTGGTAGCGCAACGTGGAGTTCTCGATCGTCCACATAGACTACATAGATGCATGGAGGATTTTGCCACCCTCTAGGAGGACAACAACCACCTCCATTTGTAGTGGTGCATCAGAAGGCCGCCATTGCCAGTTGTCCGTGTATGCCTTGTAAAGAGTGCACATCACCGCTGCAAGAGTAGTTGTTAGACTTGCTTTAGAACCAGGTATATCTCTTGCTATCCTCATTCCTATATACATTATTGTTGTCACAATCTGCTAGTTTGGGAATCGGTCATTAAATTTTTTGTTTCCACTGTCTTATATGTTGTCCTAATTTCCCGACAAGTGAAGCTCAAAACCTTAATAGGATAGCTAATGATTCCGTAATGAATGAATGGGGTTTTCCTAGTGAAAGTTTCCCTACTCATTACTCCTGGGTTAGTCCACACAAAGATTGGTCTTACTTCTTGTTGAGAGATGAGGTGTGGATAGATGCATTGAGTTTCAACTTATTTCAACTCTCCCGTCACTCACATTATAGGTTAACCCCAATAAATATTGTGTTATGCAGAATTTACCTAGATATAAGTGTCAAGAAATCACTGTTGGTGAGGATCGAATCGAATTCACCTCCAGAGACTCAAACTTTCAGAAGTCCTCTTCTGATAGCGATCATGGGGTTTATCCTTGATTATGTCACAACTATGAAGATTTTGAGGCATTTTTTATTAAGGTTGGCTTTTTCTAATAGTTAATTACTATATTGGCAAACCATTGGCTCCTCAGGATAAATGTCATGATGATTCCATCCTAGGCTCTAGATTCTACTTTGACCATTCTATTTCAGGGTGTACGGGGAGACGCGTCTAGGTACTTAAGTTGATTTTAAGTGCATTTTGGAGGGGTGGAAGTTTTTGGCTTCCGTAAATGGCTCTTTGCTAGATGCTTGCAGCTTGCTTGTCAACAATATTAGCGCTTGACACACCTAGCATTTTTGTGGTAAAGATGAATATCTCCATCCGTATCCTTTAGAGACAGGCCACCACTTCTGTAGACGTCATGGACAATGTAGGTACCTCCGATTTAGGCTTGAAATTTCCTCTAGAGTTATCATTTTGGATGAGGCATAGTATCGGGTCAACTTTTGGCAATTGTTGGTATAGACCCTCTTGTTGAACGCTTGACTGTCCTTGCTTGATAACATTTTATATGATGTAGAGATCTTGTTCATGTTCTTCAAGTGTATTGAGGAAGCCACTCTGCCTCAAAAATATCAACTTCCTATAGTGTGTGGAGTGAAGGGACATGGACCTACATAGGCAAGATTGCCTCCATCCCATATACCATTCAATATGGCGTAGATCATGTGGAAGTTCTGATAAAAGTTTGATAAGTCCAGAAGGACGTTGGAAGGTATTCATTTCAGTTAATATTGGAGCTTATTATCTTCTTCAGTATTCTTATCTGGTTCTTGTGGGTAGCTTCTACAAATCCATTCATTTGGGACCAGTAGGGTGATGTCTGGTGGTATTTGATTAGAGATTAAACACTCTTTGACAGTTTTAGCTATGAAGTTTGTACTATTTT
Organism: Alisma plantago-aquatica; assembly: GCA_963693085.1. Lineage (NCBI taxonomy): Eukaryota > Viridiplantae > Streptophyta > Magnoliopsida > Alismatales > Alismataceae > Alisma > Alisma plantago-aquatica. The sequence continues at coordinate 1,130,915,830 of OY856413.1, read as the reverse complement.
TGGAGACGATCTCATGCAGTATCTCATACCTTCTTATGATGTTGTTCTAGAAGAACTTAATTGATATGACTTATAACCTCTTTGTTAAGTTGTCTATCACAACCAGAATGAAATGATTCCCATGTTATGCCTTAGGAGTAATCTTCTTGATTACATTGATTTCTAAGGCAGAAAATGGCCAAGCATGATCATGTTGTATAGTTGATTAGCAGATGCATGAATGTAGTCATCGTGGATCTAACAAACTCAACATCTGTGAACATACTGGTAACAACCTATTTCCATGGTGTTCCATTAGTACCCAAAATGTTATATCTTATTTGCTAGCATGACTCCACTCATATGTGTACTGTACTGTACAATCCTCCATTAACTTCCTTCATGAGGGTTTATACTTCTGTCTTATCAACACATCGAAGGAGAGTATGGTTGTAGGATCTATGATACATGTGCCCTGCCCCTACGATGTATTGCATGCCTTGTCGCTTGAGCACATGTTGTTCTCTATGGGAGAGGCCTTCAAGGGTGGCTTGAATTTCTAGATATACTTTGATGTCGTGAAACCAAGTGTTTCTTTACTACAAATTGCATTGTTGATGATCGTGCAGTAGGCAAATTGAGAGAGTATAGTCCTTAAAATGACAAGGTATGGTCCCCTTGGATGTCTATCAAGGAAGTGAGGGTGTCCAGAGCAATGTTTTAAGAACCAGATCAGTGAGTCGACCGGTGTTGAGTTAGATCCGGTTGAGCCAGGTTTAACAAGAGTGGTTGAACCGATTGGACCAGAAATGAAGTCAGTATGACGTCAAAAAAATTTGGACCAAAAAAACTGAACCGGTCACCAAAGTATAAGGCAATTAGCGGTTGGACCAGTCAAACCAGTTGAATCGGGCACACTATATACATATATATATATTTGTGTACATATTTATGCACATATATTAATATATATGCATATACATATATAAATATATAATTATATATATACACATATATGTATATATAGATATATATAGATTTTTAATCGTATTTATATGTGTATAATTGTATATATGTATGTATATATATCATATAGATATATGTATATATTTATATGTATATGTATGTAGATATATATACACATATACATACATATATATACATATAATTACACACACACACACACACACACACACACACACATATATATATATATATATATATATATATATATATATATATATATATATATCACATACTTCCTCCTCCAACTAAACAAGTAAAACATTTTCTCTCTTTTGTGTAATCAGAATATGGTATCGATTATGTGGTCACAACTTTATTTTTGTATAAAACATTTTATTTGAACTACTGGTTTGATCTGGTTTGGTTCGTTCAATTGGTTGGACCATTTAGACCGTGTTTTTGACCAGTTGGACCGAAAAAGAACACTTAACTGATTTTTTAGGCTTCCAGACCAGTTGGACACCAGTTTACTGGTCTGCCCGGTCGGACTGGCCAGTTCGGTTTAATTTTGAAACACTAGTCCAGAGCATCAATGAATGCATTGTGTTATCATCTAATGAAGTGAAAGGAAATATGTTCAAAATCTAAAGCTATGGAACACATGTGTTCTTTTTAAGGAACAAACTTCTTATATCACATCTTCCAACTATTTTGGACCACATAAATCACGAGAAGAGAGTCCCCATATTGTGTGCCCCTTGCTTATGGAAAGTTGAAATCCCAATATGCAAGCTTCACACTCAGCCACATTGTTGGTGGTATTGAACTCCAACCATCTTGCTACTGGCAATTGTTCCCCTTGGGAATTTTGAAGGATCACTCTTATACTGGCTCCTTTGTGATTGACTGCCCCCTCAAAGAAGATCATCAATGTATTGAAATTTAGAAGGATAACCATGTCGGGTAGGGTAATCATCTCTAGGCCTTCATCTGGGAATTTGTACTATGTATCACTTCTTTTGGAGAGGGAAAACTTCTAATTGGTTGGCCAAATCTTGTACTTTGACTTCCTTCATTAGTAGATGTGATGTTAAATTCTGATAACATTACCTTCCACTTGGCACATCATCCAATGAGGGTAGGACGAACACACATGTAGTGGAGTGGGTCATGCTTTACAATCAGTTGTAGATGAAATGTCATCAAATAATGAGACAACTTCTAGGTTGCCTGTATCAAATCCAGATAATGCTTCTCAATTGTAGTGTAGCGAGAGGTGCAAGATGTAGGTTTGTGGTTACCGACTGCTGTGTTTGGAAGTCTATGGTGTGCTCTATAGGATGATGGCAGCTAGATTGGAGTTCTGTTATTCTGCAGATGGTTGATTCTGATTGTTCTTCAATTCAGTGCAGTCCAAGCAATAGACTCAGTGTGGATATGATTGTCTACGCTCGCTGGCTGTGCCTGCACACTTTGTGGGTGGATGTCTTGATAGTGCAGCTCCTCAGATCAGTTGATTGTGGACTTTCCATCCCCTGTTTGTGATGCTTCCTTCACTGGCTTGGGTCTCCCCCTGTCTTTTAGTTCCCGTTGTAATGATCTACTTATTCAGATCAGTGTTGTGGATAGGTGCACTTTCATGGTGTATGTAGGAGTCTAGTTTGGATGTGGCAACCATGCTTCTCCCAACATTTCAGAGTTTTGCTTCTTTGAAGTTGTCATGACCAGGCGGGGATTACATTTCATTGCAGCTCTAAGATCGAGACACAAAGGCAGCTGGGAGTTCGTTTGCTTACTGTGTCTGCACACATTATGAGGAGGCTTCATGGATAGTGCAGCTCCTCAGTCTGGCTTGCGGCATTGCTAGTTTTCCCTAGTGCCTTGTGCTTGTTCTCTTTGTTTGTTTTTCCCTTCCTTGTCTCTTAGGATTCTTTGTAATGATCTATATGTCTAGATCATAGATCTTCTTTCTAGTAATCCTCTTGGATTAAGAGGTGCTCCCTGTGTATCTAAAGTTTGGTTTCATATTATAGTAACACGCGCTTTCTCGACCAAAAAAAATATGTAGTGTAGCGGGCTTCTGTGTCATTGAACTTCTTGGAGATGTAGTAGACAATGTTCTCATCATTGGTCATTGATTGACTTAAGACTCCTTAAGTCGATGTTTCATAGACAGATAACCAAAGGGCAACATGGTATTTTGGTACTATCGACTTCAATACTAGTGGATTTGTGAGGTAGTCTTTAAGCTTCTGGAGTGCCTCCTTGCATTGTTTGTTCCATATGGAGTCAATTCTTCTTGATTAGCTTGAATATGGGATCACATATATGTGTAAGCTCGGTGATGAAGTGGTTGATGTATTGAAGGCGACTGAGAAGACCTCATATCTTCTTTTTAGTTATGGGGGAGAGAATTTCCCATATAACTCAAGCCTTCTCGAAGGTGGCCTTGATTCATATCTAACTAACGATGAACTCGTGTAGGTTACCAGATGTAATCCAACGGTGCACCTTGCTAGATTTAGACACAAAGAGAGTTGTTATAGTCACTGAAACAACTTTTCAAGATTAGTAATGTGGTCTTTTGGATTTTTTAGGTTTTACGATCATGTCATCCACATAAACCTCCACCTCCTTATACATCATATCATGTAATAGAGAGACCATCACCCTTTGATATATATCCCAACATTTTTAGACCAAATAGCATGACCTAGTAGTAGAATACTCCCACTTTGTTGTGAAGGATGTATTCTCTTTATCTTCCTTAATCATTTTAATATTTTTGTAACTGGAAAACCCATTCATAGAGTTGAGGAGCACATGGTCGACTATATTGTCAATGAGTACGTCAATATGTGGAAGTAGAAAGTCATCTATAGGGGATGTCTTGTTGAGATATAATAGTCCATACACATTTTTACTTTTCCATCCTTATTTTGTACTTGTAGAATGTTGGCAAGCCATGTAGGGTAGTTGGCTGACTCTAGAGAACCCACGCTATATTGCTTTCAAACTTCTTCCCTGATCTTAAGTCTCCACTCTAGCTCCAGTCACCTAGCCTTTTGCTTGACACAAAAAATGTTGTGGATGATAGGCAGTTGGTGAATCGTGATCGCCTCGTCCAACCCAGTCATATTAGATAACTGCATGAAAACACATTGATGTAGTGGTGTTAGACTATTTTCAAATTATCTATGATACTCTAACATAGTCACACCCCTATTTTGACTTTTTTTGCATGAGGCTTGAGTCGTGACCTATCATATTTTCTCATCTTCAATATGGAAAGATTAGTGCTCATTTTTCATATATTATGGGATGGGGGCATATTCACACTTTATGTATTTATCTTTGTAAACATGTGCTACTTTAGTGTAATAATTAGCAAAATCATGGGCCCCGTTTTGCATTCAACTATTTCTCAATTTTCAAAATCTTGCAATTTTTTGAGATTTTGTAAATTTCTACGATTTGTGGCTTTAGAAAATTTTTAGAATTTGTGGGGGAGAACATAGATGTGGTAGAGCATGGCCAAGAAACCACTATGGGATATCTACCACATCAGGGTGTCATTCCTCTAATGTTTTTTTGGGTTTGGGAGGTGACCTTTTCCTCGGGAGTTGTAGTGTCCACACACCATTTTTGGACTTCATCAGTGTTCACACATGGCAAATGAGGTATTGCATGTCTTCTACAACTTTCGTGTCAAAGATGGTGTAGACACATCCTTGTATTATGTCATAGTTGTCATTATAATCATTCCACTAATGTGTTATAGTCTTCCTTCATATCTTTGAGACCTACAATCTTGGAGTCATCTTGGCTCGTACAGTCTGTGAAAATCCAAAGAAAATATTGGCCAAAAAATGGTGCTTCTATTACCTTTAGTGTTGGGTCGATGATTTTCACCTTGCCAACATGATCACCTTTGTAATGTTCCTTGTTTTCTCTAACATTGTGATGCTTTGGGCATGGTTGGTTGACTTTGGGGATAGGCATGAGATTGATTGCTTCCTCATTTGGATGGATGAATCTTGTCTTCAGACTTATGGTGGTTCTGGGTGGTCAAGATGCCCTACATGTCTTTAGTGATGAGGGCGATCTCCCTTGAGCTATTTGCAATTGTAGGGTAGGTACATGGTTGTCTTCACTGACCTCTTGCACAAGGTAAAACATTTCCATTGGGACGAGAGCCTTGACGACATCGACATCTCCTCGAATTATAGCAGCAGTGCGTGGGAACCATGGATGGGGACACTTATGTTGGTGGGTTGAGGTCCCATCTATACATTACCCTGAGTTGACACTCTTCATATAGACAAATGCATCTGTCTTATTTTCTTGTATCCCTAGTTAGCGGTAGATAGTTGTGATAGCCTCTCCTGGTTAAGTCCCTCATAGCGGGCCACAAAACCGCAAGCTTCCAATAGGGCATCCACCTCATGATATGAGTTTGTGCATAAGATGGTCCATAGAACCCTAGACCCAACCCCTTTTGTCTTCAAGATATCTGGATGATCTCTATACATCCTTGGATTCTATCTCCCAGACCTTGATTCAAACAAATGTGCATCTCATGCAACTATTGGAAAAACATTACGGGGTCGTATGGGAGATGGCGAGATTGTCTTCTTCATGGAGGCACACAACTTATATTGGTAATATGCACCATATCAAAGCAAAATTGGAGTTTGTCTTCCTCAATGTAGGCTATATATGGTAATGGTTCTATGGGCATAGACTGTGATTATTGCATATCCCAATCCATATTTGAGTCTCTATTATACTGATGAGGGAACCAACCTATTGGAATGAATCCACGACCTTCCAAGAGGAGGTTGAAGGAGGGACTCAACTCCATGACCATGAACAAAACTGCAAAAGTTTGTGGCCCAATTTGTAGCTTTAGAATGATCTCCCCTAGGGCGTCTTTAATTGTCTCATTGAAGGAGGTTGCTTTCTTTGTTACTAACTATAGGTTGGATGGATCCCTCCTTAGATTGATCAACATCTTGAGGGGGCACACATTGATGCATGCTCCATTGTTGACAAAGCTAGAAGGAATATTGAGGCCCTTGTAGATAGCCGTGATCAATATGGGCTTGTTGTGACTTCCCCTTGTGGGTATCTCATCTTTAAAAAAAGGACCAGGTGTGGGGTAGTGATTAACCTGATGGTGACAATAAGTGCTTTCAATCCTATGTCCTTGGACATGTATTCCCCTTTGAGTGTCTTCATAACTGCTTCTCTGTGTGTGTGGGATCTTTTCATCACTTCAGTTAGAGATACCTATCCTCCAAGTTCTTCTAGAAACAATATTATGTCTGAGCCTTCATGATTGATTTGCTTGTAAAGTTTGGGAGTGGGAGGCTCGGAATGGAAGCAATGTTCTCCTCTTCCTCGGGTGCAATGTAGGGATTGATACATATGTATTTACCTTTTCTCTTCCCTTATTGAGAAGTGAATATTCTCTTGTAGAGAGGGCATCCTAGTCCAATCCTCGTGTCATTGTTGTAAATCTTAGGTTTGATGTACTCAAGACACCTCCCATTACATAGTGGGGAGTAACAAACTTGACCCAACAATTTCTTGATATTATAACTATAATCTTGTTGTTCTACAATCATAACATAACCTTTTCATCAATTTATCACTCATTCTTAATTTACATCTAATAGTTTATATTTATATCTACAAATTTGTATTTAAATCCACAGTATCGGTGGTGCTACCATCTGTCTGCTCCTACCATGATGTCCTTCCATAGTGGCAAGTAGGTGCCCAGTTTAAGCACCTTGGGTTTTTCATGCTAGTTTGTTGCTCCTCTGAAAAATGTGTGTAAGATCTATCAAACCTTGAAAATAGAATTTAGATTTTGATGAATGCTTAGGGAACTGATTCCAAGTGGCTCCATGACACCCAATCGGCCAATCGCTTCTAGCTCATGGTGGCCTTGCTGGAACAACCTATCTACTGCCTATTACTGACTCTAGGAGCTTGATTCCACTGATGTCTCTATCTGGATGTACATCTATCCGGCTGCAATCCATTATGATGCACTAGATGCAGTGACATCCAGACACCAGATCTTCCCAGGCTTAAAAAAGGCGTACACCCAGTAAGCTGCAAAACCCCACCCCGACAACTTCTAATTTCCAATTTCCAATTCCCAATCACATGAACAACCTTACTATTGTGGTTCTTGCATAGTGAACACGACATTTCAGTCTCCTCGCCTGCATCTGGGTTTATGATTTTCTCATTTTGGCTCAATAATTAAGGTTGCAATAGATCCAAAACACATCATTTATGGCGTCGTGATTGGTGTTATCTCTGGAGGCAATCTACACTTTCCACTCAGGTTTTCATGGAGCTCTTTGCCTCAGCGCTTCTGGTAACGACATCTTCCTCTCTTAGGATTTCATATACCTTATTAATTTTTGATCTAGAGGAAGGAGATATTCTCAGTACATTTATGCCTACAATAGGGGGGTCATGCCAAAATCAAAGACCGCTCATGACGTCATCACATATCCACTATAGGTAAGGCTAATTGTATGGTTGACTGCACGAGTGCCTCACATTTAGAGATAGAGATCTTTCACTATCCATTCCATAGTTTTCACTTTAATACAAATAGTAGAGAGAAGTAGAGCTTCACGTGTATGGTCCCTCATCTCAAGAGGCGACACCTTTGCAGTGACAAGCACAATAGAGTCTTGTAGGAAGCTATTCAGAATGACCATGATTTATTTCTTACTTTGGAGGAGACCTTAAGGTTCCTTGATCAGTGGATGTGCGATAGGTGCATAAGGATACATTCTATGAGTTGTGCATGTCACCAAGACGATGGTGCTGTTTGGGTCACTAACGGTACAAGAGAGATCCAAGGACGTATTATGCTTCTTAAAGCCCCTTCTAAAGGGTATTGAGATTCCTAATGTTACAGAGGGACTGATATTAGATACTATACTTGTAGACTGTCTGAAACGACAGTTGCCAAAATGACAAAAAAATGTTACAATTAATCAGAATTAAACATAATAACGGATTAACAAAAATCACTAAAAATTAAAACCATTTTTGCAAAGAGATCCTTGTCTAGAAAACTTTTACTGAAAGATCCAAAACTCATACATATCATAATTTACAGTGTACAACATTATTCCATCTCATCTCGAGGACATCATATAACAGTTGTTCTATCAAAACACATACTAGAGCAACATAAAACCTCGAGACATACAAGCCAAAATTTCAGATCATTCATGAAACCAATACGAACCAACTCTAAAGACATGACAATACAGAGACGACACATAGGACTTCTATCTACAAGACACGACAGACAATACACTCAACCTGAGTTGTCACTACTGCCTCAACTGTTGTTCCTCCTCTGCAAAAAGATCTTTGCCACCTCGTGCACGTCCACCTAAAAAAATGTGGATCCCACGGGGTGAGACAATTGTCTTAGCGAGAGATATAACTCTACACCAACCATATTATTATCATAGATTAATCATTTATAAACTGAGCAAAGGTTCTTTTTATATTAACAGGTAGGATAAATCATTGTATGAACATAATCAAGTAATTTCCTTTCTTAAGGAGAACATTGCATCTACCCATGGTAGAGTTATAAATCATCTATCTGCTTTGCAAGGAATGTAAAGAGCATAAATAACATCTACCAACTAAGATGTACAACTGAAGTACGCATCAATTAATGTTTTCCATATTCGATCCTTAAGAAGATATGCTACACGTCTAATTATATTTTACAATCACACTTATGCCCTGAGGAGATGAGGTATACCTCTCATACTCCAACCGACCACTGCAAAGTCAAAATCGGTACCATACAAGGTCAATGGAAGAGCCGGCTGCCATGACCTCTTCTTGTCTCGGTCAGTATGAGGCCACAAGCAGGACATCTCGTGTCACTGCTAAATAGCTTTCTAGGGTATACTAGAAACTTCGCTATAGAACTACAATGGCAACTGCACTCTCTTTGGCATCGAGAGATTTAGTGTTTATCTCACATCGATCTGGCATTCATCATCATCAGGAGATTCATGATACATCCATCCTGACATTTATAATAAACAATTGAGAGATTTAATGTTTATCTCACATCAATTCCTCCATTAGGGCGTACATATATTTTTGCCCATCACCCCCACATATTCAAAAATATGCGGTTTCCGGGTTATGCCACAAAGCAATCCGTTTCACCATTCAGCAAATTCTGACGCTGATGGATCTATGGTCACGAAACTACATGATAAGATTCCACTTGATTAATTAAGTACATTACTGTATTCTTTTAGCATCAGTCAAGTTTTCAAACATGAATTCTTATGACAAATGATACAAATAACAAGTGTAACACATCTATCAAGTACTTTTCAAACCTTTAGAACACATATAACATTTAGGATCTCAATCCCTTATCTCGTTACTGGGAATTCTCGTCCCTTAACATTATCATCATCATGATTATAGATCTGGGTATTCAAACCCTTAGTTCATCACTGGATACTATTACCACTTATCAGGTAACTATTATCTCCAGGTCCTCATACCAAGGTATACATGATACTTGTTATACAAGTATATCACATGGCGCATAAGGCCCATTAAGTATCTTGTCACCTCTTACTAGGAAACTAATTATCACATGGCTCACAAGGCCATTACACATCTTGTCACATCTCACTAGACAACAAATTATTCACATGGCTCACAAGGCCATTCCACATCTTGTAACCTCTCACTAGGCAACAACTTATTCACATGGCTCACAAGGCCATTCCACATCTTGTCACCTCTCACTAGGCAACAACTTATTCACATGGCTCACAAGGCCATTACACATCTTGTCACCTCTCACTAGGCAACACCGTATTCACATGGCTCACAAGGCCATTCATCATTATACTTTTTATACAAGTATTTAACATGCCTTACAAGGCTTATGCAATAAGAGAATTACAACCTTCCCATCATTAGGGTTAGAGTTTTCCTGTATAGCTGAATAGAGTTTCATGTTCATGTTATTAATCCAAACCCTAATTCATTGCTCCACGCATCTAGGAGCATACGTTGATATCATAAGTATTCAATCATACTTATTTATTCTCATCTTTTATCATTAAATGATAATCAACACAAAGTATGAGTTTCTCTCTCATCCTCACTAGGACATTGATTACATCATACTTCATTAACTTGGCTTAACCCGTTCTCAAGGTATATAGCCTACGCTTATCAAAGTGTATTTAACTTATTACATCTTGATGTAATAATTGACATGACACCCTTCATGTTTTACTCATCCAAGTATATTGGATTTGAGGTGCATCAAAGTGTATCAACTTTGAGGTACTGGATGTGATATTTATCATGTCTTGATGTATCACTTCCCTCATTACTTTTAACTTACTTAAGTTCATCAATTTACCTTGTATTAGGGTATTTCCCATCCTAATACTTTATGCACTAACTCATCATATTTAATTCAGTAGTGTGTTAGCCATAATTCACACACTTGAATTATCCATCTCTCATTAGGTGGTAAGAACTCATCTTATATTAAGACATTCTCCATTTAGGTGTCTCACCTATCAATATATTAGTCACACCATTGCTTAGTAATACACTCTTTACTTCTAGGAGTGTTTTACCCTTATCTTTACAAGGTGTATCGAGTTGGAGATGTGCATATGTTCATCATATCGGGTTGTAGGTGTATAGACACCACCATATCAGGTTGGGGGTGTATGAACACTCACCATATCGGGTTGTAGGTGTATAGACACCACCATATCAGGTTGGGGGTGTATGGACACTCACCATATCAGGCAAGAGGTATTTGTATGTGTTACCCATGTCGTGTATGAGGTATTAAACCATCACCATGTCAAGCTAGAGGTGCATTCAATCACCATATCAGGTGGCTCACCATCTAGGCTTGGCCATGACGGGTTAGGGTTTTCCATATCGGGCTCAACCCAATATATTCATCTCATTACCTCCTTCAAGGTTACCATCTTATCTTAAGGATGAGTAATATGTCAAAAAATTAGTTAAACTCTTCTCATCCCATTACATAAGTCGATGGGTGTGAAAAGTACCAAGCCATGTCGGGCTACACCCTCCCATGTTGGGTTATAACACCCATGTCGGGTTACACCATCCCATGTTGGGTTGCATCACCCATGTCGGGTTAGGGTTGGTCGTGACATGCACATGGTGCATGTATGTATCACCCATGCTGTTTAAGAGGTATCATCTCATCATCATGTCGGACTAGACATCAACTAGGGTTGGCCGTGACGAGCTACATGTCATCTAGGGTTGTGTATCAGGTAGATGTATTCCAAACATATCGGGTTACATCTTGTTCCATACCTCATATCGTGCAATAGGATTTACTTAAATGTTCATATCGTACACCAAATGTGTGTGCTTCCTGATACCAAGTACCAATGATATATATTATATGATCATATCGTGCAATAGCACTTGCTATTCTTTACTCATATCGGGTTTCCCAAATTAGGGTTTCATATTAGTTTACAAGTATACATTTAACCTTGTATCGTGCATGGAGTCTATACTTGACTTCCTATCGTGCAAGCATCTTATGCAAGCATCTTGTGAAAGCATATTGTGAAAGCATATCATGCAAGCATATCGTGCAAGCATATTGTGCAAGCATACCATGCAAGCATATCGTGCAAGCATCTTGTGCAAGACATATCGAGCAAGACATACCCATATCAGGTTAAAGCTACTTGTGTATATGCTTGAACCCAATATCACTTTTGCAAAGTGATACCATCTTTTTTAAGCTCTAGACATCCATTCTAACAGTTATAATTCATGATAAAAGGTCTAAGCAACTATTAGAACTCATAATTGCATCAACTATTTTAGTAAATTTCAAAATTAAAAGTAGTTCATTAAGTATAGCAATTTAGGTGAGGAATAATAACATGGTTGAGTTCAAGTTATATAACCCGCCTTAAGAACAACTTAAAAGCTCCAATATCCAAAGATCCACATTCCCAAGGCTGAGGATGAACTTCTCAATTCCTATAGATTTGAGAAATCTCCATGGATAAGCAATTGGTGAAGAGGAGAAGAAAGGTAGATCATAACCCTAATCCCATACTTTAATTCAAGCTTGAAGACGACTATGGCTTACCTTAGGGTTAAGATTTGAGCTCCTTAGCACCTTGGCCGACACCCTACCCCTATTGGGAGATATAGACTTCCTCTTGGCCGATACAACTTTGCTTGTGGCCGATATCTCACTCTTATGGCCGATATCACCCTTCTTGGCCGATATCACCTTGGTTGGCCGATATCACTTTGTCTGGGTTGATACCACCTTGTCTTGGCGATACCCCAAGCTCTATGGCTGATATCACCTTGCTTATGGACAACACAACAACTATATGGCCGATATGGGATAGAATGGAAGTGGTAATTTTCAAAAAAGTTCACTAGCAAGTGAAGAGAGGGATATTTATACTTGAAGTCCTTGAAAAAGTATGTAATGAGGTGTCTCCCTCTTAAGCTACTTATTGCCACATGTCCATGCATGCATGCATAATTATCTTGACATGCAATAAAGTTGAGAATTATCTTGTCATCAAAATTCGTCCATCACTTATCCATTTGGATAAGTCATCTAGGTTTAATCACTATTTTAAGTCAAACCGATACACTTTTTCTAAGGAAACTTGTAGGCCGTCACACCTCACCTCCTTCAGGTGCTTAGCCCGTCATGAGCAAGGCTAAATGATCACAAATCAATATCAGCCTCCCTCCATGGGTTCTTGGCTGATATGGCTACTCATATCAGGTCTACAAGCCGATACAAGTTCAAATTAGGGTTTCAATTCAACCCTTACATGGTCTTTTCATTACCAAAAGTACTATCACTTCAATGTGACTAAAACATGGCGCCCCCTTCTTTCTCTTTCCTCTAAATGATACCAAGAGGAAATATGGACACTCTAGAGGTGGTAATTTGCACATCATCACCACATTTTGGGTAAATTGTAAATTGTACCAAAATTGGTGTATTCAACACAAGTATTATTCCAACAAGTTTCAACTTGCAATTGGGGCTCTACACAAGCCACCCCTTAGCACCATTTTTTCTTTCATGATTCCAAAACATATAAGGCACATTCAACATGTGTCAATTTGCAACATAACCCCTCATATTGGGTAAATTGCACTTTTCACCCAAACTATCAAATAATGCACAAACAACTTGCAAATAAGCTCAAACTTGAAAATTAAACCCTACAAGAGTCTTAATTACTTTTCAAAATATTACATCAAGTTTGTAAACAAATTACATAAGCAAAACGTCTAGGGTTAAGCCATAACCCAGGTCAGGGGTATTACAATTATAAACCCCTAACTAGAATTTTGTCCCCAAAATCCCAGATAAAGGAAGACAATTGTTATACATGCCTCATGTCATCAAATATCCACATAACATCTTGATGTCATGGAGATGACATAGAAATTTGACCAGTATAAAGTCCTTCCACTCAGGGCTATCATTTGAATCTATCATACAAGACATATATTCAACTACCCTTTTCATTATTGACTTACATTATATATATTGTGTCAGGTAATACCTTGTATATCAAAGAAGTGTTATTCATATCTTGAATAATTCAAGTGTCAAAACCCACTTAGTTTTAACATTTATCTTTCATGGAGAGATTGTAGTTACGTTTTGTCACCCACTTGGAACTACAAGTCTTATCATTTGTAGCTTTGCTAAGCTTTTTCTCAAATGATTCTACAATTATTACTTCAATTAATATATCTTTATCAAAGTTATGTTTATGCAGAGCATAAAACCCTAACATATGATTTTCCTACTAGGATTATCTCAAGGTTGGCTCTTCTAGATAGCCAAACATTATTCATCTTATCATAAATCATCTTCTTATTTCCCCATACCACTTGGCACGTCTTGGATACCAAAGTTCAAGACAAACTGATACTTTTCAAAGAAAACATATTCCTTTCATCACCCCATCATTACCCAGGGTTATTCATCTAAGAGGAGACCTCATCATCTCCTAGGATTATTACATGAATTTTTACCGTTCATGAATCATTTCATGGTTTTATCACATTCCCCATTTCCACATTATGGGAAAAGATCTTTACTATTCACACAAACTTTATCAAATAGGGATCATCTCCCTTGTTTTCATTCTCATTTCATGAGGATTATACTCTTTACTTCCTCATACACACAGACTAGCCTGAGATCATCTTAAATCCCACTTCATTGCACTTTGGATGTGATACTAGTGTCCATATCATATTTCCAGTTTAGTTATACTCATTAGATTGTCTCATAATGACTACTTGATCAGAGTAATCAGAAAGATAACAATCTAAGAATTCCATACTCACCTTTTCTTCAATAGTTGAATACCTGGCTAGGGTATACAAGTACTGATATTAGGTAGTATGCACTTTATTTACTATCATGTTCCTTACTTTTCATATTATAAAAAACATAAGACTTAGCATTCCTGGATTTCCTCCAGGCATCACATATATACCTTATCCTTTTTCACATAGATAAGAGCAATTATAAAGCATTTAAAGGAATACTGAGCAAAATATAAGTCCTCATCTTCCTTGTGTCCTCATAGGACTAGTCAAAGGAAGCTCAATAACAACTACTTTCTTATATTTAACACATAAAATCATGAAATGACATATCAAAATAATACTGTTTCATCTGACCTGTCTCATCTCGTGGTTTGTTTATTGCCTCAGGCTGATTCTTTTCATAGAATCTTGTCATTGCCTAATTCCAACGTCGTTCTCTATTACTCGGTGTAGATGGACCTGCTCTGAACATCTGTCTACGTCCTCGAATGCCACTACTAGACCACTACCTTTGAGGGTCTTACTGACTCTGTCTCAGTGGTTGGGTCATTTCCTCCTCCTTTTTGGGACAAGAGGATCTAATGTGCCCAATCTGTTTGCATTTATAACACATCTTATAGGCATTCCCCGGCTTTGTCGGCATTACAATCAATGTAGAGGCCAAACTAAGAGTTCTAATTGGTGGAACATTAGGTCCTTTATCCTTTCCGGGTAACCATTTCCCTTGTACACTAGACACTGGTTGTATCGGTGGTACCAAAAACTTTCCCTTTTTGGAACTACTAGGCCTCTATTCCTGAGTTTGGATAGGCCTTATCTTAATTCTTTCCTCATTATCCTTTTCTGGACAGTCTCTTCTGATATATCCAGGCCGCCTATACCTGTAGAAAACCCTAATTTTGGGTTGTAACCTATTTCTTTTAACATTTTATATTGCTCCAACATGCTGATGTTGATCAAGAATCATGTAGGAGTCCAAAACATCATCATTGGGGGCTGGTAATCTGGGTTGTATTGCTAATACATGGTCCACTATACACATCATTGTTGTCCTAACTTGCCCAGCAGTGATATTAAAAGAAGGATTCCTTATCATAGTTGGATCATCTTGGGGATTCTCAGGCAGTCATTCTTCTCTCGCCTAGTCCCTTGCACCTTCTGTTGGTGCAACAACATTGCTTTCAACAATGTACTCCTTGAGTTCTCCAGACATCTTTAACATTTACTCTATCTTCTGCATGACCAGAAGTCACTATAAGATATATTGGAGGACACTAGAACAGACTCAACACCTTAGTCCTATGTCTTTGTAGACTCAGCGAACCTTAAGCTCTGATACCAAAACCTAAAACGATAGTCGCCAAACCGACAAACAAATTGTTACAATTAAGCAGAATTAAACATAACAGTGGATTAACAAAAATCACTAAAAATTAAAACCATTTTCGCAAGGAGATCCTTGTCCAGAAAACTTTTACTGAAAGATCCAAAACTCATACATATCATAATTTATATTGTACAACATTGTTCCATCTCATCTCGAGGACATCATATAACAGTTGTTCTATCAAAACACATACTAGAGCAACATAAAACCTCAAGGCATTCAAGCTAAAATCTCAGATCATTCATGAAACCAATACGAACCAACTCCAAGGACCTGAGAGTACAAAGATGACACATAGGAATTCTATCTACAAGACATGATAGACAGTACACTCAACCTGAGCTATCACTACTGCCTCAACTATTATTCCTCCTCTACAAAAAGATCTTTGCCACCTCGTGCACGTCCACCTAAAAAAATGTGGATCCTACGAGGTAAGACAATTGTCCCAGCGAGAGATATAACTCTCTGCCGATCATATTATTATCATATATTAAGCATTTAAAAACTGAACAGATGTTCTTTTTATATTAATAGGCAGGATAAATCACTGTATGAACAGAATGAAGTAATCTCCTTTCTTAAGGAGAACATTGCATCTACCCATGGTAGAGTTATAAATCATCTATCTGCTTTGCAAGGAATGTAAAGAGCATAAATAACATCTATCAACTAAGTTGTATAACTGAAGTACACATCAATCAATGCTTTCCATATTCGATCCTTAAGAAGATATGCTACACTGCTGATTACATTTTACAATCACACTTATGCCTTGAGGAGATGAGGTATACTGCTCATACTCCAACCAACCACTGCAAAGTCAAAATCAGTACCATACAAGGTCAATGGAAGAGTAGGTTACCATGACCTCTTCTTGTCCTAGTCAGTACGAGATCACAGGCAGGACATCTCGTGTCATTGCTAAATAGCTTTCCAGGGTATACTGACAACTTCGCTATAGAGCTACAGCGGCGGCTGCACTCTCTTCGGTATCGAGAGATTTAATGTTTATCTCACATCGATATGGAATTCATCATCATCGGGAGATTCGTGATACATTCATCCTGACATTTATAATGAAGGATTGAGAGATTTAATGTTTATCTCACATCAATTCCTCCATTAGGGCGTACATATATTTTTGCCCATCACCCCCACATATTAAAAAATATGCGGTCTCTGGGTCATGCCACGGAGCAACCTATTTCACCATTCAGCAAATTCTGACGCTGATGGATCTATGGTCAGGGAACTACATGATAAGATTCTACTTGATTAATTAAGTACATTACTGTATTGTTTTAGCATCAGTCAAGTTTTCAAACAAGAATGATTATGACAAATGCTACAAAGAACAAGTGTAACACATCTATCAAGTACTTTTCAAACCTTTAGAACACATATAACATTTAGGATCTCAATCCCTTATCTCATTACTGGGAATTCTCATCCCTTAACATTATCATCACCATGATTATAGATCTGGGTATTCAAACCCTTAGTTCATCACTGGATACTGTTACCACTTATCAAGTAACTATTATCTCTAGGTCCTCATACCAAGTATACATGATACTTGTTATACAAGTATCTCACATGGCTCACAAGGCCGATTAAGTATCTTGTCACCTCTCACAAGGAAACAAATTATCACATGGCCATTCCTCATCTGGTCACCTCTCACTAGGCAACAACTTATTCACATGGCTCACAAGGCCATTCCACATCTTGTCACCTCTCACTAGGCAAAAACTTATTCACATGGCTCACAAGGCCATTCCACATCTTGTCACCTCTCACTAGGCAACAACTTATTCACATGGCTCACAAGGCCATTCATCATTATACTTTTTATACAAGTATTTAACATGCCTTACAAGGCTTATGCAATAAGAGAATTACAACCTTCCCATCATTAGGGTTAAAGTTTTCCTTTATAGCTGAATAGGGTTTCATATTCATATTATTAATCCAAACCCTAATTCATTGCTCCACACATCTAGGAGCATACTCTGATATCATAAGTATTCAATCATACTTATTTATTCTCATCTTTTATCATTAAATGATAATCAACACAAAGTATGAGTTTCTCTCTCATCCTCACTAGGATATTGATTACATCATACTTCATTAACTTGGCTTAACCCTTTCTCAAGGTATATAGCGTATGCTTATCAATGTGTATTTAACTTATTACTCCTTGATGTAATAATTGACATGACATCCTTCATGTTTTACTCATCCAAGTATATTGGATTTGAGGTGCATCAAAGTGTATCAACTTTGAGGTACTGGATGTGATATTTATCATGTCTTGATGTATCACTTCCCTCATTACTTTTAACTTACTTAAGTTCATCAATTTACCTTGTATTAGGGTATTTCCCATCCTAATACTTTATGCATTAACTCATCATATTTATTCTGTGGTGCGTTAGCCATAATTAACACACTTGAATTATCCATCTATCATTAGGTGGTAAGAACTCATCATATATTAAGACATTCTGCATTTAGGTGTCTCACCTATCAAGATATTAGTCACTCCATTTCTTAGTAATACACTCTTTACTTCTAGGAGTGTTTTACCGTTATCTTTACAAGGTGTCTCGAATTGGAGATGTGCATATGTTCACCATATCAGGTTGTAGGTGTATAGACACCACCATACCAGGTTGGGGGTGTATGAACACTCACCATATCGGTCTAGAGGTATTTGTATGTGTTACCCATGTCGTGTATGAGGTATTAAACCATCACCATGCCAAGCTAGAGGTGCATTCAATCACCATATTAGGTGGCTCACCATTTCGGGTTGGCTGTGACGGGTTAGGGTTTGCCATATCGGGCTCAACCCAATATATTCATCTCATTACCTCCTTCAAGGTTACCATCTTATCTTAAGGATGAGTAATAGGTTAAACAATTAGTTAAACTCTTCTCAACCCATTACATAAGCCGATAGGAGTGAAAAGTACCAATCCATGTTGGGCTACACCCTCCCATGTTGGGTTATAACACCCATGTCGGGTTACACCATCCCATGTTGGGTTGCATCACCCATGTCGGGTTAGGGTTGGTCATGACGGGCACATGGTACATATCTGTATCGCCCATGATGTCTAAGAGGTATAATCTCATCATCATGTCGGGCTAGACATCAGCTAGGGTTGGCCGTGTTGGGATACATGTCATCTAGGGTTGTGTATCAGGTAGATGTATTCCAAACATATCAGGTTACATCTTGTTCCAGACCTCATATCGTGCAATAGGATTTACTTAAATGTTCATATCGTACACTAGATGTGTGTGCTTCCTGATACCAAGTTCCAATGATATATATTATATGATCATATCATGCCACTTGCTATTCATTACTCATATCGGGTTACCCAAATTAGGGTTTCATATCAATTTACAAATATACATTTAACCTTGTACCGTGAATGGTGTCTATACTTGACTTCCTATCGTGCAAGCATCTTGTGCAAGAATATCATGCAAGCATATCGTGCAAACATCTTGTGCAAGACATATCGAGCAAGACATACCCATATCGGGTTAAAGCTACTTGTGTATATGCTTGAACCCGATATCAATTTTACAAAGTGATACCATCTTCTTTAAGCTCTATACCTCCGTTCTAACAGTTGTAATTCATGATAACAGGTCTAAGCAACTAATAGAACTCATAATTTCATCAACTATTTCAGTAAATTTTAGAATTAAAAGTAGTTGATTAAGTATAGCAATTTAGGTGATGAATAATAACATAGTTGAGTTCAAGTTATATAACCCACCTTAAGAACAACTTCAAAGCTCCAAGCTCCAAAGCTCCACGTTCCCAAGGTTGAGGATGAACTTCTCAATTCCTCTATATTCAAGAAATCACCATGGATAAGCAATTGGTGAAGAGGAGAAGAAAGGTAGATCATAACCCTAATTCCATGCTTTAATTCAAGCTTGAAGATGACTATGGCTTATCTTAGGGTTAAGATTTGAGCTCCTTAGCACCTTGGCTGACACCCTACCACTCTTGGGCGATATAGACTTCCTCTTGGATGATACAACTTTTCTTGTGGCCGATATCTCACTCTTATGTCCGATATCACCCTTCTTGGCCGATATCACCTTAGTTGGCCGATATCACTTTGTCTGGGTCGATACCACCTTGTCTTGGCCGAAACCCCAAGCTCTATGGCCGATATCACCTTGCTTATGGATGACACAACAACTCTATGGCCGATATGGGAGAGAATGGAAGTGGTAATTTTCGAAAAAGTTCACTAGCAAGTGAAGAGAGGGATATTTATACTTGAAGTCCATGAAAAAGTATGTAATGAGGTGTCTCCTTCTTAAGCTACTTATTGCCACGTGTCCATGCATGCTTGCCACGTGTCCATGCATGCTTGCCACGTGTCCATGCATGTATGCATAATTATCTTGACATGCAATAAAGTTGAGAATTATCTTGTCATAAAAATTCGTCCATCACTTATCCATTTGGATAAGTCATCTAGGTTTAATCACTATTTTAAGTCAAACCGATACACTTTTTCTAAGGAAACTTGTAGGCCGTCACACTTCACCTCATTGATGTGATTAGCTCGTCCTGGGTAAGGCTAAATGATCAAAAACCAATATTGGCCTCCCTCCATGGGTTCTTGGCCGATATGGCTATGCATATCAAGTCTACAAGCCGATACAAGTTCAAATTAGGGTTTCAATTCAACCCTTACATGGTCTTTTCATTACCAAAAGTACTATCACTTCAATGTGACTCAAACATGGCACCCCCTTATTTCT
This sequence comes from Alisma plantago-aquatica, assembly GCA_963693085.1. Lineage (NCBI taxonomy): Eukaryota > Viridiplantae > Streptophyta > Magnoliopsida > Alismatales > Alismataceae > Alisma > Alisma plantago-aquatica. Next base: position 1,130,895,228 of record OY856413.1, on the reverse strand, counting down.
CTTTCCTCTAAATGATACCAAGAGGAAGTAGAGACACTCTATAGGTGGTAATTTGCACATCAACACCACATTTTGGGTAAATTGCAAATTGTACCAAAACTCGTGTATTCAACACAAGTATTATTCCAACAACTTTCAACTTACAATTGGGGCTCTCCACAAGCCACCCCTTAGCACCATTTTATCTCTCATGATGCAAAAACATATAAGGAACATTGAACATGTGTCAATTTGCAACATAACCCCTCATATTGGGTAAATTGCACTTTTCACCCAAACTATCAGATAATGCTCAAACAACTTGCAAATAAGCTCAAACTTGAAAATTAAACCCTACAAGAGTCTTAATTACTTTTCAAAATATTACATCAAGTTTGTAAACAACTTAATTAAGCAAAACGTCTAGGGTTAATCCATAACCCAGGTCAGGGGTATTACACCGTCCATGTTCAATAGCATGAGGGGTGGGATTATTGCTTCTTCCTCGGTGTACATTATAGATGTTCATGCCTAAGAATCAACAAGACACAAGATCTGGAAATAGAAAGTTACTGTAGCAACATCACATCTTGAGTTATCTTGCTACTTGGGGTGGAACATATGGTATCACCAAGTTAGTGGATAATATGGTGATCTCATTTATGCGGGAGACAATGGGTCACATTAGGGACAACTCTATATAGGATGATAATAAGGAGAACCCCAACATCAAGCAATGCCTTCAAAAGGTAGCAGTCACTTTATTGCAGCTGCAAAAGTCTTATGCTCTTTAGGTGTGGCTCCATATAATGAACATACCTTGATGATTCTAGAGGCTAAACACACATACAAGCCATCTCCCTCCAAATTAGATATTTTATTTTCAGATGCTCCTCTTTTAGCAGATGTTGACACTATCCTTCAATGTGTTAAGTCATTTCCTAAAGGAACCTCATGTGGTGGAGATGAGTTGAGGGTCAAACACATCTTAAATACTCTATATGGAGAGGGGTCTACAGTTTCTTCAAATCTCTTACATGCCATCACCCCAGTGGTTAATTTATGGCTGATCGGAAGGTGTCCCTTGAGTTTGGTAGAGTTTTTAGCTTCTGCACCGCTTGCCCCTCTTCTTAAGCCTTAAAATAGGATACAGTCTATTGCAGTGGGTACCATTTAGAGATGTCTTGTATCCAAATTTGCCATTATAGGAATGGGTAAAGATATCACGAAGTATCTTGGTAACTTCCAATTTAGAGTTGGTGTATCTGCCCGGATAGATGCTATTTTACACAATGTCAACGTGTTATTAAATAATCGACATGAGGACATGTCTCTCTATATTCTTATAGTGGATTTCTCTAATACTTTCAACATGGTGGATATGATAGTGTTGCTCTGTAAGGTGAGGGTGTGGTTCCCATATATTTCTTTGTGGGTGCAGTTTCTTTATACTCGAGCGACATGGTTGTACAACGGTGACAAACATATTTGGTCAACCAATGGAGTGCAAGAAGGCAATCCTTTGGGACCACTTCTTTCTTTTGCTTGTATTGCATCCACTTATTCATGATATTAGAGATAACTACAACCTTCTGCTCCATGCTAATATCTTGATGACGGGACCGCCATTAGTGTTACAACCCCAATTTTGGGTTCATTTGGTGAGAAATGTAATTTCTCACATAAAAGATATTTGAACAAATAAAGATATAATTTGTTTTGAATAAATGGATTTCGTTTACAATAGCCTTGATGATTGTGTTGTGGGCTTTATTGGCTATTGGGCCCAATAACAAGGAAATCCAATTAATAAATGAATAATTGAGTTTTTGAAAGGTGTGGAAACCTCTAGAAGGCAAAAGAACTTAATCCAAAGGTGGATTTCGTGCCACATGGGTTCCTTGGAGTCCAAAGTTGCAAAGAAAAGCAATAAGAAAAGAAAAGATTCATTAAGTATTTCTTTATTAAGAAAGAAATCGAAAATATTGATGAAATATGGAAAATAAGTAAAAAGATGTATAATTGAGTAATCCTTAGTGGAATTTTGTATCCCAAGGATTCCTAATGATAAAAGGAATACTAATGAGGAAAATTAAAAGAGAGATAAAGAGAAATCCCCAATAAAGAGGAAAGAAAGAGAAAACACCAAAATTGCAAAATAAGAATATAATGTGATACATTATTAAGGAATTTTGTGATTTTGCTAAAAAGAAAGTATTTTTTTTCTAATAAAGGAAAATAGGATTTTGTGCTTATGGAGTAAAAGGCAAGCATAAAAGAGTCTATGAGAAAGGATTTTCGAATTTCCTAATTAACCATGGAATATGGTTACTAAAGGAATAGGTTAGGAGTGAGAAGATTTCTTCTCCTTGAAGGAATAGGTTTCCTTTAGAGGGTGGAACTCGGTTTCTCTTGGATGAACGTCATTGGACGTGGATACCCCCTCTCTATATAAGGGGTAAGGCCTAGGGCCAAGTCTGGAGAAACCCCACACACATCTCTCTCTCTCTTCTTCTTGTTTCCTACACGCCAAACCCTAACTAAGAGGAACAACGAGAACCTGAAGCCACGAGGCAGAAAAAGAGAGTTGCACTGGTAGTTTGATACTTCGTGGTACCAGAGAGGAGCTTTGCCACCATGACCGCGCACTGAACCAGGTGCAGCAAGCGGCTATATGACTGCAACTCCGTCCATGGGTTGCGGATATGTGCAGCCCCAAACCAGCTGTGTTGAGCGCGTTGTGGGTGGCTCCCCATGTGCGTGAGGTCACATCGGAGTTAGGGAAAGGTTTCCCAGTGAGGAGCACGGCCAAGGGAGGAAGAACCGACCCGCGCATGGCTGCAGGTCGGCCACAAGTGGCAGAGTTTAGCAGGCCTGAAACTACCACCTCAACTGCGACCAGAGGGCTCCCCGCGTGCGCTGAGGCACGGAGGAGCCAGGGCAAGGGTTGGCGGCAAGAATCGCGCTGTAGGAAGGAGGGGAGAAGCCGCCCATCGTGGCTAGGGCTACAGGACGACGCGCCCAGCAGCGTCGTGCGGAGGAAGATGGAGGCCCAGGGCCTTGGACCATTGTGCCCTTCGCGGGCTGAAGCAACGTACGAACTAAAGGAGGGCAATATCATATTTTGATTATGTTTCCAAAACTGATCGCATAGCATGAGAATCGGACGACGCCTTCTGGTTGGCCCAAAGTGAGTATTCTTACTAATTTCATAACTAATGATCTGTAGCTCAGATGACAAAAGTTTATACATGAATTTTGCTTAGAAAAACGAGGGGGATCCATTAAAAATATATTTGAAGCCCGATTCCTTATGCAATTCGAAAAGTAATGCAAGATATCAACTTTAATGTAGTAATGTTTAAAGAACCCTATTTTGGTATGATTAAAGTGATTAGTAGGGTTTAGTAGATGATTAAAGTTGATATTAGCATGTTAATCATAAAAAGGAACATTAGGAAGAAAAAGGATGAACTTTGTATATAATTAGTTAATTTAGAGTTTCATATGCATGAATATACTTTAATGGGCCTTGAAACCCTAATGTTGATTAATTTGACTATCAATGGCTTTAATTGATTAATTTCATGATTAAAGTTGGAATATGCTAAATCTAAGCCATTTTGAGCATTAAAGTTCCTAATTTGTGGATAATACCCTAAATATAGTAATTAAGGTTTTCTCATGAATAAAATGTGGAATTAATTGCAAATCGAGTTTATAATGAACTATGAATTAATGATAAATGTGAATAATGATCTTGTCGTGGATTAAAAGGATAAAAATAGTAGCTTTAATAAAAAGAGGCTTAATGAGCTTAATTAATGGTTAATTATGCCTTTAAACTGGAATTGATAATTAGATGTGGACATAAATAAGGTTTGTGATCAATTGTGTTAAATTAGGGTTTAAAATAATAAAAGATGAAGGGAAACCCTAATTGCAATGGAAACCCTAAAAGTGGACTAGAAACCCTAAGAAGCGAGCTAGATTTAATAAATCTTAAGGACATGAGTAATAAAAGGAAATTGTATAATTGTTTCAAGATCTTATTGAATGCTTGCTTGCTCGTTGTTGTTTGGATTATTCCTGCACCTAAATCTACATGTACATGTATGTGGTTACGCTTATGACTACCCGAATTAGTTTTCCGGGATTCTGTCGATGTTTTCATCGTGACTTGAACTAAACTGTTGGATGTTTTAATTCATGCAAATTCTAAAGTGAATATGACTATCACATAAGAGATATGCCTACTAGCTCAGATCCTAGTCCCCTATGTAGATTAATGGGTTGACCTAGTAAATGGTTACCAAAGGGGTAGGCCCATAAGGTCATTGAATGACTTAGTAAATGGCTACCAATGGGGTAGGTCCATCAAGTCACATTGAGTTAGAGATTGGACTACCTATGGGTAGTGCCATGCGACTCAACCCTAGATATTGATCTACCTGTTAGGTAGAATCATGCGGGGTCTAATAAGGATCTACCTAGAGAGAGGTAGTATCTCAGTCCGCTGTAGGGACATCACAGAGATAGGGGATAGGAAAGGATTGAGTAGTATGGTTTAAATTGTAATCTTGGCTGTTAAATGATAATTGGCTGATTACTTTGTTATTATAGTTGCATGATTATTGTTTCCCCCACATACCAACTTCTTGCTGACTGACGTTTTGTTTGTCTGCGTTTTAGGTACAAATGAAAAGAACAAATAGTAAAGTGGCAGATGTGGAATTAAATGAGAAATAACGTGCACATGAGGATTAGTTAGTTTAGCAGATAGAAGTTTAGAAATCCCAGTTTTCCAAGGTAAGAAAAGTTTTATTTTATACCAGTTTTCAGTTTAGTTGGTAAAGTTTATTAATTGTTATTGATTATTTGTCGAACCTTTGATCCTGTTAATTAAATAACGGCTCTGACCTTTGGGTCTCCCTTAATTGGGGGTTACCGGGAGGCGGGTTGTTACAATTGGTATCAGAGCATAGGTTACTCAATTAATCTTTAATAATTATTAAATTTTACAAATTCTGTAGAACCCAAGGGAGTTATTAGAGGATTATCCGAAAGATAGAGGTGCCTAGAAAAGGATCACGACTGGGGGCTGGAAATATTTTCCTCCGCATCGCTAGTCGGAATACGAGGACTCCCGGATCCGTGTGACTGCCTGGCCAAAGTATTAGGGTATGAATCGAAATAAGATACCTTTAGGACTCTCTCATCTTGTTCATCCCTTCTCAACTCAAATTCTATTAAGGACCTTAAGGATTAGGGTTTTCTCTCTTCTCCTCACCCTCTTGAGGTAGGGGTAGGGTTGATAAGGAATAAGGAATCCTCCACTAAATTATAAAAAGCATGTAAATAATATGTCATGGACATAAGCTTAATAGAGTAAGCGCAAAGGAATAGATACATGCTTAGGTCGTATGACATGAGTTGTCAATACCCTCAGGGGAGACCTGAGGCTAGACCTTCTTATTTGGAGGATGAGAAGAGAGAGAATTAGTCATGGAGGTAGAGATCCCCATTAAAAATAGAGACCTAGCAAATCCTTTGAGGATGGTGTTAACCCTAACCCTAAGTGAAGGCTAGAGAGAGTGTTGACACGAAGAGTTAGATGTCTTAGTAGACCAGGCATTTGGATGGACATGCCTTTGGTTGCCATATGAACCATGATAAGTTGATGACCAAGTACCTTTGGCAACCCAACCCTGGGAAGGGTCGTGCATGTTTGAGCGAAGGATAGCTCCTTCATGGATGAGGTTAGAGAAGAACCTATAGAAACCTTTTGGGTTGTTGCAAGTAGGATATAGCTTGCACCCAGAATGCGTCAGTAGTGTTTACAGTTGGATGAAACCCTAGACAAGGGGGGGGGGGTCATGATGGATGGCTTATGAGATAAGCATAAGGGGTTATGGATGATCTTGAGCAAACATAAGATTAAGCATAGGCTTCACCTACGTAGAAGTATGCTTATGAGCTTGATCCTTCATGAAGAAAGGACCTCTTATAGAGATGTTGGTTGTAGGATTAGCTCTAGAGAAAGAGCAGACCTCAGGCAAGAAGGTTGGAAGCCTAAAACCCTGAAACTAGAGGAACTGTGGGAGTTGAGGATGATGCGACCTAGGTGGATCATAGTGGTTTCCGTGTGTTTGACCCTTGGAGGCTAATGATGTCTTGGTCATTCTGAGAGGAACCAAACCCTAGAGAGAGGATGATGCTTCTAGAACCTATGCACCTATGGTGTAAGTGATTACCTACTGGGTAAGATAAAGAGTGCTTTAGACCCTGAGGAGGTTTAAGTAACCAGTTGTGAGGCTTTATACCTAGTTGGTTGTCCTGGAAGAGGACTCAACTCCGAAGTGTTGCTCGAGTAGAAGGATCATGGAAGTACGTGACATATCTTGGACATGCTTGATTCATGGTTAAGAGATTGAGCATGCAGTTGGATACCCAAAGGTGAACCTAGGGTTCCTAGGCCTAAGAGGGGAAGTAGTGTATCCGATACTCATGATAAGATTTGAGTCTCTATAGCTTCGAGCATGTGTAGAGGAAAAAGAAACCCCTTAAGTTATAGGTATGTGTGATGTATCCCTCACAACTAAGATGGTCTAATGTTGAGGAGGAGAACAAGTGGGACCTAGCATGGTTTAGTAGGTACGCTTATGCCTTAGTAGTTGCTGGATTAAGCATGCTCATGTGAATGAAAACCCCAGGGACGTTTGCGACCTTGTTGTCAAGAGTTGTAGTTTCCTCCCATCCTGGGAGAGGGACCCTTTTGTAGGGTATATACCAGTTTTGTTGATTTTGGGGTAACCTAAAGAGGTTTCATGGGATCTTGAGAAGTTAAATGAAAAGTACATGGTATGAGAATGAACCTATAGACCCATAGATAACCATCTCTAAGTGCATGTGGATGTGTTACCGTGGAGGTAACCAGTATGGGGCCTGACCAAGGTAGGAAGGTTGCCATGACCCCTATGAAAGGATGAAAGTCAGCCCATGAATGCAGGAAGAGAGATGATGAATGCTTGGGTAAGGTTCTAAGTTAGACATGTACTATAATAGAATCCTAAGTCTATCCTAGGGTCAGGTAGGGATAAGATTGATGAAAGAAGGAGTTGCCTAATTTCCTAGTTACACATGACCATAGGGTCAAGAGGTAACAACTATCATTGTCTGAGGGCCATGGGTTGGGAGATTAATCACCTCCATGAACTTGTGGGACCCAAAGGGAAGATGAGTAAGGCACTCTCTAGATGCATGAAGGAATAGGGATGACTCTAAAAGTGTCGGCACCCTATAAACCCAGAGGAGATGACTAAGGATTGTGTGTAACCCCAGTAGGTTCGAGACCAGTTTTCCATGAAAATAATTTTTTTTTGATATCATGATGTTTGTGATGCGGAGGCATGAGTTGCACGTTTCAACTTAGATTTGAAGGTGTACTGGCAAGGTGGGCTGTAACATCTCTACTCTCAGAATGGGAAGAACTCTGTATTTGGACGGCTGCCAAATGCTTATTTCTTCTTGTTATGGGAGTGAGAGATAGGACAGTATGCATGCCACACACCAAGGACAAAGATGATGTGAGTTGGAGGGTTGCTATAAGGAATGAGGACGGAGATGATAACATACCTTGGTAGAGTGAATGATGCACGGATGGTTTGCAACCAATAAAAGGAATAATGTGGCCATGGGCTATGAGTCATACAAGGTTGAATTCAAAAACCAAGAGGATGAGCTCAGAGTTTTCTCAATGAAGATAGACTTAGAGCTGAGATGAGATGATAAGTAGAATACATGGAAGAGTATGTCTTCAGCATTACCTAACACCCAAGGAGGTGAAGTGGTAATGAATGCTCTGGTTGAGATATAGCTGCCTAGTTAGCTAGAGGCTAGAAGAAGTCAAGGTTGTTAGGTTAACCCTCAGTTGGAAACGAGATAAGTTTGGCTAACACACAGATGTAACAATATCAGTTGATCAAGTTAAAGGTTGTTTGGTTAGCCAGCCCAGTCCATAATATAATGAAAGGGTGGTTGTAGAACCTCAGATGCACTTCTTTGGATAGGAAGGTAATAAAACCCTTTGAGAGTGGTTTAGGGTTTCTGAGGTATCAAGCTTGAGGAATCATAACCATACATGAGGTCATGATATACCTTGGTACTGCAAATATAGTAAGTGATGGTAGCACTCTAAATGCTTAAAACAAAGTTGCATGTAGCATGTGGCCATGCAAGCCAGGAGGTGAAGGACGAACACCAGTAACCCAGTGTATCGATGTAGAGGATAAAAGAGTCCCTGAGAGGGAATGGGAGTTCATCACTATGGATGTTGTGGTAAGTCTCCCTTTGACCCAGAAGGTCAAGATACAATGGGGGTTATGGTAGATCACCCTACCTAGATAAAATGAGAAAGAGAAGAATACTGTCAAGTGACAGATCGAGTTGAACTACTTATAATAGAGAGAGAAATGGTTCCATCACACCATGATGTGAGTTCAATAATATTAAGGTTTTAAGTAATCGATGGCTCGTCCTGGTGGCTCTGGCGATGGCGAAGGCGATCGAAGGAAGGGTGGCGGCACAGATCTCTGGGGTGGAGGGCGTCCTCCTCCTCCTGGTATTCCCCGCAGGCCAGATACTAGAAAGAGGCCTAATGTGGTAGGAGTTGAGAAGGAACCACGGCGATGGTCAGATCTGTTTGGAAATAAGGAGATGGTCCAGGATGTAGGTGCGTTGAAGCCGAAGGAGCTCACACTGAAAGAAGGGGCCATTGTATACTCTAGATCGATAGCTGAGAAGAATGCTAGCAAATGGAGTATGACGGTAGCTGGGTATATTGTAGATCTAAAGCCACACTGGCCGTCTCTGCAGGCTCATCTCCAAGATCTGTGGAAGGTGAAAGGTACTATTGAGATAATCTCAAGAGGGAATGGGTACTTTGTTATTAACTTCTCAGAGGTGGAGGATATGGATACAACAATTGATAAGGGGCCATGGTTTATAGCGGGGAAACCTCTGATAATAAAGAAGTGGACAAGAGGCTCATCGCTGGAGAAGTTAAAGTTGATGGAGGTTCCGGTATGGGTGAGATTGTTTGATCTTCTGCTGGAGCTATGGGATGAAGAGATCTTTGGCATGGTAGGGTCGTTTCTGGGAACGCCTATCAAGGTGGATAGGGCGACATTGGAGTTTAAGCGACTGTAATTTGCTAGGATGTTGGTGCTTATGCCGGCATCTTCGGAGTTCCCTGCTACTGTTCCATTGGTTAGCGATGATGGGATAGAAGATAAATTGAATGTTCATTATGAGTGGTATCCTTGTAGGTGCAGAGCATGTGGCACTTTCGGGCATGAAGATGCTGGTTGTGAAAGTCAAGAAGAGAAAAGAAAGAAGAAAGTCTGGGTTCCGAAGAAGAGTCTGGATAAACCTGAGATTGAAGGTCAGATGGAGACGGAACATTTTGAAGATGCTTATGATGTTCCCCCTAGTATGGAAGTTGAAAGTAGCCTTGAAGCTGTTGTGCAAATGTGTGAAGAGGTTGTGGAGAAGGTGAATTTTGTTCTAGAGAAGGATCAAATTACCCCTGTTAGTAATACTGAAAATGATGATGGATTCATCCAAGTTACCCGGAGGAACAGGAAGAAGACGAAGTCGCCACCTAGGGGTCCTTCCAAGTCTACGGATGTAGCTTTTCGATCAAGAGTGAACATATCCCCTAATGCTTCTCAAAACTTGTTTGTTGATGAAGGAGGTAGGAGTGATGTTCCTTTGATGGTAGCTGGAGGTAGTACAGGTGTTCGAAGAAATGTTACTGAGACTGGCAGGCTTCCAGTCACAGTAAATGGTAATGGATAGCTCCTTATCTATTCTCTCCTGGAATGTGAGGGGACTGAACTATCTTGGGCGTCAGTATGCACTCCAAGAGACGATTAGGAGGTGTGGGTGTGCCATTGTCTGTATTCTGGAATCCAAGTTGAGAAGGAAGAAGGTTAAAAAGGTGTTAAATAGGATGTTTGGCAGTGATAATTGGATCTCGAACCATGATAGTCATGCTCTTGGGCGTGTTATTGTTGTTAAAACTAATGATGATATTGGTGTTGTGAAAATTTGTGAAACTGATCAGCTGGTGCATGCTAGAGTCAGTGCTCCTGGTGGTGATTTCTTAGTTACTGCCATTTATGGACATAACTACTTTAGAAATAGGTGTTCGCTATGGAATTCTCTTAAGAATTTGAGTGATGGGATCTCTTTGCCTTGGATTATTTGTGGAGATTTTAATTCTGTTAGATGTGCGGAGGAAAGGTATGGTGAGTGTGGTCCTTGTCTTCAAGCTATGAATGATTTCAATGATTGTATCCTGTATACCTCTTTGGTGGAACTGGAGTTGAGGGGTTCTAGATTCACCTGGGATAACAGACAACAAGGAGATAACTTGGTTATGTCCAAGATTGACAGAGTGTTCTATAATCTTGAGTTTCTTGATTGTTATCCTGATTTGAGAGGAGAAACTGTGGCAAGTATTCATAGTGATCATAGAATGATTCTTACTCATCTCAGTAGTAGGGTAAAGAGGTACAAATCGCCTTTTCGTTTTGTCAATGCCTGGTGTATGAGAGATGATTTCCTTCAAGTTGTGAAGAACGCCTGGGAGATTGATATTATTGGTAACCCTATGTATCAAGTTTGTAGGAAGCTTGATAATGTTAGATTCCAGCTTTCTAAGTGGAATAAGGAAGTGGTTGGTGATCTTACTGAAGAAAGAAGGATAAAGGAGCAAGAAGCTATTATGGCTCAACATAAGTTGGAAGCTAACCCGTTTGATTATAAGTTGGGAGAGGAAGCAAAAGCCAAAAGGAAAGAAGCCTTGGAGGCTTATAATGCAGAAGAGTCCTTCCTTAAGCAAAAATCTAGAGTGAATTGGCTCCGTTTGGGAGATAAGAATTCAAAATTTTTCTACTCTTCCATTCAAACTAGAAGAATGAGGAATGCTATTAGAAAAGTGAGTATTAATGGGGTTGGTCATACGGATGAGCAGGCTATTCATGATACCTTTGTGAATTATTATAATGAGCTGTTTAATGCTGGTTGCAGTAAGGAGGAGATTTACTGGAATGATGACTGGGTTCTTCCTAAGCTCTCTGATGATCATATTAACGGTATGTGTGCCCTGGTTTCTAGAGAGGAAATTGAGAATATTATCATGAGAAGTGATGGAGAAAGAGCCCCAGGTCCAGATGGGTTAAATTATGCTTTTTTTAAAGCTTCTTGGAAGATTGTAGGGGATGATGTGGTTAAGGCAGTTCAAAATTTCTTTAGAAGTGGATGTACGCTTAAGGAGATTAACAGGACTTTTATTACTCTTATCCCTAAGAATAAGAGTGCTGAGGATGTTAAGGAGTGGAGGCCGATTTCCCTTTGTAATACTGTTTACAAGATTATTTCTAAAGTTCTTGCTAACAGATTGCAGGTGGTTCTTCCTGATATTATCAGTAAATCTCAGTGTGCCTTTATCAAGGGCAGATCAATTTCGGATGCTACTATGCTGGTTAATGATTGTTTAAACATGATGATGAAGAGTAATGGTCCTAAGGTCTGTGTTAAAGCTGATCTTATGAAAGCCTATGATTCCATTAATTGGGCTTATCTCTAGAGGGTGTTGGATAATATGGGATTTCCTAACTGCTGGAAGAGATGGATTTCTGAGATTTTAAATACCACTAACTTTCAGATTCTCATAAATGGAAGCCCTTCGACCAATTTCTATCCTTCTAATGGGATTAGGCAGGGTGATCCCCTAGCCCCTTATCTTTTTGTGATAGCTATGGAGGGTTTCTCTGCTATGATTTCAGGTTCTGTTAATAGAAATATTTTGGTTCCTCTTCGAGCTGGAAGGGATGTTGAGGTGTCTCATGTCATGTTTGCTGATGATCTTATTTTGTTTGCTGAAGGAAAAGTTGATTCTCTGGTGGAGTTAAAAAAGGTGTTGAATGGGTTTAGTTTGATTTCTGGGTTGAATGTCAGTGATAGTAAATCTTCCTTCTTTGCTAATGAGGTGACTGATGTTAATATGGTGGGTGAGATTCTTAATATTCGGAGGGAAAGGCTCCCTGTTAAATATTTGGGACTGCCTCTTTTTGTTGGAAGACTCACTAAGAATTTATGTTCTCCTATTCTTGATAAGATGAAAAATAGGTTGGAAGGATGGAAAGATAGGTACCTATCTTTTGCGGGCAGAGTTGAATTGATTAACTCTACCCTATCTTCTTTTCAGAGATACTGAACTGCTTCATTCCCTCTTCCTATGTCTGTGACTGAAGATATCGATAAGATGTGTAAGGACTTCTTGTGGGGAGGTGCAGAGCTTGAAAAAAAGGTTCATACGATCTCCTGGAAGCAGGTCTGTTTGCCTAAGAAGGAGGGAGGTATTGGTATTAGAAGGTCTAGAGATATTGTTCGTGCCTGCCTTGTCCTTAATCTCTGGAAAGTTGCTACTGGTAAAGAATCTTTGAGGGTCAGGTGGGTCCATGGGAGATACTTAAAAGGGGACTCTATTTGGAGGTGTAAAATCTCTCAATCTGCTTCTTGGGTCTGGAAGCATATCCTTTACCTTAGAGAAGATATTGTGGACGATATTTCATTCTCTGTGGGGAGTGGGTTATATGTCAAAGTGTGGAGAGACCCTTGGATGGGGGGTCGTTACTTGGATGATGTGCTTGGCAGCAAGGCTGTGATGAAGCTGGGCATGGGGAAATATGTTACTTTTCATAAGTTGTTCAATGGGGATGATTGGATTAAGTCTGATTCTAGACATATCAATACTGTTCTGTAGGTTATTAAGGAGAAGATTTCTCCTGTTTATGGGAAGGATGATTGCATTTTTCTGAAAGGGAAAGAGATTCACAAGTTTAAGGAGGTGTGGAATGCTATTAGGGTGGTTAATCCTATACCCTCCTGGTCTGTGTGGTTATGGAGTACTAAAGGCTCTATGAGGCAGATGGTTCATGGTTGGAGATGTTTTCTGGATGGGTTGCTGACAGGAGATCATATGATGAGAATGGGCTTACATATGCCATCTAGATGTGCTTTGTGTAAAAATGATATTGAAGACCTTAATCATATTCTTTTTCATTGTGCCTATGCTAAAGATATGTGGAGTCTGGCTATTGATGAAGAATATATCAACTATGTGCCTGATTCACTGATGGATGTTATCCTTTCAAGGGAGATGAAGGCTAAGATAACGATTTTGGCGATTTTCCATTGCCTCTGGAGAGAAAGGAATGGGAGGATTTTTCTTGATGTTAGTTTATGTGCAGATAGAAATTGGAGGAGGATTAGAAAAGACATCGATACTCTAAATGTATAGTTTTTCTTTCTGCTTCTTGGTTTTTTTTTTTAGTTTTGATCCACTTTGGATTAAACCCTAGCTTGTAAATATCCTACAAAAATCTATAAAAAGGATTCCCACGCTTTTCCGATAAAAAAAATGATGTGAGTTCAAAAGTTCTTGAGCATGATGAGAAGGTTTACTTCCATACGGTGGGAGTAGGTACATGAAGAACTCGTTTTTAGTACTGTTTATCACCCCTAACTAATGATTAGTGTGATCCATACTAGAGGGTCTGATGAGAGCAAGTGTGCTTGTTCAGGGTGATACAAAGAGACAGCTCTTAAGATGTGATGTTAACCACCATAGCATTTATCGGGATGCAAGAAGTTCCATAAGGAGGTAGTGTCGGTCACCACTTCATTAAGATGATGTTGGTGAAGGAGGCCTCGTGAAGGTCAGAAAAGGAACCACAATGTGTGCAAATGAAGTCGCTTGATCACACAATGGCTGAAGAGTGACTGATGCAAAGCAGACTGGCATGCAGTTCACTGTGGGAGAATATGTGACGTGAAAATCCGACTCATCTGAACTATAGTTGAGAAAGTTGAGTCCCCGATATATGGATCCATTTGAGATGGATTGGTGGAGAAGGTTGTGTTTAGCCTTACCCCTTGGGATAACATGATGTATAATGTGTTACATGAGTCCGATCTAGAGCACTATGTGAGGTACCCAAGCCATGTGTAGAACCCTGAACCTATTCAACTTTTGAGAGGCTGAAATGTCCTAAGTCACCTATGAGGGTACGATATACCAAGGTAAGAAAGGACTCAGATGGAAGAATAAGAGATGATGAAGGTTATTGGGAAGAACCATGGAAAGGGTAAGGCCACATGGTAGCCATGATGGACATATGAAAGGCTTATCCTGAATTGTTTGTTTGCTTGTGGAATTTTGAGGGCAAAATTCCTATAAGAGGGGAAGGATGTTACATCCCCAATTTTGGGTTCATTTGGTGAGAAATGTAATTTCTCACATTAAAGATATTTGAACAAATAAAGATATAATTTTTTTGAATAAATGGATTTTGTTTACAATAGCCTTGACGATTGTGTTGTGGGCTTGATTGGCTATTGGGCCCAATAACAAGGAAATCCAATTAATAAATGAATAATTGAGTTTTTGAAAGGTGTGGAAACCTCTAGAAGGCAAAAGAACTTAATCCAAAGGTGGATTTCGTGCCACATGGGTTCCTTGGAGTCCAAAGTTGCAAAGAAAAGCAATAAGAAAAGAAAAGATTAATTAAGTATTTCTTTATTAAGAAAGAAATCGAAAATATTGATGAAATGTGGAAAATAAGTAAAAAGATGTATAATTGAATAATCCTTAGTGGAATTTCGTATCCCAAGGATTCCTAATGATAAAAGGAATACTAATGAGGAAAATTAAAAGAGAGATAAAGAGAAATCCCCAATAAAGAGGAAAGAAAGAGAAAACACCAAAATTGCAAAATAAGAATATAATGTGATACATTATTAAGGAATTTTGTGATTTTTCTAAAAAGAAAGTATTTTTTTCTAATAAAGGAAAATAGGATTTTGTGCTTATGGAGTAAAAGGCAAGCATAAAAGAGTCTAAGAGAAAGGATTTTCAAATTTCCTAATTAACCATGGAATATGGTTACTAAAGGAATAGGTTAGGAGTGAGAAGATTTCTTCTCCTTGAAGGAATAGGTTTCCTTTAGAGGGTGGAACTCGGTTTCTCTTGGATGAACGTCATTGGACGTGGATACCCCCTCCCTATATAAGGGGTAAGGCTTAGGGCCAAGTCCGGAGAAACCCCACGCACATCTCTCTCTCTTCTTCTTGTTTCCTACATGCCAAACCCTAACTAAGAGGAACAACGAGAACCTGAAGCCACGAGGCAGAAAAAGAGAGTTGCACTGGTAGTTTGATACTTCTTGGTACCAGGGAGGAGCTTTGCCACCATGACCGCGCACTGAACCAGGTGCAGCAAGCGGCTGCATGACTGCAACTCCGTCGATGGGTTGCGGATATGTGCAGCCCCAAACCAGCTGTGTTGAACACGTTGTGGGTGGTGCCTTACGTGCGCGAGGTCGCGTCGGAGTTAGGGAAAGGTTTCCCAGTGAGGAGCACGGCCAAGGGAGGAAGAACCGACCCGTGCATGGCTGCAGGTCGGCTACAAGTGGCGGAGTTTAGCAGGCCTGACACTACCACCTCAACCGCGACCAGAGGGCTCCCCGCCTGAGCCGAGGCACGACGGAGCCAGGGCAAGGGTTGGCGGCAAGAATCGCACTGTAGGAAGGAGGGGAGAAGCCGCCCATCGCGGCTAGGGTTACAGGACAACGCGCCCAGCAACGTCGCGCGAAGGAAGATGGAGGCCCAGGGCCTTGGACCATTGTGCCCTTCGCAGGCTGAAGCAACAGCCGAACTGAAGGAGGGCAATATCGTCTTTTGATTATGTTTCCAAAACTGATCGCATAGCATGAGAATTGGATGACGTGGCGGCTTCTGGTTGGCCCAAAGTGAGTATTCTTACTAATTTCATAACTAATGATCTGTAGCTCGGATGACAAAAGTTTATACATGAATTTTGCTTAGAAAAACGAGGGGAATCAATTAAAAATATATTTGAAGCCTGATTCCTTGTGCAATTCGAAAAGTAATGCAAGATATCAACTTTAATGTAGTAATGTTTAAAGAACCCTATTTTGGTATGATTAAAGTGATTCGTAGGGTTTAGTAGATGATTAAAGTTGATATTAGCCTGTTAATCATAAAAAGGAACATTAGGAAGAAAAAAGATGAACTTTGTATATAATTAGTTAATTTAGAGTTTCATATGCATGAATATACTTTAATGGGCCTTGAAACCCTAATGTTGATTAATTTGACTATCAATGGCTTTAATTGATTAATTTCATGATTAAAGTTGGAATATGCTGAATCTAAGCTATTTTTTTCCTGGGGATCGTCCTACTCTTCCTGCTCCCACAGTGCAGGTCCGCTCTCCTCCAATGAGTCCTCATGGCCCAATGTGGCTTCCTCCTTTACCACGTCAAGGAGAAAATCCGGGCATTGCTGCCATCTTCCTTGCTTGCCTCCCTGCAAACGACTCCATTTGGCTGCGCAATCGGCCACCCTATTGCTTCTCCTTGGCCTGAAACTGAATTCTATAGCATGGAAGGACCTTGCTAGCTTCTTGATGTATCGACACTCCTGTCTGTAATGGATTGGGGTCCTTGTGGTATTCATCAGCATCGCGATTGCTCCTTTGCTATCTGACTCAACTAATAAGTTGTTATGCTTTCCATGGCACGCCTGGATGCCGATCGTGATAGCTCTCAGTTCTTCCTTTAGTGTATCTATGATAATTCCTTGATCATAACCCCCTTCCACCCATTGTCCACCCTGATCTCAGACCATGAAGGATGTGGCCATGCTACCCCGTTTCACAGCCGCGTCTACATTAAGCTTCACCTGTCCTGCTCCCAGTGGATGCCATCACGGTTTCTCCTTCATCGCCTTGGGTGCAGTTGGACCTGCTGTAAAGGCTTTCCTGCATGCATACACCTCATGGCGGATTACCTCGAAAAGCGCCTCAGGTTGAATTCTTTTGCCCTGGAAAACCAGGTTGCACCGCTGGGTCCATATCTTCCATGCTGAGATGGCGAACCAAACATTCCATTCTGGTGTGGCAGGTCCCTTCCTTATATTCGCTGCGATCCAGTTATTGACCGTGCTTGATTTCTACAGCTCCATATGAGTTGTTCTTTGTATGATCTCCCATAGCTTCCTACTTTCAGGGCAATAGGCGAGCAGATGTAAGGTGTTCTCTAGTCCATTCCCACACCATTGGCATTGGGCACCTTCCGTGAACCCTCTCCTTCGTCTCATGTCATTGGTCATAACGCCTCCGTGCAAACATAGCCATAGGAACATTTTGACTCTCTGTGGCAGCATCATCTTCCAGATTGTGTTCCAGCGGCCCGGGGTTCTCACAGAGTGAGCTTGCAGCAATCGGCGATAGGCTTCTTTGACATTGACTTCCCCACTCGCGCTCTTAGTGAACCAGATTTCATCTGCACCTGCATCCGGGTCTGGCAGTGGCATTGACAGGATGGCAGTAGCCGTATCTTCCTTAAACCATTGTCGGATAAACTGTGTGTCCCATGCGCCATTCAGATCAACCATAGAACTGACTTTAAGCTCTCTTAGATTTGCAGGAACTGTCCTACCATCTTTGATCTCCGGAGCTCGCCCTCCTTCGACCCATCTGTCTTCCCAAACCGAGGTGTCCTCGCCTGATAGTACAACCTTCCCTACGTCTGGGAGTAGCTCCGCTCGGATCCTTGTGATGGCCCTCCACATCCTCGAAGCACAAGCCAATCCCTGATTCGTTCTATGCAAGTATTTCTCCTTGGCCATTGTCTTCCATACCGCCGCACGTCGTCACATGAAATCCCATGATGTTTTGTATAGAAAGGCTTCGTTCTGCACTCTCGCCGTCTTGACACCTAGGCCCCCCTCTCCTTTATGCGCAATGACCTTCTCCCAAGCTACAAGATGTATGCCCCCTTGTTTAGACGCCCCCTTCCACAGGAAAGTTCTCACCACCCGGTCTATACTATCGCATACCGTCATTGGCAGGACAGTAGATTGCATAACGTACATAGGCAAGGTGTTGAACACAAATTTGATTAAAGTCACCCTGCCGACAAGCGATAGCGACTTATTCACCCATGTAGAAATCTTTCCTTCCACCTTGTTTATGGTGTCCAGATACAACTCTTTGTTCACCCTTCCATGTAGGATTGGGACGCCCAAGTGTTTGCCAATGCTATCGGTTTGCCTTATACCAGCCATCCTGGTTATGGCCCGCCGGGTATGGATGGTCGTGTTCCGTGAGAAGAAGATAGTGGGTTTTTCCTTTGCTAGTTTCTGTCCAGATACGCGTTCAAATTTCTTCAAGGTTGCAAGCATTATACTGGTCTGGCACTCAGTAGCTTCTCCAAACAGAATGAGATCGTCTGTAAAGCAGACATGGGATATACCGGTTCCCTGCTGGGTAGCGTAGAATGGTATCCATCGTCCTGACCTTTCTTCAGCAGCAATGGCCTGGCTGAGCCTATCTAAGCAAAGCACGAAGATAGAGGGAGACAAGGGATCTCCCTGCCTCACCCCTCTCGACGCCTTGAATGGTTCCAGGGTCTCGCCATTCCAAGTGATCGCAATCTCTCCCGCCTTGATGATGTTCATTATGATCCTGATTAGGTTCTGTGGGATGGCTGTCCGCATGAGTGTGTCTTCAATAATGTTATGACCCGTTTCAAAGTTAACCAATATGTATCATGATTAGTCCATAATTAAGTTAATTGAGATAAGTTAAGTGCTCATGTGATGGTTAGTGCATCATCAAGTTGATTAAGTTGAATGAAATACACAAGACACAATTAGTGCATAATTAAGGTGATTTAGGTTTAGTTAAATGCTGAGATGCAATTAGTTCTTTGATTAAGTGAGACAGTCTAATTGGCATGAGTATTCACTTTGAGTTAGTAGTGGATTCCGTGCTTGGCATTTTGCAAGAAAAATTAGTTGAATCGGACCTCTGAGGCGATACTTATACCATTTTTAGTTTCCTTGGACTATTTCTGCAATTTTTACATTATTAGGTTATAAACCTTTTTCTTTTCCTTGGATTTCCTTTTCTCGCTTATCCCCTCCCCTCTTTCTTCCCGATAGAACAGGGAGCGGCCGCAAAGCGGCGCTCGACCTGCAGCAGGAAACGGATGGGCGATCCATGGCCCTAGCTTCAAATCAACAGCAGCCACTCCTCCACCATCCTTCCCTCTTCCTCTTCCCTTCTTCTTCCTCCTCTAATCACATCTAACCTAGCCGCTAGGGTGGTCGACTTGCAGCAGCGGCCAGCTGTTTCGACCGGCCAACCACCACGGCAGCAAGGCGGCTGAGCCAGGGTGAGAGAGAGAGAGAGAGGTCCGGTTGGGCTTCTTCTTCTTTTTCCCCTGCCTTTTCCCCCATCCACGACCTAGCTGCTTGCTTGGGCGGCCGACCAGCAGTAGGTACGGCGCCCAGCAGCAAGCTGATCGGTCGGCTCCGATTGGCAGAGAAACGAGAGCTCTTGCTCCGGCCAGCGGCCTGTCGCGTATCGACGACGCTCTTCCTCACCTTGGCCACCAGAAATCGAAGCATGAGCCCTAGGGCGGCGCCCCTAGCAGAGTTGCGGCTAGAAGCAGCAGTGGCCGATGGCCAGCTGCTTTGTTTTGGCCAGGAGCTCGTTTTGGCGTGCAAATCTCCAAGAAAAAGGTTCAAATTGGGGCAATTCGGAGGTTGAAGACAACCCCCTGGACGCATTCCTGGACGGATCCGGACAAATTCGGACATTCCGAATTAGGTGAGTAGCGTTTCATTCATCTATCACCATTTAACTCGATAAAACGGGTGATTTTAGTTCGATCCGGTTTGACGCAGTTTTCAGCGTATACTCAGGTGTCGGGCAGTGTCGGTACCGTTAAATTACCAAATCACGCGCTTTAATTATTAACGCTTGTACATCGATAATTAGCAATTGCTGTGTGTGAATTAGAATAGTATAACCACACGATCAATCGAAACTAAATTACTTGATTAAATGGTGAAATAGTAGCACACGACCAGAAACTGGACAGTTTGGGCATAAACTCAGGTTGTATGATTTTTAATAAATTAATTGAGCACGATTTCAAAGTTGATATGAATAAATAAAAATATGCAATAAAACCCTAATTGCATATATCTTTTGACGTTAATATGTGTAAATTGATATTTACATGAAATGGCACATTTCTCTGAATTATTACCAGAAATTCTCAAGTATTGTTATTAAATTGTGTTGTGATAGGTAATTAACTTTTAATCGAGTTAAGTGCCAGGATTAGGGTTAATGTGCACGTTTTTCGAGAATTTTAGAGAATTGACAAATGTTGAGTATGATTCTCGTATGTGAAGTAAATTTATTTAATTCGTGCAATAAGATGTTCAATTGCTTAAATTCGCTATGTATATGCCAGATTGAAATACGTTGGGTTATTTATGCATTTCTAATTTGTCTGAATGCATGGTATGAGAATTTCTCAGAAATTACAATGATTTGAAATATATTGCTCTGACAGTTTTAGAATGACAGTGTATTGTGAATTGATCTGAAATCAGTAAATGTGATATTCCTGTTTAAATGGTTATATGTTAAATCAGTTAATAGACCTAGGTGCCCTAACACCGTAGAACCCCTAAGAGGTATCTGCAACTTAGGGGTGAAACTCGTGTTGCAACATCATCCATGCTTGTGTCACGGACAAACGAGGAAAGAGAGGCAGTGTCTAATAACAATCGTGCGTGTGTCACGATGGCACTGGGAAAAAGAAAACTTGGTTATCTAACACCATTCGTGCTTGTGTCACGAAGGTAACCCTGTGAGACTCTCCGCCTGTGTGCTCAGGTTAGAGGAGGAGTCTAGAGTACTAGAATACTGCAGAGAGGCCCCTGAGTGCCTAGGACCTGCGGTGAGGCCCTTGAGCGCCTGAGAGTACAGTGAGGCCCTTGAGTGCCTGAGAGTCCTGTGCAGACCAGGATAGTAGTCAGACTTAGCATTTCCCGGGTGTGTCGCTAAGTCTTGTACGGTGGGACCGTAGCATGAACTTGCTGCGGATCTTTATATGCAGAGTACACTGCATATATTTAGGGCATAATAATAATGAAATGAATAAATAATCATGTAGGTTCACAGTAAATTTATATAACTGTTTATTTACCTGAAATACTTGTTGATGATTTAAATGTGATTATTATCTATATATTTGTTATGTTATTAGAACTGCCTTGCTTAGTTCTGCATTTATGTTTAATTCCTATTTATAAACCTGATGAGTTGTTTAGTGATAGCTAAGTGAAATGCTATTCACTGAGCGAGTAGGCTCATACCTCTACTCAAAACATTTTCAGGTTATCGTCAGCAGCAGGAAATCAGAAGGATCGATTTATCCTTACACCTGGTCGATAGAAGGTTCGTAGTTAGTAGTTAGAGGTCTCTTAGTCCCTTCCCCTCGGTCCTTGGGACATGGTGTGGGTGAGAGAGAGAGTATGTATGGCGAATGTGTATAAAGATGTAAATTAACTGTTATGTTTACTTTCTGTTAAACAATGTTACATGTTGTAAACTTTGTTTATGTTCTCTAGCCAGTTTAATTGAAATGCTTCCACAATAGTTTATTATGTTGTAGTTTACAGCAATAATCTGGATATCATTACGAGGTTTTAAAAAGAAAAAGTTCTCAGTGATTTGTTTATGTGATAATCCCTCCGTCGCGCCCTAATCTCGTGATTAGTGGTTAGTGTGAGATCGGGGTGTGACATCTTGGTATCAGAGCCTTGGTTTGAGTACGAAGTTACTCAAGGTCAGGGGACGATAAGAGACCAATAGGATTAAGGTTTAGGTGTCTTTCTTCTATCTGTAATTTTTTAACAGGAAGTGTTCTGTTATACTATTGCAGATAGCAGGAAGAGGATGTGGTCACGAGAATCAAGTAATGAGCTTAAGATGAGTCGTTAGGAATCATTAGGGTCAAAAGATAAGGTTATAAGTAAGACAAATAATGAATGATGTGTTTTAGCTCTGGAAGGTCTGAGTGTTTAGATACCCTGGCCAGGTGTCTGAATACTTAGATTGACCAGTATCAAGCTACTCTGTCTGTTCTTCTCTGGATGCCCTGGCCAGGTATGCAGAGGAAGGATAGGCTAGAGAGAAAACCCTAGAAATCTTAGGGTTAAGAGATCAGAAATTAATAAAGGAATAAGAGATTACATATAAGATGCGATTCAACTCTTGTCTATCATTGTTTATTTGATTTAAAGATCACTTGAAATGCTTTTATATGTATGAAATGAAATTCTCAGTTTATAAAGTAAACATGATTCTTTTATATTGTTGTGTCATGAAGTGAATTGTTTAATGTTTGTTTCCTTTGTATTAATGTAGACCCGAAACTGTGTTTAAATGAGGTTGTCCTGAGCGGATATTCTTTCCACATGTTTAAGATTAATAGGGGTTGATTAATCTCGAGTAGCTCTTGGCTTCAGGACTACAGGTTCGGCCTGGTTCGGCTGGCAGGATGCGTTACTGGGATCTAATGACTCCTATTAACAAGTAAAATAAGAATAGAAGTATAAATGTTCTTTTGTCTTGGGAATTAGGGTTTGAGAAGCATAGATCCTAATTGGCCCAAATTAGGATTTTAATGATATATGAATACAGAATTTGATAAATAGAATGTCTCACTAGATTATTTTTAGTATTTTATGTGTAACTCTGGTTTGGCTAAAATTGGGATATGTTTTGGATATATAAAATGTGAACAACATTAGAAAATATCAGAATTTTTGAAGAATGTTCTGACCTGTTCATCGGCTGAGTTTCAAACTCGACCGATCACTTTTTCTGAATAATATAGCAGTGTGGTAATTGAATTTTATCTTTTTATTGGTACGTCCAATTGATCTCAAATTTTAACTATGTTTGAAAATCACAAATTTTAGACACTCTATTAATTTGGCGTAATTTTTAGATGACTTTTGATCTCTACAGTAAGGTGTCGGTCGAATTGCAACTCGACCGAATCTGCTGCAGACTGCTATATAGCAGTGCACTGTCTGATTTTTAATTATTTATTGTTAATTCGAAATGACCTGAAATTTTTACTGGAAGTCTAAAACTTTATTAGGCACAACATATAAAATTTTCAAAATTTTTGGAGCTTCTGTTAGCAGTTTAATAAACGAATTACAGAAAAATATTGTGAAAACTGAATTTTCAGCCTTTTGATTAAAGTTGAGTGCTGGGTTAATATGTTATTGACCCAAGCAACTCAATTTGATCTATATGATTGATCACACATACACACAATAATGCTATGATATTGATATAGACCGAAACCCTAGGATGATTAGGGTTGAAGTAGTTTAAAGGATATCATTAGTGATGTAACCTTGTATACCAGTATCTTTGTTAAATAAGATCTTGAGATTTGTTCTATGAAAAGTAAACTGGCCTTGATAACGATCTAGGGTTTTGAAGAAGATAACCTGATCGGTACATGAACAACATGAAATGACTTAGAGAAAAGAGTAAAACATAAACCTAAAATGTAATTATAAGAAAGTAGCATAGAAAGCAGAGTATTACCAGATATATGATATGAAGATAGCTGATGAAGTTCATGTTTTTTAGACATGGTGTCACTGTCTTTATGATGTGACAATAGATTATCACCCTGGTAAGGAGAATGTGGTGAATGATGCTTTCAACAGAAAGTCAAGTTCAACAGCTAATGCATTCTCTATGACAGGTTTCAATAGAGACCTGTTAGTAGAAATGTGGGAGTTGGACTTAGACTTAGGGGTGACAACACAGAGTGATTTGATTGTATAGATGTAATTTAAGCCTACTTCTTATGATCAGATCAAGAAACTACAATAGGGTGATAGTGAGTTAAACCAGACTATGCATGACATGATAGGAGGAAAAGAGACTACAGTTTGAGTTTTTATGATGATAAGGTGTTATATTAACATGACATGTTGTGTGTATCTCAAGATAGTGTAAAATTCTTTAAGGGGAAAAGCTGAAAGAAAAGAATTTTTATAGAAGTGTATGTATTGATGTATGCTATGTTTTCAGGAAGACACTAAGATGTATATGAAATCCAAGAAGTTGAAATGGATGGTCAGATATGCAGAAGGATGTAACTGAGTACGTGGTTAGAAGTAGTGTGTACCAGTAGGTTAAAGCTAAACCCTAGAAATCTATAGCTACCTTGTAATCTTTTTCTATGCCTGAATAGGAATGGGAATTTATCACAATGGATTTTGTGGTAAGATTACCCAGGACACCTAGAGGTTGTGATTTAATAGGAATGAATGTGAATAGACTAATTTAGTCTGCTCATTTTCTTCATATTAAGTCGACCTGTGATGTCTCGAGACTTGATTAAGATATACATGGATAAAATTATTAGATTGCTTGGTAATCCAGTTTCAATCATATCATATTGAGTTTAAAAATACACAACTGATAATGGTACGGTTTGAGAATGAACCCAGAAAACACAGATTTGGTAAATCATTAGATGCATGATCTCAAGATAGCAAGATAGCATTAAAATATGTAAATAAACCTGATTGCATGCTTCCTGTTATGATTAATGTGTGTGACCTGACATTTTCATGAATTGGCACATTTCTCTGAAGATATTATCAGAAATTCTCAAGTACTGTTAAATATTTGTGATATGATACGTAATTGAGTTATGTGATGCATAAACCAGGAATTTGGTTAATATGCACGTACTTCGAGAAATTTCAGATAATTCATAAATATTACAGATGGTTTCTTATAAGTGGAGTAAATCACTCCTATTGGTATAATAGGATGTTCGATTACATAAATTCTGTATGTATGTGTCAAAATTGATTTAAGTTTGGAATATTTATGAATTTTTTTTAATCTGTCTGCATGCAAGATATAAAGATTACTCAGTAAGTACAATGATTTTGAATATACTGTTCTGCCAGTTCTAGAATGATACCGTATTGTGATTTGAATTGCAATCAAACTGATGAGATAATGGAAACCCTAAGAGTAGGGTGTTGCCATGTGATTAGTGGATGAGATAACCCTAAGAGTAGGGTGTTGGCATGTGATGAATGAACAATGCAAATGAAACCCTAAGGATAGGGTGTACGATGAATCAAGTATTTTTGATATCAATTCTCAGTATGATATGTAGTGATGTTTAACAGTTAAATTGCATGATTTAATTTTAGTACCAAATAGACATGCATTTTGTTTATTTAAGAATTTAATTTGTTTGTATGAACAGTATAATAATTTCTTGGTAATTACCATAAAGTGAGATACTGCTATAACAATTCTGGAAAGACGATGTTTTGTGGTTTGATCTGGAATCAGATCAGATGTGTCCTAGGTTAAGGGACCTATGCAGATGGTTGATCGAAGGATCAAGAAACTCAAGAATCGTGAGATACCATTAGTGAAAGTTCCGTGGAGGAATCATAATCTAGAAGAAGCTACGTGGGAGCTTGAATCTGAGATGCGTAACAAGTTTCCTTTTCTCTTTTAGGAATTTCGGGACGAAATTCTTATAAGGGAGGGAGATTGTTATGACCCGTTTCAAAGTTAACCAATATGTATCATGATTAGTCCATAATTAAGTTAATTGAGATAAGTTAAGTGCTCATGTGATGGTTAGTGCATCATCAAGTTGATTAAGTTGAATTAAATACACAAGACACAATTAGTGCATAATTAAGGTGATTTAGGTTTAGTTAAATGCCGAGATGCAATTAGTTCTTTGATCAAGTGAGACAGTCTAATTGGCATGAGTATTCGCTTTGAGTTTGTAGTGGATTCCGTGCTTGGCATTTTGCAAGAAAAATTAGTTGAATCGGACCTCTGAGGCGATACTTATACCATTTTTAGTTTCCTTGGACTATTTCTACAATTTTTACATTATTAGGTTATAAACCTTTTTCTTTTCCTTGGATTTCCTTTTCTCGCTTATCCCCTCCTCTCTTTCTTCCCGATAGAACAGGGAGCGGCCGCAAAGCGGCGCTCGACCTGCAGCAGGAAACGGATGGGCGATCCATGGCCCTAGCTTCAAATCAACAGCAGCCACTCCTCCACCATCCTTCCCTCTTCCTCTTCCCTTCTTCTTCCTCCTCTAATCACATCTAACCTAGCCGCTAGGGTGGTCGACTTGCAGCAGCGGCCAGCTGTTTCGACCGGCCAACCACCACGGCAGCAAGGCGGCTGAGCCAGGGTGAGAGAGAGAGAGGTCCGGTTGGGCTTCTTCTTCTTTTTCCCCTGCCTTTTCCCCCATCCACGACCTAGCTGCTTGCTTGGGCGGCCGACCAGCAGTAGGTACGGCGCCCAGCAGCAAGCTGATCGGTCGGCTCCGATTGGCAGAGAAACGAGAGCTCTTGCTCCGGCCAGCGGCCTGTCGCGTATCGACGACGCTCTTCCTCACCTTGGCCACCAGAAATCGAAGCATGAGCCCTAGGGCGGCGCCCCTAGCAGAGTTGCGGCTACCAGCAGCAGTGGCCGATGGCCAGCTGCTTTGTTTTGGCCAGGAGCTCGTTTTGGCGTGCAAATCTCCAAGAAAAAGGTTCAAATTGGGGCAATTCGGAGGTTGAAGACAACCCCCTGGACGCATTCCTGGACGGATCCGGACAAATTCGGACATTCCGAATTAGGTGAGTAGCGTTTCATTCATCTATCACCATTTAACTCGATAAAACGGGTGATTTTAGTTCGATCCGGTTTGACGCAGTTTTCAGCGTATACTCAGGTGTCGGGCAGTGTCGGTACCGTTAAATTACCAAATCACGCGCTTTAATTATTAACGCTTGTACATCGGTAATTAGCAATTGCTGTGTGTGAATTAGAATAGTATAACCACACGATCAATCGAAACTAAATTACTTGATTAAATGGTGAAATAGTAGCACACGACCAGAAACTGGACAGTTTGGGCATAAACTCAGGTTGTATGATTTTTAATAAATTAATTGAGCACGATTTCAAAGTTGATATGAATAAATAAAAATATGCAATAAAACCCTAATTGCATATATCTTTTGACGTTAATATGTGTAAATTGATATTTACATGAAATGGCACATTTCTCTGAATTATTACCAGAAATTCTCAAGTATTGTTATTAAATTGTGTTGTGATAGGTAATTAACTTTTAATCGAGTTAAGTGCCAGGATTAGGGTTAATGTGCACGTTTTTCGAGAATTTTAGAGAATTGACAAATGTTGAGTATGATTCTCGTATGTGAAGTAAATTTATTTAATTCGTGCAATAAGATGTTCAATTGCTTAAATTCGCTATGTATATGCCAGATTGAAATAAGTTGGGTTATTTATGAATTTCTAATTTGTCTGAATGCATGGTATGAGAATTTCTCAGAAATTACAATGATTTGAAATATATTGCTCTGACAGTTTTAGAATGACAGTGTATTGTGAATTGATCTGAAATCAGTAAATGTGATATTCCTGTTTAAATGGTTATATGTTAAATCAGTTAATAGACCTAGATGCCCTAACACCGTAGAACCCCTAAGAGGTATCTGCAACTTAGGGGTGAAACTCGTGTTGCAACATCATCCGTGCTTGTGTCACGGACAAACGAGGAAAGAGAGGCAGTGTCTAATAACAATCGTGCGTGTGTCACGATGGCACTGGGAAAAAGAAAACTTGGTTATCTAACACCATTCGTGCTTGTGTCACGAAGGTAACCCTGTGAGACTCTCCGCCTGTGTGCTCAGGTTAGAGGAGGAGTCTAGAGTACTAGAATACTGCAGAGAGGCCCCTGAGTGCCTAGGACCTGCGGTGAGGCCCTTGAGCGCCTGAGAGTACAGTGAGGCCCTTGAGTGCCTGAGAGTCCTGTGCAGACCAGGATAGTAGTCAGACTTAGCATTTCCCGGGTGTGTCGCTAAGTCTTGTACGGTGGGACCGTAGCATGAACTTGCTGCGGATCTTTATATGCAGAGTACACTGCATATATTTAGGGCATAATAATAATGAAATGAATAAATAATCATGTAGGTTCACAGTAAATTTATATAACTGTTTATTTACCTGAAATACTTGTTGATGATTTAAATGTGATTATTATCTATATATTTGTTATGTTATTAGAACTGCCTTGCTTAGTTCTGCATTTATGTTTAATTCCAATTTATAAACCTGATGAGTTGTTTAGTGATAGCTAAGTGAAATGCTATTCACTGAGCGAGTAGGCTCATACCTCTACTCAAAACATTTTCAGGTTATCGTCAGCAGCAGGAAATCAGAAGGATCGATTTATCCTTACACCTGGTCGATAGAAGGTTCGTAGTTAGTAGTTAGAGGTCTCTTAGTCCCTTCCCCTCGGTCCTTGGGACATGGTGTGGGTGAGAGAGAGAGTATGTATGGCGAATGTGTATAAAGATGTAAATTAACTGTTATGTTTACTTTCTGTTAAACAATGTTACATGTTGTAAACTTTGTTTATGTTCTCTAGCCAGTTTAATTGAAATGCTTCCACAATAGTTTATTATGTTGTAGTTTACAGCAATAATCTGGATATCATTACGAGGTTTTAAAAAGAAAAAGTTCTCAGTGATTTGTTTATGTGATAATCCCTCCGTCGCGCCCTAATCTCGTGATTAGTGGTTAGTGTGAGATCGGGGTGTGACATCTTGGTATCAGAGCCTTGGTTTGAGTACGAAGTTACTCAAGGTCAGGGGACGATAAGAGACCAATAGGATTAAGGTTTAGGTGTCTTTCTTCTATCTGTAATTTTTTAACAGGAAGTGTTCTGTTATACTATTGCAGATAGCAGGAAGAGGATGTGGTCACGAGAATCAAGTAATGAGCTTAAGATGAGTCGTTAGGAATCATTAGGGTCAAAAGATAAGGTTATAAGTAAGACAAATAATGAATGATGTGTTTTAGCTCTGGAAGGTCTGAGTGTTTAGATACCCTGGCCAGGTGTCTGAATACTTAGATTGACCAGTATCAAGCTACTCTGTCTGTTCTTCTCTGGATGCCCTGGCCAGGTATGCAGAGGAAGGATAGGCTAGAGAGAAAACCCTAGAAATCTTAGGGTTAAGAGATCAGAAATTAATAAAGGAATAAGAGATTACATATAAGATGCGATTCAACTCTTGTCTATCATTGTTTATTTGATTTAAAGATCACTTGAAATGCTTTTATATGTATGAAATGAAATTCTCAGTTTATAAAGTAAACATGATTCTTTTATATTGTTGTGTCATGAAGTGAATTGTTTAATGTTTGTTTCCTTTGTATTAATGTAGACCCGAAACTGTGTTTAAATGAGGTTGTCCTGAGCGGATATTCTTTCCACATGTTTAAGATTAATAGGGGTTGATTAATCTCGAGTAGCTCTTGGCTTCAGGACTACAGGTTCGGCCTGGTTCGGCTGGCAGGATGCGTTACTGGGATCTAATGACTCCTATTAACAAGTAAAATAAGAATAGAAGTATAAATGTTCTTTTGTCTTGGGAATTAGGGTTTGAGAAGCATAGATCCTAATTGGCCCAAATTAGGATTTTAATGATATATGAATACAGAATTTGATAAATAGAATGTCTCACTAGATTATTTTTAGTATTTTATGTGTAACTCTGGTTTGGCTAAAATTGGGATATGTTTTGGATATATAAAATGTGAACAACATTAGAAAATATCAGAATTTTTGAAGAATGTTCTGACCTGTTCATCGGCTGAGTTTCAAACTCGACCGATCACTTTTTCTGAATAATATAGCAGTGTGGTAATTGAATTTTATCTTTTTATTGGTACGTCCAATTGATCTCAAATTTTAACTATGTTTGAAAATCACAAATTTTAGACACTCTATTAATTTGGCGTAATTTTTAGATGACTTTTGATCTCTACAGTAAGGTGTCGGTCGAATTGCAACTCGACCGAATCTGCTGCAGACTGCTATATAGCAGTGCACTGTCTGATTTTTAATTATTTATTGTTAATTCGAAATGACCTGAAATTTTTACTGGAAGTCTAAAACTTTATTAGGCACAACATATAAAATTTTCAAAATTTTTGGAGCTTCTGTTAGCAGTTTAATAAACGAATTACAGAAAAATATTGTGAAAACTGAATTTTCAGCCTTTTGATTAAAGTTGAGTGCTGGGTTAATATGTTATTGACCCAAGCAACTCAATTTGATCTATATGATTGATCACACATACACACAATAATGCTATGATATTGATATAGACCGAAACCCTAGGATGATTAGGGTTGAAGTAGTTTAAAGGATATCATTAGTGATGTAACCTTGTATACCAGTATCTTTGTTAAATAAGATCTTGAGATTTGTTCTATGAAAAGTAAACTGGCCTTGATAACGATCTAGGGTTTTGAAGAAGATAACCTGATCGGTACATGAACAACATGAAATGACTTAGAGAAAAGAGTAAAACATAAACCTAAAATGTAATTATAAGAAAGTAGCATAGAAAGCAGAGTATTACCAGATATATGATATGAAGATAGCTGATGAAGTTCATGTTTTTTAGACATGGTGTCACTGTCTTTATGATGTGACAATAGATTATCACCCTGGTAAGGAGAATGTGGTGAATGATGCTTTCAACAGAAAGTCAAGTTCAACAGCTAATGCATTCTCTATGACAGGTTTCAATAGAGACCTGTTAGTAGAAATGTGGGAGTTGGACTTAGACTTAGGGGTGACAACACAGAGTGATTTGATTGTATAGATGTAATTTAAGCCTACTTCTTATGATCAGATCAAGAAACTACAATAGGGTGATAGTGAGTTAAACCAGACTATGCATGACATGATAGGAGGAAAAGAGACTACAGTTTGAGTTTTTATGATGATAAGGTGTTATATTAACATGACATGTTGTGTGTATCTCAAGATAGTGTAAAATTCTTTAAGGGGAAAAGCTGAAAGAAAAGAATTTTTATAGAAGTGTATGTATTGATGTATGCTATGTTTTCAGGAAGACACTAAGATGTATATGAAATCCAAGAAGTTGAAATGGATGGTCAGATATGCAGAAGGATGTAACTGAGTACGTGGTTAGAAGTAGTGTGTACCAGTAGGTTAAAGCTAAACCCTAGAAATCTATAGCTACCTTGTAATCTTTTTCTATGCCTGAATAGGAATGGGAATTTATCACAATGGATTTTGTGGTAAGATTACCCAGGACACCTAGAGGTTGTGATTTAATAGGAATGAATGTGAATAGACTAATTTAGTCTGCTCATTTTCTTCATATTAAGTCGACCTGTGATGTCTCGAGACTTGATTAAGATATACATGGATAAAATTATTAGATTGCTTGGTAATCCAGTTTCAATCATATCATATTGAGTTTAAAAATACACAACTGATAATGGTACGGTTTGAGAATGAACCCAGAAAACACAGATTTGGTAAATCATTAGATGCATGATCTCAAGATAGCAAGATAGCATTAAAATATGTAAATAAACCTGATTGCATGCTTCCTGTTATGATTAATGTGTGTGACCTGACATTTTCATGAATTGGCACATTTCTCTGAAGATATTATCAGAAATTCTCAAGTACTGTTAAATATTTGTGATATGATACGTAATTGAGTTATGTGATGCATAAACCAGGAATTTGGTTAATATGCACGTACTTCGAGAAATTTCAGATAATTCATAAATATTACAGATGGTTTCTTATAAGTGGAGTAAATCACTCCTATTGGTATAATAGGATGTTCGATTACATAAATTCTGTATGTATGTGTCAAAATTGATTTAAGTTTGGAATATTTATGAATTTTTTTTAATCTGTCTGCATGCAAGATATAAAGATTACTCAGTAAGTACAATGATTTTGAATATACTGTTCTGCCAGTTCTAGAATGATACCGTATTGTGATTTGAATTGCAATCAAACTGATGAGATAATGGAAACCCTAAGAGTAGGGTGTTGCCATGTGATTAGTGGATGAGATAACCCTAAGAGTAGGGTGTTGGCATGTGATGAATGAACAATGCAAATGAAACCCTAAGGATAGGGTGTACGATGAATCAAGTATTTTTGATATCAATTCTCAGTATGATATGTAGTGATGTTTAACAGTTAAATTGCATGATTTAATTTTAGTACCAAATAGACATGCATTTTGTTTATTTAAGAATTTAATTTGTTTGTATGAACAGTATAATAATTTCTTGGTAATTACCATAAAGTGAGATACTGCTATAACAATTCTGGAAAGACGATGTTTTGTGGTTTGATCTGGAATCAGATCAGATGTGTCCTAGGTTAAGGGACCTATGCAGATGGTTGATCGAAGGATCAAGAAACTCAAGAATCGTGAGATACCATTAGTGAAAGTTCCGTGGAGGAATCATAATCTAGAAGAAGCTACGTGGGAGCTTGAATCTGAGATGCGTAACAAGTTTCCTTTTCTCTTTTAGGAATTTCGGGACGAAATTCTTATAAGGGAGGGAGATTGTTATGACCCGTTTCAAAGTTAACCAATATGTATCATGATTAGTCCATAATTAAGTTAATTGAGATAAGTTAAGTGCTCATGTGATGGTTAGTGCATCATCAAGTTGATTAAGTTGAATTAAATACACAAGACACAATTAGTGCATAATTAAGGTGATTTAGGTTTAGTTAAATGCCGAGATGCAATTAGTTCTTTGATCAAGTGAGACAGTCTAATTGGCATGAGTATTCGCTTTGAGTTTGTAGTGGATTCCGTGCTTGGCATTTTGCAAGAAAAATTAGTTGAATCAGACCTCTGAGGCGATACTTATACCATTTTTAGTTTCCTTGGACTATTTCTACAATTTTTACATTATTAGGTTATAAACCTTTTTCTTTTCCTTGGATTTCCTTTTCTCGCTTATCCCCTCCTCTCTTTCTTCCCGATAGAACAGGGAGCGGCCGCAAAGCGGCGCTCGACCTGCAGCAGGAAACGGATGGGCGATCCATGGCCCTAGCTTCAAATCAACAGCAGCCACTCCTCCACCATCCTTCCCTCTTCCTCTTCCCTTCTTCTTCCTCCTCTAATCACATCTAACCTAGCCGCTAGGGTGGTCGACTTGCAGCAGCGGCCAGCTGTTTCGACCGGCCAACCACCACGGCAGCAAGGCGGCTGAGCCAGGGTGAGAGA
The DNA here is from genome assembly GCA_963693085.1 of Alisma plantago-aquatica. Lineage (NCBI taxonomy): Eukaryota > Viridiplantae > Streptophyta > Magnoliopsida > Alismatales > Alismataceae > Alisma > Alisma plantago-aquatica. The sequence goes on along the minus strand of OY856413.1, from coordinate 1,130,862,084 downwards.
GAGAGAGGTCCGGTTGGGCTTCTTCTTCTTTTTCCCCTGCCTTTTCCCCCATCCACGACCTAGCTGCTTGCTTGGGCGGCCGACCAGCAGTAGGTACGGCGCCCAGCAGCAAGCTGATCGGTCGGCTCCGATTGGCAGAGAAACGAGAGCTCTTGCTCCGGCCAGCGGCCTGTCGCGTATCGACGACGCTCTTCCTCACCTTGGCCACCAGAAATCGAAGCATGAGCCCTAGGGCGGCGCCCCTAGCAGAGTTGCGGCTACCAGCAGCAGTGGCCGATGGCCAGCTGCTTTGTTTTGGCCAGGAGCTCGTTTTGGCGTGCAAATCTCCAAGAAAAAGGTTCAAATTGGGGCAATTCGGAGGTTGAAGACAACCCCCTGGACGCATTCCTGGACGGATCCGGACAAATTCGGACATTCCGAATTAGGTGAGTAGCGTTTCATTCATCTATCACCATTTAACTCGATAAAACGGGTGATTTTAGTTCGATCCGGTTTGACGCAGTTTTCAGCGTATACTCAGGTGTCGGGCAGTGTCGGTACCGTTAAATTACCAAATCACGCGCTTTAATTATTAACGCTTGTACATCGGTAATTAGCAATTGCTGTGTGTGAATTAGAATAGTATAACCACACGATCAATCGAAACTAAATTACTTGATTAAATGGTGAAATAGTAGCACACGACCAGAAACTGGACAGTTTGGGCATAAACTCAGGTTGTATGATTTTTAATAAATTAATTGAGCACGATTTCAAAGTTGATATGAATAAATAAAAATATGCAATAAAACCCTAATTGCATATATCTTTTGACGTTAATATGTGTAAATTGATATTTACATGAAATGGCACATTTCTCTGAATTATTACCAGAAATTCTCAAGTATTGTTATTAAATTGTGTTGTGATAGGTAATTAACTTTTAATCGAGTTAAGTGCCAGGATTAGGGTTAATGTGCACGTTTTTCGAGAATTTTAGAGAATTGACAAATGTTGAGTATGATTCTCGTATGTGAAGTAAATTTATTTAATTCGTGCAATAAGATGTTCAATTGCTTAAATTCGCTATGTATATGCCAGATTGAAATAAGTTGGGTTATTTATGAATTTCTAATTTGTCTGAATGCATGGTATGAGAATTTCTCAGAAATTACAATGATTTGAAATATATTGCTCTGACAGTTTTAGAATGACAGTGTATTGTGAATTGATCTGAAATCAGTAAATGTGATATTCCTGTTTAAATGGTTATATGTTAAATCAGTTAATAGACCTAGATGCCCTAACACCGTAGAACCCCTAAGAGGTATCTGCAACTTAGGGGTGAAACTCGTGTTGCAACATCATCCGTGCTTGTGTCACGGACAAACGAGGAAAGAGAGGCAGTGTCTAATAACAATCGTGCGTGTGTCACGATGGCACTGGGAAAAAGAAAACTTGGTTATCTAACACCATTCGTGCTTGTGTCACGAAGGTAACCCTGTGAGACTCTCCGCCTGTGTGCTCAGGTTAGAGGAGGAGTCTAGAGTACTAGAATACTGCAGAGAGGCCCCTGAGTGCCTAGGACCTGCGGTGAGGCCCTTGAGCGCCTGAGAGTACAGTGAGGCCCTTGAGTGCCTGAGAGTCCTGTGCAGACCAGGATAGTAGTCAGACTTAGCATTTCCCGGGTGTGTCGCTAAGTCTTGTACGGTGGGACCGTAGCATGAACTTGCTGCGGATCTTTATATGCAGAGTACACTGCATATATTTAGGGCATAATAATAATGAAATGAATAAATAATCATGTAGGTTCACAGTAAATTTATATAACTGTTTATTTACCTGAAATACTTGTTGATGATTTAAATGTGATTATTATCTGTATATTTGTTATGTTATTAGAACTGCCTTGCTTAGTTCTGCATTTATGTTTAATTCCAATTTATAAACCTGATGAGTTGTTTAGTGATAGCTAAGTGAAATGCTATTCACTGAGCGAGTAGGCTCATACCTCTACTCAAAACATTTTCAGGTTATCGTCAGCAGCAGGAAATCAGAAGGATCGATTTATCCTTACACCTGGTCGATAGAAGGTTCGTAGTTAGTAGTTAGAGGTCTCTTAGTCCCTTCCCCTCGGTCCTTGGGACATGGTGTGGGTGAGAGAGAGAGTATGTATGGCGAATGTGTATAAAGATGTAAATTAACTGTTATGTTTACTTTCTGTTAAACAATGTTACATGTTGTAAACTTTGTTTATGTTCTCTAGCCAGTTTAATTGAAATGCTTCCACAATAGTTTATTATGTTGTAGTTTACAGCAATAATCTGGATATCATTACGAGGTTTTAAAAAGAAAAAGTTCTCAGTGATTTGTTTATGTGATAATCCCTCCGTCGCGCCCTAATCTCGTGATTAGTGGTTAGTGTGAGATCGGGGTGTGACATCTTGGTATCAGAGCCTTGGTTTGAGTACGAAGTTACTCAAGGTCAGGGGACGATAAGAGACCAATAGGATTAAGGTTTAGGTGTCTTTCTTCTATCTGTAATTTTTTAACAGGAAGTGTTCTGTTATACTATTGCAGATAGCAGGAAGAGGATGTGGTCACGAGAATCAAGTAATGAGCTTAAGATGAGTCGTTAGGAATCATTAGGGTCAAAAGATAAGGTTATAAGTAAGACAAATAATGAATGATGTGTTTTAGCTCTGGAAGGTCTGAGTGTTTAGATACCCTGGCCAGGTGTCTGAATACTTAGATTAACCAGTATCAAGCTACTCTGTCTGTTCTTCTCTGGATGCCCTGGCCAGGTATGCAGAGGAAGGATAGGCTAGAGAGAAAACCCTAGAAATCTTAGGGTTAAGAGATCAAAAATTAATAAAGGAATAAGAGATTACATATAAGATGCGATTCAACTCTTGTCTATCATTGTTTATTTGATTTAAAGATCACTTGAAATGCTTTTATATGTATGAAATGAAATTCTCAGTTTATAAAGTAAACATGATTCTTTTATATTGTTGTGTCATGAAGTGAATTGTTTAATGTTTGTTTCCTTTGTATTAATGTAGACCCGAAACTGTGTTTAAATGAGGTTGTCCTGAGCGGATATTCTTTCCACATGTTTAAGATTAATAGGGGTTGATTAATCTCGAGTAGCTCTTGGCTTCAGGACTACAGGTTCGGCCTGGTTCGGCTGGCAGGATGCGTTACTGGGATCTAATGACTCCTATTAACAAGTAAAATAAGAATAGAAGTATAAATGTTCTTTTGTCTTGGGAATTAGGGTTTGAGAAGCATAGATCCTAATTGGCCCAAATTAGGATTTTAATGATATATGAATACAGAATTTGATAAATAGAATGTCTCACTAGATGATTTTTAGTATTTTATGTGTAACTCTGGTTTGGCTAAAATTGGGATATGTTTTGGATATATAAAATGTGAACAACATTAGAAAATATCAGAATTTTTGAAGAATGTTCTGACCTGTTCATCGGCTGAGTTTCAAACTCGACCGATCACTTTTTCTGAATAATATAGCAGTGTGGTAATTGAATTTTATCTTTTTATTGGTACGTCCAATTGATCTCAAATTTTAACTATGTTTGAAAATCACAAATTTTAGACACTCTATTAATTTGGCGTAATTTTTAGATGACTTTTGATCTCTACAGTAAGGTGTCGGTCGAATTGCAACTCGACTGAATCTGCTGCAGACTGCTATATAGCAGCGCACTGTCTGATTTTTAATTATTTATTGGTAATTAGAAATGACCTGAAATTTTTACTGGAAGTCTAAAACTTTATTAGGCACAACATATAAAATTTTCAAAATTTTTGGAGCTTCTGTTAGCAGTTTAATAAACGAATTACAGAAAAATATTGTGAAAACTGAATTTTCAGCCTTTTGATTAAAGTTGAGTGCTGGGTTAATATGTTATTGACCCAAGCAACTCAATTTGATCTATATGATTGATCACACATACACACAATAATGCTATGATATTGATATAGACCGAAACCCTAGGATGATTAGGGTTGAAGTAGTTTAAAAGATATCATTAGTGATGTAACCTTGTATACCAGTATCTTTGTTAAATAAGATCTTGAGATTTGTTCTATGAAAAGTAAACTGGCCTTGATAACGATCTAGGGTTTTGAAGAAGATAACCTGATCGGTACATGAACAACATGAAATGACTTAGAGAAAAGAGTAAAACATAAACCTAAAATGTAATTATAAGAAAGTAGCATAGAAAGCAGAGTATTACCAGATATATGATATGAAGATAGCTGATGAAGTTCATGTTTTTTAGACATGGTGTCACTGTCTTTATGATGTGACAATAGATTATCACCCTGGTAAGGAGAATGTGGTGAATGATGCTTTCAACAGAAAGTCAAGTTCAACAGCTAATGCATTCTCTATGACAGGTTTCAATAGAGACCTGTTAGTAGAAATGTGGGAGTTGGACTTAGACTTAGGGGTGACAACACAGAGTGATTTGATTGTATAGATGTAAGTTAAGCCTACTTCTTATGATCAGATCAAGAAACTACAATAGGGTGATAGTGAGTTAAACCAGACTATGCATGACATGATAGGAGGAAAAGAGACTACAGTTTGAGTTTTTATGATGATAAGGTGTTATATTAACATGACATGTTGTGTGTATCTCAAGATAGTGTAAAATTCTTTAAGGGGAAAAGCTGAAAGAAAAGAATTTTTATAGAAGTGTATGTATTGATGTATGCTATGTTTTCAGGAAGACACTAAGATGTATATGAAATCCAAGAAGTTGAAATGGATGGTCAGATATGCAGAAGGATGTAACTGAGTACGTGGTTAGAAGTAGTGTGTACCAGTAGGTTAAAGCTAAACCCTAGAAATCTATAGCTACCTTGTAATCTTTTTCTATGCCTGAATAGGAATGGGAATTTATCACAATGGATTTTGTGGTAAGATTACCCAGGACACCTAGAGGTTGTGATTTAATAGGAATGAATGTGAATAGACTAATTTAGTCTGCTCATTTTCTTCATATTAAGTCGACCTGTGATGTCTCGAGACTTGATTAAGATATACATGGATAAAATTATTAGATTGCTTGGTAATCCAGTTTCAATCATATCATATTGAGTTTAAAAATACACAACTGATAATGGTACGGTTTGAGAATGAACCCAGAAAACACAGATTTGGTAAATCATTAGATGCATGATCTCAAGATAGCAAGATAGCATTAAAATATGTAAATAAACCTGATTGCATGCTTCCTGTTATGATTAATGTGTGTGACCTGACATTTTCATGAATTGGCACATTTCTCTGAAGATATTATCAGAAATTCTCAAGTACTGTTAAATATTTGTGATATGATACGTAATTGAGTTATGTGATGCATAAACCAGGAATTTGGTTAATATGCACGTACTTCGAGAAATTTCAGATAATTCATAAATATTACAGATGGTTTCTTATAAGTGGAGTAAATCACTCCTATTGGTATAATAGGATGTTCGATTACATAAATTCTGTATGTATGTGTCAAAATTGATTTAAGTTTGGAATATTTATGAATTTTTTTTAATCTGTCTGCATGCAAGATATAAAGATTACTCAGTAAGTACAATGATTTTGAATATACTGTTCTGCCAGTTCTAGAATGATACCGTATTGTGATTTGAATTGCAATCAAACTGATGAGATAATGGAAACCCTAAGAGTAGGGTGTTGCCATGTGATTAGTGGATGAGATAACCCTAAGAGTAGGGTGTTGGCATGTGATGAATGAACAATGCAAATGAAACCCTAAGGATAGGGTGTACGATGAATCAAGTATTTTTGATATCAATTCTCAGTATGATATGTAGTGATGTTTAACAGTTAAATTGCATGATTTAATTTTAGTACCAAATAGACATGCATTTTGTTTATTTAAGAATTTAATTTGTTTGTATGAACAGTATAATAATTTCTTGGTAATTACCATAAAGTGAGATACTGCTATAACAATTCTGGAAAGACGATGTTTTGTGGTTTGATCTGGAATCAGATCAGATGTGTCCTAGGTTAAGGGACCTATGCAGATGGTTGATCGAAGGATCAAGAAACTCAAGAATCGTGAGATACCATTAGTGAAAGTTCCGTGGAGGAATCATAATCTAGAAGAAGCTACGTGGGAGCTTGAATCTGAGATGCGTAACAAGTTTCCTTTTCTCTTTTAGGAATTTCGGGACGAAATTCTTATAAGGGAGGGAGATTGTTATGACCCGTTTCAAAGTTAACCAATATGTATCATGATTAGTCCATAATTAAGTTAATTGAGATAAGTTAAGTGCTCATGTGATGGTTAGTGCATCATCAAGTTGATTAAGTTGAATTAAATACACAAGACACAATTAGTGCATAATTAAGGTGATTTAGGTTTAGTTAAATGCCGAGATGCAATTAGTTCTTTGATCAAGTGAGACAGTCTAATTGGCATGAGTATTCGCTTTGAGTTTGTAGTGGATTCCGTGCTTGGCATTTTGCAAGAAAAATTAGTTGAATCGGACCTCTGAGGCGATACTTATACCATTTTTAGTTTCCTTGGACTATTTCTACAATTTTTACATTATTAGGTTATAAACCTTTTTCTTTTCCTTGGATTTCCTTTTCTCGCTTATCCCCTCCTCTCTTTCTTCCCGATAGAACAGGGAGCGGCCGCAAAGCGGCGCTCGACCTGCAGCAGGAAACGGATGGGCGATCCATGGCCCTAGCTTCAAATCAACAGCAGCCACTCCTCCACCATCCTTCCCTCTTCCTCTTCCCTTCTTCTTCCTCCTCTAATCACATCTAACCTAGCCGCTAGGGTGGTCGACTTGCAGCAGCGGCCAGCTGTTTCGACCGGCCAACCACCACGGCAGCAAGGCGGCTGAGCCAGGGTGAGAGAGAGAGAGGTCCGGTTGGGCTTCTTCTTCTTTTTCCCCTGCCTTTTCCCCCATCCACGACCTAGCTGCTTGCTTGGGCGGCCGACCAGCAGTAGGTACGGCACCCAGCAACAAGCTGATCGGTCGGCTCCGATTGGCAGAGAAACGAGAGCTCTTGCTCCGGCCAGCGGCCTGTCGCGTATCGACGACGCTCTTCCTCACATTGGCCACCAGAAATCGAAGCATGAGCCCTAGGGCGGCGCCCCTAGCAGAGTTGCGGCTAGCAGCAGCAGTGGCCGATGGCCAACTGCTTTGTTTTGGCCAGGAGCTCGTTTTGGCGTGCAAATCTCCAAGAAAAAGGTTCAAACTGGGGCAATTTGGAGGTTAAAGACAACCCCCTGGACGCATTCCTGGACGGATCTGGACAAATTCGGACATTCCGAATTAGGTGAGTAGCGTTTCATTCATCTATCACCATTTAACTCGATAAAACGGGTGATTTTAGTTCGATCCGGTTTGACGCAGTTTTCAGCGTATACTCAGGTGTCGGGCAGTGTCGGTACCATTAAATTACCAAATCACGCGCTTTAATTATTAACGCTTGTACATCGATAATTAGCAATTGCTGTGTGTGAATTAGAATAGTATAACCACACGATCAATCGAAACTAAATTACTTGATTAAATGGTGAAATAGTAGCACACGACCAGAAACTGGACAGTTTGGGCATAAACTCAGGTTGTATGATTTTTAATAAATTAATTGAGCACGATTTCAAAGTTGATATGAATAAATAAAAATATGCAATAAAACCCTAATTGCATATATCTTTTGACGTTAATATGTGTAAATTGATATTTACATGAAATGGCACATTTCTCTGAATTATTACCAGAAATTCTCAAGTATTGTTATTAAATTGTGTTGTGATAGGTAATTAACTTTTAATCGAGTTAAGTGCCAGGATTAGGGTTAATGTGCACGTTTTTCGAGAATTTTAGAGAATTGACAAATGTTGAGTATGATTCTCGTATGTGAAGTAAATTTATTTAATTCGTGCAATAAGATTTTCAATTGCTTAAATTCGCTATGTATATGCCAGATTGAAATAAGTTGGGTTATTTATGCATTTCTAATTTGTCTGAATGCATGGTATGAGAATTTCTCAGAAATTACAATGATTTGAAATATATTGCTCTGACAGTTTTAGAATGACAGTGTATTGTGAATTGATCTGAAATCAGTAAATGTGATATTCCTGTTTAAATGGTTATATGTTAAATCAGTTAATAGACCTAGGTGCCCTAACACCGTAGAACCCCTAAGAGGTATCTGCAACTTAGGGGTGAAACTCGTGTTGCAACATCATCCGTGCTTGTGTCACGGACAAACGAGGAAAGAGAGGCAGTGTCTAATAACAATCGTGCGTGTATCACGATGGCACTGGGAAAAAGAAAACTTGGTTATCTAACACCATTCGTGCTTGTGTCACGAAGGTAACCCTGTGAGACTCTCCGCCTGTGTGCTCAGGTTAGAGGAGGAGTCTAGAGTACTAGAATACTGCAGAGAGGCCCCTGAGTGCCTAGGACCTGCGGTGAGGCCCTTGAGCGCCTGAGAGTACAGTGAGGCCCTTGAGTGCCTGAGGCCCTTGAGTGCTTGAGAGTCCTGTGCAGACCAGGATAGCAGTCAGACTTAGCATTTCCCGGGTGTGTCGCTAAGTCTTGTACGGTGGGACCGTAGCATGAACTTGCTGCGGATCTTTATATGCAGAGTACACTGCATATATTTAGGGCATAATAATAATGAAATGAATAAATAATCATGTAGGTTCACAGTAAATTTATATAACTGTTTATTTACCTGAAATACTTGTTGATGATTTAAATGTGATTATTATCTGTATATTTGTTATGTTATTAGAACTGCCTTGCTTAGTTCTGTATTTATGTTTAATTCCAATTTATAAACCTGATGAGTTGTTTAGTGATAGCTAAGTGAAATGCTATTCACTGAGCGAGTAGGCTCATACCTCTACTCAAAACATTTTCAGGTTATCGTCAGCAGCAGGAAATCAGAAGGATCGATTTATCCTTACACCTGGTCGATAGAAGGTTCGTAGTTAGTAGTTAGAGGTCTCTTAGTCCCTTCCCCTCGGTCCTTGGGACATGGTGTGGGTGAGAGAGAGAGTATGTATGGCGAATGTGTATAAAGATGTAAATTAACTGTTATGTTTACTTTCTGTTAAACAATGTTACATGTTGTAAACTTTGTTTATGTTCTCTAGCCAGTTTAATTGAAATGCTTCCACAATAGTTTATTATGTTGTAGTTTACAACAATAATCTGGATATCATTACGAGGTTTTAAAAAGAAAAAGTTCTCAGTGATTTGTTTATGTGATAATCCCTCCGTCGCGCCCTAATCTCGTGATTAGTGGTTAGTGTGAGATCGGGGTGTGACAAATAAAGTCCCAATCTATCCTATCGTAAGCTTTAGATAGGTCCACCTTCATCGCCATGGCTGTTCTCTTCCCCCCTTTGGTTCGCATGGAATGTATCAGTTCCTGTACTAGGATTATATTGTCAGTGATTCGCCTGCCTGGGACGAAGCTTCTTTGCACAGGAGAGATCCAATCTGCTAGGTATGGTTTTATTTGTTCAACAAGAGTTTTGGATAGCACTTTAAGTCCCACATTGTTAAGGGCAATTGGTCTCAAATGGTTGCAGCACTATGGAGTAGGATTTTTAGGGATCAAAACTAAGATGGAGCTTGCCAACCTCTCGTCAATAGGGTGGCCTGCAAAGTATCTAGAGATCATTTGTGAGATAGAGTCTCCTAGGTGCTCCCAGTTTTTTTGAAGGAATCCATCATCCATCCCGTCCGGTCCCGGGGCTTTGATCGGGTTCTCTACGTGTCATGATTCCATCATTTGATATCAATTGTTTTGCTAATAAGGACACCGTCCCCACTAAATCCCAAAATGCTTTGACAAGTGCCATTTTCAACAAAATTGTTAAGGACATAGATGTTAAGTTTGATACGACCATTAGATAAAAAGCAACTTTCAGGTGTTTGCAAGCTAACAATGCTTGAGGTTTTCTTCTGACTATTCTTATTGACGAGCTTGGACTGCATATGTATCGCCTTATGATCCTGCTTAAGATTTTTAGGCGTCCTCAAGATTTTCAGGTGTTTGCAAGTTGAGCAGGTTCAAGTAGAGTATCATACTATCCTTAAGTATCTCCTTATGATCCCTTCTTTTTCGATTGATGAGGTATGTCTTGTTTGTCACAAGGCATGTTTATACACCTTTGGGGAGCATGCAGTTCATTGCACAGAGCTCCCAAGCTTTAAGTTTAGACATGATTTTTGTTGGAGATGTTCTCTATGATGTACTTAGGCATGTTGGAGTTGTTGCTAAAAAGAGGCAACTATGAACTTTTTGAATGATCCACATGAGGGGAGATCGACACTTAAATCAGCAGATGTCCTAGTTTTGCTGGTCTGGATGAAAACATGAGTGTGTTAATCTAACATGAGTCTCTCTATTGGTAGGCGTGAAAGATGGTGATTTTATTGTGGAAATGCTTCCATGAAAGCTGTTGTGGCCAAAGTGGGTTAAACACGAGAAAGCATACATAAAAAATCAACATGTATTTATACCTTTCATGTTTGATACATTTGGATTCTTAGCACCAGAGGTAGTTAAACTTCTCAAAAGGAGGAAAAATATTATGCATAGTAATGTCATGTCTCATAGGTCTATGGACGCAGTATTTCAAAGGATTGATTTTGTCATTCAAAAGGGGCTGATGATGCAACTTATTTGTCTGCCTTCTGTTTCTTTGTAATTGTATTTCCATGAATTAGAAATAAGAATAATTTAACAAATTTAGATTTGAATTTCTAAGTTCTATCGCTCAGAAAAATTTTGTAAGCCTAATTTGTTACCCCTTTTGTGAAGTTAGTTTCATAAATTTATGAATTTTGTATCTGAAAATTGAAGGGAAAAATATCCGGCCAGAGTAATCCGGCTGGTTACGGCTCGGTAAATCCATATGAAGGACCCGGGTTTGAATCACGCCGAAGGCGCTCGAAAAGGAACACGAATTTGATTGGGCGCGGGAGGGGGTGACCGGACCACACCTTCTCATGCCCCGAGAGTTTACGCAGTCTGAGGGTCACGATTGTGGCGCTTTTACGGGGACAGTTCTCTCGAAAAAAAAAATTGAAGGAAAAAAATATGTAGGAGAAGTTGACAACGTGGAGTTTCTTATCTCCTTTCTTTTAATTGCTTGATTTAGGGTACGTTTGATTAGCTGGAACAAGATGGACTGGATCGTATTCAGTGAACAACAGCGAAAAACTTATGTTTGATTTACTGGATTGGATAAATGGGGATGCTCCTGCATTTAGCAGTACAGAGATGGATTACGACATCCATTAAAGGCACGTTTGGTTTGTCGGATTTTTAGAAATCCTGTATTTTGTCCATCCCACATTATTAAAATGTTGCATTGTCAAAATCCCGCAAAATAAAATTTTATGTTTAGTTTGCTAAATTTTGTAAGTGCGGGATTTATTTTTTTTCATGTCCACGACGTTCGTCATGTTGGATTTTGACGTCCGGGAGAATTTTGATGGAGACCAAAATACGAGATTCCTATTATGTCTGAAAATCCCGAGATTAGCCTCAGTTCTCCAATCCTGCAAACCAAACATAAAATTTGTTGAATTGGAGTCTAAAATACAATCAAATACAGCAAAATCCAAGTAACTAAACATGCCCTAAGGGACCTGCAGCCCGCGTCCGTGAAAACCACGCTGTTGAACCAAACTTAAAGTTCAGTTCTGCAGATTTTCGTAAATCCAGGAATCGATCGATTGTACCGAGAGTATAACAATGCTGCAATCATTGAAACCACCTAGATGCGATAAACCAAACGTGCCCTTATTTGACCCGCTTTTTTTGTTATGAGCGTAGGAAGTTGTATTCCCCGAAAGGCCTAACTAAAACCATCCGATTCCGCGTGACTCCTAAATCGGCTCAACCGGTCAACCCGCTGTTCGCCACCCAGCTGACACTTCTAGCTGCCATCAACGCCCCGGCCATGGCCAGGAGCTCAGCATCTTCAGTCTCCGCATTGTTTGCCATCATCTTCACCGCGTCAACTCTGGTTACTCTAATATTCTCCTCTTTACCAATCGTGCTGGCTAAATCTCCTCAACCGATCAGCGTATGAAAACCTGATCCAGCATATATCTCAACGGATAGAGCTGTTTCCCTGGTAATCATTCTATCTTTCTCCCTCTTCCAGGATAACAAAATTCGAGAAAGAAAAGCCGCCTGTTACGCCGACATCGAGAGGTGAGTATCCTGGGGTTTTATCTCCCCTTTGTTTGTTTATTTGTTTCGCCTGTGTGTACGTTGGGCGTTCTTAATTCGTGAATTTACCGACATACCTGACTTCTTTTTTTACTTGACTGGTGCTGGGATACTTGGATGCGAAGTGGTTTGTGGGGTATGAAGTGCACATCATCGATTATTGCCAAGGAGAACTGCGCGCTGAAGTGCCTCTCTCCTGCTTGCTACGACCTTATATACGGGGGCGATCCTGTATGTCCTGGACTTACGTTCTTTTGGTCTTGTACTGGTTTTACTCGATTTCTTCTGATACTCGCTGTTTGACATACTACTGATTTCTTTGTCAGTTGGAAGAAGGCGAGAAGGACTACATTCGAGGGCAGGAATACAAGTACTGCATGCACAAGTAAGAGAATTTGCTTTTGCTTGAACTCTGATTCATTCCTCATACTATTTCTGATATACCATAATACATTGCTTATGGATTAGCGTACGGCATGGTTTGAGTTTATCCACAAGAATCAGGAAGTTGCTTCTGTTTGTCTAGAACAAAAAAGAACTAGGCTTTCCGTTTGCTTTCATCTTGAGGAGGTTGCAGAGTGAAAATGCTACTTGAACATACATAATGAAAATTATAAATTGGACATGTAGAAGGGGTGATAGTTGTTTGGTAGATCCTATTGGTTATACTCATAGTAGGAGAAAACTTGCAGGTGAATAGGCTATAGATTGTCACAAAGTGTTCTTTTTTTGTCTTTTCCACCTTGTTAGTTGCAAATGTCCTGGTAGGCTGCAATAAACTCGGTATTCTATTTGGCTACATCATACACACTGCACTGGACCTTAGGATGAGCGAATTATTGTCAGTTTGTCACAAACGGAAAATTTCTGTTTGGACCATTTCCTGAAATTAAGTAGCATGAAATATTATCTTTAAATGTTACCCTCTTAGTGCAACACGCGTCAACCCCAAAATCACAACCACAACCACAAAAAAAAGAGAAAAGACAACAACAGAAAGAAAAAAGACGGAGGTAGTCATTACTAGCTGTTAGCATAGTTCTATCATATTATTTCTTTTCTTTTTTCCTTATTAAGCAAGTTCACCTTGGTTATATAAGGAGGCCCCAAACTTTCAGACTCCAAGCTCATCATCATCTGCCCTCATGTCAAGCTAGTATATTTGAACACCAAATCCTAGGTGCCCTTCTCTCTTTCACCAAGAGTGTAGAACATCACCTTTTTTTTAATATACTGCAAGAATGTATCTTTTTTTCTACTGTTCTATATGAATCACTATCTAAACCGAGTTAAATATCCCTAATAACATCTTTCATTCTAACCTTGTTCCTACTCATTTCTTTAAAATCTCTTGGGTGCTTGTCTATACATATGGCATGTATGCATCACAACCTTCAGGCTAGACAATGCCGGAATAGATTTTGTAAGACAAACATGTGCCTTGGCATTGAACAATGGTTCCAAAGACTTTGTCCAGTTCCCTTTTTTAGCTGCAATGACTTTGTTATTGAGTCAAGCACAATTAAAAGAAGCAGAGGCATACCTAAATTAACCTGGAAGAGCTTATAAAGAGAGATTTTGAATCTTTACATCTTGATCAGAGTATGACCCATAACAAATTTGATTTGAAAAGAAGGATCCATGTAGCTGACCCCAACATGGTTGGGATTGAGGCTTAGATGATGATGATGATGAATGACTTTTTTACATTTATCATAGTCATAAATTCATTTCCAGTGTCTTGAGAACACTTGGTCAATATAGCTGCACAAATAATGTGAGCCATAATTCCAGTGAATATTCCACTAAGTGTAGTAGTGATATATGACTTTTGCCTTGTTGAATAATCTCTTTTACATTTTTAATGTCTGAAAATATCTTACAGAGAATGAACTCTTCACATCTATATTGTTAACTTCAAATTTATTTGTAGAACTCATAAATAAATCTGCACGTCATTCAGGACGCATGTGATACATGAAATGCATCTCTCATATAGCTCATTTATAAGTGAAAATTGACTACACAATCATACTATTGGGATTAAAGTCTGGACATAAAATATGAATAAAGAATAAAATCCGATTATTTGAAAATTTCTAGATGTAGTGATATTAAATGCAATATAGTACTATAAATAGATTATTATGGACAAACTACTTTGATAAAAAATATAAATACTCTCTCTTGTATATGGTAAGTGATACTTACATTACTATAGGTGCACGAGTCAAGTAATAATATACACAGGTTTAGGACATGGTCGTCTTTCCATTAAGGATTTGACCAAACAATTGATGAAATTATTTTTCAGAAGCCTTGATTTGGAAAATCTGAAAAGAAAGACTCACCACATGTTTATATGTGCAAGTTATCAAGTCTTTTTTGCCCTATATATATTGATTTTCAAGGCAGAAATTCCTCACATGATCTCAATTTATGCCATGATGAAATGCTATGCTGAATCTACTTTTTACTTTCATGAAAAACGGATTTGGTTAGGTCCACGTTAAGCTTTATGTGTTGTGCTTATCTTTGAATGCGTTACTCCCATGTAGTAATCAAGAATATATATATATATATATATATATATATATATATATATATATATATATATATATATATATATATATATATATAGTCAGGCTAGTGTACACTCGAGTGTACCGGAGGCACTGTACACCTCAGTCGTTTTTGAAGATAGAGTAACTTTTTGAAAAATCTAAACCGTTGATCTTCTTAACTATCTCAAGAACCTACTATATAATAAATTTTAGCTCATTTGGACACTTATAGGTCGTGCATCTAAAGGAGACAAGAATCATGCATTTCAAATTAGTTTTGTGCGTCGATTTTGTTGTCCTTAGATGAGGGACTTATACTCATCCGAATGAGCTCAAATTTTATATGTGGCATATTATTATTGTATGCATGAAGATCAATGGATTAGATTTTGGAAAGACAAGGTCTAGATAGGCAAACACCATTGAGGTGTACGGCGTGATCTGTACACTCGATTGTATTCTAGCCTCTCTCTCTCTCTCTCTCTATATATATATATATATATATATATATATAGAGAGAGAGAGAGAGAGAGAGAGAGAGTCAGGCTAGAATACACTTGAGTTGTTCCGGAGCGGAATACACTCAAGTAGTTTTTCATGATGCAATATTTTTTTTGAAAATCCAATCCGTTGATCTTCTTAAACATCTCGTGAACAACTCATGTAAAATTTGAGCCTATTTGGATATGTATAACTCATGTTATGAAGACCACACAAATTATACATTTCAAATTAGTTTTGTGCGTCGATTTTGTTTCCCTTGGATGAGTGACTTACACTCATCCAAATGGACTCAAAATTTGTATGTAGCCTAGTTATAGTATGACAACGAAGATCAACGATTTACATTTTGCAAAAAAATAGTCTTGATATGCAAACACACTTGAGTGTATTCGTGCGATATGTACACACGAGTGTATTCTAGCCTGACTCTCTCTCTCTCTCTCTATATATATATATATATATATAGAGAGAGAGAGAGAGAGAGAGAGAGTCAGGCTAGTGTACACTCGAGTGTACCGGAGGCACTGTACACCTCAGTCGTTTTTAAAGATAGAGTAACTTTTTGAAAAATCTAAACCGTTGATCTTCTTAATTATCTCAAGAACCTATTATATAATAAATTTTAGCTCATTTGGACACTTATAGGTCGTGCATCTAAAGGAGGCAAGAATCATGCATTTCAAATTAGTTTTGTGCGTCGATTTTGTTGTCCTTAGATGAGTGACTTATACTCATCCGAATGAGCTCAAATTTTATATGTGGCCTATTATTATTGTATCCATGAAGATCAATGGATTGGATTTTGGAAAGACAAGGTCTAGATAGGAAAACACCATTGGGGTGTACGACGTGATCTGTACACTCGAGTGGATTCTAGCCTGACTCTCTCTCTCTCTCTCTCTCTCTATATATATATATATATATATATAGAGTCAGGCTAGAATACACTCGAGTGTATTCAGAGCGTAATACACTCAAGTAGTTTTTCATGATGCAATATTTTTTTTGAAAATCTAATCCGTTGATCTTCTTAAACATCTCGTGAACAACTCATACGCAAAATTTGAGCACATTTGGATATGTATAGATCATGTTGTGAAGACCGCAAAAATTATGCATTTCAAATTAGTTTCACGCGTCGATTTTGTTGCCCTTGGATGAGTGACTTACACTCATCCAAATGGGCTCAAAATTTGCATGTAGCCTAGTTATAGTATGACGGTGAAGATCAACGGTTTACATTTTGCAAAAAATAGTCTTGATATGCAAACACACTTGAGTGTATTCGTGTGATCCGTACACTCGAGTGTATTCTAGCCTGACGATAGTGATCATTATGCCTACCCTAGCGATATCGACACACTATTCAAGAGAAAGGCATGGAGGACAATTATGTAAAACTCTATGATGGACAGGCAGAAGAGGGACAACATTACACAATTTATGGAAACACAGAAAGGATTTCATCCTTCTACTTATGACGTCGGGGGTGGATCTAGTGCACTTCATAGAGCAAGAAGTCAAATTTTGAACCCTACATTGGAGAATCTTGGATCTTGTAGCATGCAATCCACATCTTCTGAGTCTTTTTCTGCATGAAGGCTGCAAAGCAAAATCCGCTAAGTTGCATTCGGAAAAATGCCAAAGTGACTGTAGGTCAAGCTATTGGTAAGTTTGTTTTTGCACATTGTGTTGCTCCCAATGTGGCATCTGGGCCATATATGCAATACGTGATTAATGTATGTCACAACATGGAAGGAGCACCAAGGCTCAACTCCACATGAGTTAATGAACAAGTGCTTGTTCAAAAGAAGGAAATAGATGAGCAGAGAAAAAAGACATGGCCTATGTTTGATGTTATTCTAATCTGTGATGGTTGGGCGAGCGACACGGTAGATTATTAAACTTTTTGGCATACAATGAGGGAGTCACCTACTTCTACATAAGTCTATTTTTACGTCCTCACATTTCAAGGACCACAAACATATTGCAAAATTAACGGAGAGTGCAATTGTTGAGATATAAAAAAGTCTATTGTTCATGTTGTTGTATTGCAGCTCATATTGTTGCCACTTGGGGTTGGCTCGAGGTTCTGCGTAGATGTCATTCAATTGGGTCAGTAAACCATGTATAAAGGGGTGGATAAGGAAGGGTGGTGAGAGCTCAGAATGGGGTGGATGGCCTTTACTCAGGACTTAAGTGATTTTTGGTGATGGTTTTGGTCACCTCTTTGTAGGAGAACAACTCTCAACCATGCCCCATGGCTTGAAAAGTATTGCGGAAGCTAAGGGAGCTTGGTGAGGTTCCTCGATTAATTTTGGGGCTCTAATGGTTGGCACGACCATATCAGTAGCATGATGATTTTCTTGTTGATTGTTCGTTGTCAATGCGAATTCATTGTACTCCCCACGAGGAAGTCAGGAAGGTAGTGAGTCAACCCTATCACGGGATGCGGTTGTATTATCCATTTTCCTTCTTTTGATATATAGCTTATCAAAGCTCTTCATTGCCTTATAATCCAAAATTTTCCAATTAAATTTCTTATATGATTAGCCTCCATTTATTGCTGACAATGAAAGCCCTTAATGTATACTATCCACGAATGATATTCGTTGATCGATAAAAAGTAAACCGAAGAATGATTGAATGCTAAAGTTGAAATTTGGATAAGTGTGTTGGAATCTGATGGATTTAAGATCAATGAGAAGCCAAAAGATTGAATGCATTGCAATTTCAGCCAATCTAGACTTGTCAATGATGCTGCCAAGTTGGATGGAGTGGATATACCTACATGTGATAAGTTTTGTTACTTAGGATCTATTATTCAAGTTGATAGTGATGTTAAAGGTGATGCTTGTGATAGGATCACAAATGGAGGTTGAAGTGGAGTACTATTGCAGTACTATGTGATTGGAAGATCTTAGTCAATTTAGATAGTATCCTTATAGAACAATTTTACAAGAAGCCGTGCTAAATGGAAGTGATTGTTGGGCGGCGAAGAAACAATGTCTCAACAAAATAAATGTGGCCGGAATGTGTATGTTGAGATGGATGTGTGGGGAAACGAGGAAAGACCACTTTGAGAATTGAAAAAACAAAGTAGGGGTGGTGAGTATCAATGACAACTTACGTTAAGGGAGGAAAGACCACTTTGAGAATTGAAAAAACAAAGTAGGGGTGGTGAGTATCAATGACAACTTACGTTAAGGTCACTAGGGATGGTATGAATACGTTGCAGCCCAAACCAATCAACTGCACCTATTCGAAACAATGCTATTGAGTTTGAGCACTATAAAAAAGATGCATGCCTAAATTAACTTGGCAAGAGATTAAAAGAAGAGATGTTATATCTTTTCATCCAGATGCGAATATGACCAATATCAAATCTGATTGGAAAAGAAGGGTCTATGTAGCAGACGTCAACATTGTTGGAATTGAAACTTAGATTATGATGGAGACGATTAGCCACTTACTACCTTTGCATCTATTTAAACCATACCATAGAATCCTTAAAACTTCTGACTGAATTATCCAAGATATTCCATTAGATGGACTCTAAAACAAACCTTTCCAAAGTGATATCATTTCTTATTCGTAAACCTATACCTAACCTCTTGTTTTCCTGTAATTACCAAGTCAGAGACATAGGGGATGAGCTCTCAATATTCTTTACTAACAATCAAATTTGGCCTCTTTTATCTAGTTTAGTTTTAAGTTTTCATTCTGTAAATTTTATAATCAGGGAATTCTTCTTCCAGTCTTGTATTATGTACTCCACTGGTACTTTCATATTCTAATGATTACTGTGGTGCCCCTTCCCACTCAAAAGAGAATTCGTTTGAAACATGGTGACTGGCTATAACCTTCCAAAAGGATGATTCTTTGTGTGAAAATTCTTGAATTGCTATAATTGCCAGTTCTCCATTTCATTTCTGTCTAGGTCCTAAGTCCACTAATGGATCAATGTTCTGAACTGTTGAGCCTTACAGAATTCTTTTTTTCCTTGGCTAATCTGTGGCTTCACTAATAACTTCCAGGATAGGAATTAGTATTAGTAGGAATTTGTCAAGCTTACAGTCGAGATTGTGATCCCACACCAGAAGAGCAACTTGAGAGAAATTAAATTAAAAAGGCCGGACTTGTGGAATTTAATATGTGAAGTCCAGTACATAACTGAAAATAAAACTGTGGTACCATTGAGTACTCACATTTTCTAATGACGTATCAATGAAAAGTTAACTGCTGTTACTATCTCAGCAAAGCATAATAAGACTGCATGCTAGGAAGGTTGATTATTTGTATCTCTTAGCTTCTGCATTTCGCTAAAGATATTTGTAACAGGTATTTGGGAAGCCCCTTGCTCAAAATATTTGTTAACAGTGTTTCTTGTTAATGTTCTGTTCAGGCAGTCGCTAGGAGAAAGCCTTGACGATGTGAAGGGAGCTTTTGATTATTAGAAGTTGCCTTGATGATGTGAAAGGAGCTTTTGATTATGAGTGGATACTGCCATCCACAATTTTAGCTAGATACCTGCATTCCTGCGACCTGTGTAAGGTGCTGCTTGGGCATAAATCACTAGCTCTCCTGGATTATTGAACTTCCTCTTTTGTATCAGCTGTAGAAGAAGTATTTCTTATAGAAAAATTTAGACGGCCAAAGTTTGCTCTGAGTCCTTTGACCGTCTCTGGAAGCATTTCAGCTGAAAGAGATTTTGCAGACACTTTAAGCAGTGCCTTTTTTCTTTATACTGCTGCTCATGTATATTTCCATAATAATTTTACCTTCTTTGAAGCTTTTCCGCAGTAGCTGTTTTGGGATCAAAATAGCATACTCTTGAGAGATATAATGACTTTCTAAGGTACCGTTGCTTTTAATAGTAATTTCTTAGGAGTACTGATATCGTTGAACACTGATATCGATGCTACATACAAGCTGCTATATAGTTTTGTAAGTGTAAGATTTAGAAATAATAAATTAAATTAATCATAGTTGTTAATGACGAAGATATAATCCTGCAAATTTAATAGCATCAGAAACCCCTACTACTTTTTGCTGGCCATATTCTCTTGTTACAACTTTGCAGAAGGTTCCAACGGTGGTGGATGGTTGAACTTCTTTGCGAAGTAGTACCTACCAATCTGTCATTTATTAGAGACTAAACACGACTTACGACAACCTGAAAAGATGACAGTTGATTTTTGTAAGGGTGGTTTAAGGAAAAGATGACAGTTGATTTTGTAAGAGTGGTTAGGAATTATTAATTGAATTGAACCAAACCACGTTTGGTTTTTGGGTCGCTGGGCACTTTGCTTCGGCTATCTTATATCATTTTATTTCACATTATTTAATTGTTTAGGTTTTGAATACGATAACCCTAACGCACGCGCAAGCATAGGGCACCGAAATGATCTGCGTCTTCAGGCAACGTGTCATTCTCCAATACACCAGTAAGGCAGTAATAAAGACCCATGATTGCATTTGTTAGCCTGCTTTTTAAGTTAGATGCAATTCTCCTCTTTATGTTTATACATTTATAGTATATGCATCCATACACTTTTGATGAAGTTCGTTAGTCTCGCTCTCTCTCTCATAGGTGAGGAACCATCAGAATGATTTGTTTCTTGAGGCAATCACAACGTATCGATCTCCTGTGTACCAGTAACAAAAGTTCATAGTTGCACTTAACCTGCTTATTCTTGTAAGTTTAATTAAACTATTCTGCAACAAAACCCATGATTGCATTTGTTAGTATGCTTCTTTTAAATTAGGGCGAACTCTCCTCTTGATGATTATTAATCTGTAGTACATGCATCCAAAAACTTAAGATGAAACATCTTCATGTTTCTACAAGAAAATATCAAACTAAACATTAGAAAACAAAATACAGGAGTTTGATTGTATCAAAGAAAACAGTACATTAGTATTTTAAGATACACATCTATGTACCGTTTAATAACCACATTTTACTCTTTCTTGCCCACCCAAATAAGCCACTGCAAAACTCCCAAGTAATATACAACCATTTGGATCCTACACTCATTTACTCTAAAGAATTTAATGATGACCTAATCATTAGCACCATTCCAAAGATTTGCACCTTGCAATTGAATAATTAATAAAAGTTAATTTTCAGCAAGGAAAGATAACACTTTATTGTACATAATTGAGGAAAGATAATTCCCATCCTTGATGAATTAAGAACTAGGAGAAGACATATCTATAATGATGAACTAAAAAACGGAAGCATCAACAACAAGTCCAAAGTTAACACCTGGAACGAGCAAGCATCATTAATCACTCAACAAGTAGCATATTTAATTAACAAGTATAATTCTTGTTTCAAGACTCATCTTCAAGCGTCCATGTTTAGTAAAGAGGACGACTACATCTAAAAACCTTTTTATCAAGTAGAAAAGAACTCACATGTTGGTGTGGTTTCAAGCGAGTTTTAACTTTGTAATCGTCTCCACTCACCCCCCACAAGTATACTGATAATTGTAGTCAAGGTCATTTCACAAATGTGATCTAGATCTTTTTAATAAGAGAAGATTTTTTTTCATTAATTAAGACTAAGATAGTAAAAGAAAATGACCAAAACTGACATCACTAATATCAAGGATCAAATTGGATTAAGAATTCTTGAGAACAGGATTTCACTACCACATCATAATGTGAAATAATAAGAAATTCACAACCAAGCAACAAAATTTCAAAGGAAGGTTCGAGTTGTACACTCGTCTCGGTAGTGTAGAATGGTTCTAGCCTTATATAGAACCATCGTGCATATAGTCGGGATAAAACCACTAAAAATCTTGAAATCTTCTTTACTTCCAAGCCACTTCCGTGGTCAAGAAAACAGAACTATGAAAATACCTCCTTATCAGAGCTACAAAATACCTCCTTACTTCAATGTATGCCTTCCCAGTATATATAGGAGGCATTAGACATGCATACAAGATGACCGATCAAGCATATATGTGAGATAAATACCGATGCATCCATAGAACAATGATTAAACTAGCATTACATAAGATTTTTTTTTCTTCTGTTCAACAAGACATGACATCGGAGTTACCCCCTCATGTGCAAGAAAAAGAGATCTACTCGTCCATGGCTATAAAAAGTAGATACAAGCAATAGCAAACATAGTTGGACATTATAAAAGAATGAAATGAACTTGGATGTCCTTAGAAGAAGTAGAACTGAGTTGGAACTCCGATCAAGGAGTCAACCTTTGTTCCTATTGCTGAATGTTGTCTAGAAACTTTCACTCTAAAGTGGAGAGAAGAAAATGGCAGGAGATTTTTGCCAAAATGTTGGAGAAGAAGGAAGAAGAATAAGTTTCTTCCCAGAGAAACACACTTTTTCTCCCTTGGACACCACCAACTGCTCTTGGCTCTTCTCTCATCAAGTCCCGCTCCAAATATCTAAAATAGTTTGTGGTAATTGTCCTAAGATGGTATGGGGTTGTATATTAGCATGGAGCGACTACACTTCTGTTTAAGTGAATTTTGCAGGTGACAAGCGTGTAGGTTGAACTACATGGTGTGTTACTAGTGTATCCTTCGTCGTAACTGATTGATTGGGAATGACACGACATGTAGTTGAGCAACATTGCATGTTTCTAGAAATTAGTAAATTCTAAGGAATTTTGAAACCAAGTCGACACAACCTGTATTTGAGCTACACAATGTGTTGCTGGAAATCGATAACTTCTAATAGTCTTTGGGTTTGAGCTGACACGACGAGTCATTTTGTCAACACACAATGTAAAATGCTTGTTGTAGAGGGTTGCTTTTTGGCTATGGACACGTCGTGTTAGGTGATCAACACAGTGTGTTGCCGACTATTTTTGTAGTTCTATTCTTTTGAATGTGTGGATTTTTTTTGGATAAGGTAAAATAATGTGTGGATTCTTGGTGAATGAATTGATGGATGACATGATGGTCCATTTCTCTTCATTTTGATGCCAAAATGATGTACCTACAATCAAATCCATGGAACAAGTAAAGATAACATAAAAGTGAAAAAATCTAACACAATTAATGGCGAATTTAAGAAGAAATGGATTGAAAGTGCATGCAAGAGTAGGAAAAAAGGCAATATGAATCATACACATCCAATACCCTTACGTTTGAATCATTACTTGTCCTCAAGCAAAAAGAACATGGATAAACAACTGAAGAAAGTGTCAAACACGTGCATCGATCAAATGAAATGGAAGAAGTATATCAAGCCCAACCAATCATAATCAATGGGTTTATACTATTAGCTGTCAGTTCAACTCAAACACTTATGATAGAATTTTAAGATCAACAAAAGTGGTTAAATCTAACTAAAAAGCTAACAAAACAACATGAAGTAGAATTTAAATGACCAAGCCAAACGATCACTGAATATGCAACCTAGCTCTCTCAATTATTAAAAGGTGAAATCTAAGTTAAAATAAACAATCCAACAATGCTCTCTTTGCTTTTAGATAAAGAATAACACAATGAAACATGGGTTCTGGCACTCGGCTGCTAAGATAGACTTATGCACTTGTGGAATGTCGGTTGGGGTCAATCTACCCTCTTAAGGATGTAACACCTAACCATCATGGAGAGATCAAACTTAAACTAGGTTAGCAAGATATGTGGGCGGTGTAGCCATCTTATGTGGGGAATATATGTAAATTTCTTGAAAAATAAGCCAAGATGAAGAAGAATGAGTTGGGTTCCACTTAGAACCATGTGGCCTTAAGCTAAACATTTTCCCCAAATCACCAAGAGAGTTAACTGAATTGTATAATCAACTGGGTCTCACAACTATTTTAATTTTTCTTATTAAGAGGGTAGTTAAAAATGCACTAAGAATTTGACAAGGGTATCTAGAACGTTAAACAATGATGTAATGTTAATTAATCCAA
This sequence comes from Alisma plantago-aquatica, assembly GCA_963693085.1. Lineage (NCBI taxonomy): Eukaryota > Viridiplantae > Streptophyta > Magnoliopsida > Alismatales > Alismataceae > Alisma > Alisma plantago-aquatica. Next base: position 1,130,837,834 of record OY856413.1, on the reverse strand, counting down.
AAAAATTCAACCTTACATGTATCAAGTAATCATGAATGGGAAAGATTAACATGCAAACTATCATCAAGAGACCAAAATGAAGCAAATGTGGTTGGCAAACAAATTTTATTTAATTGATGTGAGGATTGTACAAGATCTTTTGACTGATATCTCAACACTTTTGAGACAAAGTTCATCATAAGTGATTTCAATCCAAACAAGAGAAACAAGCCTCTAAAAATACTAGATTTTAACACTATCTGAAACAAAACTAAAGAAAATAGAAGCAAAGAAAAACTAAAACTACACTGTCATTCGGTTGCTCCCCCTAAGTTTGAAATCAATAGTTTTCTCACTGTAGGAATCAGTGTTTTAAAAATCAGTGTATGCGCCCGCATAAGCGGACGCATACAAGATGCGGACCTCCAAAAAAACGCATAATGAAAATCGGTCCAAAAAGCGGTCCAAGCCGCATAATCGGTTGTACGGCCGCATACAAGGCTGATTATACCCCGATTTTTAGTTAGAGATATTCTGATTTCTTCTTTTATACATTTACATTCATTTATGTTTGTTTAAATTTAGATTATAGTGCATGTTTGTATTTATTTAAGTTGTGATGATTGCATATTTGCATAATTGCATCCATTATTCTTGTAATTGTACTATTTAGATACACAATTGCACAAATTAAATATGTAAATCATGATTTATATATATATATATATATATAATAATTAATTAAAAAAAATCCAAAACCGCATATACTTCCGCATATACTCCCGCATACCGCATATACTCTACAAGGTGACCTCTCCGAACGCATAACACATACCGCTTTTTGAAACACTGGTAGGAATCAAATTGTAACGTCTGGGCCCAATGCCCTAGAGCCACAATATTCAACTTTAGTTTTTAGTAGAATTTGATAATTATTTCTGATTATTTGCAAAACCATTGATCCTGGATTTTGGGATAACGCCTCTGACCTCTTGGTCTCCCTTGATTGGGGGTTACCTAGAAGTGGGGTCGTTACACAAACCCAAAGAGTAACAACCATGTTCTTTTCATGGTGAAGAAATCAGAATGGAGGGGCAACATCATGATTGGCAGCATAAAGATGCTACTATAGAGTGTCATCATCTGCAATATCCTAGAATGAGGGATCATGTGGTGCGGTGGCGACTGTTCTCGCATGGAATAATGACCTTGAGCTATGCCACCGATCCTTTGGACCATAAATGCATCTTGATGTAGTGCTGACTAAGTTGATCTAAACGAGTGTCTTACTGATCAAAATATTTCTAAATGTACCTGTACATGTAGCAAATATCTGGAATGGCCCAGCTATAATTAGTCCGTGCCAGTTGAAGGAGGTGGAGGGGGGTCTGCATGTGTCTCATGTGAAATAGAAAACTCGAGCCTATCCCCCTGAATACCATCGACATCTTCATTGATAGAAACTTTCCAAATCTTGGTATTTTTTAAAGTAGATATTTTAGGACTAGGTAGATCAATGTAACCATTGTGTTGTGAAAATATTGCCTATTCAGTTTCCATCTAATGGATCCTTGACAATAAGGTTAGTAGATACAAGGAAGTGGATGTCAACCAAATTTCATCGAGAAAGATCCTCAGTGTTGGAAAGGTCAACATTCAACTTGTATGCAAGGTGGGTAATTAGTCCTTCAGTTATAATATCACATGCAAATTCATCCTAAATTTTGAGAAAGTGTTGTAGTATGAAGTACCCAACAATAACCTTATAATTGTGAATCATTGTCCATAAGGAAAATGGATCTTGATTCCTGACCACACCTAGGGATTCTTTCATATGACACACAAGCATGCTCATGATTCTATGAATACAACACATAATGGGATTATGCATGTGAGAAGCCCTGGCGGAGGGTGCCTTGTAATATGTCTCACATCCTATGATTTGTGGTCTTGGAAAAGATGATCTAAAAAGGAATGATCAGACTACATGTATCATCAAGGTGCACCTCATTTTCAATGATCCCATCATATGAACTATTTGGTTAAGCGTGCTCACCCAGAGCTGTACTAGGATGGGTGACTAGTTGGGAAGTTGATCTCGACTTGTGAATGAGTAGGACAAAGCACATAGTTAAGGTTAGTGGTAGTCTGTGGGGCCAATTATCATTCCTGAAACTCTACCAGAGCCTTGAATGGATTCCATTATTATCCAGAGAAATCATATTGCTCGTGAACTTCTATCGAGTGAGAAAAAAATGAGTGTCAACAATAGGCAACAAAGCCGTCCTAGTACTTCTAGGTGATTATCCAATAATTGCACCTGACCTACATGTATTGGGATTTTAGGACAAATACTATCTCAATATCAATACCACACACCCCAAGGAACAATGGTGATAGAAATAATGGAGGAAAACATACAAAGAGGCATGCAAGCCATGCCTGTTTCTATGGTGGAAAAAAATCTATGAGGAGGACAATTGTATATGGAACAAGAATAGTAGTAGTAGTTTGTAATGAGGTTTTGGGTCTCCTATATATAGGAGTTAGGGATACATGTGTGCGCTTAAGTGGGTAAACAAATCCTCACTTAAGTGTGATAATAGAAAATGTGAATACAATGGACCTAATCCTAAATAACTAGTAAACCACTTATATGAACACTTTCCCTCAAATTGGAGAGTGGACATTGTGTAGTCCTAGCTTGACACCCATATATGAAAAAAGTGTTGGAGGAAGTGGTTTGCTCATGATATCATTAACTTGATCACCAATCCTTTCGTGAGGAGTCACAACTTTTCAACCAGGTCCCGTACAAAATTGCAATCCACCTCAATGTGTTTTACACACTTGTGTAACACTAGATTACTGGCTATGTGGATACCAACTGGGTTCTCACAATATAGGGGAGTTGGAATTCAAATAAGAAATCTAAACCTTAGTCAGAATGGACCATACTCATTGTAGGCCACAACATGCATTGACCATAGAGTGATTAGTTGTTGGAGCAATCAACCACAAATTGTTTTTCACTTATCCATACCACTGGATGATTGATTAACATAATAAAGAAACTAGAGGTGGATCAGTGACCACGAGAATATCCCACCCAATCTTATTCAACGTATTATAAAACAATGATGATATTTTCTTTAGGATGTTTGTAGAATAATCCTCTTCCTAGAGTGTTCTTGAGATAGAGGAGGATGTGTTGAATGTTGCATCAGTGAAATTGGAGTGGTACGCTCATATGCTAACTAACAAGTTTGATAGCATGGTTATGTTATAGTGAGTGAATGTTAGATATATCAATTTGTCAACTATTCAACAAAACTTTTCTAGGTTTGGGAATAGCTCCCCTCAAGTGGAGCCTTTGTGTGATAATTCATTGGAGTATAGACATGTTTAGCTTAGGTCATCCCACTATATTGAAGTAGGTCCAAGGCTAACGTCTTTGGGATAAGATGATCCCTATGGAGGAGTAAAGGATCTCTATTCCAAGGAAGTGTTGCAGAGTTCCTGAGTACTTGTCAAAAAATGGGTCTGTAGTGATTGTTTCAATATGTAGATGCCAATTTTGCCACAACTCGTGATAAAAAAATGTCATCAACGTCAATAGCAAGGAGAATATGGCCACTTGAGAATTTTACAATAATAGTGATTGACCTGTATCCAATCTCTAAAAACAAAATTTCTCAGGGACTGGACTGAGTTTATAGAACCCAAATCTTAGGGATTGCTTAGTTCCACATAAAGAGTGCCATAGATAATAAATACTGTGAGAAGACTCCCCCTGAGAAGCAAATATGAGATGTTTCTACATATAGACCTCTTCAAGGACATCTCCATGTATAAAGGAATTATGGATGTCTAACTAGAAAAATATCCAGTCAAAATGAGCTACCAAGGAAATGAGGATGCAAACATAGGTAATCATGTCATTGGAGAGAATGTCTTGAAATAAACCACACTAAAGTTTTGAATAATACTCTTAGCAAAGAGATGCACCTTTAATTTCTTAATAGATCCACCCACGTGATGTTTGATTGAGAACATCCAAGTATCCAATAAAAACAAAAAATATTCTTGCTGGGTGGTTGATCAACTAGGTCCCATGTATGATTGTCACATAAAGTTTGCATCTCTCCCAACATGGAAGATTTTCATCCAAGATGTCTTAAAGCGTACATTGGATATTTCAAGAAAAGCAAAAGTACTAGAAGAAAGACAAGCTAGACAACATGTGTTAGAAATTGGATGCTTGGTGGTGCATGAATGCATGCCTTTTTGAAGCACTGTTAGTAAGTCAGATTGCAGAATAGATGATGATTTTGGAGCTACTATATGGGAATCAAATTCCATGCACTAATCAAAATCTTGTGGCTGAGCCAATGGGATTGGGGAAGTGCTTAGGAAGTGAGAATATTTCATGTGCAATATCAGATGGTGATGAAAACAAAGAGAAGAACAACTCATCCCCGTGAAAGTTAACAATGATGAAAAATATATACATGATTGGATTTTGTATCAAGGCATTTGTACCCTTTTTAAGAGAAAGGATATCCTAGGAAAACCATTTTAATTTCTCAAGGGGACAGATTGTGTCACACCCCGATCTCACAATTTCCTCAAATCATGAGATTAGGGCGTAAGATAGGATTTAAATGAAACACAAAGAACACCCTTAACTATTTCTTTCCTTAAAACTCTTGTTTCTTCACATCGAACCACATAAAACATCTTAACAAGGGAATCCGAATATTTCCTTTACTAATCAAACTTTAACAGAAAAGATACATATATAAACATTCATGATGTCTTTCACAACTTGTGCACATAAACCTTGTAAATTAGCATACATATCAAAGAGAAACAATATTACACATCGTAATTACAATTCTCTCTCTAAACTCTTACTGAGGACCTAGAGTGACAAGGACCGACTGACTCAACTAATCTCATACTTGACTCCTGTGGCAGATCTACTCTGACGCTCTGATCATCTTCAAGTCCACGCGGTTAACCCTAAAATGTTTGAGTAGAGGGGTGAGCCTACTCGCTCAGTGAATGAATACTTCATGGAAACAGACTAATGCACTAATGTGATCAAAGATATAATTTGATTAAACGATATGAAATTTAACAACAATAAATACTACACTGAGCAGTTCTAAAGCAATATAATTGAAATAGCAAAGAATATAAATATTGCATCCAAAGAATAACTACTAGAAAACTATACTCTAGTCTTTCTTAACTCTTTCATTTATAAGGAACTCTGTGAACCTATATGATCGTATTTTAGATTATGCCCTAAATATATGCAGTGTACTCTGCATATAAAGATCCGCAACAAGTCCATGCTACGGTCCCACCGTACAAGACTTAGCGACACACCCGGGAAGTGCTAAGTCTGACTACTCGTCCTGGTCTGCACAGGACACAGGCTCCTCGGCCTCCTCGCACAACCACGTGTGCTGCACAACCACGTGTGCTCTCGACTCCTCCTAAAACCTGAGTACACCGGCGGAGAGTCACAGGGTTACCTTCGCGACACAAGCACGAATGGTGTTAGATAACCAAGTTTTCTGGTGAAATCGCAGTGCCATTGTGACACAAGCACAATTGTTGTTAGACACTGCCCTTTTTTTTCTCTTTCCTCGTTTGTCCGCGACACACGCACGGATGATGTTGCAACACGAGTTTCACCCCAAAGCTGCAGATACCACTTATGGGGTTCTACGGTGTTAGGGCATCTAAGTCTATACTTGATTAACAAATAACAATTAAACAGGAATATCACATAGCAACGTAGAAACTCATGTATTCAACATATATCATATCTCAGTAACATCCCTTTCTAGGGCATGTCATATCTCATCACCTGCAATTTACGAGATATGTACTGAAATATAAGAAGCCCTGCAATATGCAAATATCATTTCAGGGAGAACAAGCATATAAAGTTAAATGCTAGAAACATACAATTTAACAATTAAGCATCACCACATCTCATATCGAGACCTTTCATATTACCATAGCATGATTCATTGAACACCCTATCCTTAGGGTTTCATTCGCCTTATTCATTCATCACATGCCAACACCCTACTCTTAGGGTTTCATTTGCCTCATTCACTTGCCACATGGCTCTTATCATGATCTCATAAGATATAAGCCTTTACTAAATAAAGATTGTTTCCAACAAATCATATGCAATCAATATAGACATGAAATCATGGAAATTCAACTAAATTTAGGTTTTCCATATCATCACTGTGATATCATGTATCCAGAATAAGATTCAATTAAGATAACCCACGAGATACATCCTAACCACTTATAGAGTTATTAGTCCTTTTCAATAAGGTTGAAACACTAGTGATATCTCAATTAGGTTAAACCCTAATTACATCATTTGATATAAATCTGTAAAGCATTCTCACTAGGAAGTGTTGCATACGTTTCTGATATGAATCTACCATTTAGGAGTCATTCAAACAGAGAAGGAATCCATATCATATCAATTTACAATAACTTAAATCAAATGGACATTTCAGGATTTAGAATTCACATGCTAAGCATTTAGGGATTTGGATGTTATAATCAAATTCGTGCATTAGAATGTTTGAAGGAAGAACCCACTCACCCTAAGGTGTGAAAACACCTCACAACTGTAGCTCAACTCAGGGAATTTCGAATTCCCATCAAATCCCTAGCAAATCTCCCAATTCTTCTTCTATTCAACTCGGAAACCTTGAAAAAGAGGGATTATGAAGAAAGGGTGAGAAAAGAGGGAATTTCGACATCCTCTTGGATCAAATCAGAGCATGGACGGAATCTTGACATAAGAGAGAAGATCCACCATAAAAGTATATGCAAGGAATCCGAACTTACTTGATTTCACCCTTCCTGGAATTGCAAAACCCTAATTCAGCAATTCCCCCACTTTCTTCACTCAAGCCCTAATTCTCCCTCTCTCTCTAGGAGCTCGTTTCTCTGGAATGGATGACGAGAAATGAGAGCTGCTTGAGTGTGTGGTCGTTCATATAAGTCAATTGAGCTGCTTGGGTCAATTGCATATTGACCCAACACTTAACTTTAATTATATAGGCTGAATATTCAGTTATACAAAAGTTACTGTAATTCGTTTATTTCAGAGATCAAACATTCTCCAACAATTATGGGAATTTAGAACGTTGTTTATAATTGATCTATAAAGCTTCAGTTAAAATTTGGGATCATTTGGAGTTACCAATAAATAATTAAAAATCGAACAGTGCACTGCTATATTGCAGTCTGCAGAATATATTCGGCCGAGTTTGTCCTGCACAAACTCGACCGACACCCTTACTGTAGGGATTCAAAAGTCATCCAAAAATTATGCCAATTTAACAGAGTGTCTAAAATTGTATTTATCAAATACTTTTAAAATTTGAGATCAATTGGATATACCAATAAAAAGATAAAATTCAATTACCACACTGCTGTAAAATTCTGAAATTGTGATCGGTCGAGTTTGAAACTCGGCCGACAAACAGGTCAGGGCATTTTTCAAAAATTCTGATATTTTCCAATATTGTTCACATTTTATATATCTAAATCATATCCAAATTTGAAGCAAATCAGAGTTACACATAAAATACTAAAAATCATTTAGTGAGACATTCCACTTATCAAATTCTGTATTCAAGCATTATCAAAACCCTAATTTTGGGCCGATTAGGGTTTATGCTTCTTAAACCCTAATTCTAAAAAAAAAGAACATTTAGACTTCTTATCATAGTTAAAACATCCTAATTGTGTTATCGTCATTAATTAGATTTCAAGAATGATTATTCTAATTAATCTTTGCAATTGTCTAGGTAAACCCTAGTTTACCAATTAAGCTCAGATGGGGTCGTAACAACTCTCCCCCCCTTAGAATGTTTCGTCCTCGAAACATAAACCTATAAGAAAGATACATTCAAGGTTATTCTAAGCTTCTAAAGCCTTCCATGTCATTATACTCTTGTATTTCATACCTGAATGTAGTTTTCAACATTAGATCTTTTAATTCTTTACTACATCACAACATATTTCAAATAGTTCTCAATGATATCAAGCAAATTCTTTATGCCACAGTCAAACATAGAATGCAAAGATAAACCACCACGCTTTCACTGCGCAACTCTGATACTCTGATGCAACTATCTCAACTTATGCTGCTCAGAGAGTTCTATTGTTCTGTATCACCTTTAAGTGACCAAAAGCAAGTTCACCATGCTGTTTTAAACTTTAATCAAGTGCTATTCAAATAGCAAAACAGTCTTGAATTAAAAGACTAAATTCAACAATCATTTGCACAATACCATTCTTGACATCCCCATTGGATCATGGATGCGTGAGGTGAAGCATTACCACCTCATTCCATACTATCATGTTTCGATCCTGGGACATGTGGGTTATGGGCCCACACACAATTCAAAGTGTAACCATCGTATTATATCATTTTACAGTTTCAACCACAGTAATAAAGAAATCCACAATTGTATCAGTTATTCAAGCATTAATCATACTCAATTACCATCACTCAGTTATATTAGAGCTAGGTATAACAAGCTACACCTCATTAGGGTTACTTGTCCAGACAATCTAATTATCATCCCTTTCTATTAATATGAGTGAATAGGTATAACTACCTTATTCAGGATATCCCTCCATGTGTTCTGACATCATCCAAATCGTATCACCATGTCACAAATACACAATAGTAAGATGCATATCATGTATGAATTACTACAACTATCATACGCCTTTAATTTAACATATAGCTTACACACATACACTGAAATCATATATAGAACCAGCTTTCATACCTTAATATGCCTTCAACAAATCATACATGTAAAAACAAATTCACATATTACACAAAGCTAGTGCTTCCCATATCTTTCTGCTCATTCATTACTTCTTTACTTTTGCTACCTATCCTTTCATATGATTATATACAATAAACATCATTAACATTGAAGCATTTAAGATAGGAATAGATTATTCATCAATCTTGCTATCACGCAAGAACTTATTTCTCATCACACTTCATCATATTGTATGTCACTATTACATTCACTAGATGACCCTACCAAGGTAGTTATGCACCATATATGATTCATTTTCTTATCATTTCATTCCCACCTTGCTCTCATTAAGGAATATATGAAAGAGAAGATGATTTTAAGACTTGGAATACTTGTATTCAAGCATTCCCTTAATACATTCTCATATGTAGATTTACTTAGTTATCAATAGAGATATTTGATTAATTAGCACTTGCTTGAATCTCACAACCTCTTTATTTTATAATTTCTCCATCATATTTCAAACCCTTTCTTACGTTTCATAGTCCTCTTACCATATACTACTTTTTAACCCGTCATCTTTAATTCTAAATTTTTTTCCTCTTATGACCATGTTGTTTATTCATATGTATGGTCATGTATACCATGTTACACATATTTCCTCCTTTACCTTTATACTATTGTGAAGTTAACATTCTAAATTAATAGTCCTTCTATTAGTTTTTACTCATGTTGAATACATTACATATTCTTCATTTTTACATCAAGTGGGTCATGCATGGGTCAAACATAGTTTCTCTTTCAATCAAGTTTTTTCTCTCCTGAATACAGTCTACCTTTGTATGACTTATTCATTCGTTGAACTACACCTATGTCCTTTGCTTAGAAACTAGTTTGTTGTTCTAGTCTTATGAATTACATGTTCATCGATCCTTTTTACTTTTATGGACCTATTGAAATCTCACTCTATTCTTCTACTTAGCCTTTTCTTTAGAGTTCATAAAAGCATTATACTCTATTATATGATTTATTCATCATGATTGATTCTTGCTATCTTGAACCATACCTACATTTCACATATTTTTTTCTATATTTCATATGTATAGTTCATATAATATTAATCAATAAACTGATTATGAGCTTCATATCATGTTCTATTATTCCCACTTAAGGGTTTCACATTTGAGACCCCAAAGTTAAACCTCAGATATCAATTTCAACTAATTCTTAGTTGTTCTAATCTTGCCCATATGTTTCAACATCTTACTGTATGTACATTCTTACTCTGATGTGGGTCTAATTATTCCAATTCTATTCTTATTATGCTATTGATAGGATTCATTAGATCCTAATAACGCATCCTGACAACCGGACCAGGCCAAAACTGAAGTCCTGAAGCCAAGAACTACAAAGGATTACATTTTTCCTGAACTGCCACTCACATCTCAGAAACTCGGCCGATCACTCTGGAACTCGGCCGATCACCTTCCAGGTTCTGAAACTCGGCCGACCAACTTCGGCCGATCAGCAGGAAACTCGGCCGATCCTCTGGGGAACTCGGCCGATCGAAACACTACTTGTTTACCTACAAAGAAACTCGGCCGATTCAAGACCAAACTCGGCCGACCAAAACACTGTTTGAAATCCTAAACAAGGAACTCGGCCGACCAAAACATGAACTCGGCCGAACCGCTCACAGACTGAAAACCTAAACAGACCTGCTGATGTCAATTTCACTCGAATCAGCGGGCAAAACCATAGAAACAAAAGCTCATTCAAAGGTCAATTCTAGTCTACTTGTTACAAGGAATGAAATTAATAAATGCTACAATTGCATAGTATACAACAGATATTAAAGACCCACATTTCAAGGTATTGAATATTTCAATTCAAACATATAAGAGCATTTCTATACTTTTCCAACAAAAACAACATTATGAAATGTAAATTCTATCTCCTTTTACATTTATGCTCTTAATTCTTGTTTCTTTTCTCGTTTTCTAACCCTAACTTTTCTAGGGTTCATCTCTAGCCCATTCTTTCACTGTATACCTGGCCAGGGTATACGTGAGAGAATAGACAGAGTAGCTTGTACTGGCTGATCCAAGTACTCAGATATCGGGCCAGGATATCCAAATACTCAAATCCCCAAAGCTAACATCAAACATCTCCTATCTGCCACACTTAGGACTCTAACTTACCAACTTAATGGTCCTTGACAACTCACCCTAAGCTCTGATACCAAGCTGTCACACCCCGATCTCACAATTTCCTCAAATCATGAGATTAGGGCGTAAGATAGGATTTAAATGAAACACAAAGAACACCCTTAACTATTTCTTTCCTTAAAACTCTTGTTTCTTCACATCGAACCACATAAAACATCTTAACAAGGGAATCCGAATATTTCCTTTACTAATCAAACTTTAACAGAAAAGATACATATATAAACATTCATGATGTCTTTCACAACTTGTGCACATAAACCTTGTAAATTAGCATACATATCAAAGAGAAACAATATTACACATCGTAATTACAATTCTCTCTCTAAACTCTTACTGAGGACCTAGAGTGACAAGGACCGACTGACTCAACTAATCTCATACTTGACTCCTGTGGCAGATCTACTCTGACGCTCTGATCATCTTCAAGTCCACGCGGTTAACCCTAAAATGTTTGAGTAGAGGGGTGAGCCTACTCGCTCAGTGAATGAATACTTCATGGAAACAGACTAATGCACTAATGTGATCAAAGATATAATTTGATTAAACGATATGAAATTTAACAACAATAAATACTACACTGAGCAGTTCTAAAGCAATATAATTGAAATAGCAAAGAATATAAATATTGCATCCAAAGAATAACTACTAGAAAACTATACTCTAGTCTTTCTTAACTCTTTCATTTATAAGGAACTCTGTGAACCTATATGATCGTATTTTAGATTATGCCCTAAATATATGCAGTGTACTCTGCATATAAAGATCCGCAACAAGTCCATGCTACGGTCCCACCGTACAAGACTTAGCGACACACCCGGGAAGTGCTAAGTCTGACTACTCGTCCTGGTCTGCACAGGACACAGGCTCCTCGGCCTCCTCGCACAACCACGTGTGCTGCACAACCACGTGTGCTCTCGACTCCTCCTAAAACCTGAGTACACCGGCGGAGAGTCACAGGGTTACCTTCGCGACACAAGCACGAATGGTGTTAGATAACCAAGTTTTCTGGTGAAATCGCAGTGCCATTGTGACACAAGCACAATTGTTGTTAGACACTGCCCTTTTTTTTCTCTTTCCTCGTTTGTCCGCGACACACGCACGGATGATGTTGCAACACGAGTTTCACCCCAAAGCTGCAGATACCACTTATGGGGTTCTACGGTGTTAGGGCATCTAAGTCTATACTTGATTAACAAATAACAATTAAACAGGAATATCACATAGCAACGTAGAAACTCATGTATTCAACATGTATCATATCTCAGTAACATCCCTTTCTAGGGCATGTCATATCTCATCACCTGCAATTTACGAGATATGTACTGAAATATAAGAAGCCCTGCAATATGCAAATATCATTTCAGGGAGAACAAGCATATAAAGTTAAATGCTAGAAACATACAATTTAACAATTAAGCATCACCACATCTCATATCGAGACCTTTCATATTACCATAGCATGATTCATTGAACACCCTATCCTTAGGGTTTCATTCGCCTTATTCATTCATCACATGCCAACACCCTACTCTTAGGGTTTCATTTGCCTCATTCACTTGCCACATGGCTCTTATCATGATCTCATAAGATATAAGCCTTTACTAAATAAAGATTGTTTCCAACAAATCATATGCAATCAATATAGACATGAAATCATGGAAATTCAACTAAATTTAGGTTTTCCATATCATCACTGTGATATCATGTATCCAGAATAAGATTCAATTAAGATAACCCACGAGATACATCCTAACCACTTATAGAGTTATTAGTCCTTTTCAATAAGGTTGAAACACTAGTGATATCTCAATTAGGTTAAACCCTAATTACATCATTTGATATAAATCTGTAAAGCATTCTCACTAGGAAGTGTTGCATACGTTTCTGATATGAATCTACCATTTAGGAGTCATTCAAACAGAGAAGGAATCCATATCATATCAATTTACAATAACTTAAATCAAATGGACATTTCAGGATTTAGAATTCACATGCTAAGCATTTAGGGATTTGGATGTTATAATCAAATTCGTGCATTAGAATGTTTGAAGGAAGAACCCACTCACCCTAAGGTGTGAAAACACCTCACAACTGTAGCTCAACTCAGGGAATTTCGAATTCCCATCAAATCCCTAGCAAATCTCCCAATTCTTCTTCTATTCAACTCGGAAACCTTGAAAAAGAGGGATTATGAAGAAAGGGTGAGAAAAGAGGGAATTTCGACATCCTCTTGGATCAAATCAGAGCATGGACGGAATCTTGACATAAGAGAGAAGATCCACCATAAAAGTATATGCAAGGAATCCGAACTTACTTGATTTCACCCTTCCTGGAATTGCAAAACCCTAATTCAGCAATTCCCCCACTTTCTTCACTCAAGCCCTAATTCTCCCTCTCTCTCTAGGAGCTCGTTTCTCTGGAATGGATGACGAGAAATGAGAGCTGCTTGAGTGTGTGGTCGTTCATATAAGTCAATTGAGCTGCTTGGGTCAATTGCATATTGACCCAACACTTAACTTTAATTATATAGGCTGAATATTCAGTTATACAAAAGTTACTGTAATTCGTTTATTTCAGAGATCAAACATTCTCCAACAATTATGGGAATTTAGAACGTTGTTTATAATTGATCTATAAAGCTTCAGTTAAAATTTGGGATCATTTGGAGTTACCAATAAATAATTAAAAATCGAACAGTGCACTGCTATATTGCAGTCTGCAGAATATATTCGGCCGAGTTTGTCCTGCACAAACTCGACCGACACCCTTACTGTAGGGATTCAAAAGTCATCCAAAAATTATGCCAATTTAACAGAGTGTCTAAAATTGTATTTATCAAATACTTTTAAAATTTGAGATCAATTGGATATACCAATAAAAAGATAAAATTCAATTACCACACTGCTGTAAAATTCTGAAATTGTGATCGGTCGAGTTTGAAACTCGGCCGACAAACAGGTCAGGGCATTTTTCAAAAATTCTGATATTTTCCAATATTGTTCACATTTTATATATCTAAATCATATCCAAATTTGAAGCAAATCAGAGTTACACATAAAATACTAAAAATCATTTAGTGAGACATTCCACTTATCAAATTCTGTATTCAAGCATTATCAAAACCCTAATTTTGGGCCGATTAGGGTTTATGCTTCTTAAACCCTAATTCTAAAAAAAAAAGAACATTTAGACTTCTTATCATAGTTAAAACATCCTAATTGTGTTATCGTCATTAATTAGATTTCAAGAATGATTATTCTAATTAATCTTTGCAATTGTCTAGGTAAACCCTAGTTTACCAATTAAGCTCAGATGGGGTCGTAACAGATTGTCTGCCTTGAGGTCGAATAATAGAAATGGGCAAAACATCCATAAAACTAAGATGGTAATGGAAATGGATTGGTGAAAATATAAATAACAAAAAGGGAGATCAACGTTGGAGAATCAAGGATGATTTACAATTGATTAAGAAACATGATGTGCGAACATCATTAGTTCAAGGATTTTTGAGTAGATTTACATGAATGGTAAGGGAGCATGTAATATCTAGTATGTGATGATTTTTACACTTCCTAATACCATTTTGTTGTGGAGAATAAATAGAAGAGATTTGATGGATGATTACGATAACCCGCAAAGGAAGAAATCTCCCGTTGGGTGGACTGAAGGGCATTACTAATGCGAAGGATCTTAGTGGGAGTGGGAAACTAAATGGATGACATTTTATGAATTGCATTGGATATAGGACAAAACCTCATCATGTATTTTAAGAAGATAAAACCAATTCATTTTTGAGATATCATCCAAAAATATAAGATAATATTTGAAACCATTGTAACTTATTATCTGTAGCAAACCACACACATCATTATGAATAAGAATAAAATATATGAGGATTGTTTAACAATATGGGATGGGAAAGATACACAATGGTGTTTTTCAATTGACAAGCATCACAAAAAAATGGAAGAATATGAAGAAGCATAACTATCAAAAATCAAAGTGTATATGTAGTTATAGAGGAGAAGCCGCAATAAGAGAACATGTTTGATGATGTTGGGGGGGAGTAGTAGAGATCACCAGAGTGCACCCCCATCCAATCATCATCAAGTTTTGCCAATACTATAGAAAAAACTAGAAGGCCCAACGGTTACAAAACAACAAAAAGAGTCAACTAGTTTTGCCACTAATATGAGACTAATAGGGAAAATTATGAACAAAGTAATAATATAATATTATAAATTAGATGAGCAAGATAAACTGGTACACTTGGTGACCATTTTATTGAATGACTATTCATAGTGAAAATGGAGTTTGGAATAAAAGATTTCTAAAAGGTGAGAAGGTGTGGCATGCCAATCATGTAATGAGTAGCATCTGAGTCCACTATCTAGGTAGAATTGGAGAAAAGCATAGTGGACACTAGGTTACCTTGATGAGCATTTAGATGGAACAAAGATGCCACATTGGGTGGGTTACCAACATGCCAGTCATGGGAAGATGTTGTCATACTATTGGGAAGAGGAGATCACCATACTGATGTGCAGTTTGACAAAAATGTTCATACTCCTCCTTTTTAGTGAGGCATCAGTGGTATGTCAAATAAAACTAGAATCCACATGTGATACACGAGGGACTTGGACTATGTTCAAAGTGGGAGCCTAAGTGAGTGTAAGGAACCCCTTGCACTCCCTCTACCATAGTGAGAAGGGTAGCCATGAATGGAGTGACATATATCCTCAATGTGGCCCAGTTTGCCATAGTAGGTGCACTTTTATCGGGGGCTATCGTGTGAGACACGAACCCTTAAATGTCCCCTATAATCTGCAACCAATACTTCTTGGTCTTCAAATGCATCATTCGGTAGTACTTTAGTAGAGATTATCTTGTATTGGGACAAGCGTGCATAAACATGGTCCATATATGGAAGAGTGGTTTCAATGAGAAGAATTCGACATGCTACATCATATCATGGATGCAGACCATTGAGGAACCACTTGGTAATGAGACTGTGTTTATCCTTGGTAACTTTGAAGATGTTCCATTCGAGAACAATAATCAGCTGATTTGTAGGAGTTTTCAAGTAATCCAAATATTTTGACAATGAATGATCTCTTTATGTTAAGAGAAAATCTTATCCATGGCATTTTACAAGAACATGAAATTGTATTCCTGCATGTAGAAGTGTTTCATTTCTTCCCATATGATTTTTACATTCATGTGTCATATGCATTTAACTTCTACCCCAAATCCCAGAGAGAACCTAGTTGTTTCCAGTGATACATGCATGTCAGGGTCTTGAGGTGTGTCTTATTTTATAAACTTAAATTTACCATGTGATTCTAAGAATAATTTTCCCTCCATAATAAGAAGTTATGACCATTAAGATTTAAAGCAATGACATGGGGCATGCCATTGCAGAGGACAATAGAGACAACCTTATTTTCAATCATAGAGATATAAAGTAAAGGTACCATATTAACGAAAAGACACAAAAATAAGGCACTACATGTATATAGGCATGATAGGAAAGAAAGAATAACTATCATTATAAAAGCATGGTAGGAAAGAAAGAAGTACTATATGTATATAGGAATGATAATAAAATAAAACCACAAGAATATATGCATTATGATATGTAACATAAAAAATCTCTAATTCAAACAAAAGCACTCAGCCACATGGTTTAGGCGAACCACATGGAGAGGAAAAAATTAGTACAATGCCCCTTCTTTTTTTTTGGGTGCTTTATATGATGGCACATTGTCTTTTTCTCCCTTTTTTGATTTTTTTTATATTCGTTTGTTTTTTGGTGGTGTAGATGAACCAAAGGATAATAGTGTGGAATCACATGGAATAAAGGCGACCTATGACTTCACGCCATGCATCCGACTACCATTGAGGGGGCGGGTGGCTGGCTACCGCGACCCGCAAGTAGGTGACTTGCGGCCTGGTTGCCACTATTGTTCTATCATAACATGATAGCTGAAAGCTGTTGTTGCTGTCGATGTTTAATGTTGACGACATATTGGAGTTTTGATGTGCTCAAACCACATATGTAAAACACAAGTGTATGTGTAAGTGTAATGCCATATTTGGACTTTCGGGTGTGCAACTCAAGAAATTGTGAAGCTAGAAACTACTACTAACTTAGATCAATTCAGCTACGTCATATAAATAGTTGATTTAGTTTGACTATAAAACTAAAAACTAAAATTAATAAAGCAATTAGTTGTGAGATCACATAGATGGACAATCTCGGATACCCAATTTCACCATAATATAATTTATACTTGATTTTTAATTCATTAAAAACAAAATATCATTGCTTAAAAATTAGGAATATGAAATTTTGTTATCCACTTTTATAGTGTAACACACTATTTAATCTAGTCAAGAACTCATTTGTAGTGAATAAGTATAATATTAAATAATGATCGATCTTTCTCTGGATACTTAAACCTCACAATTGTTAGTCTGATTCTGTAGTGTTTTATTAATTATGTTAATCACAACTCTTCTAATGTTAAAACATGCTTTCACTATGAAGAAACATCCCAAGCACGAACAAAGTGATCAATTAAGAACATGGACCAATGAAGCATATTGTCATCAACACTCCCAAAAGCAATGAAATTAATTTTTATACTAACATTGTCAAGTACAAATCAACATTGGGCTACTCCAACGTCCTAGAGAAGAGGGGATCAACCTCGCATATCAGATAAAGTATCATAGTAGAATTTTGGTAAGAGATAAAATATAGAAATAACTAGATAGAACCAAGGAATAGTAGATAATCAAGAACCCTCTAAATATGGGTGTAATGGGAAGATGTTTGGGCCTCTAATCACTCCTTGAAGGTGTTAAGATGATTGTTTCTTCACATTCTACCTTTTCCTTTCTCCTCTTTTGGCTCTAAGGCCGGGTATCTAATGTGTTGGTAAAAACTGACCTGCCTTGGGTTTTATAGATCTTAAGTACTTAGAAAAGATCTAGATCATTGATATTGTGGTTTAAATCATGGACATCCATATTTTTTACATTGATGGTGCTGACATAAATCATGGCCATCCATATTTTTATGTTGATGGCACCAACATGTTTGGTTTCACTGACTTGACTGAATCCAAGTCCGTTCAAGATGATTTTGGTACCACCTACCGGGATGTTGGTGGCACTGAGAAGTTTTTGATGCTTCTAGATATTTCTCTTGGTGGAAACAAGAATGATCTCAGTGCTATCAAATTTACTTGAGAGTTATATACCGGTTGTTGATGCATGTCCGTGGCACAAACAATATGTTGGTGGCACTGATATTGACTAAAAGTGATCTTTAGACATGAAACTCAAAAATCTTTCATTCAATCGAGATAAACCATGAAACTTTTGCATAAAATATTTGAAAATAGTCAATAAATAAGCAAAGGGTTTCAAAGGCTAGTTTTGTCCAATATTAATGAAAAAAAATATTTTTGAGAACAAATGTCATAAAAAATCATACAAAACAACCTATGAAATAATGAAAAAATTTTCATACATAAAAATCCCCTAAACTTGAATGTTGCTCATCCTCAAGTAACACCACTCTTGTATTTGGTTGAAATAAGTCAACAAGAAGACAAATCAAATGAAATTAGCTTTTATAAATTCTCTTATTAGTCAGTACCACAAACAAATAAGTACTCCACACCGGTCATCATGCTTATAAAAGATGTTAACAATATAATAAAAAACAATAAATTAGAGTAGCTAATATCATGACCAGTAGGACAAGTGCTTGGTGCACCATGTGATTTCCCTACTGTATTGCTCTAGTAAAAAATATCTATATTGGAAGCAGTTCCCCAAATAAATATGGATGATGTGAATTGTTTGATGATGGCCTACCTCATAGATCAATTAGTGGAAAAGATGGATGACTTTGAAAACATGATCTAGAGGAATAACCCAAATTGTTTAGACAAAGAATAGAATATTATACTCCAACATAATTGATAAAAATGCAATTTTATGCCTTATAACACTTAGTTTTCTTTTTGGTAGTATGATGCATGCAAAGGATGTTTCATCCTAATGACGGGCATATGTGGAAAAGTGTATATAAAAATATCTACAGTCTTCATTTGTATTTCATACAAAGATTATATCTTGTATTTGGATATCATTTTTCTCCTTTTCTCCTCCTTTTTTTCTTTCTTTTATTTTAAAAATGATGAGTAATTCATGCTTGGTCTTTTAATTTTTCACTTTGTATAAAGAGTAAGGTTGTGTATTTTTGTCTCTCTTTCATGATAGAGGAAAATAAAAGTGGAAATTAAAGACAA
This sequence comes from Alisma plantago-aquatica, assembly GCA_963693085.1. NCBI lineage: Eukaryota > Viridiplantae > Streptophyta > Magnoliopsida > Alismatales > Alismataceae > Alisma > Alisma plantago-aquatica. The sequence continues at coordinate 1,130,818,460 of OY856413.1, read as the reverse complement.
CACCTTTTGCAAAATGTAATGAAAAGTGTAATATATAGGGAGATTTTATTATGAAAAACTAAAATTCCAAATGAGACGATATACAAATATATTTATACAATGCAAAATTGAAAAACTAACTACATGCTTATTACCATGCTATGTAATGCAACAATGAGGAAAATAGTTTGGATTTAAACTTTCTCATCCTATGGTGGTGAGTAAAGATAAATGAAGGTGGATAAAATCACATGACTAAGAGACAATGTCTTCTCCAACCATGATATGTCCCTCTCCTATAAACTTGTGTAACATGATAACCTCATCATTGTGATATCACAAGCCTTAGGGTTGAGTTATTTTCATTCATCGAGTATGTCTTCAAGCTGAAAAATTCTTCTTGTTCATGTACTCTTAAACATAACAAAATTAGCTTATAGAGTACAATTATTTTAGATTAGTCATAAATGTTTTTATTTTGATACCATTTTGAAAGCAAGACTAAATTTAAATAAATTATCCAATCACTTTCCACAAGTACACCTTTTAGATGTGTACCTAAAACAAACTAAAATTTATAATATTAAAATTGATGCAAATATATGAAGAATATATAATAAAATAGTAAATATGCAAGAGATAGAGATAGAACCACTATTCCACTCTCACCGTAAGATTAAATTTGGGGTTGTCCCCATTGTCAAAAGTAGAGAAAATGAAATGTAATGGATTTACTAGTGCATTATAGGAGAGAGTGAGTTGGAAGAAAAGTTCCAACCAAACACTCTACCTCCTTTCACCACCACACCTCTCATCAAGGAAGAAATATTTGAAATATTGTGAAAAGTTGCGACTGACATCTCCTTTGTCCAGTATGAACTCATGTGTAAGGAGTTTGGTTAATATTGTAAAAGAAATATCCTCCTCAACCCACTCTCTAAAAGAACCCACAATATAGTTATTCAGCCTGTGCTGGTGCCACTGAGAAAGTATCGGTTTACCAACTTTTTATTTCTTTGGTAGCTACATGCTATCAATGTTGTTGAATTTGTATCCATCTTGGTTCCACCAACAATGTTTTAGTGGTACCAAAATTATAATGATGATTCTTTCATCAAATATGAGTTACACCAAAAATCAATATCAATGGTATCAATTGAGGTGTCGGTGCCAACCCCATTTTATTATAGAAACATTGATCACAATTTAATGTTAGTATTACCAACACATGTTCAGTTCTACCAACTTTCTCTTGTTCTTAAACACAAAACAAACTATTATTGAATCCATTCTTGCATCATATTGTAAAAAAAAATAGCATCTATTGAATGAAAATTTGAAAAGCAACATATGAAAATGTGGATTGCCTCCCACAAAGCACCCTTGTTTATCATTGAGGCTAAAAAATATTATAATCAAGGTAAACACTTTTGTTTAAGTTCTTCATGGTCTTGAATGATTCCTCCCTTAGAATAATGTTTTAGCCTTTGTTTGTTACTTTTAAAAACATGGGAACCAACACTCACATCCACATTTCCCTATGCCTTGAGAACCTCATATGGACCACTCCATGTAGATCTAAGTTTACCCAGGTGTAACTTCATCCCAGAGTTGAAAACAAGAATTCTCTACCCTAGGAAAAATTACCTATGCAAGATGTTCTTATCATGTATTCTCTTTTTTGTCTCTTGATACAACCTTGCATTCTCATATGCATTGAGGTGAATTTCATCAAGTTCTTTAGCTCTGACTCCTCTTTGTTGCTTCCAAAATAGGAACAAAGTTTAGTTTATTTAGATGCCATTTATCTCTATGTTCTAATTATACAAATAAATGGCATGCTCTTACACACTCAAGTACATAGGGGGTTGTACCTATCCAATCTTAAAAATTGTCTTATGTACTCACTGATTATCATTCTAAAGCATACTCCAATTAGTACAAGAATTGGGAACTTTATTTTCCAAAATCATCTTCACCTCCCTATTAGAAACTTCCACTTGTCCTTACTTCTGTGGGTGGTAGGGGGTACCAACTTGGTGACTTACCCCATATTTTCTCAACCCATCTCTAAATTGATGGTTCACTCAATATGAACTGTCATCACTAATAATTGCATGGGGCACTCCAAACATGCAAAAGATATAATCCCTGGTGAATCTACACACCACATGTGCATCATTGGTTTGAGTTGACAATTCTTCCACCCATTTTGATAGATAGTCAATGTCCAACAAAATATATGAGTATTGTTACGACTCCACCTCCCGATAACCCCCAATTAAGGAAAACCGAGAGGTCTAAGCCGTACCCATAACTTCCAGATCAAAGGTTTGACACTTAACCAAGAACAATTATTAAATTTCAACAATCTATATTGAAAATCTATAATAAATTTTTTCATACCTTTTGAAAATTTTGGATTTCTATCCATGTAAGCATTCTACTACAACTAATCCTCCTTGCATTTTACTTCATGTATTTCACAATATGACGATTTACTGTTTGTCCTTTTGGCTTGTACCTAAAACGCTAACAAACAAAACGTCGGTCAGCCGAAGCGGGTACGTGGGGGAAACAGTAAACGTGCAACTATGATAACAATGTAATCATTCAATTAATCATTTAACAACCAAGATTACGTTTTAAATATAACTCCACGATCCATGAGTACCCTATCATATGTGCTATCACCGCAGTGGACCTGGTCACGCCACTTGGGACCCGCATCCAGCTGGTTGAGTGGGCAATGATCTCGTTCAATCTGCCTCTAAACTGGCTGGCCCAGCCACCCGGTCCAGGCACTTGGATCGCGTCCCCGTCTTTCTCCTGGATCGTCTTCTTCGCGTGAACACGGAACGCTGCGCTTCCGGCGCTGGGTGCTCTTCGGTGCTAGGCCTCACAGCCGAGGGGGCCGTCCCCAAGGTTTCTTCCTTCCCGACTTATCAACCATCACAACTGGTCGCTCCTCTCTCTCCCTCCGTACGAACACCAGCAGGTCGCTGATGTTATCTCAGCGCCGACTTCCTGCATCGTAGGTACCCTTCGGCGATCTTGACGCCTGCCGAAGTGAGGCTTGTAGCGCCTCCCGCTGACTGATTCCACCATCAACCACCATTACTACATGCCTATAGATCGCCTCCCCATCACTCTCATCCTTCATTGATCATCCGTCTCTCCTGCAGCTTGGAGCTTTGTGTGCGGATGGCTGCTCCATCTTCTCCGTCGCCCGCGCAAGCTGCTTGACAGTGAGTTCATGGTGAGGGGCCAACCCCCCTGGGGACCATCTTGGAGGATTCTGCCCTAGGGCGGTGTAAGACGAAGGTGTAGCAACCTGCTCGTCGCCTCCTTCCATGCGTCAGGGTCTGCGGATGGGTTCTTCCCATGTCCTATGAAGATGACGGAGCAATTCTCCCATGTCTGTGCATTGTTTTGGATCAGGAAGGGATCTACCCACCTTGGTCCCTTTGGCATAAGGCAGCATTGCTGCTTGCAAAGAAGGCTTTAGTCTAGAAGAAGATGGTTTGGTAGACGTTAAGTTAGGGTTATAGAGGAAAAGATGCCGAGGAAGGAGATGAGGGTGTATCTCCCAAGAAGGGCAGTCATCTCTGGAGGAAAGGGCTGTTGTTGCCTCTATATATACATACCTCAGGAAAGCCCTAATGGCTCTTATGTAGAACGAAAGGAAGGGAGAGGAAGGAACCTCACTATTTATAAGGGAAAGTCTTTATTTCCCTTTTACTTTTTGAGAGAACGTGGATTTATATTACACACATATCCTTCCTTTTTGTGTCCTTTATCATTTCTCCCTTTGTGTACAAGAAAGGTATCCAAAGGCAAGGCACACATTAGCACCTTTCCATAACCATTAAAAGATGCCTCTTTTGACGAGATGACTAATCCTTTAATTATTCAGATCATCATGTATTTTATTTTCCTTTATCTTATTTATTGGGACTCCATGGATCCCAATAATGTCTATTATATCAAAATCCCTTTTTAAGGATATTTATTACCCTTCTAGATGCATCTACATCCATTATTTCTCATTACCTTTCTTATTTCTTTATTAAAATATTCTTTTGCAAGGATTTCTCATTATTTTTCATTTCCTTTCCTCTTTTTCTATTTATTTTATTAGAAATCACATATGAATGACATTTATTCCATTGTGGCCATTAGTGCCACTTTCTAGAGATTTCCATGTATTTCTCATAATTATTTTGCTTAATTATCTTGTATCCTTTTCTATTTTTTTTGTTTTAGATTTTTCCTCCATTCTTCTCTTTTATATCCCTTAATGGATTAATCTAATAAGAGGAATCATGAAATTCCTTTCAAAAGGGATATTTGCAAAGTAATCCATTGTTTGAAGCAAAAACATATAACCTTTTTAATTAAGTCAAATTCATAAAATCATTACATTTCAATTATGAAAATATATGCAAAATCGGGGTTGTAACATCCTTCCCCTCTTATACGAATTTTGTCCTCAAAATTCCATGAAGCAAACAAACAATTCAGGATAAGACTTTTCCATGTCCATCATTGGCCCCTATGTGGCTTTACCGTGCTCATGGCACTTCCAAAGAACCTTTATTATCACATATTCTTTTCTCTGAGTTCTTTCATCCCGGCGTCTATAAACTACACAGGTGACTCAGGCCATTTCAGCATCCCTTGGGGCTCACTAGGTTCATTGTTTAGCACATGGTCGGGTACCTCACATAGTACTCTAAATTGGGCACATGGAACTCATCACACAATACTTTATCCTGAGGGGTAAGGTCAAACTTAACCTCCTCCACCAAACCATGTCAAAGGAACCCATGCATCAGGGACTCAACTCTCTTAGCTATAACTTAGAGGGGTTGGATTTTCATGTCACATATTCTCCTACAATGAACTGCATGTCAGTCTACTTTGCATCTGCTCACGACTCACGTCATCTCTAGGCTCCTTTCAGCCATTGCACGATCAAAGAGACTTCATCTACATGCACTGTGGTCCTTTTCTAACCATCATGTGGTCCTTTTACCAACATCACCTTACTGAAGTGGTAACCGACACAACCTCTCTTATAGAGCTTCTTTAAATCCCGATACTAGCTATGATGGTTATCCTCACATCTTTCACAGGACAAGAACTGTCTCTAGCTATCACCCTAAACGAGCACATATGCTCTCATCAAACCCTTTAGTCTGGATCATACTAACCATTAGTTATGGGTGATGAACTATACTGACATCGAGTTCTCCCTGTACCTATTTCCACCTTTTGGAAGGGAACCTTTAGGTCAAACTAAAGAACTTTTATACTCAACCTCATGGTGTAGTTGAGCCATCTCTCTCATATGTAGTTCAACCCGATCTTGTCCCTTGATAGTACTCTTTCTTTCTCATGTCATCTAGGTAAGGCGAACTACCATAACCCATATTACATCTCAACCTTCCTTGATCCAGGGGAGACTTACAACATCCTTTGTGATGAACTCCCTTTCTCTTTTGGGGACTCTTTATCCTTTATATCAATGCATGGGGTTACGGGTGTTCGTCCTTCACCCTAGGCTTGCATGGACATATACCACATGCAACTTTATCTTAGGTATCTAAAGTACCACTGTCACTCATTATCTTCGTAGTACGGTGTATGGTGATCTTAAAATCATGATCTCCTGTATGTCATTATTCTTCAAGATCAATTCCTCAGAAACCCTAAACCACTCTAGTCGGGGTTTCATCACCTTCCTTTCCAAAGAATTGCATCTGAGGTTCTACCACCATCCTTTCATTGCATCAAGGACTAGACTGGCTAACCAAACAACCATTAACTTGTTCAACAGATCTCATTACATCGGAGTATTAGACAAACATATCTCCTATCCAAACTTAGGGTTAGCCTAACAACCTCTTCTAGCTTCTAGCCAAACTAGTCAGATACATCTCAACCAGAACATCCATTACCACCTCACATCCTTAGGTATTAGGTAACATTGAAGACATACACTTCCATGTATTTCACTTATCATCTCAAACTAGAATTCTAAGTCTATCTTTATTGAGAACACTTTGAGTTCATCTTCTTGGTGATCAAACTCAATCTTGTATGACTCATATCTCATGATAAAGATTACCTTAGTACTCTTACTATTTGTAAACCATTTATGTATTATTCACTCTACAAGGATATGTTATCATCTCTGTCCTCTTACCTCATAGCAACGTTCCAACTCTTATCCATCTTTTATCCTTGGTGTATGGCATGCGTACTGTAACATCCCAATCTTGTTATGCAATTTTTCAAACTACTTCATTCCTTGCATGTTCTTTTTCTAAATTAGATAATTGTTGAGGACTTAAATGAAATTTGCCCATGTTAAGTTTTACAACATCATTTTATTATGTTCAATGGCTCTCTTATCCTTGTTTTGATTAAAGAAAATCTTTTCATGTATATCTATGCCCTTTTGTTGAAGAAAATTTAGAATAAATGTTTTATGTCCAATTTTCTCTCTCATATGATTATTAGTGAGTTACATGTTTAATTTCATGCTTAACGGCCTTCATCTTGTTAATTGAAAATAAATAATTGTGAGCACACATTTTCATGTTTTGTAACTCTTATTTGAGAAATTAATGACTTTATATACATTAATTATAGCCATTTGAGTACACATGATGATTTTGCTATATTATGAACCTAAATGTGCAAAAAAACGAAATCTAACTCTACAGGAATATTCTAGACACTCTAGTGAACCTATGGTCAAAATTTGAATGCATTTGACCCATGTTTGGACCCTTTAAGCAATTAAGGTAGGTTTTAATATGGGGTGACCTTTTATTTAAATGATAATGCATTCATATGGACGATTTAAGCTATAGTCGCCTTTAAATGTGATGTCACGCGTTATTCTCATCACATGCACTACCCGCACCATGGGATCAGGATCCAACGACATCCGTTCTGTCTTCAACCTCACGGCGGTTTCGTCAGTCCGTCGTTTTCCCAGTGCCTTGAATGCTCGACTCCAATCTCCTTCAATTCTCGACCGTTTTGCTTCGTTTCTTCGCCAACGAGTCCGCCTCGTCACCCCGATTCGAGCGAGCCCCGGATCGCTCCCTCTCGCACTCTGTAGGGCAAACGCCCAATATGGGGCTTGGACACCCACTCTGCAGGCGACTTGCAGCCGGCACCTCCATGTGTCTACCATCCACCTAAATGCTCAAAAAGCACCGCCGGTCCCCGAGCTCTCCTTCTCCTCACTCAATTCGACCCCTAACGACCTCGAGCCCCTGGACATGTCCCTCCTTCTTCTCCGGCGACCCAAGCTTTGCCCTGATGCCCTACGCCATCTCAGACCAATTGCTCTTACTGTAAGCACCCTCGACCTCCATACTTGCTTCATGTATCGTTTCTTTGGCCCTTCATGCCCTCAGTTGTTGTACCCTATAGGACCTCCGCAAGGCCCTCACCGGCACCTCTGTGTCTCGCCGCTTCAGCGTACCTATGACTGTGATATCTTCACCTATCGCTTCGCCGTGCCTTGGTGGTTATTCTAGGATGCTTTTGGGTACCTTTCTGCCTTTGGAACTTTAACTCTCGGTCTCTGACCTCTCCCCTGTTTCACGAGTCCCTCCGACCAGTTTCTGAGCTCCTAGGCTCTCCCGACCCCGAGCTTAGGCTCTCTGAGTTCGCCTTCTCATCACGAATTTGACCGAGGTGTTCTCCACTCTCGGGTGGTAGCAAACCTTGGTCCTTGCCCTCGGTTGAGAAGCTCGCTCTTGGCGCTGGAGCCATGGCTCGCGCTGTGTGCGCAAGGAGCAATCCAAGTTGGGTAATGACCAAGAGGGTCATTCGTTTCTTTTCGAGATTTTTCACTTGTAGGGGTATTTTTGGGATTTCGCTGATCCTCCCTTCTTTGATCGCAAGCCCTCAGAGGCGATCCCCGCTGTTGAGTTGGCCACGCATGATTGGCCCAACTCATAGCGGGCCCGAGCCCTAAAGCTGTTAAAAATGCCACGTGGATTTTTCTCGATATGCTATTGGTTTAATCTTGAGAAATTCGTAGTAAATCGCCTGATTATCAGAAAAATACGCAAAAATATGTTTTGGAAAGGATTTTCGATGAGGAATCCGATTTTCTGGTTTTTATCAACTTATTTTACTACATTTACATCTCAATAATTATATGACACAAATTAGGGTTTGATGATATATGATAAATGATAATTATGTTAATTTCAGGTGTTTAAGGGAATCCAATCAGTCAAACCAGGTTTGACCTAGGTGTTTTAGTTCAAGGTAAGCGGGCCATGCCCTTGGCATAGATAACTCTTGGTTTATTGAATGCTTATGAATATTGTTAAGCACTTTATGTTAATATCATTGTTAATGCATGTTTTCTTCAAGTATATGATTATTGAATGTTGTTTGTTATAATCTAAGTCTAAGAGTAGAAATCCCATTAAGATTATGGTTTATGATTAAGATATAAGAAATTAAGATTTAAGAGGGAATAAGTTTCCCAATCATGCTTAAGAGGGAGAAATCCCATTATGGTCATGGGGAGAAATCCCAACCATGTTCAAGAGGGAGAAATCCCAATTAAGATTAAGTTTAAGATCTTAAGAAGATAAGTAAAGTTTAAGAAAGATCATGAATAATAGAAATTTATTCAGATTTATATGCACCTTGTTATGGGCTTTCCGAGCAATTATGGGCTTTCCGAGCATTCATGGGCTCCTTATGGGGCATTAAGAGAGGAGCATATTTTTCTAGTAAATTTCTTTATGTAAAAGACAATAAGAAATGATTCATGTTAAATGCATGTTCATGATTATGTTAAGTCACTTGTATATTTTTTTTTATGTCTTATAATATGCCAATGCCGCTTACTTACTATGTTTGTTTTCCTTTGCATGGCTGGGGACGAGATGTCCGCAGGAGTTGGAGCCAAGGAGAAGGAAACATCTTGAGAGTACCAAGGACCCAGAGATCCAAGGAGTTGTTGCCTGGTGGGACGTCCATCTATGGAGATCCTATCATTATCTGGATTATGTTTAGTATATCTTTGGAAAACTGATGTAGCTTTTATTCCAAGAACTTATGTATGAATCTATGTTTTATTAATGCCAAGTGTTATTTGTTTCTTGATATGAGATCATGTATGTGACATTCCCTCCCAAATATGCCAAGTACCCCACATTATGGATAATGTTGGGGATTAGGCTGTGCTTCCACTGGTTACGTAAGAAACCCTAGGGAGGGGTGTTACATTAATGGTATCAGAGCAAGGAATAGATGGCCACTAAGGCAACAATAAAGATTCATGCAAGTCACCCTAGGATGAAGAAATTGAAGTAGAAAACATGATTATGTATCCTAGTATGTCTAGAAAACCCTAAAGATGACTAGAGCCCTCACCTCAGTAGAGAAGTACATGTTAGCATGCTTAGGTAGTTGAAACCAAACCCTAGATGATGATATGTTTCTCCTTGTCTCAATGGTAAGGGCCACCCAATTGAGATTTGAGGAAAATGTCATTTAATGTGACTTTTTATGTGTCTTACCTTCTTAATTGTGCGTGTGGTATGGGAAACATGTGCAAATGAATTGGTGAGATGTATCATAAAGAGATCCAACATTTCTAGATATGTGCTTGATCACCACATATAAAGAGATGAAGGATATATATGATCTAAGGTTAGACAACTATGAAGATGTAGTCATGGTAGGTAAGAGATAGATTCCCTAAGTATAATGAGTTAGGTGTAATGTTAAGGAGTACGTATGAGACTTAGTAAGGGTAGTTAGGTAATTTATGTTGAATCATAATACTTTGTTTATGCATGCTTCTTTTATGATAAAATTTGTATGGAAAATTGCAAGTTTATGTGAAAACCTTAAGGTGGGTAGAAACTCTAGGAAATTTCGAGGACGAAATTTATTTAAGGTGGGTAGTATTGTAACATCCCAATCTTGTTATGCAATTTTTCAAACTACTTCATTCCTTGCATGCTCTTTTTCTAAATTAGATAATTGTTGAGGACTTAAATGCAATTTGCCCATGTTAAGTTTTACAACATCATTTTATTATGTTCAATGGCTCTCTTATCCTTGTTTTGATTAAAGAAAATCTTTTCATGTATATCTATGCCCTTTTGTTGAAGAAAATTTAGAATAAATGTTTTATGTCCAATTTTCTCTCTCATATGATTATTAGTGAGTTACATGTTTAATTTCATGCTTAACGGCCTTCATCTTGTTAATTGAAAATAAATAATTGTGAGCACACATTTTCATGTTTTGTAACTCTTATTTGAGAAATTAATGACTTTATATACATTAATTATAGCCATTTGAGTACACATGATGATTTTCCTATATTATGAACCTAAATGTGCACAAAAACGAAATCTAACTCTACAGGAATATTCTAGACACTCTAGTGAACCTATGGTCAAAATTTGAATGCATTTGACCCATGTTTGGACCCTTTAAGCAATTAAGGTAGGTTTTAATATGGGGTGACCTTTTATTTAAATGATAATGCATTCATATGGACGATTTAAGCTATAGTCGCCTTTAAATGTGATGTCACGCGTTATTCTCATCACACGCACTACCCGCACCATGGGATCAGGATCCAACGACATCCGTTCTGTCTTCAACCTCACGGCGGTTTCGTCAGTCCGTCGTTTTCCCAGTGCCTTGAATGCTCGACTCCAATCTCCTTCAATTCTCGACCGTTTTGCTTCGTTTCTTCGCCAACGAGTCCGCCTCGTCACCCCGATTCGAGCGAGCCCCGGATCGCTCCCTCTCGCACTCTGTAGGGCAAACGCCCAATATAGGGCTTGGACACCCACTCTGCAGGCGACTTGCAGCCGGCACCTCCATGTGTCTACCATCCAACTAAATGCTCAAAAAGCACCGCCGGTCCCCGAGCTCTCCTTCTCCTCACTCAATTCGACCCCTAACGACCTCGAGCCCCTGGACATGTCCCTCCTTCTTCTCCGGCGACCCAAGCTTTGCCCTGATGCCCTACGCCATCTCAGACCAATTGCTCTTACTGTAAGCACCCTCGACCTCCATACTTGCTTCATGTATCGTTTCTTTGGCCCTTCATGCCCTCAGTTGTTGTACCCTATAGGACCTCCGCAAGGCCCTCACCGGCACCTCTGTGTCTCGCCGCTTCAGCGTACCTATGACTGTGATATCTTCACCTATCGCTTCGCCGTGCCTTGGTGGTTATTCTAGGATGCTTTTGGGTACCTTTCTGCCTTTGGAACTTTAACTCTCGGTCTCCGACCTCTCCCATGTTTCACGAGTCCCTCCGACCAGTTTCTGAGCTCCTAGGCTCTCCCGACCCGAGCTTAGGCTCTCTGAGTTCGCCTTCTCATCACGAATTTGACCGAGGTGTTCTCCACTCTCGGGTGGTAGCAAACCTTGGTCCTTGCCCTCGGTTGAGAAGCTTGCTCTTGGCGCTGGAGCCATGGCTCGCGCTGTGTGCGCAAGGAGCAATCCGAGTTGGGTAATGACCAAGAGGGTCATTCGTTTCTTTTCGAGATTTTTCGCTTGTAGGGGTATTTTTGGGATTTCGCTGATCCTCCCTTCTTTGATCGCAAGCCCTCAGAGGCGATCCCCGCTGTTGAGTTGGCCACGCATGATTGGCCCAACTCATAGCGGGCCCGAGCCCTAAAGCTGTTAAAAATGCCACGTGGATTTTTCTCGATATGCTATTGGTTTAATCTTGAGAAATTCGTAGTAAATCGCCTGATTATCAGAAAAATACGCAAAAATATGTTTTGGAAAGGATTTTCGATGAGGAATCCGATTTTCTGGTTTTTATCAACTTATTTTACTACATTTACATCTCAATAATTATATGACACAAATTAGGGTTTGATGATATATGATAAATGATAATTATGTTAATTTCAGGTGTTTAAGGGAATCCAATCAGTCAAACCAGGTTTGACCTAGGTGTTTTAGTTCAAGGTAAGCGGGCCATGCCCTTGGCATAGATAACTCTTGGTTTATTGAATGTTTATGAATATTGTTAAGCACTTTATGTTAATATCATTGTTAATGCATGTTTTCTTCAAGTATATGATTATTGAATGTTGTTTGTTATAATCTAAGTCTAAGAGTAGAAATCCCATTAAGATTATGGTTTATGATTAAGATATAAGAAATTAAGATTTAAGAGGGAATAAGTTTCCCAATCATGCTTAAGAGGGAGAAATCCCATTATGGTCATGGGGAGAAATCCCAACCATGTTCAAGAGGGAGAAATCCCAATTAAGATTAAGTTTAAGATCTTAAGAAGATAAGTAAAGTTTAAGAAAGATCATGAATAATAGAAATTTATTCAGATTTATATGCACCTTGTTATGGGCTTTCCGAGCAATTATGGGCTTTCCGAGCATTCATGGGCTCCTTATGGGGCATTAAGAGAGGAGCATATTTTTCTAGTAAATTTCTTTATGTAAAAGACAATAAGAAATGATTCATGTTAAATGCATGTTCATGATTATGTTAAGTCACTTGTATATTTTTTTTTATGTCTTATAATATGCCAATGCCGCTTACTTACTATGTTTGTTTTCCTTTGCATGGCTGGGGACGAGATGTCCGCAGGAGTTGGAGCCAAGGAGAAGGAAACATCTTGAGAGTACCAAGGACCCAGAGATCCAAGGAGTTGTTGCCTGGTGGGACGTCCATCTATGGAGATCCTATCATTATCTGGATTATGTTTAGTATATCTTTGGAAAACTGATGTAGCTTTTATTCCAAGAACTTATGTATGAATCTATGTTTTATTAATGCCAAGTGTTATTTGTTTCTTGATATGAGATCATGTATGTGACATTCCCTCCCAAATATGCCAAGTACCCCACATTATGGATAATGTTGGGGATTAGGCTGTGCTTCCACTGGTTACGTAAGAAACCCTAGGGAGGGGTGTTACACGTACTGTCCTATCTCTCACTCCCATAATAAGGGGAAATAAGCATTTGGCGGCCGTCCAAATACAAAGTTCTACCTGTTCTACGAGTAGAGATGGTACATCCCACATTGCCGGTACACTTTCAAATCTAAGTGGAAACGTGCAACTTATGTTTCTACAAACATCACGATACAAAAATTACTTCCATGGAAAACTGATCTAGAACCTAATTAGGTCACCACACAATCCTTGGTCTTCTCCTCTAGGTCTATAGGGTGCCGACACTTTTGGGGTCATCCCTTTTCCCTTATGCATCCAGAGAGTTCCCTACTCATCTGCCCTTTGGGTCCCATGAGTTCATGAAGGTGATCAATCTCCTAACCCATGACCCTCAGACAATGATAGCTGTTACCTCCCGACCCTATGGTCACGTGAAACTAGGGAATTAGGCAACTCCTACTTTCATCAGTCTTATCCCCATTTGACCCTAGGATAGACTTAGGATTATATTATAGTACATGTCCAACATAGAACCTTACCCAAGCTTTCATCATCTCTCTCTGTATACATGGGCTGACTTTCACCCTTTCATAGGGGTCATGGAGGCCTACCTACCTTGGTCAAGCCCCATACCAGTTACCTTCATGGTAACACATCCATATGCACTTAGAGATGGTTATCTATGGGTCTACAGGTTCATTCTCATACTATGTACTTTTCACTTAGCTTCTCAAAATCCTATGAGACCTCTTTAGGTTACCTTAAACCAACAAAACTGGTATACACCCTACAAAAGGGTCCCTCTCCCAGGATGGGAGGAAACTATGACTCTTGACAACAAGGTCACAAACATCCTTAGGGTTAACATTCATATGAGCATACTTAACCCAGGAGCTACTAAGGCACAAGAAGATCACCTACTAAACCATGCTAGGTCATACTTGTTCTCATTCCTCAGCATTGGATCAAGATCATACCATCCCATGTCATCCACTTAGCCGTGAGGGGTTCATCTAACATACCCTTACTTAAGGGGTTTCCTTTACCTCTACACATGGGGAGTATCATGCTCGAACTATAGAGACTCAAATCTCATCATGAGAATCAGATACACTGCTTCCTCTCTTAGGCCTAGGATCCCTAGGTTCTAATTTGGGTATCCAACTGCATGCTCAATCTCTTAACCACGAATCAAGCATGTCCAAGGTATGTCATGTACTCCCATGATCCTTTTATATGAGCAACACCTCATTGTTGAGTCCTCCTTAAGGACAATCAACAAGGTACAAGGTCTCACAACCCCTTACTAAACCTCTCCAGGGTATACAAAACTTCTTCTTCTTCCTTTCTTAGAAGGTAAACACTTATACCATAGGCACATAGGTGCCAAAAGCCTCATCCTCTCTCTAGGGTTTGGTTCTTCTCATGGAAACCAAGACATCATAAACCTCTAAGGATCAAGCATGTGGTGACCACTATCATCCACTTAAGTCACATCATCCTCAACTCCCTACTTCCTCATATCTCAGAGTCTAGGATTCCAACCTTCATGCTCGGTTTCCTGCTCTCTCTCGAGAGCTAACCCTACAACCAACCTCACCATTAGAGGTCCTCTTTTCATGAAGGGTCAACCTCAAAAGAATGCCCCTACGTTCGACTCATGTTCGCTCAAGGTTATCCATAACCCCTTATGCTTATCACATAAACTAACCATCAAACTCTCCTGGCCAGGGTTTCAACCTATTGCTCACACTACTAACGTATCCTGGGTGCATGCTATGCCCTATACGCATAAGCCCTTATGGTTTCTACAAGTCCTTCTCTAACCTCATTAATGAAGGAGTTAGCCTTCACTCTAACATGCATGACCATTCCCAGGGTTGGGTTGCCAAAGGTGCTAGGTTACCCATGGATCATATGGCATCCCAAAGGCATGTCCTTTCAAACACCCGATCTATCGTGATATCTATTCACCACTTCATATCTCTCTAACCTAGGGTTAGGGTTATCATCATCCTCAGAGGATGTGCCAGGTATCTTCTTGCAATGGATATCTCTATCTCCAAGACTAACTTTCTTTCCTTATCCTCCTGACAAGAAGGTCTATCCCCAGGTCTCTCCTGAGGGCATGACAACTTATGTCATATGACCTAAGCATGTATCTATTCTTTAGTTTACACTTACTCTATTAAGCTTATGTCCATGATATCTTATTTACATGATTTTCATTAATTTGATGGACGATTCCTTAGACCTTATTAATCTTACCCATACCTTAAGAGGGTGAGGAGAAGAGGGAAAACCCTAATCCTTAAGGTCCTTAACAGAATTTGTGATGAGAAGGGATGAATAAGATGAGAAAGTCCTAAAGGTATCTTATTTCGATTCATACCCTAAGACTTTGGCCAGGCAGTCACACGGATCTGGGAGTCCTCGTATTCTGACTAGCGGTGCGGAGGAAAATATTGCCAACCCCTGGTCGTGATCCTTTTCTAGACACCTCTGTCTTTTGGATAATCCTCTAATAACTCCCTTGGGTTATATGGAGTTTGTAAAATTTAATAATTATTAATGGTTAAGTGGGGAACCTACGCTCTGATACCAAATGTTACGACCCCACCTCCCGATAACCCCCAATTAAGGGAGACCGAGAGGTCGAAGCCGTACCCATAACTTCCGGATCAAAGGTTCAACACTTAACCAAGAACAATTATTAAATTTCAACAATCTATACTGAAAAGCTATAATAAAATTTTTCATACCTTTTGAAAATTTTGGATTTCTATCCATGTAAGCATTCTACTATAACTAATCCTCCTTGCATTTTACTTCATGTATTTCGCAATATGACGATTTACTATTTGTCCTTTTGGCTTGTACCTAAAACACCGACAAACAAAACGTCGGTCAGCCGAAGCTGGTATGTGGGGGAAACAGTAAACGTGCAACTATGATAACAATGTAATCATTCAATTAATCATTTAACAACCAAGATTACGTTTTAAATATAACTCTGCGATCCATGAGTACCCTATCCTTTGTGCTATCCCCACAGTGGACCTGGATACTACCTTCCTTATGGTATATCCCAATTAAACCCCTCATGGTCCCACCTATAGGTGAACCAATTTCTAGGGTTGAGTCACATGGCACTACTCGTAAGTAGCCCACTCCTTAACTCATGGCAGGCTAATGGGTCTCATGGCACTACACTTGGTAGCCCAATTTCTAACCCACGATAACCTAGACCTTACTCTAGGTTACCCCCCTTTTAGCGTTTACAAGGCACAGAGGTGGACCCGAATCTAGCCAGTTATACATGTATATTCATAGTGATAGTCATAGTCACTCTATAGTTGCATGAAATAAAAGCATCCAACAGTTATTTCAAGCCATGAGGGAAACATCGATAAAATCTTTGGAAAACTAGTCGAGATAATCATAAGCGTAACCACATACTTGATTTGATGATTTCACAAGCATTAAGCAAACCCAACCAAAAATGCAATCCAAGTAAGAAATTCAATCATCACATAATTCCTGAAAAGAATATGTACTCTATTTATTACACACTTTATCAAGAATCTACTTTATTGACTTGGATTCACTTTCTAGGGTTTTTGTATCCATTTTAGGGTTTCATTTTGCATTTAGGGTTCCACTTCATTTTTTACTATTTTAAACCCTAATTGTATACGATTGCTTACAAACCCTATTTATCTCATCACTTCATGAAAGATATTAAGGTTATCTTTTAACAACATATAACCCTAATTTCGATTAAAGGCACAATTCTTTGTTTAATGTTATTACTCCAAATTGGACATCATGTGTAACCCTAATTAATATATCCACATATATATTTGTTGTGATCACTTACATCCAATTTATGTTCACTACCATATCTTAGTTCCAAAACCTAATTCTCATAAACATGATTATACACATTGGAAACCCTATCTTTTCAACATCATTAACATGATCACATTCTTTTCTCATCTTGTTTAAACAATATCAGATAAGGGCATAAAATAAGGGCTTTTAATGTAATTAACATGTTTAATATCCAATCTAGGGTTTCCATTTATAAATCTTCACTTAACATATATATATTATCCTATTTTTAGAACATGGAGCATAATAAGACTTCAAACATATTTTATTTGTATTCCCCTTATTTTCTCGATCATTTATATATATATATTTTCTATTTTCGGACACTCCTAGCATTTTCTATAATTTGTGAAAGATTAAACCTTTTTACCTTTGTCAAGGGTGATGTGGCGGCCTCCTATTGGGCCATGCCACTTGGGACCTGCATCCAGCTGGTTGAGTGGGTAATGATCTCGTTCAATCTGCCTCTGAACCGGATGGCCCAGCCCCCCGGTCCAGGCACTTGGATCGCGTCCCCGTCTTTCTCCTGAATCATCTTCTTCGCGTGAACACGGAACGCTGCGCTTCCGGCGCTGGGTGCTCTTCGGTGCTAGGACTCACAGCCGAGGGGGCCATCCCCAAGGTTTCTTCCTTCTCGACTTACCGACCATCGCAAATGGTCACTCCTCTCTCTCCCTCCCTACGAACACCAGCAGGTCACTGATGTTATCTCAGCGCCGACTTCCTGCATCGGAGGCACCCTTTGACGATCTTGACGCCTACCGAAGTGAGTCTTGTAGCGCCTCCCGCGACCTGATTCCACCATCAACCACCATTACTACATGCCTATAGATCGCCTCCCCATCACTCTCATCCTTCATTGATCATGCACCTCTCCTGCAGATTGGAGCTTTGTGTGCAGATGACTGCTCCATCTTCTCCGTCGCCCGCGCTAGCTGCTTGACAGCGAGTTCATGGTGAGGGGCCAACCACCCTGGGGACCATCTTGGAAGATTCCACCCTAGGGCGGTGCAAGATGAAGGCATAGCAACCTGCTCGTCGCCTCCTTCCATGCGTTAGGGTCTGCGGATGGGTTCTTCCCATGTCCTATGAAGATGACGAAGCAATTCTCCCCTGTCTGTGCATTGTTTTGGATCAAGAAGGGATCTGCCCACCTTGGTCCCTTTGGCATAAGGCAGCATTGCTGCTGGCAAAGAAGGCTTTAGGCTAGAAGAAGATGGTTTGGCAGACGTTAAGTTAGGGTTATAGAGGAAAAGACGCCGAGGAAGGAGATGAGGGTGTATCTCCTAAGAAGGGCAGTCATCCCTGGAGGAAAGGGCTGTTGTTGCCTCTATATATACATACCTCAGGAAAGCCCTAATGGCTCTTATGTAGAACGAAAGGAAGGGAGAGGAAGGAACCTCACCGTTTATAAGGGAAAGTCTTTATTTCCCTTTTCCTTTTTGAGAGAACGTGGATTTATATTACACACATATCCTTCCTTCTTGTTTCCTTTATCATTTCTCCCTTGGTGTACAAGAAAGGTATCCAAAGGCAAGGAACACATTAGCACCTTTCCATAACAATTAAAAGATGCCTCTTTTGATGAGATGACTAATCCTTTAATTATTCAGATCATCATGTATTTTATTTTCCTTTATCTTATTTATTGGGACTCCATGGATCCCAAGAATTTCTATTATATCAAAATCCCTTTTTAAGGATATTTATTACCCTTCTAGATGCATCTACATCCATTATTTCTCATTACCTTTCTTATTTCTTTATTAAAATATTCTTTTGCAAGGATTTCTCATTATTTTTCATTTCCTTTCCTCTTTTCCTATTTCTTTTATTAGAAATCACATATGAATGACATTTATTCCATTGTGGCCATTAATGCCACTTTCTAGAGATTTCCATGTATTTCTCATAATTATTTTGCTTAATTATCTTGTATCCTTTTCTATTTTTTTGTTTTAGATTTTTCCTCCATTCTTCTCTTTTATATCCCTTAATGGATTAATCTAATAAGAGGAATCATGAAATTCCTTTCAAAATAAATATTTGCAAAGTAATCCATTATTTGAAGCAAAAGCATATAACCTTTTTAATTAAGTCAAATTCATAAAATCATTACATTTCAATTATGAAAATATATGCAAAATCGGGGTTGTAACAAGTATGAATTTGAAGAGACAAAAAGGCTAAAAAAATCGATGCCCCAAAACCAAACACCCCAGTCTCCTAAAAATGTTCACATGCATCTCTTGTCTCCTAGCAACATTAGCAGTGTGTTGACATGCATCACGTCTCTGCAAAATGTTGTATGCATTTTTGAATAATGATGACTAGTCAAAACTACATTCTAGAACCTTGGATACTATTCTCAAACTAGCATGAAGACCTCTAGTGGGTAGGTAATTATTTCGAGCCAAGATTGTCTCCACTTACCACCTAGACACACATTTCCTTAGAATCCCATCTCTAAATCATCTTAAAAAATTAGGTTATCCCATATGTATATCCTATATAACTGAAAAGTTTCTTCCATACCTTGATAATTACAATCCTTGTGCATATCCCCATTCACCAAGTAATTCATTATGTTTTCATACTAAAAATCAAGCCCCCTGACAGCCAAAAGTTTCTCACCACAGACGGTCTTTTGGATTGGGATATATAACTCTTTTCCCCCTTTTCTCTCTAGACGAGAAAGGTAATCGGCCACTACATTTCACATCTGGCCTTATCACTAACATCTATGTCAAATTCTTGCAAAAGCAGGATTCACCTTATGATGTAAAGTTTTGCTGATTTCTTCTACAACAAGTACATTATTGCAACATGGTCAGACCATACAATATTAGCAATTTTGTAATATGCAAAAACCACGACTGAAAATTCCTTTTTCAGTTGTTGTGTAATTCAAATGTGCATCATTAAGAGTGCAAGAAGCATATCAAATTATGAATAAGTTTTGTTTTTGTGTTATTTTAATAAAACTTTGATCACAAAATTAGAGGCACGAAACATCAGTTTGAAAGGATGGTTCCAATATGGGGCCACAACTATAGGTGAAGAAATCAACTTCTCTTTAACAATAGAATAATATCTTAAACAACGATCACCGAAAGAAGCATTCAACATACTTTTGAGTAATTATCGAAGTGGTTTGGAAATCTTAGAGAAATATTGTATAAGGCTCCTATGGAACCCAACCTTTCCTAAGAAACTCCTCACTACCTTCTTAGTTGATGGCAGAGAAAGTTTGGAGATAACTTGTATATTTACTGGATCTACTTCCATTCCCTTGTTGGACACCTTGTGACCTAACACAATGTCTTCATTTATCATCATGTGGTATTTTCCCAATCAAGAAGCAAGTGTGTATCCTCACACCTTTGTAACACTTTATCCCAGTTTTCTGAATAATATGCAAATGAATTCACATAAATAGAAAAATCATCCATATATGTTTCCAAACATTGCTCTACCATATCTAAGAAGATTGAAAGTGTTGATTTGAGATTTATACATTGTCCATATTTTGATAATGACTTAACCATTCTACTCATATGTATCTAACATGTTTGTTTAAGATTGATTTCAGGTATTAGGTACATGAAAAGGATGAAGTCTATCAAGCCCTAGCATGTTCTAGTTCAAGTAATAAGTAATGCAAATGCAATTTTGTGGAAAACACTTCAAATCACCTTAGAGGATTTCTGTAACCATTTGTATTGATGATATGACTTGTAAATATGATGAGAAGAACTAGGAAACCTTAATTAGAATGTTTCATTACTCAAAAGGCATTTTCCAAAATTCATTATAGGTTGTTAACTGGTTGAGTTACAAACTCGACCGATCCCTTTATGGATTTTGAGAATATCCAGGTTTGGTCAAGTTTCCTATACACAAAACTCGATCGATCCTTGCACTGAGCAAAACTGATCAAAAGCGACCAGTTGAGTTCCACCCAGGACAAACTCGACTGATGCTTCAAATCTAGTTTGTTGAATAATGCAATTGATATAGTTACCTTTATTGAAACTCAACCGACTGCACTATACATATAATGCAGTTAAAGTGATTCTAACTATTTAAATGTTGCAAAACTCAAAATTACATCCGTTGCAACACCCAAAAGGGATAGAAACGTTCTTAAGTGTTCCTAGACACTAGTGGACATCCTCAACTATAAATAGGACCTCTTGAAGTTCATTCCAGGGTTTCTCCTTCAAGCTATTCAAGCTCCTAGCTATAGTTGAGTGCATCCACTCCACTTGAGCCTCTTTCTCTCTCCTTTTCTCAAATCAAAGCATCCATATGAGTGAGATAGGATATGTGTGAGAGAGCTACTTTATTGTATACTTGTAAAGCTCTCAAAGCTTCTCCTTCCCCAACCTATTTATTCAAGATGAAGTTGGTGAAAGCTTCTCCAAGTGAAGGAGAAGGTGCAAGATTCTTCAAGCTGTAGAAGAAGGTGAAAAAATCTTCTCCAAGTGAAGGAGGAGGACAAGGATGAAGATTTGGGAGTAGAGTGGGTAAATCCTTCAAGGCAAAAGACTTGTTGTAAGAAGGGGATCTCTTTGGCGAATGTGTCTAGCTGCTTGTAAGAGTAGGTAAGACCTTGTAGAGGTAGAAGACTCTAGCTCATTCAGATAGGTAAGTCCTTGGTTGTAAGGTTGTTGGATCCCTTGAACTCAAAGGGAAGCTGGATATCCTTATCCTGGAAAAGGAATGTCAAGTTGTATGTATTATAATGGAGTATAAGTATACATAGGTTTAAAAATCCTAGGGATCGACCTCTCTAGGTAGTGTACTGACTCTCTCCTAGTTTCGAGAGTGGAACCACTCTAAACAACTTGTTCAAGTGCTTGTTTCAATCTCTCATGCATTTTATATTGCCATCAGATCCACTATTTGTAATTGTGTCTAGTTGAAGTAACTTGAAGGTCTAACGATTTTTGTGCAAGTGTTTTTAGCTCTATTCACCCCCCTATAGAGCCCTTTGATCCAACAATGCCACGATCTTCTCTGACACATCTCCCACGAGATGAGAAGATGGGTGACAACTTACTTGGGTCCATCAACCTAGAAGGAGGCTTCTCCATGAGACCCCTGGTCTTTGACGACACACATTTCCTCTACTAGAAACAACGGATGCAATTCTACCTTCAAGGGATGATCTATGACATGTGGAAGGTAGTGATTCTTCCATATAAGGAGCCGGTGGAGGAGATATCCACTTAGGATGAATCTACAGTCAAGAAGGCACACTGAATGCAAAGAAAATAAGCATCATCTATGCAACACTCACCCCATTTGAGTTCAGCTGCATATCTTCTTGGGACACAACCCATGATATTTGGGACAAGTTATGCATCACTTATGAAGGAACAAAGTAGTTCAAGGAGTCCAAGATGTACATGCTCAAGGGTCTCCTTGATAACTTCAAGATGGACAAGAAGGAGAGAGTGGCAAAGATGTACACAAGACTTAACACCATCATCAATGGTCTTGCTCAAATGGGCCACACCATGGATAGAAGGACAATCAACTCCAAGATCTTAAGGTCCCTCCCCAAGAGATGAGAATATAAGGAGACCTCCATTGAATTAGTTAGATGCCTTGGTGACATAACTATCGAAGAACTTATCGACAACCTTCAAGCCCATGATCCAAGACTAGACAAGCAAGAAGAATATGACTAGCAAGAGGAGAAGGAATCAAAGAAGATCAAAGGTAGTGCATTCAAAGATCAAATAGAGGCAATGATTCTCCAACAACAAATTGCTTTTCGGTGTTCTCCTACCTCCTCAAGTGAAGATGAAGCCCTTAGTGACCATGAAGCAAACTAATCCAAGGGCAAGCATTTCAAGTGAAAGCCATCATCCTCCTCCACGGGTGCTACTGATGTGGAAAAAAGGGGAACTACAAGAATGAATGTCCCAAGGCTAAGAATTCCTACCACAAGAGAAGCTTCAAGAAAAGGGAGGACTACAAGAAGGATGGTAGGTACAAGAAGAAGGACAAGAAGGAAAGAAGAAGCAAGGATGCATCCCATGTTGCATGGGAAGAGTCTTCTTTAAGTGATTCAAGCTCCAATGAGAGACAATGTCATCTTGTAGTCATGGCCTCTACAAGTGAATACATTAGTGAGGTAAGTGAGGTAAGATTACATGAATTATCTAAGGAAACTGTCATTGACATGCTTAATGCTACTCACTCTTCTTATTCTGAATGCAAATATAAGAAGAAGAGGTTATGGAAGATAATAAATATGATTTGTATGCTAAAATTGATATTCTTGATGAAAATGAAAAGTTACATCTTGATAGCATTGATTCCTTGCAAGGGAAGTTTCTTAATCTTGATGTCCAATACAATGTAGTTGAAGAAGAGAATGGCACGTACCTTAAGAACATCAATAGTCTTAAGGAACAAAACCAAGCCCTAGTAGATGAGCTTACTTTACTTATAATTGGAAATTATGATTTTAATCTTGCTTGTGATACTATTAAGGATGAGAATAGAATTTACCTTGATGAGCTTGTTATGCATAGAACTAAAAATGCTAGATTACTTGCTCAAATCAATAATCTTTCTTCTAGACCTTTACTGCTAAGTCATGAAGTTTCTAGTCTTACTTTAAAAATATATCTTATCTTAATAAAGACCTTTGTTTGGAGGTCAACTTACTTCATGCACAAGATGATCTTGCTAGCTTATATTCTACTATCACTACTCATAGTGATGATAATCACAAACTAAGAGCTTCCTTGCAGATTTTCCTTAAAGGGAAAAAGTCCCTCAATGAAGTTATAGATCACTCTACCAAACAAGTTGGTACTAGTGTTTTGGAATATGTAGGGGGAGCTACAAAGAACAAGAGCAAGGTCAAAGGTAAGAAAAAGAGCAAGGAACCTCCTATTTTGTATGGAGAGTTATCCGACTCTAAATACCCTATGGTTTGCATGAATTGCAAGACTGATGACCATTACTATACTTATTGTCCTTATAGAGAGAAGGGGACCAACCCAAAGATGAAATGGGTCCCCAAGCTAACACCACATCCCAAGGTTTAAATTGGGCACCAACATATTCCTTACTTGTAGTAAAAGGAAAATGGATTGTTGATAGTGGTTGCTCAAAGCATATGACATGTGAAATCAGCCACTTCAACCAATTCACAAAGAAGAAAGGAGGATCAATAACTTTTGGTGACAACAACAAAGGTAAAGTGATAGATGAGGGTGATGTAGGTGACTCACTATACATCAAGAATGTTCTCCTTGTGGATGGCCTAGATCATAATTTAATTATTGTTAGTCAATTATGTGATAATGGCTATCTTGTTCTTTTTATCTCACTTGAATGCTTGCTTTTGGATTCCCTCTCCTACAATGTTATATATAAGAGAATTAGAAATGGCAATCTCAATTTATTGTTCTTGAATCTATTAAGCATGTTGTTATTAGATGTCTTGTTGCCAATTCGAATGATATTTCTTTGTGGTACCTTAGGTTTGGTCATGTAAATATGCATTCGTTGAAGAAGTTGAGAAAAAAGGAATTGGTAAAGGGATGACTGAAATTGGATTTTGAAAAGATGAGGAATTGCCAACCTTTTACCCAAGGAAAGAAAAATAAGTCCTCCTTCAAATACAAAGGTTTCCTTAGTACCAAAAGAGTTCTTGAACTTCTTCACATTGATCTATTTGAACCAATGCGTACACAATCACTTCGTGGTAGCAAGTATTGTCTTGTGATTTCCAATGACTTTTCCCGCTATACTTAGTCCTTCTTTCTTGTTTCAAAAACCAATACTCTTGATGTTTTCTCAACTTTTTGCAAACAAATTGGAAATGAATCTTCTTTCTGAATTGTCTCTATCCACAGTGATCATGGGGGAGAATTTGAAAATGACTTGTTTAACCATTTTTGTGACGAATCCAAATATGTACATAACTTTTCTTCACCTCGAACACCTCAAAAAAATAGGATTTTAGAGAGAAATAATAGGTCATTGAAGGAAATGGCTAGCACTATGCTTCTAGAGTATGATACTCTAAAGAAGTCTCACTACTACAGAAATAGCATTCAGTGTCACTTTTATGGGCGTCGGTTATTAAGGAAAACCGACGCCTAACATTTAAGGCGTCGGTTGTTCAAGAAACCCGACGTCTATATTCGAAGACCAGCCAGACACGGGTACCGCTTTGTATTAAGCGTCGGTTGTTTATAACAAATCGACGCGTAAAGTTGCCCGCGAAATCCATATTTCGATAAAAAAAAATAGTGTCATTTTCAGCGTCGGTTATATACGTAGAAACCGACGCCTATGTGCGATGAAAATTTGCACGAAAAGTGTCACTTTCAGCGTCGGTTATCCTTGTATAACCGACGCTGAAAGTGGTTCCCGCCAAATAATTTCATGAAAATATCGTCCAATTGGACGTCGGTTTTTTCAAACAACCGACGCTAAAGATGTTTAGGCGTCGGTTGTTTTAAACAACCGACGCTATTTGGGAACTTCATTACCCTCGATCGTCCGACTCTTCCCCTTTCTTCTGTTTCATTGCGAGTGATTTCCCTATTTCTCTACTGCCGCCGATTTCTCTCCGGCGATTTCTTCTTCAGCTCCCCTTCTCCGGCGCCCCCTTCTCCGCCACCACTCCTGCTTGCCGCCGCTCCTGCCGCCGTTGGACACCTGCTCGCTGCCGCTCCTGCTCGCCGATGATCCTACTCCTGTTGTTGCTCTGCGTCGCCGCCACCGCCGCCGCCTTCTCGCCGCCGCTCCTGCTCGCCGACGATCCTGCTCCTGCTGCTGCTCTGCGTCGCCGCCGCCACCGCCCGCTCCTTCCTCCTTGTTGCTGCTCTGCGTCTCCTTGCTCACGCCCTAACTCTGCTGCTCACAAGGTACTAGCATCAAACCCTTCCTCTGCCATTCTTGCCATTCAGTAACAGTCTCATCTCCTCGTTCCACAACATAACTTGGCTGATGTCAAGCCCATGCTCAAAAACATCTACCTATTCTCATCCATTCGTTCCATATGGTGAGTTTTACTGTAGTAGGGTAGGTCTATTGCAGGGTTTGTTGATGTGGTCTTCTAGCTAGTGGCCTGAGCACTCTTTATAGGATGTTTTAATGCTAGTGTCAGGGCTATCTATCTAGGTTGATGTATGAGCTATCCCCTGTATTTTTTTTCGTGCTCTCTTTGTGTGTATGAGCCTGTTCCTTGGTTGTGTATGGTCTTGCTATTTGGAGATGTTTTGATCCCCTGTGTGGGATACTTTCTCCTTTTGTTCTTTACATTTGGTCAGGTGTGTTGTCTGTAAATGCCCAAAGTTTTTTTGGTATCAATAGTTGAGTGTTTTTCACAAAAAAAAAAGATGGAGAAGTTAAATGGATACAACTCTGTACATAGGTAGGTGTAGTTCTCTAGCTAATTACAATAAGAACATGACAATATGATAATAAACATCTACAACCTAATGCCACCTACCAAGACAGATACTAATACCACCTCCTCACCTATCAAAATCTTAAGGTTAGACATATAAAGGAGGAAGAGTTGTGAAACATGTGTACATGAATCTGAAGCCACTATACAAACTCTGTTTGAGTGTTTAAGTATCAAGCATCGTTAGTCCAATACATAAGTACTAGAAGTATCCATGGGTTAAATAAGGTGAACTAGCTGTGTAATGTTAGGGTTTCTGTAGTAGTGGGTGCGCCTACTACATTTGGGGGTGCGCCTTATACTATTTGAAATCCTTGATTTTATCTTCTATCCTAAATAAAATTAAGGGACCCATGATTAGAAAACAATTCCAAACTTGGCACCCACACTAATTGGAAGGAAATAAAATATGATTATTGAAATGCACATTTGTGATGTGATACCTTTTTTAGGATGCATATATTAGATTCAACCTTTGAGACATCCTTTTATGAGTTCCAATATAATTAGGGTTTCATTTCATTGCCATTGTATGTATTATAATATTACATCTTTCACATAAAAATTAATTAAATTGAATCCTATTGGAACCCTAATTTAAATCCTAATTTGATTTAAACTTGTCCATTCTAGCATCCTAATTTGATTTGATTAAACCCTAACATTGTTTAAACCCTAACATCAATTGTGATGAAACCCTAACATGTACATATCTATTATTGTGTTTGTTGGCCTAGAAACCCGTCCAAGATTGACTCATTAGGAGTAAATCTTGGATAGTCCCCGGTTTGGGACTGTTCTTGAACACCTAATCTCACTTAGGATGTAAGTGTATAATGTGTATTGGGTTTTCGAGAAAATTTTGGTAGCATTTCCCCGTTTGTTCTCTAAGTACATATGTACTTAGAGAACAGCGGGGAAATGCTGCCGAAATTTTCTTGAAAACCCAATACACATTATACACTTACTAGTGAGATTAGGTGCTCAAGGATGGGATAGGTGGTACACATTTATTATATATAAGAATGACATCACATGTGTTTGTTGGCCTAGAATGTGAACAATCATTGTTTTTTATATTACTTGTACATTGGTATAAATTAGAATGAACAATCACTAAATTATATACTGTTTTTATGGAGTCCGGCTTCATTGTAGATATCTATTATTGTGTTTGTTGGCCTAGAAACCCGTCCAAGATTGAATCATTAGGAGTAAATCTTGGATAGTCCCCAGTTTGGGACTGTTCTTGAACACCTAATCTCACTTAGGATGTAAGTGTATAATGTGTATTGGGTTTTCGAGAAAATTTTGGTAGCATTTCCCCGTTTGTTCTCTAAGTACATATGTACTTAGAGAACAGCGGGGAAATGCTGCCGAAATTTTCTTGAAAACCCAATACACATTATACACTTACTAGTGAGATTAGGTGTTCAAGGATGGGATAGGTGGTACACATTTATTATATATAAGAATGACATCACATGTGTTTGTTGGCCTAGAATGTGAACAATCATTGTTTTTTATATTACTTGTACATTGGTATAAATTAGAATGAACAATCACTAAATTATATACTGTTTGTATGGAGTCCGGCTTCATTGTAGATATCTATTATTGTGTTTGTTGGCCTAGAAACCCGTCCAAGATTGACTCATTAGGAGTAAATCTTGGATAGTCCCCGGTTTGGGACTGTTCTTGAACACCTAATCTCACTTAGGATGTAAGTGTATAATGTGTATTGGGTTTTCGAGAAAATTTTGGTAGCATTTCCCCGTTTGTTCTCTAAGTACATATGTACTTAGAGAACAGTGGGGAAATGCTGCCGAAATTTTCTTGAAAACCCAATACACATTATACACTTACTAGTGAGATTAGGTGTTCAAGGATGGGATAGGTGATACACATTTATTATATATAAGAATGACATCACATGTGTTTGTTGGCATTTCCCCGTTTGTTCTCTAAGTACATATGTACTTAGAGAACAGTGGGGAAATGCTGCCTAATCTTTTCCTAATATATACTTGTTTCCTAATATATACTTGTTTTCTCTGATCATAGAATGGATAGATCATGGATGTCCATTCGTAATCGTTGCACCCCAGAGTTTATATCTGGTCTTGATCAGTTTATTAGATTTGCCAAGGAACATAGGAAAAAACCTACAGATAGGTTCTACTGTCCATGTAGGCATTGCGGTAACAACTTGAAAGTCAACACTGGTGAGGAAATCAAAAGTCATGTCATGTGCAACGGGATTGTACAAGGCTATACAGAATGGCACTGGCATGGAGAGATTTCAAAATAGAAACCAGTAGATGTCGATAGCAGTGCTTGGGTGGAAGAAGAAATTGCCTCCGATGACGTAAATGTGAACGAACCAGTTCCAGCAGACATCGTTGATGCGATGCTGGATAGTTGTAGGGTAGAGCACACCGATCCACCTCCTATCTTTACAAACATTGTGCATGATGCTGAGATACCGTTATACACAGGCTGTGCTAAGTTTACGAAGCTTAGCGCTGTGTTGAGATTGTATAAGTTGAAAGCTAACAATAGATGGAGCGACAAAAGCTTCACTTCATTGTTGACTTTGTTGAAAGAAATTCTTCCTGAAGGAAACGAGCTTCCAATCTCAACATACCAGGTAAAGAAAATGTTGTGCCCAATGGGAATGGAGGCCAAGAAGATACATGCATGCCCGAATGATTGTGTATTATTTCAAAAGGACTATGTAGATTTGAAAGATTGTCCAAAATGTGGTGCGTCACGGTATAAATTGACGACTTCGGGGGAGTCCAAAACTGGTTCTCCTGCCAAGGTGTTGTGGTATCTACCTATAATATCACGGTTTCAACGCTTGTTTGCAAATCCGAAAGATGCGAAGAATTTGAGGTGGCATGCAGATGTTAAGAAAAATAATGATGGGATCCTACGACATGCGTCTGATTCGCCACAGTGGAAGAAGATTGATCTATTGTACCCTAAATTTGGTGAAGAAGATAGGAATCTAAGACTTGGGCTTTGTACAGATGGGATGAATCCGTACGGGACATTGAGCAGCCAACATAGCACTTGGCCAGTCATGTTTGTTATATACAATCTTCCTCCCTGGATGTGTATGAAAAATAAGTACGTTATGTTGTCATTGTTGATATCGGGCCCTAAACAACCCGGAAATGATATCGATGTTTATCTTGAACCTTTGATTGATGACTTAAAGAAACTTTGGGCTGAAGGTGTGATGACCTATGATGCTTCAGCAAGAGAGACATTTCGTTTGCACGCTATGTTGTTTTGCACTATTAATGACTTTCCAGCATATGGGAATTTGTCTAGATATAGTGTCAAAGGAGCTAAAGCGTGTCCTATATGTGAAGAAAACACTGATTCAATAAGACTAAAACATGGCGGCAAGACTGTATATCTTGGTCATCGAAGGTTTCTTTCAAAATTCCATCCGTATCGTAGGAAGCGCAAAGCATTCAATGGATGGAATGATGAACGGAGTGCACCTAAACCTATACCAGGGGATGTTGTTTATGAAAGAGTAAAAGACATTGTCAATGAATTTGGTAAGAAATCACAATGTAGTATGGCCACACGGAGTGACAATTCTTCATTCAAGAAGAAGTCAATATTTTGGGATCTTCCTTATTGGAGTTCTTTGACAGTCAGGCATTGTATCGATGTAATGCACGTTGAGAAAAATGTCTGTGATAGCATCATTGGTACTCTATTAAATATACCAGGTAAGACTAAAGATGGGATAAAATCCAGACTGGACCTACGTGAAATGGGAATAAGGTCAGAATAAACAGAATTACATGAAATGGGTAATAAAAGAACATACTTACCTCCCGCTTGTTACACGTTGTCTAGAAAGGAGAAGAAAACTTTTTGTGAATGCTTAGTAAATGTTAAGGTGCCACATGGTTACTCATCCAACATCTACTCATCCAACATCCGTAGATTGGTATCAATGAAAGATCTGAAGTTGATAGGTCTTAAATCTCATGATTGTCACACTCTAATGCAACAAATATTGCCCGTGGCAATTCGATCTATATTTCCGAAGCATGTAAGGTTTGCAATTACCAGACTTTGTTTCTTTTTCAACAGTCTATGCAGTAAAGTTATTGACCCTGCTACTCTCGATAATTTGCAAAGAGAAGTGGTTGTTACCCTATGTCAGCTTGAGATGTATTTCCCTCCTTCGTTCTTTGATATCATGGTACATCTTGTTGTCCACTTGACTAGGGAAGTGAAAATGTTGGGACCAGTTTTCTTGCATTGGATGTATCCCTTTGAACGATACATGAGCGTTTTTAAAGGTGATGTTCGAAACCGTTATCGGCCTGAAGGGAGTATTATTGAAGGTTATGTGGCGAGAGAGGTTATGGATTTTTGCAATGACTTTTTCAGTGGTAATGACACTCCTGATAATGACAAGAATATTGAGGAGGGCAAAGGAATTTTGGGATCACGGGTGAAAGTAATCAGCCGTGAGCAGTTGGAACAAGCTCACTTGTATATTTTACACAATATGGACGAAGTGAGTGTTTATATCGAGGAACATACCAATTTCATAAAGAGACAACATCCTCGAGCAAGTTCAATGTGGCTTGCTAGAGAGCATAATAAGACTTTTACTAAGTGGTTTGAAGATAAAGTCTTACATCAACTATCTCAAACACCAAATGATATTACAGAAACTATCAAATGCCTCGCCTTTAAACCAAAACCGAATGTTATGTCTTATGAAGGGTTTGACATTAATGGATTCACATATTACACAAAGCGCCAAGATGATAAGAGTGTCGTCCAAAATAGTGGGGTCACTCTTCAAGCGTCGACTATGTACTTTGCAAGTGCAAAGGATAAGAGTCCACATGAAGCTAAAATGTCATATTACGGTGTCATTGAGGACATTTGGGAGTTTGACTACATAGATTTCAAAATTCCTCTCTTTAAATGTAATTGGGTTGATAACACCAAAGGAGTTATAGTGGATGAATTGGGTTTCACTTTGGTGAACTTTGAAAAGATTGGCGAGAAGGGTGAACCATTCATATTGGCATCACAGGCGAAACAAATATTCTATATCGATGATCCTGCGAATGATAAATGGTCGGTTGTTCTTCATGGTAAAAGACAGTTCATTGAAGATCCTATAGATGAAGAAGAGTACTATGATAAGTATGATGACTCCAGTCCATTCTCAGTTGGGTTGCCCACTCCACAAAATATTGAAGCTAATGATGACTTATATGTGCGCGGAGATCACAATGAAGGATTGTTAATTGATAAAAGATCACAATTTTAGAGACATGTATGTTAATACAAATGCTAAATGTTTGCCTTTTTCTAGTTAATACAAATGCTAAATGTTTGCCTTTTTCTAGTTAATACAAATGCTAAATGTTTGCCTTTTTCTAGTTAATACAAATGCTAAATGTTTGCATTTTAAATGACATTTTCAGATGGCTGACCATGATGAGCATGATGTCCATGATGAGCATGAAGTCCATGATGAGCATGCTGTCCATGACGAGCATGGCGAGGATACTAATGTAAGTTCTAAAAACATATCCTGTATTTCTATAAAATTCATTATCTTCTAGTTATGTCATATATCCTATATTTCTATATTGGGCTAATTTAGTGTGTTTTATTTTTGTCAAATTTTAGGTTGATGCACCTGTACCCACTGAAGCACTGGAGCAACTTGATGCGCAACACCAAACACTTAACAAGAAAAGGGGCATCACTCTGTTGAAGAAGTTATTAGTGCTAAGTGGTAGTGGATCCAAATTGGTGGTGGAGTTTGATAATGGAGGAAATCCAATTGGAGTGAACCGCAATAATTTTGTAAACTATCTTGGGTGTACCACTCAGAGCCATTGTGGTGTTAAGTATGACAATTGGCATAAAGTTCCTCAAGGGAAAAAAGACTTGATATGGAAAGATTTATGCGTGAGTTATTATTATTTGCAATTCTATTTTGTAGATTACAAATTCTATTATTTGCAATTCTATTTTGGATACTAGTTAATAACATTTCTATTTTACAGAATCTGTTTGCATTGGATGAGAAGTTGCATCGTAAAAATGTGATGCAACGCGCTGGAAAGATGCTTAGGAATTATAGGACAAATCTGAATAGAGAATACATAAAAGAGGGTGATAAGAAGAAGAAGTCAGCCCTTGAACAATGGAACTTCTTGGACAAAGAAGATTGGGACAATTTTGTTGCTTCAAGAAAATCTGAAGAATTCAAGGTATTAGGCGTCACTCCCAATTTAATTAATATACATTGTATTCACCTATTCAAGATTAGCATTTAGTGCTACTAACCAAATCATTAATGTGCATACTAACTAGGCCCTCAGTGACGCACAAAAAGCAAGGCGTGCACTGAATGTGCATAACCACACTATGGGTCCAAAAGGCTATGCAAGCGTTCGCCAAAGACTACAGGCGGAGTCTGCGGCTACTCAGGAGTCTGCTCCTACTCAGGAGTCTGCCACACCCATGCCTCGCCATGATATCTGGATAGCTGGCAGGCAAAATAAGAAGGGTGAAATAAAGAAGCATGTAACTGCTGAGGCGGCTGCAAAAATGGTAAAATAACACTCTTAGAGAAATCGTTTGAATATTGATTATTTGTGGTGTTAACTTACCAATTTCTATTTATGGTGATTAGCGAGAGCTGCACGAGCAGAGGAAACAAGGCACGTTCATCCCTCAGGGCACAAGGGATGAATTGACAGTTGCTCTGGGTAACCCAGAGCATCCTGGACGTGTTAGAGGTGCCGGCGCTGGTGTTGGCATCAAAGCATTCTTTGGGCCATCCCAACGCAAACCCAGAGCGGGACTTTCTCAAGAAGAGGTAACCTATTCTTTTTTTAGAATGTTACTGCAAAAGGAAATTCATTAATAAGAAGCTAATGTTTCTTTTATCCATGTATAGGAGAATAAGAGAGTTGAGGATTTAGTTGCTAAGAAGGTCAACGATGTAGTTGCTGAGAAGGTCAAGGAAGAATTGCTGCGGTGGCAGGCATCTCAGGCTTCCAATATGCCTATGGCGACCCACTCTTCTCCTGATGCACAGACTACGAGTAATCCTGGAGACCCATCGCCTAGCACGTCTGCTGTAAGTATTGTTTATGACATTGTAGTTAGTCTTTTCAAGTTGTTATGTTTTCAAGATGATATGTATATATGTATAATATTCTTTACGTAAATTTGTAGGCATTGAAGCCATGCCGCTTAAGAATGCAAGACTACGTTGTTGCAGAGGCGCAAGCTTACCCGTCCCTTCCTGGGGCAATGTTTCACGGGACTCCAATGCCACAGGGCTACGTTCGTGTGAGCCCGATACATGTGTTACCTGATTGGAGAGAAGCTACATTGCCATATCCCCACCCGGATATTGATAGACTTGCTGATGCAGAAGGCGGGGTGATATTGTGGCCCAAAGCAGATGTCGTCTACACGACTGAAATTGTAAGATAAATTTACATTGATTTAGACTGTTAATGTGTATATATGATGTCAACTGATCTGAAATTATATGTACAGGTTAAAAAGAAGACACCAGGAGCACCTAGGCCTCCACTTCCACTTCCTGCATTACCCGATTGGGTTCCAACTGACCTAACATACCCGTTAGGTCCTGCTTGTAGGGGAATGGCATGTTGGCTACGGGCACATAATGTACATTGCCCTATAATTATTTCTTTAGATACAGATTATGCAGGTCAATCATACGATAGCTCTTTATTTATACAAGATATTATTGAGCTGTTTATGTATGATTGGCTGAATACATCAATGATAGAGACATGGATAAGGTGAGATCTTGTTTATACATCCATATACCTTGTGTAAGATCCGGTGATCTGGTTTCTTATATATTAATGCATACGCCTATATGTTTTGCATCTACTTAGTCGAAGATCATTGCAAACAATTTGCATTTGATCATTTGGGATTTTTGATTCCATCATTGATTAGTTTGGTAGCTAAAGACCCTGATAATGTTCAACAATACTGTATAGATGCTTTTACAATTTTTGGTCAGCAAAAGAAGACGATAATAATAGCTCCATTCAATGTCAAGTAAGTTTACTTTATTTATAATTTGGACTTAAGAAAATTCCATTTTTATTTTGCATTTTGAGTTATTAATTGTTAACTTCTTACCTCTAGCGGTAGACATTGGGAGTTACTAGTTATTGTCCCCGGGACATTCACTGTTTATTATCTAGATCCTGCGGGGAGTACATTGAACCCTAAAATTGGACACGTAATGAGAATGCCATTATTCTGGTGAGAAATATTTCATTTTTATACCCGTTAACATCTTTTATTACATTACTATTTACTTATGCAATTTATTGTGTTATATTAACATGTAGGGGTTTAGATGCATTCAAAAAGGCTGGAGGAACGGTCCCAAGGAAAAAGAACCAGCCAATAAATTGGCAGAACGTACAAGTAAGTTCCCGACTCGAATATATATATTATTGATGTGAATTGTGCTTAGTTGTATTATTTTGTATGTTTCAATTTATAGTGTGCTACACAAGACAATGGCTGGGCATGCGCATACTATGTGATGCGATTTATGTAGATGATTATCAAATATGCCGCATTGGACATCGATACCATACATGAGGTATTATATATAGTCTCATTAGTTAGTATGCAATATATCAATCTTATCTTATTTTTATATTATTACTTATATATATACATCATTCTCTTTGCAGGTGTTTAAAACTGACAAAACTACAGGTAAACGCTTAAAAAATATACATGCTCCATATACGATGGAAGCATTCAATGAAGTAAGAGAAGAATGGGCAAAAGCCATACAAGCAGTGGCAACTGTAAGATATAATTGGGATGTTGATAGCGATAATGAATGATACTTTGTAAATGAATATTTCTGAATGTTAATACATGTATTTGAATGTTTCTATATGTGTGAATGTGAGAATTGAATTGATGTCTGAATGTATGTACTTGTGTGAAATTTTCTTTGTGACTTTTGCAGGTTTGCGGCCTATTTGTAGGCTGATATCAATGGATGTCGTAAACCTGCAGTTCAGAAAACTGAACTGCAGGTTCTCATCCTGCTGACCAGCCACAGCAGGCCTGCAAACTGATATGAAAAAAAAATATATAAATAGGCGTCGGTTATTTATAGAAAACCGTCAGCAAAGACCTACAGTGTCGGTTATGTATAGATAACCGACGCCTGATGTGGCCAAAGCAGTCCTGGAAATGGCGTCGGATATTCGTATCGAACCGACGCCTATTTAAACAACAAAGCGTCGGTCGTTTGGTATATAACCGACGCCAAAAGGGTTCGCGCCACAGAAAACGGTGTCATCTAGGACACTTTATGCGTCGGTTATCAACTAAAAGACCGACGCTACATGGAATATAGGCGTCGGTCTTTTAGTAAATCACCGACGCACAAAGTGCCCTAGATGACGCCGTTTTCTGTGGCGTGAACCATTTTGGCGTCGGTTATATACTAAAAGACCGACGCCTATAGGTTAAATAGGCGTCGGTTAAAAAACCGACGCCGAAATGTTCGACCTTTAGCGGCGCCCACATAGGCGTCGGTCGGAAACCGACGCCAAATGGGGTTAAAAGACCGACGCCAAATGGGGTTTCTGTAGTAGTGTCTTGGTCTGAAGCTGTTAGTACTTCATGTTTTGTGAACAATTGGGTCTTCAATCATCCATCTTTGAAGAAAACACCTATGAGCTATGGCGTGGTAGAAAGTTTTCCATTGATTTCATTTCATGATTTTAGTTATCCTTGTTTTTATTTTGGACACCAAGGATTCCCTTGACAAGTTTGATCTAAAGTCTTTCAAGTCTTTCTTTCTTGGTTATGGCATTACTAGCAAGGCTTATAGAGTATTTAACATTGAATTGTATAACGTACAAGAATCTATCAATGCTAAATTCTTTGAGAGTAACCCCTCTATTTCTAAGAATATTGTTAATGATGATGTTGTAGATGAGGGGATTCCTTTCTTAAAAGAGCTCATCATTGTTGATAAAGGAAAATAGGTGTTAGTTGTTGAAGAAGAAAAGAAGTATCCAACTCCTTGGTTTGCAAAGGATCATCTAAAAGATCTCATCATAGGTAATCCCTGTGAAAGGGTGAAGACAATGGGCTTCTTACAATAAGAAACAAGCTGACATCACCTTCATCTCTCAAATTGAGCCAAAAGATGTTATGGAAGCTCTCAAGGATGATGAATGAATCCTATCCATGCAAAAAGAGTTGGAACAGTTCAAGAAGAACTAAGTGTGAACTCTTGTGCTAAGACTAAGCGATAGAAAGATCATTGGCACCAAGTGGGTCTACCACAACAAGCTTGATGGAAGTGGAAAAGTGGTAAGAAACAAAGCAAGGTTAGTAGCTCAAGGTTACAACCGACATGAAGGTATTGATTGTGAAAACATTTAAGCACTTGTTGCTAGACTTGAATATATTATAATGCTACTTGCTTTTGCTAGTTACAAGAATTTTCTACTTTTTTAAATGGATGTTAAAATTGTGTTCTTGAATGGTACAATTGAGGAGGAAGTATATGTTTCTCAACCTCCCAACTTTTAACATGATAAATTTCCTAACCATGTTTATCTATTAAAAAAAGCTCTCTATGGACTCAAACAAGCACTTAGAGATTGGTATGATAAACTAAAGAACTTTTTTCTAGACAATGTCTATATCATGGGAAATGTCAATTCTACCTTATTTCTAAAACACACTTCTAGAAATATCTTGATTTTTCAAATTTATGTTGATGATATTATCTTTGGTGAGACTGATTGTGATCTTTGGAGTTTATCTCTCTTATATAGAGTGAGATGGAGATGAGCATGACAAGAGAGATTACTTTATTCTTTGACTTTCAAATCAAACACACTAAATATGGGAGCTTCATCAACCAGGTCAAGTGCACCATTGAACTACTTAAGCACTTTGGGATGAAAAACACCAAGCCAATGGACACCCCAATGTCAAACACCGCCAAGCTTGACAGAGATGAGCAAGTAGAAAAGGTAGATGAGAAGATCTATAGAGGTATGATTAGAAGTTTACTCTATTAAACTGCCTCTAGACCTAATATAATGTTGAGTGTTGGCATGTATGCTCACTTTCAATAAAATCCAAGAAAAGCACATATCATAGCAGTTAAGAGAATTTTGAGGTATCTAGACAAAACTGAAAACTTTGGACTATGGTATCCTAAGTCAAGGGACTTTACTCTTACTACCTATAGTGATGTTGATTATGCAGGTTGTTGATTGATAGAAAGTGCACAAGTGTCACTTGCTTCTTCCTAGGGCCATGCCTAGTTTCTTGGTTCTCTAAGAAACAAAGCACAATGTCTCTTTCAACTATCGAGGCTGAATACATTGCATCTAGGAGTTGTTGTGCCCAAGTCCTATGGATGAAACAAAGTCTCCAAGACTTTAACATTCATTTTGACGCTTCTTCTATCTATTGTGATAATACTAGTGCAATTAACCTATCTTAAAATCCTATATTGCATAGTATATATAAACATATAGAGTTCCATCATCATTTCCTCCGTGGCCACATTTCCAAAAAGGATATTTATATCATGCACGTGGACACAAAAAATCAGCTTGGGGACATTTTCACTAAACCTCTAGCTAGAGAGAAATTTACATTCATTACATCGAAACTGCTTATAATTTCTCTTGATGATATTGACATGTAATCTAGCTAGATGTTATCATACCTATATGTTTCTTGCTTTAAATTGATCATCTCTTGACTGACATTGTTATATTTGCCATGTTTTCATGCCTTATTTAACTTTTTTGGTATTTTTTGCAAATGAAGTTTTATTGCAAAATAGTACCCTATGATGAGTGATATGTGCCTCAATATGAAAACTAAATTTAAATAGCACCCTAGAGGCCAGGAATTGAAATTTCTAAGGTTTGGATAGGTTGACCATTTGGTCGAGTTTATCCTGATACAATCGACCAATCCCCATCTGAGGTCTTAATTGAACTGCATATTTAGTTGAGTTTCCAACCCATAGAACTCGACAGATCGTGCAACTGGACTAAATTAAAAAGGGCATCAACCGACTTTTCTCCCTCTCAACTAGAGAAAAATCGACTGATCCCTACTTCTAGTGCCTTTGTCCTCAAACCCTAGGCTTGAACTTCCCTTCCTACACCCTTCCCAACCTCCCTTTTTCCTTACTTGCCTCTCCCTGCCTCAACCTAGGTGGCTAGGTGACTTGCTCATGGTGTTTTTATTTCTCCTTTGGTGATCTCTACATCTCCATATTCCCTAAGATGGCTTTACATTGTAGGAAAAGATCCACTCCAGCTGGAGATCCATATTCTTACTCTTCTGCTCACCTTATATCCTATGATGGCACCTCCTTCATATCTTCTCAAGCTTTGAATCACTATAAGGAACTCCTTCGTAGGAATCCTTTTCTGTTTCAAATTTTATATGAACCTCATTTCACAATGAGTGCTGTTATTCAGGAGTTCACTGAGGTGTTTTAGACCCATCATCTTAGCGCATTGTGTGTAGAATGCCTGTGATTCTCAAATTCTATCACTAGAACTAACACAGTCTATGAGTTTTATGCTAATCTCTAAAGGAACTATAACATAATTGTGCCACTACCCAATACCCAAGTGGTTTTGACTTCTATGATAGTTGGTACCAAAATTACCATCTCTAAAGATGCTCTAAATATCTATTCTGATGGTACTGAGGTTACCGACTCATGGAAGCCTGACTACCCTAAGTTTCATGATTTTCTTGACTCTAAGACATTCTACAAAATCTATGATCTTAAAATTCTTAACATTATAAGTTTTTGAAGAAGTTTGATGTCCCATATAGAAAGAAATCAACCCTTCCATCCTCTTCCCTTGACATCAAAAACCATCTTATTGCATTGGTGGTAAACTACAATATTCATCCAAAGAGAAATCAAATGGAGATTTTATAAAACATCATTGTAATAATGTACTATCTTTTGAAAGATATCAGAGTCAAGTGGTCT
Source organism: Alisma plantago-aquatica (assembly GCA_963693085.1). NCBI lineage: Eukaryota > Viridiplantae > Streptophyta > Magnoliopsida > Alismatales > Alismataceae > Alisma > Alisma plantago-aquatica. Next base: position 1,130,779,076 of record OY856413.1, on the reverse strand, counting down.
CGCTACATTCTTCATGATATGACCTGCTTTGATTCTATGAAGAACACCTCTAGCACCCATCCCCCTTATCCAGCCTTAATCTGTGGTCTCTTTGCCTTCATGACTCAAAAGTCCCTTTTTCATGATCTCCACTACAAACCTAGTCAGAAAGGAGTATGCATCAATGAGACTACAATCAAGAAGACTTTTCTTCCTACCTCCCATACCACTCATGGAGCCTCCACATCCACCCATGCATCTCCACCTTCACCACCACATTGCCCTGACAGTGCCTCTCTTTCTGTATCCAATGAAGCCCTCATGCGATACATGATTCATCAACATCCATAAAACCTTAGGGTTCAAGATCATCTTCAACAAGACCTCTTCCAGATCATATCTCACATGAACCTATCCTGTAGCCATCCCTACCCTACCTACGAGGCGTACCCTAACGATGACTATGCCTCTATGCATACAATTAGTCCTGACCCTCACCTCATGTTGCTTCCACTGCTACCCCTATTGTTGATGGTGGACCTACCCCCATCCCTGGTGCTTTTCCTCTAATAGCTCTACCTCTTGGCCCCTGCTACCAATGCACTTTCTAGTTATGATGGAGTTGACCCTCCTACCTTTCCACAAGAAAATACATTACATGCATGTGGCATGCCATGGGCTGAGCAGAATGTCTGGTGGCTTGGTCGTGCTTTTGTACCTCCTGCTAATGAGGAGATGCCAGACCAAGACGCTATAGATGAGGATGAGGATGCTGAGTATGTCGAGGATGATGATGGTTCTAATGATGGTTTTCTTGGTTCTTTTAGTGATGATGGTGAGGCTGCTGCTGCTTTCTCTACTACACTATCTGATGATGACGAGGACTATCAGCCTGAGGATGAGGAAGATGAGGACATAGTTGATAAGTAGATGTTGTAGATGTTTAGTTCTATAGTCTTTAGAGTGCTCAGATATATCTCTTTTTTTAGACTATCATGTATTAAACATTTGGGAATTGTGTATCTGAGGCATACTATTTCATCATCTCATTGTTTTTTGCTGGTTTATATTTCTTACTTTGCTAGGACATGCTTTGTGTTGTAATCTTATTTTCATGCACCATTACTCTTTGATTGACTATATCTTATGAGTTCTTGGTATGCTATCCCATATTATGATTGTGATAGTGGTTGCTTGTTTCTCTCTATTGTTGTCTCTTTCTGGTGTATGCTATATGTGGTTGCTTGTTTAGTTTGTGCCTGTGGATAAGACCTACATTTTTAGCTCTTCCACCCCCTACCTTTTTGATAATGCCAAAAGAGGGAGATGTGTGAGCTCATCCGTATTAATTGTATTTCTTATATGATCATTTTCTTATCAAGCATCTGAAATATAATGTGACTTTCTAAAGGACCATATAATATATATATATATATATATATATATATATATATATATATATATGTGTGTGTGTGTGTGTGTGTGTGTGTGTGTGTGTGTGTGTGTGTGTGTGTGCGTGTGTGTGTGCGTGTGCTATGGTTATTTTTGGAAAGACTAACCATGTAGGCATAGGTAAGCATGAATTGAAGGGGAGAAATTCACATTGATCATTCATGAATTCCCTTGCAATTCACACGGTAAAAGTTTAACTTTCACATCATTTCTCAAAGGTAAAAGTATAAATTTCTTATCCTTTTCAATATGTTGAGGAATGGTTTGTCATTGTAAAAAGTAGGGAAGAATGTTGACTTGAGAGTTATACATTGTTCATATTTTGATAAAGACTTAACCATTTCCTCATATGTATCTAATATGTTTGTTTGAGATTGATTTCAGGTATTAGGTACATGAAAAGGATCAAATCTATCAAGCCCTAGCTTGTTCTAGTTCAAGTCAAAAGCAATGCAAATGCACTTTTATGGAAAACACTTAAAATCACCTTAGATGGTTTTTATAACCATTTGTATTGATGATATGACTTGTAACTAAGATGAGAAAAAAATCAGGATCCCTTAATTTGAACGTTTGATCACTCAAACAACATTTCCCAAATTCATTACAGGTTGTTAATCAGTCAAGTTACAAACTCGACTGATCTCTTGATGGATTTTGAGAATATCCAAGTTCGTTCAAGTTTCCTATACACAGAACTCGACCAAACCCTGCATTGAGAAAAACCAATTTAAAGAGATCAGTCGAGTATTACCCAGGACAAACTTAACCCATGCTTCAAATCTGCTTTGTCAAATAGTGCAATCGGTCAAGTTACCTTTATTGAAACTCGATTGACTGCACTATACAGAAAATGTAGAAAAAATGATTCTAATTGTTGGAGTGAAACTAAAAATGATATTTGTTAAAACACCCCCAAATAGCTAGAAAATGTTCTTAAGTATTCCTAGACACGAATGGACATCCTCAACTATAAATAGGACCTCTTGGACTTCATTCTAGGGTTGCTCCTTCAAGCTATTCAAACTCCTAGTTATAGTTGAGTGCATCTAGTCACTTGACCCGTTTCTCTCTCCTTTTTGCAAATCAAAATGTCCATATGAGTGAGATAGGATCTATGTGAGAGAGCTAATTCATTGTATACTTGTAAATCTCTCAAATATTCTCCTTCCCCAACCTCTTTCTTCAAGATCAAGTTGGTGAAATCTTCTCTAAGTGCAGGAGAAGGTGCAAGCTTCTTCAAATTGTAGAAGAAGGTGCAAAAAACTTCTTCGGGTAAAGGAGGAGGACAAAGCTGAAGATTTGGGAGTAGAGTGGGTAAACCCTTCAAGGAAAAAGACTTGTTGCAAGAAGGGATCTCCTTGGCAAAGGTGTCCAACTGCTTGCAAGAGTGGGTAAAAACTTGTAGAGGTAGAAGAATCTAGCTCATATGGATAGGTAACTCCTTGGTTGTAAGGTTGTTGGATCCCTTGACCTCAAAGGGAAGATGGGCATCCTTAAGGTCAAATTGTATGTCTTAAAATGGAGTATAAGTATACATAGGTTGAAAAATCCTAGGGCTTGACCTCTCTAGGTAGTGAAATGACTCTCTCCTAGTTTGGAGAGTGGAACCACTCTAAACATCTTGTTCAAGTGCTTGTTTCAAACTCTATCATCCTTGCTATGCATGTTTACATTGCCATTAGATTCACTATTTGCAATTGTTCCTAGTTGAAGTAACCTGAAGGTCTAATGGTTTTATACAAGTGTTTTTAGCTATATTAACCCCCTCTAGAGCCCTTTGATCCAACATAAAGTATACATCTTTCAAAGGTAGCTGGGTTGCAAAATTTAGAAGACACCCAACATTATGCAAAAGTACTATAAGGAAAAGTGAAGGTTGACTTCTGTTGATCCTTAAATTCAATGGACATTTGATTGTAACTCGAGTAACCATCAATAGATATATAAGTGAGAGTGCCTAGCGAGCCTGTCCAAGATATAGTTGATGAAAGGCACGGGGAAGTGATCATGTAAAGTAGTAGCATCAAGAAAATAATTGTCTATGCAACCACACCACCCTATCACCAATCCAGTAGAAACTTGTTCATTTGCATCATTGGTGGTCACAAATATTCCTCTCTTTTTGGGTACCACTTATGTAGGGCTCACCAACTTAGGATCGGGGATATCATATATAATACAAGCATATAAAAGTTTTATTACCTCCTTTTTTGCTACCTTAGTCATGATGAGATTTGGATTCTGGGTAGCACTCCATTTGTATTTTATATTGAGACAAGCTTGAAGAGATGCCTTTTATATCAAAAATAGACCACCCAAATGCCACATGATAGTTCTTTCATACAATCATCATCTTTGTTCTTCTTGTCAACTAAAGAATGTTAAAATTACTACATGAAGGTTTTCTTTGACATTTAAGAACACATACTTAAGATGCAGCAGGATCGACTTCAAATGAAGTTTAGTATGACACTTGAGAGATTGACTAAGAGGAGGGGGTGTTGGTCCCAAATCTTCAAAGTGCTTAGTGTAGTAAAGCATCACCAAATTTAGAAATTCTGCACACTCTTCTAAGTAATGGGCATGAATAGTGATCTCTATTATATTCATCAAGAAAGAACATAGTCAAAGTCTAAGATAAGAGTGTTGAATTGTTGCTACTACTTCTATTTTAATAATAGAACATAGGGGAAGCCTAAGATAAGAGTGTTGAATTGTTGCTACTACTTCTATTGTAATAACTGATGGACTATCAAAGGTCATTGGGTTATCTAGGTATTTCATGGTCCTTACCAATACACTTTACAAATTTCTCCAATTGTCTCTAGCTATAACCATCTGTGATTTTCCTTACACATGAGATTGGATACCTCAAATAATGGTTTCTCATAAATCAAAGGCATATCTTGCTTGGTATTTGCAAGGCAATGTACTATTCTGCACCATCAATTTTAATTGTGATTTCTCTAGGAGTTTAAACTCTATGCTATCATAATCACCCTAACTTGACTTGAAACCTCCAATATGTGATTCAAAGTTTACTTCTAATGTGAAAGTTTTTAGTAGAAGTGTAAATAAAGAAACGAGTAAGTGATGACCCCCATAGCGAAGCGACATCCCTCCCATGGAGCGCCTCGGGTTTTCCCTCCCACAACGATCGGCTTGGGGAGGGGGGTTCGGAGGCTGGGTGTGCCGCTCCTTCCCCCCCTGGGCTCTCTCCTCATCCGCCGTTGTTGGTCAGTAGTCTGGCGAGGTGTGCGGCTGGTTCTCGTTGGTCTGCCGGGTGTGGCGACATCGTTGGCTGGGTCGTGACCCAGCTTCTGCGGCGGCGTGTAGTAGGCTTGTTGCTGTCTGTGACTCTCTGTGGTCTAGCTCGTGCTCTTTTTTTCCACCCTCATTTCTCCATGGCTGGTTGTTAGCTTCTCCTTCCTCTGGTCTGGATACTGTGGGCGGGATCTCCCCCCCCCCCTCTCTTTCTTCTTCGCTCTGATTTCCTTTAGTGTTTTGGGTTTTCTATTCAGTAGGGTCAGTGGTAGTTTATCTGCCTGGTTTGTCACCGCTAGTCGGCGTTGTATCTGTCACACTTTACTGTGATCTCCCATCGGGAGAGCGATGAGATCTCTAGCTACGGCTTGGGATTGATCTTGTTACTCAGTGGTATGGCTCTATTTGAGTTGATATATGAGCAGAATACCGTCTTGTTCCAGCACCTCTACCACTACTCAAAGCTCAGGTTCAAGGAATTCTTCATGAAAAGCTGTTTAAGACAGCCTCGGGGAAGAAGAATCAATGCAGAAATGTCTCACTCTCGTTCCAATACGAGTTGTAGTGCTCTTGGGTTACTGAACTTGATGGTTATTTGTTATGTTTGTATCTTTCTTCCCAATTGTAGATGCCGTATGGCCAACAAGTAATGAATTGATCCTTTTGCTCTAAAAAAAGGAAACGGGTAAGTGATTCATGTCTTTCTCTTAGTCTGACCATTAGCATAATGCTCTAGTTGGAAATCATTCTACATGTACTCAACTAGAGTCTTAGAATTCTATTGTAGATTTTAGAACTGGGACTCCTTCTTTCTCAACATTATAGGTGATATATACTTCTCTCTAACTCTTCCAGGAACTGATCCCACATAATGGAAGCGACATCATGAGTCTTGTCCATGCTGCTTCATAAATGTTGAGATGTCCCGCTAAAAACATCAATAGAAAAATGAACCTTTTGATGCTATGGATAGGCCATGCCAATATGCGTTTGTTCAATGATGTGAATCTAATCATTATCTTTTTCCACCATGTGAACTTTATTCTCTTCCTAAAAGTACATAAGGCCCATCTTCAAGAAATTAGTGAGAGCATACATGTAACATACCTAAATATTAGTATATAATCAAACCACTTAAATTTCATATATCTCTTAAATAAATAAGGTCTTAGGCCCTTTTCCCTTGATTTAGATTATATTAGGATTTTTAGTGACATATAGTATCATAAATTGATTACAACTCATTATGAATGATAGTTTGAAGATAAAGTAATCAAAGTACGTTCAATAGTGGGATTTAATGTACAAAGGTATTAAATAATAAGCTTGTGTGTAATATGTCACTTGAAAATATTTATTTAAAAATAAGGAAAATATATCAAAATATGTAATAAAGTGTCACAATTGTTTAATTAAGAGGTGTAGATACATTAAATGAATGACTAATATACAAATAGTGAAATTTGATATCAAATGTTTTCTAAATGTGAAATTGGTGGTAAAATTTGGGTTACTCACATCTAACTTCACTAGCATACCAATGTTTTGCCAATTGGAGGTTAAATATGCCTCCTAGTTGATAATCGGAAGAGAAGAATATGGTCTAATATGTTTTATTGGATTTAATTCGATTGACACTGTAATTTAATAAGGTTTTGTCAATTTTCTTTGTTACACTGCCCCCACAGGATTGATTTTTAGATATCAGAACTTAGTGGTTTGGGTCCCACTCTGGAAGCCATTGGATTGAACTGTGAAGGCATGGAGCCATTTCCCATCATCCAACCTACTAATCCTGACTAAAAATAGTAACACTCTAATGATCATTTCACATCTGCCCATTTCTCTTGCTTTGACACCATCCTCATCGCTCACTTAATTCACCAATGCATTCCTCATGTTGTCACATACCCATCAAGAGGTATTTCATTCCCTCTATTGACCCAATGAAGAAACACCCAATATCCCTTCTTTATCCTCTACATACACCACCCTCGGAGACCTTTTACTCCCCTAAACATTTGGCCATCACATCCACAAGACCCACACACTATCTTAGAGCACTCCTCTACTCCTACCCTCACTAAATTATGGTGGTACCTCCTTGGTGCTCCTAGCTGATGGAGACTTTCTTATCTACTTATGGTGATAACATCCAATTTTGTGGATTCTTTGTGCCTACTTTTGCCCCCTGATTTCCTTCTATAGTACATACTTGCTTTAACTTTCTCACATTTTGTTTATATTTTTCATTTGCACCTTGATTTAGGATTAGTTACTCCATTTTTTGTGCATGAACTCATAAATCGATGGCCTTAACCAAGGGAATCTACTCAACAAAGGCCCTCCATTAATTTTCACAGCCGATGGTCACCCCCAATCCCACTGGAGAGAGCTAGCCTCTCTATCAGTTTGGAAGATCACTAAAGACTGACCATTCATCAATTTATGCTATCGAAGGTCAAGGTTAGGTAGTATACCAATGGTTAGTGACATATCTACAACCTGAAGGAACTCAACTCCATTACTGACATCAGAGGAGACCTCCCTTCTAAAGGCCAATCTACATGTGCCTTTTGATGGATCGACGGGAGCGATCAGTCAAAGGCAATCACTGGTCTCAGCTTTTGATGCTTAGCCTACGTCATTTGCCTTCCACCTACTGAAGGATCCATAGTTCTTTCTTCTATCGATGATGATCCTGTTGGTACTAAACGAATGTTGAGAAGAGATGACTCATCAATCGGTGGTTCTCCAATGCCATCGCCTACTGATGGAAACACTACACACATCAGTCGCCCATTCAGTTAAGTGTGTTACCTAAGGCACGTGCTCAGAATGCTTGGTCCACAAGTAAAGCTCATTCACAATTTCCTCAAGCCTGCACCTAGATATATAAATAGCACACCCCTTTCTACTGAAAAGGGGTCTCTCAATCACAGGTTGAAGATGAAGTGCTACTACAGTGCCATCGCGCCGTCAACCTGCACCACCACCATCAGTTTGTTGCATCCTGAGGATGAGAGTTTGAAGGCCGATACAACTTCATCATCCTCGAGAAGCATGGAGCCAATGACTTCCATGTGCCATCACCGAATCAGAGAATGAGGAGGTCTTCATCGGACCTCAACTCCCTAAGGGTTGTTGTTGGTGTATCCCCCATCTTCTTCTTTGATATGTTGATCTCTCTCCACCTTCATTTCTTATTTCTATTGTAATTCCACCATTTCACTCACTATTATGAGTGTCTAGTCCTCTAACTTGGGTTTGGAGTAGCCACTAAGGGTCTCCCAACATGTAAATATTTCTATCCATTGAATATATGCTCTTAGAAATGTTTATCTCCACACTATTGTTCTTAATGCTTCACTTGTATGATTAGCTACCATCTTGTGTTGCTTGATTGTTAAGACCTTGAGGGAGTAGTATTAACTTATATTTAGAGTTGTGGAGTTGCATGAATGAATGAGAATGTTGGAATGATTAAGATAATGATCATATGTTTGCATTTTTATTGATTGGTTGCCATCTCTAGAGACAGACAACCTCATAATCTAGATCTATCCTAAGCTCGAGAGAGGAGGTAATAGACACTTACGGTGGTCACTTGTAAACTTGATGAAGGTGTACAATGGGTGTGAGTATTTCTTATTGTTGAGAAGTCTTAGATGGTGAAACCCAACCCAAGTTTCCTTCCATCTAGTTTTGTAGATCTTGAAACATTCTTTTTCCTTTTTTTATCATTCATTTTACTTTACTCATTTTTTATTTTTCTAAGTAGAAGACTCACTGTTCCATAAGGAACATTCACCTTACCTTTTGTTTGGTGTAAATAAGACAAGAGTTTAAGGATCTTGACACTTAGTACCCTTTCCCATGTGTTCAACCCAGATCTACTACGTAGGACCCCGTTATACGTTGTGGGGTCCTACGTGTTGAGTTATACATTAATAGTATGATTACTCTAGATCCTCTCATTTTGGACACATGATTTTGGGCTGATCAACTTTTGACAGCATAGATAGGGACAAGGAAACCAATATTGTTAAGAACCCAAGTCTATTTAGCTTACACATGTGCCTCAAGTCTAGGAATAGACTTGACCACACATATTAGATATGATAGCTCTTACCTTCTTGAATATTTCATATCACATGTCCAATATATAACTCGACTTTGTGACTTATTTTAGGAAGTTAGAGTAAACTGGACTACAATCACCACCAATTACAAGGATCATGCCTCCTCATAGGACACCATATATCCCCATCACAAGGTTGGAGGATATCCATGATGGATGCAATGAAGATCACCACAAGGAAGAAGAGGATGAAGAACATTACCATGAAGTTGAAGATATTCCATATGGTGGCAGTCAAAGAAATATAAATAAAAATGAAAACAATGAGGAGGATGATGATGATGGAGGCCCTTCTCTTTATGAGTTGGTATGCACACATGCCCATGAATCTAGATGCCTAGTTGTCATTTCTTGATTCAATTATGTGAACTTTGAGATTAAGCCACCATTTATAAATTTGATCCAACAAGGTACTTTTGAAGGAAACTCTTTGGGTGAAAATCCTTGTCACCATCTTGATGCTTTTAAGAACATTAGTGACCATTAAGATGAATTGGATGCCACATGAAGTTATTTACTACAAATGGTTCAATTTCTCTTTGAGAGACAATGCCTTATATTGTTACCTAGATTTACTAGATAAAAACATCAATGGATGGGCCCCACCGACTGAAACTTTGATCACCAAGTTCTATCTAGTAGAGAAGACCTTCCTTAACCTACACAATATCATAAGCATCAGGCAAAAGCTAGGTGAGAACCTACGAGGCATGTGAGCAGTTCCAAGAATATCAAAGGGATTGTCCTCATCATAACTATGACAAAGACTTCTTAGTAAGCACCTTCTATAGTGGCCTTATCTTTGCTGAAAGGACCTCTCTTAATGAAGCCGCATGTAGTGATTTCTTGCGAAAGAATCCAAAGAAAACTATGAAGATAATTGATAACATGGCTTCCCTACAAGCTAGTTTGTCTTATGACTGGGGAACAACTAACAAAGTATGCTCTGAAAGGACAACAACTGAATCCAAAGCTCTGGGGACTATAACTGCTCAAATTCAAATGATTGCTTTAAACATTCGACATCTGAAAAATCTGGGAATAAAAGTACAAACAAAGCTGAATAGTGATGGAATTTGTTACCTACGAAGAAGGAGGTCATGGAGTGGATAACTGCATTTATACCAACTAGAGGAGGACAACCAAGAAGAGGATATGGAGAAATTCTCTGAAGTCAACTTTAAGAGGTTAGATAACCTTGGGTTATCTTTTGGGAACACAAATGGGGATGAGAATGATCAACTGTGAAACATTCTAAACAACCTGCACAATAGAACACTTGGGTTTGGTAGAGGGGGTGGACCTTTTGGATTTTCCCAAAACACAAACTATCAACATAAAAGGAACAGTTCTGAAGGAAAAGACCAGAAATAAAATCTCAGGGGAGGAAACCAAGGTCAGAACTTGACTTGTAATCAACAAGACATGACGTCTAAGATGTTTACCTTCACAAAAGGGCAATCTTCCATAAATGAACAACTAAGTCAAAGTGCTATAAATAATACTTGCATGCTTACTATGATGTAATCCCAACTGGGGGACATAACTACTCAAATGGTTGATATGCAAGTCCATAGCGATCAAATGGATCAACAACTTTTACAACTATCTGAGCTGATAAAAATCTACAAGGGAAGATCCCTTCCACTACTAAAACTGCAAAGATGTCTACTCTTAGGTTAGGAAAAATTCTGGAAGAAACGACCAACAAGGATACTCAAAGAAACATTCCCGACAATGAGTCCTTACCTAAAGATGACTTAAGAGAGGAAGAACCAGAAGTTGAAGTAATATCTAAGAAAGTTAAGTCAAAGGAAGAAAGTATAGGAAAGAAGTAGTGAAGGAGAAAAGCTTGATGCAATTGAAGAGGCCATAATGAATAGGAATCCCTGATCACTAAGGATACCTTTCCCATATAAGATGATTAAGGATCATCTAAAAAAGAGATATGAAAAGTTCTTAGAAGATGTGAAGAAATTGCACCTGGAAATTCCTTTTTGAGATGCCATTAAAGAGATGCCAACTTACAAAAAGTTATTCAAGGATATTATTACAAAGAGGAGATGTGGATATGAAGTTGAAATTTTTAGGCTAGCCAATATGTCCATTGTCTTTTTACAAGCAAAAATACAAACTAAATAGGAGGATCTAGAGATTTCACTATCCCATTCAATGAGGGAGATAATGAGGTAAGGCATGGGTTAGATGATATTAGAGCAAACATCATCCTAATGTCGTTCACATTGGCCCATAGGATTGGTTGTACTGACATGGTCAAAACTAGGATGCAAATTCTGCTAGAAGATCATTCCTTCACAAGGCCTATCAAGATAGTAGAGGATATTCCCATTCGCATGGGAAGAATTTTAATTCCTTGTGATATATTCGTGATAGACAGTGTGGAAGATCCATCATGTATGATGATATTTAGAAGACCGTTACTCTCTATAGGAAGAGATTTAATATACATTGAAGCATGACTCATTACTATAAGGGTAGGAAATGACCATATTGAGTTCTATGTACAAGACTCCATGAGGGGACCTACCCTTTTTGAGTCAGTCTACTTCTTTGACATTTATAACCAATTTTGTGAGGAAGTGTAGGAAGAAAATGATTTAGTTGACCCACTAATGAGAGCTATGAATAACCCTAGTCCAGATGAAGCAGACCCAAAGGTCAGTGAAATACTCAACTATTTGAACCAATCATAAGATGATTACAGTGATGAAGAAGATATAATTATAGAAACTATTAAATACACTTCATTGGAATAGACCCTTGAAGAAAAGAAGAGCCAAAGCACAAGCCAGAGCTAAGGCAACTCCCTGAAGGATTGAAGTATGAGTTTGTTGACAATGAGGAGAGAAATCACGTCATCATAAACTCTTCCTTGACAGAAGACCAGTAGGAGAAGTTGCTAAATGAATTCAAGATGAGGAGGAAGGCAATTGGCTATTCTATGGAAGATGTTGGAGACATGAGTCTAGCTGACTGCATGCACATGATCCATATAGAAGAGAGTGTGAAATCTCTTACCCAAGATCATAGGAAGCTCAATCATAATCTTAGAGAAGTTGTTTAAAAGGAAGTCATAAAACTCTGAGATGCTAGAATTATTTATTCCACCAGCGATAGCAATTGGGTGAACCCCATCCATGTAGCACCCAAGAAAGGCAGTATGAGAGTGGCAGAAGGGGAAAATGGTGATGAAGTTGCAACCAACACAGTCACAGGATGGAGGATGTGCACATATTACAAAAAATTAGACACCAAACAAAGAAAGATTACTTTCCCTTACCCTTTATTGACCATGTCCTGGAACATTTGGCCCATGACTCATAGTTGTATTCTCTCGACGGGTACTTAAGATTCTACCACGTTCCCATACACCTAGATTTGACCAATAAAAGACTACCTTTGCATGCATCTATGGAATGTATGCCTTTAGGTAAATGTCATTTGGACTCTGCAATGCACCAACAATGTTCCAAAGGTGCACAATCTATATGTTCACAGACTTCTTGGAGGACATCATGGAGGTGTTTTTGGATGACTTTTTTGTATACGGAACCAACTTCAACAGTTGTCTAAAAAATTTGCCTTGATTTTTGCAACACTATTAGGTAAAATAATTGGTGTTGAACTGGGAAAAGTGTCAATTCATGGTACAAGTAGAAATTGACTAGGTCACAAAGTTTCTAAAAGAGGAATTGAAGTGGACTTGAGCAAGGAGTAAGATATCTCTAAACTCCCACCCCCTAAATATGGAGCAATGTGAGGAGATTTCTCAGACACACTAAATATTATAGTAGATTTATTAAAGACTTATCCAAAATATAGAAACCTATGTCCAACCTACTTGTGAAAGATGATACTTTGATTTTAGTGATGAATGTCTGCAAGCTTTCAAAACCCTAAAGAATGCTCTAACTACTGCACCAACCCTCCAAGCTCCTAATAGAGCTTCCTTTTAAGTTAATGTGTGATGCGAGAAATTACACAATTGGAGAGGTCCTTGGGCAAAGAAGAATAAAAAGCACGACGTAATTTACTATGTTATTAAGACCCTTGATGAAGCTTAGGTCAATCACACCATGAATGAAAAAGAAATGCTAGAAATAGTTTATGCTTTTGACAAGTTCAGGTCCTACCTCATAGGATAAAAGGTTATAGTTTGTATGAACCATGGTACTATTAAGTATCTATTGTAGAAGAAAGATACAAAACTTATACTTTTAAGGTGGTCACTCCTACTGTAAGAGTTCAACCATGAGATTATTGACAAAAAGGAATGAAAAATATTGTGGCTAACCACTTATCCAGAATCTTCATTGAAGGCAAGTCACTCCTTGAGTAATGAAAAGTACCCCAATCAAGCTCTAATGATGAATAAGGCCATCAAACCTTTTGTACCTTGGTTCACTGATATCTACAATTACTTGTCATGTCAACAATTTGCCATCTGATATAACCTATAACACAAAAGAAGTTGTTTTCCAATTTAAAAAGCTACTATTGGTATGATCCTCTCGTCTTTAAGAAATGTGCTGATAACCTATATCGCCATTGTATTCCAAAAGAACATTTATGTCCAGTGAATGGTTCCCTTTAGTATCTCGGGTTTCTCAAGCTCACCTTCCCTTGAGCGGTAGTAGTGATAAAAAAGTATTGGTTGTCCTTTCATTGCCTACATGCGAGCAATAGTAAAAAATGCACTCATGATAATGACAACATGTGACTTTCCACTAGTGCTGGAGGTGACCATACTAGGGAATACGTTGGAAGAGTCTCATAACACCATTCCATGATTCATTGAGATAGGTCGATTTCATTCCAACAGTTTAAGTTGTTTTACCCAAGCCGAGGATCATTGCTTTCAATAGACATATATTCTCTCAATCCAATAATGGGCCCCAGAGAGGGATACATTCTTCAGTCATCTTTGTCCAAGAAAAGTTGAACTTGTATTCATTTTCAACATCATACATGAGGAGAGTAATATTATTGCACAAAATAAGAGTGAACAATTGAGTGAGGTTCTTTTGAGTATTTTGTAATATATGTCATTTAAATAATGCACATAATGTATCACTGAGAACTTGTCTTATAGCCAAAGCCATTGCGATATTTTATTCTATGAAAATAGTTAAATATGTCTTTCCCGACATGCATTTCAGAAACATCCTGAATAGCTATTCAAAGGACTCAATATTTCATCATAGACTCTGATTGGTTTGGTCTAAGTCATAAGTTATGTGGAACTCATTTTCGAGGAACTCTAGTTTAGTTTCTGAAACTTAAGCTCCATTCACTTCCATGTAATTGGTTTGTTGTAAGTGTAAATATGAAAATAAATTTAAAAAAATGTTGATTTTACTGTATTTGAAATAATAATTAAAGGGAAAATAAATAAGAAAAGAATCATATGTGTGAATACTCATAATATTCTTAGCCATAATAATCTCAACAAGTAGTCATGATGTGGATGCTTCTCCTTAAAAATATTTTAATATGGTATAGTTATAATTTTAATAAAAATGTTATGGTTCAAACCAAATCACAATATTTTTAGTTCACTTTGTATATACAAAGTATTATAATAATATCTAAATTTTATGTGTTTGTAAATATAAATTCTAGTTCATCATTGTTTAACAAAGTATACAACATTAATTTTATATTCTATATATATAGTTATAATGAATTATCATTTCACATCATATTCTTTAAACACAAAGAATAAAAACATGTTAGACAAATCATATTTTTGGTCACAAGGTGTGGTGTGATTAATTTTTCACAGTGTTCATATTTTTATTTTATTTTATAGACCACAATGATAATGGCAGTTGTAGTGTAACATATTTTACATGGTGCCACTTATATCATATAGTATTTTGTCATATTATGTTCTAATTTTGACAATTAACCATATCCACATTGCTAGCATTCCTAGTCATAAATAGTTTATGTCATGACGGAAAATGAAAAATATAATTGTACATGAAATATTGTCAATTGTTCTGGAACTCATTTTTCACTCTATTTAAGAGGGAACTCATGAACTCTATTTTATATGTAGCTCTATGACTCATCGTAACTCACAAAACTTAAGTTCCAACACTTACATTAAACCAATCATAAAAACTATTTTAGGAACTCCATTTCATAAGTTTATTGGATCGATTATAACAAACCAATCAGAGCCATAGTGGAGGGTTAAACAAAATATGAGACCCTAGATGTGGTGGATAAAATCAATAAATAAAGATTTATAAAAAAATAACATGTCAATTCAGAATAATGCAACAAATATGGTTCAATACTAGATCACATATAGTTCAATATTGTAACACATATAATACAATGCTGGAACACAAATGTCGAATATTGGAACACAAGATGTCGATTACTGGAACACAAGATGTTGAACAATGGAACATAAGATGTCGAATACTGGAACAAAATATATCAAATTTTAGAACACAAGATATTGAACGCTGGAGGAACACATGATTCTACTAAGTACTTGACGGTCGGTAGCTCTTGTTTGTTCAAAAATTTGTATCAAAAGAAATCACATCACCGAATAACCAATAATCATACTTCATCCTTCAGTTGGACCGACAAATGTTTGCAATTCTCTCTTTGTTATCACCTTAATGCCATAGTAAAATGATGGGTTGATGTATGCTTAGTGAAGTACTTTCACAAAGTAGTGGCCTCACCAACTATCATTATATTTTGTTTCCTCTGCCTCAAATGGTTCCATCATAGAAATTTATTAATTGAATTTCAACATATTTGTTGATATCTACTACATTTTTTTGCATGTTTGAAATAATGCAGTTGGATCTAAGGAGTGCATATTCTTGCGGGTGAAGTGCGTGGTTATGATCAACAACCAAACTAGTTATGAAGTGCGTGGTTATGATCAACAACCAAACTAGTTATCTTGTAGAGATTAAGCTGGCGATAAAGATTTAGATTGAGATGCACTTTGCACCCGATCCTTTCTTCTCTACAATGCCTCTTAGTTTCGGTTCAAAAATCTATTAATTCTTCAATTGTTTTATTACTAGTGCGATTTCGTATACTTCCCTTTCGATATGCTTGTTTATTTCAAACATATCACATATATTGAATTTATTTTATGGTGCATGTTTCACCTTTACACTTCTTCTCCAAGTCAATCATGGTGCCAAACCTTTTTTAACGAGCATAATTGTTATATAACTGATGTGCTTTGTGTGCAGAACTAAACTCAAGGTTTTTTTAACAATCCTACTTATCAAGTGCATCTGATATTATGAAAGACAACAATATTAATGGAACATGAGTGAAAGGAATAAAGGAACATGAGTGGAAGGAAGAACGAAAAAAGCATGAGAAAAGGAATAAAGAGGAGGATAACATGATCATCGGAGGAGGGGAGAGGAAAGACAAATAAGTGAAAAGAGGAGCAAGGAGCAGCTAAAAAGAAACAATGATATGTAGAAGAGAAAGAATGAATAAGAAACTTAAGAAAGGGAACAAGGAGGAGAATATAGTCATCAACAAGGGGGGAGATAAAAAAGACAAACAAGAAGAATCAGAAAAGGAACAAGGAACAAATGAAAAGGAACAAGGATGGGGAGAACATGGTAATATCATAACCAAGAATTGAACGAGTAATTTTGGACATGGGTTAATTCAAAATTTCAGTGTTTGATGTGTATTACAAAATACAACAAGAAGGACAAAGGATCAGGAGACTATGAAGAGGAGGGTAACATGATCATCGAGCATGAGAAAAGGAACATGAATAGGGAGAAAAGGAAGAAAGATCATGAGAAAAGGAGTAAGGGGAAGGTGAAAAGGAATAAGGATAGGTATAAGAGGAAGAATGATTAAGAAGCATGAGAAAGGGAACAAGGATCATGAGAAGAGGAACAAGAAGAGGATAACATGATCATGAGGGGAGAAAAGGAAAGACAAATAAGCAATATGAGAAAAGGAAGAAGGAATGAGAAAAAATGAATAAAGTTAGGAAAAACATGATGATATTGTAACCAAGAATGGAATGAGTACTTTTTGACGTGTGATTATGGCCAAAAAACACTCACATAGTAAGCATCGGGCAACATCCTCTGCTCAACTTGCAAGAACAAAAAATTATGTGATACTATTGGAGATGTACTTGTGAATGAATCAATTGAGGCTGCTGAGTTTATTCTTACAAGCCGAGAATGATGTTACCGAATGCATACTACATCATTTGATGTGTGTTACCAGATAAATTGAACTGAGGTTAAACAAGGATCAAAAGTGAACAAATAATGAAGCGACAAGATTATGATCACCGAGGGAGAAAGGGAAACGTGAATACAGGAGAAAAGGAACAAGATTAGGGAGAAAAGGAACAAAGAGCAGAAGAAAAGGAATAAGGGGGAGGTGAAAAGGAACAAGGGGGAGGTGAAAAAGAACCAGGATAGGTAGAAGAGAGAGCACGATTCTGAAGCATGACAAAAGGAACAAGGACCAGGAGAAGAGGAAGGAGGATGATAACATGATTATCAAGGAGGATAAAAGTAAAGACATATAAGTAGCATGAAAAAAGGAAGAAGAAATGAGATAAAAGGAACAAATGACAATGAGAAAAGGAACAATGATAAGGTAAATAGAAACAAGGATAGTGAGAATAGGAAGAACAATACGTAACTTAAAAAAAGTAAAATAGGGAGAAGAGGAAGAAGGGTCTAGAGAACAGGAACAATGAGATGGAGAAAAGGAAAGTCGAATAAGAAATTATAATGAGAAAGGAAATAAGGAGGAAGAGAGAAAGAACAAGGAGAGGGAGAAAAGTAAAGACTTTTAGGAAAAAAAGGGATGACAATATCAATAAAGGACCATCTGAGACATTTATATGAATATCTTTAAAACCAATATCCTCTCTAATGATTTCAGAAGCGACACATGTCTCATTCAAATCCTTTTGAGTCCTCCCAACATCATGTGGCTCCATATCAGGAATGTCTACACAATATGGATGTGCGGGAGCTGCGTCTCTTTGTGAGAAATCCCTATGTGAGAAATCATAATATACTTGATCTTTAAAACTAATATCTTCTGGATTCTTTGAGTAAGCATACCAATCATTAGAAACCAATGAAACTTCTTGTGATATTCCTTTCCCATCCATTTTCTTGAGAATCCATCTCATCAAATCTATGTCAAACAAAGATGTATTGCTGACTAAATTTCTCTGTTGGATATCTCAACATGGTGATGATGGCACACCATCAACTGAACCTTGTTGAGTATCTTTGGGAGGTGACAATGGGACACCAACTACTGATTCTTGATGAGTATCTTGGTGTGGTGATGATGGAACACCATCAACTAAACCTTGTTGAAGTTTCTTTAAAGCCATGTCCATCTCCTTCATCCATTCATTAGCGCCCATGATATGTTTCTTTTGAAAATACTTCATGGGAGGTTATAATCTAGAGAAAATGAAAATGATATATATATATATATATATATATGATATTAAAACTCACTACTTTACAGATGTAACTAGATACACTATGAATAAAAAGGGATTTCTTTCACTAAAATACAACCTTTTAAGAAATACAATTAGTGTACATGAAAAATAAATGAAACAATATATTTTTAAGAGAATAAGGACGAGGAGAAGCAAATAAGAGAATTGTATTTGCGAAATCACATAACAACAACAAATCCATGAGGATTAGGCCACTTGAAGTGTCAAAGGAAATTTTTCTAGGCTCAACTCAATGTTGATAGATCTAAAATTTAAATTAAATAACAACACCAATGATTGGTCTAAATGTATATGGACCCATGGCCAGAGAGCGCAGTCAGATCTAGGTTTCAAACAAAGTGAGAAAATGAGAGAAAGAGAACATGAGAGGGATCGAGAGCAGGAGTGGGATCAAGTGAGTGACATTGTATTTGTATGCATGAAGAGGATTTCCATATACTTTCCAAATCCCTGGTGTTAAAAACATACAATCACCATCCCGAAAATGTGCTTGGGTTTAATCTAGCCATCCGCTGAAAAGTAGCCTTTTTGAGTGATCAAGATCTAGTTCAAGATGTCATGAAAAATGACACCATCAACATTGGATCTTTTTGTGTCTAATAGAACTAGGTGTTCTAAAAGAATAAGTAAAACATGCCTAATACATGATGGAAACTCCCAAGCTTTAATGTGACACCATTTGTGTTCGAGACTTAGACAACACATTAGGACTCTTGAGAATTTGCCTTGTCAGAGTGGATTCAAGGACTCTATGACTTTAGAGGTTTGGTGTGAGCATTGGTCCAGTTTCAGACCGTCTAATAGAACCAGGTGTGCTAAAAAATAGGTAAACAAGTAGGTTGTACATTTCATAGTATTAATGAAACCAGGAATGCTAGAAAAACTATGACATTTGGGTCCTAGTTGTTATGGAAATACTTATAATGAGGGGAGGCACCCTATCTATAGGCTTCTAATATTGCATAACAGTGACAAAAAAATACATCAGAATCGTTGGATTCAGTTAAGATTTCTTCCATGGTGTATGTCCTCCGGGTGCTTGTCTTGCCTCTAAATGATAGTGTCCGGTGTTCATTCTCCTTTCTTAATCTCTTTTTGTCCATATTGTTCAAAAAATAGCAGTTAGAAAAACATAAGGAATGGACAATATTAGATAATGGAGTGGAAAACAACCAACCCCTCAAGTTTTTGTCACAAAGGTTAATTTTTTGATGAGATAAACATACAAACCACATTGTAATTAAAGAAGCACAAATAAAAACTAGATTGTACATATCCTAGTCTTAGTAGCACTAGGAGTGCCAGAAAATATAAAAGTTGGATCATATGTAGTTATGAAAGTACTAATAATGGGCAGAGGCTCCCCAATAATTGGCTCTAATGGAATAACAATGATAAAAATGCATCAGAAATCATTGGATCTAGTTAAGATTTCTTCCATGGTGTATGTCCTCTGTGTGCTTGTTTTTCCTTGAAATGGTAGTGTCAAGTGTTAATTCTCTTTGCTCTACTCCAAATTAGTTTGTGTATTTGCAATGCAGAAATAATTCATATGAATCTATGACTTGTTGGATGAGTGTGTGATTGACATTTCAATGGTTGCTAAATCTTTTGTTATTTCTTTCTATCTATAGCATCCAAAAATAAGCAACCATAAATTTGTTTTTATATTTGGCATGTATTTGGTTTGGAATTTGGAACAAATGTGAGATGTTGTAAAGAGAGGTCGTGTGTTTGTATATGTCTTGAAAAAATGTGTTTAGGTTAGGGCTATAAATGAGTTCATGTAGCCCTATAGACCCGCAATGGAATAACAATGATAAAATTGCACCAGAAGTCATTGGATCTAGTTAAGATTTTGCCCATGGTATATGTCCTCTGTGTGCTTGTCTTGCCTTGAAATGGTAGTGTTGGGTATTCATTCTCCTTGCTCTGCTTCAAATTGGACCGTGTATTTGCATTGAAGAAATAGTTCATATGAATCTATGACCTGTTGGATGAGTGTGTGATTGATATTTCTATGGTTGTTAAATCTTTTGTTTTTTTTGTCTATAACATCCAAAAATAAGTAGCCATCAATTTATTTTTAAATTTGGCATATATTGGATTTGGAATTTGTGATGCATGTGAGATGTTTTAAAGAGAGGCCGTGTGTTTGTATATGTATTGAAAAAGTGTGTTTAGATTGGGGTTGTAAATGGGTACGGGTAGACCTCTGAACATGTAGATCTGAACTCTTTAAAATCCCATCACAACTCTAAATTTTTAAACCTGCATACATGTGGACCCGTATATAAGCGGGTGCACTAATAAGTATGCTTGGATCCAGATCCACTAGACCCAACCCGCTATACATAAATAACTACTTAAATAATATGTTATTTATATCATACTTTTCTAGTCTGATTAATATAATACATGAGATTATAGCCCACTCTGATTACAATAAGGTTGAGACTAATCATCTGGTTGAGAATTAACTATTCTAATTATGTAATAAATCAAAATGGTTGTGCTACACATGTAAAATATTACGATGATTACTAAAATTATGTAACAAATTAGCTTGATGAATCTTCAATCTATAAAGTATTTCATTCTTTAATATAACTATTACATGGTAATATACTATGTATTAGCAACATCTTATTGTATTAAAACATACAGAGCATAGTCATATTTTTTCTTACAATAACAATATGATATTTTAATAGAACTGCTTACCCGCATACCCGCTCTGCAAACCCACTATTTTTGAGTCTGGTGTGGGTCTAGATTTTTATTATGTGGGTCTAAAATCGAAAATGAACCAGCTAAATCAAACGTGTATAGGTATGGGTATGGCTAGACCCACACCATACTCACACTGTTTACACCCCTGGTTCTGATTTGGGTTGTGACAAGTTGTGGATTAAGAGGTGTGTAGTGGTTTCCTCATATATTTTGCAAAGGTGACATCTAGAGGGCCCTTGAAATTCTCTTGATTTCATGTTGCTATCTGTGAATATTTGAGTTTGATTTTGGTGGGGTTACTACAATGTTCCATATGTACTTAGTGGGACAACGATACCCACCTTAAGTTGATAAGGGATATGATGATTTTGTTTCATAGATGGGTCTCCAAATCCATGAAATGATGTTTTTTTGGTTTAATTCTAGGTGGTTGTAGAGGTCCAAGTATGTCTCATATGATAAAGCAGTGGTTAATAGTCTTTTTAAAATATTCTCTCTTTGTCTACCTGGTAGGTTCAAAGCTTTTGCGGCAATGATGTTGGACATGGAGTGTGGTATTTGGATGTTTATGGCAAAGATGGTGATGTGTTGTCCTTGAAACCATGACTATGTATAAAATTTTACATTGTTGACAACATGTGGTGGAATGTTGATGTAGCTTTGCATGTACTATATTTGTTATGCGATTCACGTTCCACCATGAATTTCTATTGTGGTAGTATTTTTCAAGGATGTGTTCTTTCGAGATGCATTTATATTTGTATATAAAGTAGAATGATTTTGAAAATCAGATATAGGACACATATTTTTAAAGTTTAGGATGCCCCATCAACCATGTTTCTTTTGTGCACATATGCCAATTAACCAAACAAATTTTGTTTCCTGTGTGTTTACAGAGGAATTTTTTGCTGATTTTTTTGATTGTATAGTATATGTAAGAAAGGAGAGGAATGCAACTCAAATAATAATAGTAGTTAATGTGGTGAGTGAGATATTGAGAAGAGTGTGTATATTACCCATGTTGAGGTAGTTTGTTCTCCATGAAGTCAAGCAGTGATTAAGTTTCTAGATGATGGGGTTCTACATAGATTTTGGCATAGGTTGGGGTGAAAATGGAAGTCTGAGATAAGTAAAAGGAAATTCTTATATTTTTGGTTAAGAAGAGTCTGCTATCGTTTGGCGCATCTAGACTCATGTGAGTGCCAATGATCGTAGATTTATGGAGGTTGATTTTGAGAACGGAAATGTATGAGAAGATGATCAAAATTTAGATCGTGTTGATAAAATTGGTATCTTCTGGTTTAATGAAGATGATGGTGTCACCATCATTTGGATAATGTTTTCATTCACATACATGGAGATGTGATCAGATCGTACTGTTTACCAAGTTTGAGTATGTTAATAAGGATGGACGCAACAAGGATGAAAATGTATGGGGTGAAGGGGTTACCTTTTTGAGTCCATTTGAACTCTGAAAGTAACCAAATTGTGATCCATAAATGATCATGCAAAATTTGTAGGTAGATATACATGCTATAATCCATTGGAACCATCTCTATGGAAAATTGTACCCTCTCATGTAGTGAATGAGACACTCCCAATTAATGTTGTCAATTTGTTTGAAGTCTAGTTTTAGGCAAGGAGAGGTGTGTTGTTCCTATGGCATGGTGTATGGTTTCATTGACAATGACATATGCATCTTGTATGTCTTTGAGTTTGAGGAAGGCACACTATTAAGATCCAACCATATTAATGGGTTTTCATCCTAATACTAAGGGTTCTGGTTATAATATTATAGGGTGGATTGATGAGGCTGATGGCTATGAAGTGTTGTATAGTTTTTGGTTGGTTGATTTTTTCATGAGTGCGATATGTGGATTTCAATTTTTGTATAATGATGTCATCATATATAGAGATATAGTGGATAAGATTGATGATATCCCATTTGATAAGTTCCCACACATGTTGGTAGAATTCAATGTTAGTTACATAATGTCACGAGGATTTTTGATCCAAGTTGGAAAACAACCTATTTGATTTTAGTTTTAGTGAATTAAATAATAAGATTAGATGGTTGTTTGATATAGTGGAGAAGATTGATGAAATACCATTTTATATGTTCCCACACATGTTGGTAGAATTCAATGTTAATTACATATTGTCATGAGGATTTTTGATCCAAGTTGGAAAACAACCTATTTGATTTTAGTTTTAGTGAATGAAATAATAAGATTAGATGGTTGTTTGATGCAGTTGAGATAGACAATCTCCCACAAGATGTGTATGTGAGGTGATCTATGGTGTTTTTTTTGTTAAATTGTGATTTGAAGTGATGGATTATGTAGGTCTTAATGATATGTCAACTAGTAGTGCGTTGATCGTGTGCATGGAATTAACCCTAATGTTATTATTGCAAAATTTGTGGACAAATATTGTATTTTCATCTCCCTCTTTCATCCATTTAGTTTTTTCATGTTTGTTTATACATGATCTTGTTTTGGTGGGTGAGGTTTATATCCATGATTTGATGGCTAGGGTGTTTTTTAGATCATCCAGAGGGTTACTATCAAGTTTGAAGATTTTCCTGCTCTATCTTGTAGTTTTTTGTGTGGATGTTTCCATAATTATTTTGTTCCATATCTTTAGTGATATCAAATATTCATGATTTTTTTGAGGATATGTATTCTAGGATCGTGAGGCTGTGTAGGGATAGGCCAGTGGAGTTGTATCAAATCATTAAATTCTGCGTGCTTCATCCATAATTTTTCAAGGCAGAATGTTTTGTGCCCCCATGGATTGTGTATGGTGTTGATGATGAGGGAAATATTCAGAAATATTATCTGGTGGAAGCATATAAGTAGTCTATATGATAAGTATCCTCCCAAAGTTGTGAACATAATAAATAGTCAACTTTTTCCCATGACGAACCACAATTCCATGTAAACAAAGAGCTTTATGCCAAAATAGAGAGTTTGATATTGGACGGATATAATCATTAATGTAGATGACATGATAGGTCGAAGTAGTGTGTGTTAGCTATGGGATTCCAAAAAATAACTTATGGTGTAGATAATTCTTGTGAATCTAATGTTGATAGAGGCATGAAGTTCAATGACATTTTTAACATAAGCAAGCACAAAATGCTATGATATAATTAGTAGGTTGGAGAGCAAAACAGTTGACAAATTGAAGTGTGGCACCCATGGAATGTGCTATGGATATGAAGATATCCACATCACATAAGTGAGGGGGAAGTTCAAATATGGAAACCCATCCCGAGCCTCCAGATCCTACAACAAATACACCATGCTCGACAGACCACTTGAAAAGGGTTGTCTAAACAAAACTATCCATCTTTTTATTCTGTAGGTCGTGGGTTATATGGTGTCAAAAAGGGGTTATATGGTGGGTTATATAGTGTCAAAAAGGGGTTATATGGTGGGTTATATGGTGTCAAAGCTGGTAGGTCATCGCGATCGACGAGATGGATGATATCAAAAAATGGATTGAAAGAAAGATGGGTGGTGGAAGATGGATCAATAGAACATGAAGAGAAAGATTTGTGAAAAGATAACAAGTAGAGAATGATGAGGGACATGTATGAAAGGTTGTTGTTTATAGGGGCCCATAGTTTTTTATGGTATAGCGGGGTGGTGTGTTGGTGTATGAGAGAAGGGATGAGGGCAAGAGTAGGAGATGTGGCCTGTTTCACGACATGCAAACAAAAAGAAGGTATGGTGCAATGATGTCGGAGGTGCCCCGAGCGCATGCAATGAGAGATCCGGAGAGTTTACACATGCCTCTACATTACTCAATCTCATTTCCTTTTCAGTATTACCTATTGGACTAAATATTTTGCATGAGATATAGAAATATATCTACATGCAACGAAGTTCAAATGACAGGATATACAGGTAAAGAGAAAATTATCCATGGAGGACTTGCAAAAAGAGTGAGAGAATTGAGCAAGGTCAGGAAAATGATTAGCCAAGAAGAGATTGATAGAATGGAAAGGCTAAAGCATGAGGTTATCCAATACATAAAAATTCATGGGGAGCCAAACCAAGTTAGCATAATAGTAGTGTTAGAAGGCGATAGGTTGAAGTGACTCGAGGGAACAATTATTGAAGATCCCTCCAACTCTACAAAGTCAAAGGGGACTAAAACTTCCAAATATACCCCCTCGATAGAGCTCAGAAACCCTAAGAAGAGGAATGTACTAATCCCCTCTTCGCAAGGCAAACTGAGCAAAATGGATAAGGAATATGAGAAGGAAATTACCAATGACAAACTAAAAGATCAACCATAGGTATTCACCACTACTACCGAGACATCTATCATGAGCATTACCTAGGTGATCAATGTCGTCTGCAAACACCATCCTGACAACAATTGTGTCCCAAGGGATGATGAACATGCTAAGGTTTGGGACCAGGTTGAATGGAAGTAAAACCTTTAAGGTGACAAGGTTTGAGGGACTTCGACACCCTAGTAAAGTTGGGAATCTACCAACGGGTGAAAGAACATCTAGATGAGGTTCAGTTGTACAAAATCTATTTCAACAACCATATCTCCTACGATGACCTTACCCTAGAATTCATGTCATCTTTGAAGAAACTACCAATCCAAGAGAAAGAAATCAAAGAGTGTAGGGTATGATTCAAATTGGAAGTAAGGATTGTAAAGGGAGACAATATTCTAATGGGAAAATTGTTGAATTTGAAATTCACTGATACAAAAGCACAAGTTTAGTCGACCAACAAATTCATGGGAGATATCGAAATCTAAGGATTTATAACATACAAGACTTGCAGAAGGCTGACAAAGGAGTACCAATTCAGCTCTGGGCAATCAAAAGACACTCAAATGCATTTGGGAATAATGTGTGTTATGCACAAGATATTTGCCAATGCTCTATTATTTAGATATGATACTTGAAATGTTATAAGAATGGACTTCTACATCATGTGGAGTATCCTAGAAAAAAAACCAATCAACATTGAGTGAATTCTAATTTACATGCTTGCAACATCAATGGGACTAGAAGTCTCCTGATATTTCTGCACGGGTGGTCTAATATCATACATTGGTCATTGACCAGGATACCCCAAGGAACTAAATACTTTCACCATATCTAGATGTGAAAGACTAGTGCATGCTAAATATTTGACATCCAAAAATGTATTTTCAAGGGAAAAAGAGAAGTACTTTCATAGATAAGTGACCAAGCACCTGAGAGAGACAAATCAAGTAGACAACAGACAAACCTACAAAACTGGCACAAATAAAGCTCATAATCAGAATTCCTAAAAAGACTACCCCAAAGCCAAAATGGAAAAAAATTCCTCACACCCATGATTATAACAATGGAATAAGAAGTAGAACCCCGATGACTACCCAAGTTGTCACTACTTTTAAAAAACCTATAAAAATACCAACTGGTACCCAACTAGAATAGGAGGAAATGAAGGCACCTTTCGTCAAAGAAAATGTGGCATCATGCCACACTACTCGAAGGGCAGATAAAAGCAACATCCGAATGGGATGCCATCCAAACTAAGATGTGTGAATATAGAAACATATACGGAGAAAGAAAGTGAAGCTAAAAAGGAGGAGGTAAAAAAAGAAACTTCTAGAAAAGTCCTCACTCTGTCAGCCAAAGAGGTTGAACAAAGATTACCCAGAAGAGGAAGACATGTGAAGTCGATTCAAGAGAAGGAGCCTAGGCAAGAGACAAGCTCAAGGAAACATGAAGAGAAACTATGACGAGCCCCTACCACAACCGATTTCATGGAAGTCAAGAAAGAAGTAGACAAACTCTATGAGCTCATTTCTAACTCTACCCTAGATATTAAAAATTTAACTCTAAACATAGATGTACTCACATTGCAGATAAAAGAGGTAACAATGAAGATTTATTCTCTCATGATTCTACCGTATCAGATGTAGCTCCTTACAAAAATCAAGTACAAATCATGGAGCCCTTGGTTGACATGAACAAGGAGATAGATTCATAGAGGAAGGAGTGAGAAGAATGAAGGCATGAGAATGAGATGCTTCACACCTCTAATGAACAAAAAAATCAGAAAGAGGCACCATTGACATTGACATTGACATCCCAAGAAGAGTCGATCACCAAAAAGTAGAAGATTGTCAATGAAGAGGCACCATCGACATTGCCATCCCAAGAAGAGTCAATCACCAAAAAGTAGAAGATTGTCAATGAAGAGGCATCATGCCCACCTGAAGAAAAGATGGATGTGCAACTGAAGGCAAATACGATGCTAGAAAAACTAGACATCACAAACACCACACCATCTCAAGTGTAAGAAGTTACAACAAAGCTATTTGATAAACAACTATAATAGGACCCCACAAAGAATGCAGGGATAGCTGTTGGGAAAGATAATGATACTAACTCGGTAGCTTAACCAGGTCACTCCACCAAACAGCCTAGAGCATAAGAGGAACCCAAGGACTGTGGAGACTAGGGTTTCCCAGCATAACCAGAACAATCCATTGCCACCAAAGACGTCAAGGAAACAATAAAAAACAACATTGATCTAAGATCACCAACACTAAGGGAAGAAGTAGGAAAAACAAATGAAGATTTAATGAATGAGTAGGACTGCCTCTTCGACTACAAGGCCCCTCCATTCCAACAGACTATTCAGACATAGTCAATGAATTCTTGCTGGATGAATCAATAGAAGGAGGAGTGCATTTGCCTATTCCTTTTGATATAGAGATACAAGAACAATTATTTGTGGAAGGAAAAGGGAACTTGAACTAGATGTTCAATAAGGCCCCAAATAAACCTAAAATAGTGGTCTTCCCTAAGCCTCCATTATTTGATACAACAAGTCTAGCAACACCACAACCATTACCATGTAAAATGAAAGATATGGATATGAATTATGTATCAGGGATGCTACTCTGAGACTTACATGTCCTGGCAGATATACTAGATGATGAAAATCTAGAGGACAATGTCTTATACAACAATGACTAATACTCTCTGACTACAAACAACATGAGGACAACCTTTAGACACAAGGCATCAATCAACAAAGTATTTGTCAAGATTCTCTGTGGTACAATCATTGAGGAATATATGTTTATAGACAAAGAGGGACCAGTCTTCAATGCCACATTTAATCTGGCCCTACGATCATATGTTGACAACAAAAAATCTCCCTCAGTAAAAGAGTTACAAGATGCTCTATAAAAGACCAGGAAGATGCAACTTGTCATGCTCCCCTTTTAAGGCTTTCAACCATTGGATGCTGACCGAGGAGGATCTTTACACTTGGCGGGTTTTTACTTACAATTGCAACATAAAAAAACCTACCATATGGAAGGATTGTCTCTGAAAAAGAGGAACTGTGATGACCTAGACTTTCTCTCTCTTTCAACTTATGTGCATATTGACTCATTTGATGCTTTGATGTACTTAGTAACCTCCTTCACCCCTTTTATGAAATTTCCAAATTGAACCTCGATCTTTCCCCACCTCCAACTTCATATTTGAATGAGTTTTGATGCACATTTAGTCCATCTAGAATACATGTGTCTCTAAGATGGTACCCAATTTTATTAAAATCCAATTTTCCTTCATGTCACACATCATCACTCTTCTCTTTAAAGTTTATCATATATTTGCAACTAATTGTATCCTATTCTTATCTCATCTTGTAGATATTTCTCTCATGGTTCCAACACACCTAATTTCATTCAATTTGGTGATTGGATGCTGAAGTTATGCCTAATTGATTGGATATAACTAGAAACCCTAATTTCTAGTTTTTATATTTTTGTATTGCCTTTGGGCCAGCCAGTTTGGGCCTAGTTGAGGGTGCCCCTGTGAGAATGGCCCACTCCCCACTCTTTTTTATATCCTAATGATCCACAACAAACTTAATGTACCAATAGTGAAGCCTGGGTTCTTAGAAAGGGATCTTGGCCCTCAAATCTCTTAGCCTCATATCCAACCTTGATCAGACAGCTAGGTCTTTATCCCCTACTTCCTTATGTATCCTGGTGCCATTGGTGCTATCTCACCCAACCTTGATTTTTTCTCCTCAAATCCTTGATGGGATAGCTTCTTTATGGACATTTGATGACGCCATTTGATACATTTACCCTTCACATTCACTTCCCATATCTCATTCTTCTTTTTTGTTCCTCCTAGCTCGTGTTCTATGCCCTTCTCCTTCTTGGTGCTTCCATGTAGGCTGTGTTGGCCGCCACCAGCATGGGTCACATCAGCACGAGAGAAGGCCACAAGTGAGTCTGCCATGCTTCTC
This sequence comes from Alisma plantago-aquatica, assembly GCA_963693085.1. NCBI lineage: Eukaryota > Viridiplantae > Streptophyta > Magnoliopsida > Alismatales > Alismataceae > Alisma > Alisma plantago-aquatica. The sequence goes on along the minus strand of OY856413.1, from coordinate 1,130,749,645 downwards.
TAGGTGTGGGTGGCTGGTTTGTGGTATCCCAGGCGGTCTTGTAGTGGAGATGCTTCTTGCCCCAGTGAGCCAGTGGTCATGGTGATGCATGTACATTGGAGCTGGCTAGCTCCTTGGGATGAAGACTAGGAGTTGTCGATCTTAGTCCAATCATCAACCATCTAGATCATTTGGTCCTGCCCAACTAGCACCCCCAGCGACCACCCTCTCTAGGGTTGGTTTGGTAGGTGGCCCGTAGCATGGTAGGTCGCACGTGATCCTGGGGTGGACCTAGCCCAGATGGTGGCCTCATCCTTTCCCTCTTTGAAGCCCTGAGATTAGAAATGAATGGCCATGTCCTACTGTTATCAAGGTATTTATTCGTAAACTCATATCTTTCTCATGCCAGTTCCAAATATAGTCATATAATATGTCGTTTTAATCAAAAAAATGAGATATTTCCAATAAAAATACTTCCAGAACCTAAATATACTTGTTTTTCTACCGATACCCCTAAAATCATACTTTTGAATTCCTTTTAAGATGTTTACCCTATTTGAGTGCATGATCTTAATCTTTTATGTACCAAAACATGATGATAGACTAATTTTAGTATCTTGAACATCTATATGCATAAATATTTTAAGTCTACCTATCCTTACACCCTTAAATGGTCTAATCTTGCGTATATGACCTAAAATGGGCTTTAAATGCTAAAGTCTACTTCTTTAATGCTTAACCTTTTTGAATGTTCCTCAATTACTCATGCTTGACCTAAATCAGTAATTTTTGATGTTTGTTAGACTATGGTTTGAACTTGTTCATGCTAGATCCTATTTTTATTTGATTATGTGCCTTGAACCTTGAAACTTGCCTTATGTGGATACATTAATGTTGAATCTTAACCCTTGCTCCTATGTGGGTCTTTGATGTCCAAGATGTTTATATGGCCCTGAAATCAGTAATCTTACATGACTTGTTTCCCTATATTCCTTATGGAACATTCTTGTGAACTTATGTGATCAATTGCCCTAATCTTGACTTGAAATGTAATCTAGCATGCACATTGATAACTAGTCTCTAATCTTATGAAAATCTCACCCATTGATCATCCATATTATTTAATGGTCTCAGATTAGTAGCAGGGATATATTTATGACACCTAACTCAAATGTACCCAATCTATACTTTAATGGTGACAATCTTGCATGGTTATAACTCAATATGACTAGTAATGTCAATGTTGATGCTTATGTTGACTAAGCTTAATCAAATCTTATTATTGATCTATCTAAGATCATGAAACCCTAATATTATGATCCCTATCTTAGTTGTGATGTGTCACCTTAGGTTATAGATGAAACCATCACATACTATGTTGTTTGATATTGTCTATGCATGGCCTAGATGAGATATTGAAAGGCAATGGTGTATGATATGATACCTATATATATGGGCTACATCCAACCACCATGATTATGACTAGTGATAACTAATCCTGCTGATATTAATCTAATTATGCTCATTTGTAATGTCAGGACTTAACTGCCAAGATCTAGTCAATTTTCTCTTTATGGTTTTCTAATAGAATGGTTAATCTAATGCTCTAATCAAGGTACACTTTATCCTCCTATTGGCTAGACTAGTGGTATTGAATTTGCTTGTATGAATGTATGTTTAAATTTCTTGGTATTATATCATACATGTTTTTTTGCTACTTGTTCCCTATGAGTAGTATGTTTTTTTTTGCTTAAAACATGTTGAATCAACCTTGAACATAATTGAACTTGTCCACTATATGAACCTTGTACATGCCTAAATTCTTGTGGTAAGGGTACAAGGCATGTTAAAATATGGTTAGCTCATTGACTTAGGTCTTGAGGTCCCTCACATTTATAAAAGGGTTAGCTAATGTTGAGCACCCTTATGGACTCTCTCTTTGAGGAAGTTGGTCAATGGCCATATGTTGTTGTTTAAGTATAATGGAAATGCACCTAAAACATGATTGCATGATAATAAGAAAGTCTTTAATGTTGTTTATTTCTTTATTGCTATCATATTAAGTTTTCCAAGCATATATGTTTCTTAAACTTGCAAGTTTATGTATTTTATAGCGTACTGAACATAGTTGTGCCGATGTGTACCCTTTTTATGATTTTAGGTAACAGGTACTCTAAGACTCTCATGCTATGATTTTTGCTTATACTATAATATAATAATCTATATCTCTTACTCTGATGACATCAAATGACATGCAAATGGAATTCTTATGGGTTAACATATGATACTAAGATCTTGTACTAGGTACTAGTTTAGCTTCCTCTTATGCCATGTTGTCTAATATCATATTCTTGTTTTTGGTTTTATTAGTACATATATTATGTGATCCATTATAGAGATGGATGCCCATGTCCACTTTCTTTTGGTTGTGCATCCATTAGGAGTGTGGACTTTGGGTAATAAATAGTTCTGTGACAAATGGTATCATAGCAATCACATATATTCCCTATGAATATTTAATAACCCAATTACACACACCTTAGAGAGTCTTCTTGCATCTCATCTCTTCTTTGAGGACTACCTTAATCCACCCATTAGATGATTAGTTAGTTTCTCATCTCCTCATGGGATGCTTATACTCATGACTATCAATCACCTGATCTCTTGATTATGGGTAGCTTATGTAAGGGGAAATATTAAAATTTGAATGAAATGGTAAAATTTGAGTAACATAATGATGATGCCATGATTTGACTATAAATTGAAAACTCGATTATGACTAATAAAAGTAATTTTGTAGTTAAGCACTCATGTGTGACTCCTCTGATCATGTAAACTCAACTTTACCAGATCTTAACCACATGCTATCTATGTTTGAGGTAAAATGATAACAATCTTGATAAGATGAGATAAGGAGGATTTGTACATTATATTTCATGGTTGATGAGGTCCCTATTTGATTAAGTCCACGATGCCCTATTATTGACCAAACCTCAAACGTGATTAAGCACAATGTTTCCCTATTTTGATATGTACCATGATTATGCTTAGAAATGACTATGCTCTCAGACTCTAAAAAATGATGAAAGACTTTGATACAAGAGGCATCTTCCCTATTGATTCCTAGGCCTCTTGTTAATCTCTATTTCCAATAATATGATGGACTTGTATCTCACTCTTGCCCTATTATTCTCTAAGTAGTGGAGTGCACAATTTGACTTCTCAATTTATAAAATACACCCTTACCTTGTTCATGAAAGGAAGCGAACACAATTATGACCCTGATCTTACAAAATCTTGAAAGATGGTTGCCCTATTATGATCTTGATCTCATGAGCTTTGAAATATAATACGATAATCGATACTCTCTATATTTTGATATGCTTGATGGTCCATGACTAATGTAGGCTAAGGTGCTAGATTAGGGTGGTACATAACTTATGACCCCCCAACCTAGGTCACATCCCTATTATTACCACCTCTAAATTCTCAGCTTGCAGATTATTTAGAGTTCAGAGAAGTAACACCTTCGACATGATTTTTATTTCTTGACCTAAGACCATAGTAGGACAGATCTAGGATGACATTAATACTCTATCTTGAATCCCAATCCGATGACGATCTTAAAATATAATCATGTTGACTATAAGTTGTGGTTAAGTTCCTAGAAAGACCTAGGTCTAGATCATTCTTCAACCTCGAATACCATGCCAATGGACTCAATATTGATATCTCAAATGTTGCTCAAAATGTTTCTCAAAATGTAAATTGATTGTTGCTCAATTAATTTATATGGATGAATGATCACCCCTAAGGTATGAGTAGGAATCTACACCCTAGCTTCAAAGTGTTTGGACCTATGAATTTGATGTCCAAACTTGACTCTTAACATTGAATTGATGAAATCTTGACTCATAATTATTGATCTTGATATTGATTTGACTTCTATGACCACTCTATTTGGATCTTGAGATCACTCTCAATATATGACTTATGACTTTCATGTTACCCAATTCAAAATTTTGAAATTATGCTTATGTTACATTATTTAATTTATGACTTAGGGGTGAGGTCCATGTGTACTAGGGTAGGAACTTCCATTGATCTTGAACACAAAATTAGATACTGAACATGAAATCACAATGGTGAAACTTAATGTTTATGTCACATTTTTGCAATGTGAATTATCAATCATGGATGTATAACCCCACCTAGGCCAATGTAGAAGCTAGGACCCTAAATGTTGAAGATGAAAGTCATGCTACTCTTGACTCAAAGAGTTCTATTCCTTTGTTCTAAAAATGTAATCTCTCCAAATTTTGATCAATAGGATGATCTTTCCCAATTTGTGGCTCATATGATGACCTCCCCAAAATGATGATTGATGTAACTATGCTTTGACTATTATGTTTGATTTGCTAATAATGTTGATATTGAAGGAATTCCAAGTTGATTTTGACATGGAATTCCTTTGAACACAATCTCGATTGATGGTTTGATTTAACTTTGGGGACAAAATTCCTTTTAAGGTGGAGAGCATGTGGTGACCTAGATTTTATCTCTCTTTGAACTTATGTGCATATTGACTTATTTGATGCTTTAATGTACTCGATAACCACCTTCACCCCTACTATGAAATTTCCAAATTAGACCTCGCTCTTTCTGTCACCTCCAATTTCATCTTTGAATGATTTTTGATGCACAATTACTCCATCTAACATACATGTGTCACTAAGATGGTACTCAATTTGATTAAAATCCAATTTGCCTTCATGTCACACATCATCACTCTTCTCTTCAAATTTAGATCATATATTTGCAAATGATTGTATCCTATTCTTATCTCATGTTGTATATCTTGCTCTCACAATTCCAATGTACCTAATTTCATTCAATTCAGAGATCAGATGCGGAAGTTATGCCTAATTGATTGGCTATACCTAGAAACCTTGATTTCTAGCTTTTTATACTCTTATTTTTCCTTTGGGCCAGCCGGTTTGGGCCTAGTTTAGGGAGCCCGTGTGCACCCAGCCCACCTCCTCTCTTTGTTATTCCCAGCGACCCACAACATACTTAATGGACCAATCGTGAAGCCCAAATTTTCTTAGAAAGGAATCTTGGCCCTCAAATCTCTTAGCCTTAGATTCAACCTTGATCGGACAGCTGGGGATTTACCCCCTACTTCCATATGTAGCCCTACACCATTGGCACTATGTCACCTAACCTTGTTTTTTTGTCCTCCAATGCTTGATGATCTAGCTTCTTTTTGGACATTTGACGACGTTATTTGATATGTTTCCCCTCCCTGTTCACTTCCCATATCTCATTCTTCTTTTTTGTGCCTCCTAGTTCCCATTCTACCCCTTCCCCACCTCCACCTTTGTTCCTAGCACCACACATAGATTATGTTGGCCGCCACCACCATGGGCCACATCAACATGAGGGAAGGCAACAAGCAAGTCCACCAGGCTTCTCTAGGTGCGGACAGAGGGTTTGTTGTTTCCTAGGAGGTCTTATGGTGGAGATGCTCTGTGCCTTAGTGAGCCAGCGGCTCCGATGATGCATGTGCATTCGAGCTAGCTATCTCACTGGGACGACGACTAGGAGTTGTCGATCATGGTCCGATCAGTAACCATCCAGATCATACGGTCATGCCCAATAGGCACCCCATCCACCACCCACTCTAGGGTTGGTTTGGCAGGTGGGACATAGGATAGTAGGTTGCAGGTGAGTCTGGGGTCGGCCTAGCCCAAGTGGTGGCTGCCCAAGCCATCCTTTCCCTCTTCGAAGCCCTGGGGTTAGAAATCAAGGGCCTTGACCTACTGTTATCAAGGTATTTATTTGGAAAATCATATCTTTCTCATGCCAGTTCCAAATATAGTCATCCAATATGTATTTTTAATCACAAAAACGAGACCTTTCTAATAAAAATACTTCCAAAACCTAAATCTACTTTTTTTTCTTCTAATACCCCTAAAACCATATTATTGAAGTCTTTTTAAGATGTTTACCCTTTTCAAGTGCATGATCTTAATCTTTTATGTACCAAAACATGATGGTAGCTTAATTTCAGTACCTTGAACATCTATATGCATGAATATTTTGAAGTCTATCTATCCTTGCACCCTTAAAATGTCTAATGTTGCATATATGACCTAAATTTGACTTTTAATGCTAAAGTCTACTACTTTAATGCTTAACGTTGTTGAATGTTCCTCAAATAATCATGCTTGACCTAAATAAATATTTTTTTATGTATTCTAGACTATGGTTTGAACTTGTTCATGCTAGCATCCTATCATGATTTATTAATGTGCCTTGAACCTTGATACTTACATTATGTGGATTACATGGATGTTGAATCTTAAAATTTGCTCCTACATGGGTCTATGATGTCCAATATGTTTATATGGCCCTGGAATTAGTAATCTTACATGACTTGTATCCCTATATACCTTATGGAACATTTTTGTGAACTTGTTGACCAATTGCCTTAATCTTGACTTGAAATGTAATCTAGCGTGCACATTGATAACTAGTCTCTAATCTTATTCCAATATTGCCCTAATGATCATCCATATTATTTAATAGTCTCAAATCAGTAGCTTGGATATGTTTATGACACCTAACTCAAATGTATTCAATCTATACTCTAACAGTGACAATCTTGCATGGTTATAACTCAATATGACTAGTTATGACAATGTTGATGCTTATGTTGACTAAGCTTGCTCAAATCTTATGATTGATCTATTTAATATCATGAAACCCTAGTATTATGACCCATATCTTAGTTGTGATGTGTCACCTTAATTTCTAGACAAAGCAATGATGTACTATGTTGTTTGATAATGTCTATGCATGACCTAGTTGAGATATTGAAATCAATTATGTATATGTGATACCTATAGGGGACACATCCAACCACCATGATAATGACTAATGATAACTAATCTTGCTGACACCAATTATGATCATTTGTAATGTCAGGACTCAATTCCCAAGACCTAGTCAAGTTGTTATTTATTGTTTTCTAATCAAATGGTTAATCTCATGCTCTAATCAAGGTACGATTTATCCTCCTATTAGACAGACTAGTGGTATTCAACTTGATTGTATGAATGTATGCTTAAATTGCTTGGTATTATATACTTGTTTGAGATACTTGTTCCCTAGGATTAGTATGTTTGTTTTGCCTGAAATATGCTGAACCAACCTTGAACATAATTGAACTTGTCCATTATACGAACCTTGTGTACCTATCTAAATTCTCTAGGTAAGGGCACCATGCATGTTGAAAATAGGGTTACCTCATTGACTTATGTCTTGACGTCCCTCATGTATATAAAAGGGTTAGCTCATTTTGAGCACCCTTACAGACCATTTCTTTGAGGAAGTTGGTCAGTGGCCATATATTGTTGTTTAAGTATAATGGAAATGTGCCTAAAACATGATTTCATGTTAATAAGAAAGTCTTTAATGTTGTTTATTTCTTTCTTTCCATTACATTACATTTTGCCAAGCATATATGTTTCATAAACCTGTGAGTTTATGTATTTTATACTGACTCAACACAGTTGTGCTGATGTGTACCCTTTTTATGATTTCACTTCACAAGTACACTAAGACTCTCATTTTATGATCGTTGCTTCTGCTAATCTCATTTTATGATCGTTGCTTCTGCTATAATATGATAATATGCTGCTCTTACTCTAATGACATCGAATGACATGTAAATGGAATTCTTATGGGTTAACATATGGGACTAAGATCTTGTTCCAAGTACTAGTTTAGCTTCCTTTTATTGCATGTTGTCTCTTATACAGTTCTTGTTTGTGGTTTTATTCATGCATATGTTATGTGATCTGTTATAGGGATGGATGCCCAGCTCCACTTGCCTTTGGCTGTAAAGCCATTAGGAGCGTGGACTTTGGGTAATAAATGGTTATGTGATCGGAACATAGATAAATAAAAGTAATCCCCACACACCTAAAATGTCTAATACAAGGGGTGCATGGATGGTAAGGTCTTAACTGGAAAGAGATATGTTTAGACTGCTACATATCCCAACAAATGTGAGACTCAAGGGACAGTGCATTCATCGTGCTCAAGATGATAAAAGCATTGAATAGGGGGACCCCTCTTGAAAAAATTGTTAATGAGGACTTTCATGCCTTGAATGGATAGTATGTTATGCAAATCATTTATGACAAACAATTTTCCTATGATCAACACATGGAAGACATCCCTAGGAGGATGTACTCACTCGTGCCCCTTTTAGAAAGAATGCCATGGAGGGAACAACTAAAACACTTAGGGAAGGAATCAAAAGTCCCTCTTCCACAAAGCCCTGACCAAAGTCTAGTGGCTTCTCCCTCCAACAAAAGCTAGCAACAACTCCTCCCGTAGATGCAAACAACCTACCCTCCCAACCCTTACAAGAAGAAGCAACCAAACATGAATCAAATGTTGAATAAGAAAAGGATACCCATTTAGAGGACCCTATTACACTTGCAACTACTCCAGAGGCTGAAGGATACACTTCCCCACCTCACAACAATATCATGGATCCAGAGATAGAACAAAAATGTCCACCAGTGAAGAAGCTCCCCACAAAGAGGCAACAATGGATGATCTTGCACCTACTATATGATTACCTCAATATTTGAAAACTTTGACAAAGAAGCTTGTTTTGGACTTTCTATAGAAGACCTCAATATCATCATGCAAGAGCTAAGATCACATGAAGATGAAATCATCACTTTTTTTGAGAGAGGTACTGTACTAGTACTGAGACCTGAACTATGAGAAATACTAACTATATGAGGCTATATGATGGCAAATGAAATGATGGCATATCAACTTCTCTTATCTTACAAGATCAATGATGTATATATGACCTACTTTGAGATTGTCAGAGACAAAGAAGCTTCTTTTGGACTTTCTATAGAAGACCTCAATATCATCATTAAAGAGTTATAGCCACATGAAGATGAAGTCATCACTTTTTTTGAGAGAGGTACTTTACTAGTACTGAGACAAGACCTATGAGAAATACTAACTATAGGAGGCTATATGATGGCAAACGTCATGATGGCCTATCAACTTCTCTTAGCAGAAAAGATCAATGATGTATATATGACCTACTTTGAGATTGTCAGAGATATCCTATTGAAGGACAATTCTAGAGAATTAGAATGACACATTTCCCAACTTAAATCAAATGTCCCTCATCTCATTTTCATTCCCATCGTACATGCAGAGCACTATACATTATTGTCATCAATACAAGAGAAAAAAGGCCATATTATACAACAACTCAGATGATATGTTTAGCACCAAAAGAACAACTTATCACAAGAAATCTAATAGCGCATTGAACAAAAAGAAGCACATGTTCGAACCATATAATTGAGCTGATAAAGAAATACGGTATATGACATCTAGATGAAGATTGGAAATTTGAAAAACCATAATTTTTTCATAGGATCCCACATCAGGCTCTCGATTCTAATGAATGTGGATTCTATGTACTCTTTTGGATGTAGATTCTTGCGATGATAGATACAAAGTTGGAGTCCTACCAAGATGATTATTACCACCACCTCTAAGGAACCTACACCATTGAGATCTTAAAATCATAATGGGCTCTATCTAGTTTATGACTGTAGCTCACCTATTCTCACTAAACCTCATTCTTTGATGCTCTGAGGACAAAGCGCATGATAAATTTGGAGGTTGGGGTGTGAACATGCAAGCTAGTTACATTTTGCATCTCAAACCCTACATATGATATACTATTTTTTCCTTATCTGCTTCCTATTTCAATTAAAAACTTCTCTAAATTTTGAAAAACTGAAATTAAAGATTTTTGTCGTACATATCTTATCTTCATATATCTTACACAAAGGAAGCTTTATGATATTTAGTCAAAATGTTTAATCCAATTCTTTAGGATGTCATCATCACTTCCATCTTAGACCTTCTTGTCTTCAAGCTACTTCTTAGCGTAATCATTTCAATAGTGGTGTTTTGGGTTGTTAATTCACCTAATAAAAATCTGTAAAATCATGTCTTTACACCATTATTATCCCATGATATTATAGGCAATGGAAGAATGTTACTATCCCAAGAGTTTTCCCTAAAATAAGGAGGACTTCATCCGCTAGACTCTTGATCAATCACCTTGACCTATTAGCACAAGTTGAAAAGTGCAAACATCTCACAAAAGGGAAGTATCTACCCCTTCTAGTGATATTTCCCCACTCAGGAACAAAAGAGGCTTGGAAGCCCACTTTCAAAGAAAATCATATCGCCTTATACTTGTAAGAAAGAATAAAATCCAAGAGAAAATAAAATCATGAGAGTTGTGCTCGATAAGATGTTGAAAGGCTCTGCCCAGCCGGTGTATGACCACACTCATGAATGCATATATGTCACACATGGGAGCATGGCCTAGTTGCCAAAATCATCACCCACCTATCTTCCAAAGGGGAACTTGCAAAACCACCTGAAATTACATTAGGATTAACAGTTGAGTAACATTGTTATTACAATAGTGCTCATGGTTGAGGACCTCAAGGAGGATGGAATATACTGTAGCCTCAGCCACCACAACACAACTAGTTAGGGATCCCAAAAAAATAAAAGTTGGCTGTGAAAGCTACCCCTAATGAAAATTTTATACATGTACGATTGGGAAATGAGGCTCGAGGTGAATTGTGAACGAGAAAACATTTTCTAAGAAGAAGGTTGTACTTGATGAAAAAGTCACACAACTCTTGATCTAAAGGAATGAAGTTTGGGAATATGATTGTAGACCAAGAAGTCACACATATATCTTGACCTAAGGATGGTGTAAAAACATGGTCAACTTGAAAAACTATAAACAAATAAAGCCCATAATCATCACATGATGCTTTGATTCTATTTATTAGCTTGAGAACAAGCTAGAATATAAGTTTGAGGGGTTGATTACTTCGAATTTTTGGATGTTGGATGTCTAATTTTGCCCTTTATTTTTTTTATATAGTACATACTTTCTTTCAATATCTCGCATTTTGTTCATATTCTCCATTTTTGCCTTGATTTAGGATTAACTACTCCCTTTTTGTGCATGAACTCATAAACTGATGGACTTAACCAGAGGGATATACTCAACACGGACCCTTCGTCTATTTTCACAACTAATGTCACCCCTAATCCCACTTTTAAGAGTGTCAACCTCTCCATCGGTTTGGAAGATCACCGAAAAGTGACCATCTTTTTATTTCCACTGCCAAAGGTTAAAATCAGGTATCCTATTGATGCTTTGTGAAATTCCACAACCAAAGGAACTAAATGTTCCACTGCCAAGATCAGCGGAGACCTCCCTTCCAAAGGCCATTTTGCATTTTTTTTTTCTGATGGCTTGGCTGGGAGCCATCAATCGAAGGTGAATACTAGTCTTGTCTTCTGATGCTCAGTATACATCACTTGCCTTCCACATACTAAAGGATCCATAGTGCGTGCCTCTACCAATGGTGAGCCTTCTGGTGCCAACCGAAGGCCAAACAAACATGATGTATCAGTTGATGGTTCACCAACACCATCACCTACTGATGGAGGCATTGAACATATCAGTCAACCAGCCAATTAGGTGTGTGCCCGGAGGCATGTTCTCACAAAGCTTGGGGAGCAAGTAAAGCTCATTTTTTAGCTCCTCGAGCCATGCACCAAGATATATAAATAGTACACCTCTTAATACTGAAAAGGGATCATTCAATCACGGGTTGAAGATGAAGTGTTGATGTAGTGCCATCATGCCATCGACCTGCATCCCCACCATCAGTTCATTTCATCCTGAGGAAGAGAGTCCAAAGGTTGGCACATCTCCATCATCCTCTAGCAGCACCTATAGTCCTTCATTGAGAGAAGGAGGGAAATAGAGTCAACAACTTCCGGGTGTCAACACCAAATTCAGAGTAGGAGGATGGCTTTACCAACCTTGATTACCTTAGGGTTGTTGTTGGTGTATCCCCTATCTTGTACTTTGATTTGTTCATCTCTCTCAACCTCTATGTCTCATTGCTATTGTAATGTCATCATGTCACTCACTTCCATGAGTGGTTAGTCATCTAACTTGGGTCGGGATTAGCCATTAAGGATCTACCAACATGTAAATACTTATACCCATTGAATATGTGTTCTTATCATGGTTATCTCCATACACTTGTGCTTAATGCTTCACTTGGATGATTACCTACCATATTGTGTTGTTTGTTTATTAATACCTATATAGAGTAGTATTATCCTATATCTAAGAGTTATGGATCAAGAATGCATGAAAATGTTGGTATGCTTAAGCTAATGATCATATGTTTGTGTTTTGATTGTTTGTTTCCATATCGAGTGAGACAACCTTATAATCTAGATACATTCTAAGCTCGATAAGGAGGGAATAGACACTTATGATGATTGATTGTAAACTATCTAAGGATGTATGATGTGTGTGAGTATTGTTTGATGGTGATAGATCTTAGATGGTGAAACCCAACCCAAGTTTTCTTCCGTCCTTATTTTCTAGATCTTTAAACATTCTTGCTCTTTTGTTTTATCTTTCATTTTACTTGTTTGTTACTTTGCTAAGTTAAAGACTCACCATTTCATATGGAATAGTCACCTTACCTTTCGTTTGGTGTAACTAATCCAAGACATTAAGGATCCTGACACTGACCCCCTTATCCATGTATTCTACATCGATCTATGACATCAGACCCTATTATTATTGTTGTGGGGGCCTAAGTGTGGGGTTATAAAATTTAAAATCTGATTACTCTAGATTAGATCCTTTTGGATGAATGATTTTAGACTAATTAGATGGTGACTTATCCTTCACTCTATTGATCATCTCACTCCAATTAACTTCACCATAAGCATATGAACCTCATACTCTTTAATGTTTTACACTTTTCTTGTCTTTCAATGCACTAGTTTGTTGTATCCACAAGAACCACCTCCCTTGATCTCTTGGCTAACCTCCAATGAGGATCTGTAGTGGTCAGGTTCATGTGAATGTTTTCAAAAGGGTCCTGGGTGTCTATTGGGCCTCCCTCGCCCCTTCATTTTTCCTATATTGATTCCTTCTTTGGGTGTTGATTTTCAAGATGGTGTACATGGTTGTAGCGACAAGAAGCATTCTATCTATCTAAGGATTTGCCCTCTTTGTATTTTGAATCTCATGAGCTTTATCAAGCTTGAATGAAAACTTTTAGTAGGTGTTTTGTTGCACAATATTCTATTGTATCATTCTCATTCTTTGTTTCCCTTGTAATATCATAGATGTAAAACATTCTTTCTCTAATGGTCTCAATTTTTGAGCAAGCACACCTTGATCCTATTTCTACCTCATGAAGTAAGTGGGATCTCCCTTAGCTCACGAAGGGTCTCAACATTAAAGGATTCTCTTGGAGTTGATGCTCTGGTGGAGTAGGTCTGACCCAATGCAAGGATAAGGGTTACAAGCTCCTCTATGATTTACCTCCTTTGCCATGGACAACCCTCAAGTCCTCCTTAGGGACCAGGGGAAGACCAACCCTTTGACCTTTTAGATCATATCTAATGCATGAGTTTTGGAAATTCATAAAATCATGAATACACCCTTTCACATTGAATTAGTTGATAACAAAATGTGAGGGCATATTTGTCATTTATCATTTATTTTATTGAATATACAAAAAATGGATTTAATTTCTTAATAAAATCATATAAGTTTTTGTCTTACAAAAACACACATCTATGTATGGAGTAAAAATAATATGATGCATCTAATGGGAGGTGTTTTGGGTCCCGACTTCAAACTTATAATAGGGTCACCCTCTAATTTATGAATTCAATAAAGTTGATATGATTAGGCTATGAAGGGCCCTAAATCTAATCCTATGAAGTGTTGTGGAATAAATAGGTTTGAGTTTAAGGTATGTTCTTCTGCTCGATTGAATTTGGGAATATAATGGCTCAAGATCCTTATTTCCTTCATTCTGGAAAAAAAATCCTAGATTGAATTCTATTTGGATCACATTTGAGATTTATTTTTAAGTGTACTTTCTCATTAAAATATTCCATCTTATTTGTTATTCATATGGTAGAAGCATTATCTATGGATATTATGACCCCATGTGACATATGTTGGATGTTCTCATCCTTTTTTACATGGTTATTTCTTTGACTAGACTTACGATTGACCGGCCTAAATCTCATGTCCAAATTGGAGTGGATCTAGAGTAGTCAGACTCTTTGGTTTATAACCTGACACTCAGGCTCCCACAACTATTATACGGGGTCTGATGTAGTAGGTAGGGGTCGAACCACAGGGACAAGGTTGGTAAGTACTAAGAATGTAGAGCCTCTAGCTTAGATACACCAAATCAAAGGTAGATCAAGATGGTGTTCCCTAAGGAACAATGCTACTAAAAAAAGTAATAGTAAGCAAAAATAAGAAAATAAAACAAGAGAACAAAAATCAAACAAGAAAGATGTAACCAAAATATGGATGGGAACTTGGATCGGGTTTCACCTACTAAGACCTCTCACCAACATGCAATACTCACACCCTTTTGTATACCCTTAGAGAGATTACAAGCAATCATCATATATGTCTATTCCCTCCTCTCTCGAGCTTAGGATAGATCTAGATTATCAGGTTCTCTCTTTCTCGATATGATAAACAAACAACTACAAAGCAAACCATATGACCATAAGCTTTAGTATTCCAACATTTCCATGTATTCATACTACTCCATAACACTTAGATAAGGTTGGTACTACTCTTTTAAGGTGCCAACAATCAAACATCACAAGATGGTAGCTAAGCATACAAGTGAAGCATTCAAGAATAAGAGTATGGAGATAAACACTGCTAAGGATATATATATTCAAAAAGATGCAAGTATATACATGTTGGGAGGGCCTTAGTGGCTACTCCCAACCCAAGTTAGGTGTTAGCAACACATGTTAATGGGAAGCATAAAAACATTACAAATGTGTGGATACATCAAGAATAAGGAAGAGGGGAAGGTACATTGTGAGGAAGATAATAGATATGAAGAAAGAGGGAGGCGATACACCAACGATACTTCTTCATATCTAGATTTAGTACAGACTTGGAAGATGACAATTCCTTCTCTTAAAGAAGAGGATCTTCTCTCTCCTCCAACTTTCATCTTTAGAGATTCAAGGCCTTCAAGGATGAGTGAGGATGACTTTGGAGTTTGGAAACACTTCATTTCTCTTGATGATCTCCTGCCCCTGGTGTGTGGAATGGGGGGCCTATTTATAGATGCAACCCACCAACATAACCTCCTATCAAGGTGACAGTGTATGTCTCGACCGTGACGTCTTCACAGTCATAGTCTTTGGTAGAAAGTATCTCGGTCGCGGCCAGGGGGTATTCGTCACTACCGCGTCAGAGGTCAAAATAGGGGCCGCGGTCATGACAACTCCTCGGTCATGACGTATGCCATAATTTCTTCTGCAGTCTTGGTCACAGAGTATGTCTCAACCGTGATGTCTTTTCCTTCCTGCATCGTGGTTGTGATGGGTCATCCTGGTCATGACCGATGTCACAGTTGCGACTAGACCATGTTGGCCCTGGGCTGTGTCCCGGTAGAGACATTTTTTGAATTCTCCATAGACCTGGATCACGGGAAAAATCCAATTTCTAGGACCCCATACAAAATGGCTCCCACTGAGTTGCTTGAGTTGAAGAAGCAACTGTAGGAACTCCTAGACAAGAGTTTTACCCAACCTGGTATATCTCTTTAGGGAGCACCAGTTCTCTTTGTGAAAATGAAGGACATATCACATCATATGTGCATTGATTATAGAATGATAAGTAAGGCTACAATGAAGAATAAGTATCCCCTAACCTAGATAGGTGACCTATTTGACCAATTCATAACTTCTAGGGTCTTGTTGAAGATCAATTTGTGATCTAGGTACCACCATTTGCGAGTTTGAAAGGAAGATATCCCAAAAATAGCTTTTCAAACATGTTATGGACATTATGAGTTTTTGATTATGCCCTTTGGGTTGTCCAACTGACTGAATTTATTTAGGAACGTCATGAATTTCCAACCCTTCCTCGATACCTTTGTTATAGTGTTCATAAATGATATTTTAGTATTCTCTAACAACCTATAGAAA